>CM076584.1:434118416-434780695 GCA_034641835.2 Pinus albicaulis
CCATTGAGGAATGTTGTCCTCACATCCATTTGATGAATATTCCATCCGATCTGCATTGCAAGTGCTAGAATTGATCTGATAGAAGAGTACCTTGCTACTGGAGAAAAGGTATCCTCGTAATCAATTCCCTCCACCTGAGAGAACCCTTTTTCCACAAATCTGGCCTTGTGTTTCTCTATGCTTCCATTTGCTACTTGATTTACCTTATCGATCCACCGGAAACCTACTACTGATTTGTTCTCTCATCTTGGGACCACTTCCAAAACATTGTTTATGACTATGGAATCATATTCCTCTACCATGGCATCAACCCATACTAGGTGGCATCAATCCATACTAGCTGTTGCACTACTTCCTCGAATGAGGATGGTTCTATCTCAACTAGCTCACTCATCATAGCCATGTATCCAGTGTACCGATTCGACGACCTCCTCTTCCTACACTATGATGTGGGTGCTCCCATATTCTCTACAACACCATGCAATAATATTTTAGTTTCCCTAGTGCGCTTCCTTCCATATCTGGATGTATTTGCATGAGTGGGTGCTTATACTCTCTGCTCCTTTTCTTGTGGCTGCTCCACAACATCCCGAGGTTCTTCCTTTGGAGCCAAAATATCCTCATTTGCATGCAACTAAAGCTCCCTTTCAAGGGAACATCTCATGGCCTTCTCTTCATCAAAATTTACATTTGTACGAAAAAAATGTCATCCTGTGAGATGGCGGTACACCTGATAGTTGTGAGGTGTATCAGTGTACCCCAAAAATATGGCCAAATCAGCTATAGGCTCTATATTTTTCCTTGTATCCTTGGAAACATGACATTAAAATGGTGAACCAAAGATCCCTAAGTGTGACACATTTGGTTTTTTCCCTTAAAAAGCTTCTTTTGGTGTACTCATCCCGAGAATCCGATGAGGACTCCTGTTCTTCAAATATACTGCTATGTTGCATGCTTCATCCCACAAGTGCAACGATAGGCCCTGATCATGTAACATTTCCCGTGCATCTCCCACAATACTTATGTTCTTCCTCTCAGCCACCCCATTCTGCTGTGGGTTATGGGGTGCTATTAACTCCCGTCGAATGCCTTCCTTTGCACAAGAGTTCTTAAACTCATTCGACACATATTCTCTACCGTTATTTGTCCTGAGAGCCTTCACTTTCCTGCCAGTGTCTTTCTCAACAAGTGCTTTAAATTCATAAAATTTGGAGAATGTTTGGTCTTTCTCCTGCATGAAGAAAATCCAACACTTACATGAGAAATCATCTACAAATATAACATAATACTTGTGCTTGGTCGTGGCACTTGTCGAGGAAGGTCCACACACATCCAAGAGAACTCTTTCAAGGACTTATTGCGCTCTACTGTACTAGTCATGAAAGGTGGCTTTGGTGTACTTCCCCAATGCACACCCTTTGCATGTATCTCGCTACTCTAGTGCACCCTTGGGAAGTCCTGTAGAAATCCACTGCATGATCTTCAAAGCTCCATGGTGAAAATGGCTAAGTATCCTATGCCATAATTCACCGATGTATTGGCTTTGCACCTTCTCTTCTTTCGTGCTTAAAGCAACACAATCTTATACATCCAATTTGTAGAGGTTCTTCACTCGAACCCCAATCCGCTTCACTTGTCCCGTAGCGATATGTTTAAGGAAAGCCTTTACTTTGCTAAATATAACATCTTAGCCACGATCTTCCAACATAGAAACTAAAACTAAATTCTTCTTCAGACCTAGAACATACATGACATATTTTACTGAGAGAGGAGAACTGGAAGCCCTCTGAAAAGTAATAGTACCGATACTGATCGCGCTATAAATTCCATCATCTCCCATATTGATGTGCATATGGAGGTCCTTCTCCTCCAAGTCACTGAAAAATTCTTTGTTTCCCTTCATATGGAATGAGGCTCCACTATCTAGATACCACACACTACCCATCACTGATGTCACCATGCATGTAATGAGGGTGAAATCCAACTCAAATTGTGAAGCTAGAGCTTCACTTGCCACTCCTCTTGAGGGATTCTTATCGACCTTATTGTGTGGACACATTGGCATAGTGTCCCAACTCATTACAGTGAAAGAATTTGATCTTCGAAAAAACTTTATTCTTGCCTGCCTGACCAGAATATCCTTTGGATTGGGATTTATTCCCTTTCCTTTTCTTTCCAGCCAATGAAAATTTCTCCTCATCCTCATCCTTGGATGAGGTGTTGTCTATAGTGTTCCGCCTGAACTCTTCCTATACCAAATATAACCATAATATTTACTAGTTTGGTAGCTTATCCCTCCCATTGGTCAAATCCTGGTAGCTGTGATAGCTCTTGGGAAGGCCTAGAAGTGCTAGGATCACCAGATGATCTTCTACAACCGTAACACCAACACTCCCAAGTTCATCATGAAATTGTGTGAACCTACTAAGGTACTATGGTATTATGTCGCCCTTCTACATTTTGATATTCCGAAGCTTGTCTTTGAGTGCCAAATTCCCGTGGTCACTACTGTTCTAGAACAAATGTTTCAATGCCTGTTCCCGTGGAGATTAGAGAAAATATGGTCTTGTACTCTCTCCAATATGATCTTCCTCACCTTGGATACACTCTTCTTCCAATATGATAGATTCCGAGAATCAACTGATGCTAGTCTCGACAGATCATTATCAATGAATTCCTTCTGCCCATTATCTTCCACGACTGCTTCCATGTGGTCCTTCTAAGCAATATAATTAGATCTACCCTCAAGGGAATACTCGAGCCTTAGACCATAGAACACCATCCTACTAGCTCTAAAGAATAAATATGCAAAATTGTTCCTCCTACAAATATAACTTCAAATTCTCTTCTCTACTATGAATCTAGCTCTGATAACATGTAGAAATTAATTGTAGATTTGAAACTGCACATGTAATGTTCTAAAAAATAAGAATAAAATATACTCTACTCATATGTAGAAAGTAATTCATGATTGAGAAGAAATATAAAAAACATGCGACATGAATTAACACACATACACGAGGATATATCTAGGGGAAATAAACTACTCAAAACCCCTTCCTATCTATATTACATTAGTCAGAAAATAGAGAATAAGCACAATGCTTGTTCAAGCCTAAAAAACCTTGCACAAGTATAATCTCTCTCATTGTTTCACAAGCTGCCTCTGGTCAATACTTAACCAAATTTATGCTTTCCCAAGTCCCTATTTCCTTACATCATTTCCTTGGGAATTATATCCTATTATTTAGGGAAATTCCTCATCCATAACTGTACAATCCCTATAGGCCCTTCTCTCACTGCATGCACCACCTCTAAAACTTGGATAATTATACAACTAATATTACACTTCCATTGAAATCCAATATCAATCGGGTAATTAATATTTCAGGCATGCATGAGTTAATTATGGTTGATTTATCAGTTAACTGGTTGAACACTGATGCTGCACCCCACTTCTAGACCTCCTACTTGTTCCTCCAACATTTGGAGCTAGTTTAACTGATTTTAACTCATTTTAATTGAATTAAATTATTAAAACTCAAATTCAACTCAACCTAGGCTCCTACAATTTAGGAATCACTCTACATGAGTCAAGTTAGGCCCTCAAATCAAATTAAGCAATCCAAATAAGTGAAACTAAGTTATTTAGCTCGTACAAGTTGTATTGTGATGTGGAATTACAATTTTCTCCTAATTTAATTCAAGGGAAAATTAAATCAGGATTTTCTTATTGCCATTTTCAACATTGTATGCTAATAACCCTTTCTTTATATTTTCATTGATAGGAAAGATTGAAGAATACACAAAGGTTATGAAGAAAACTTCAAAGGATATACTTGAAGCATGAAAGTTCTATTGCAAAGGAAACCTTTCAAGAGTTGATATCCTTAAAGGTTTGTTAAAGAACAACTCAAGGTATGTCTTAAAATACAAGTTTTGTTACGATGTTCTTTTCATAGAAAATGTATGTTCATTATATTTTGAAATTTTCTTTACATTACTAACATCATTATGCCCAGGGTTTTGAATCTTAAAGATTCTTGTTAGGGTGGTTAATCATTATATTGAGTCTACCCTTGTCATTATATCACTTTGATCATTCTTGTGAAACCCTAACCTTTAGGGTTCACTATAAAACCCTAGATTCTTGATGCTAAGGGTATTTCAATAATGTTGAACCCTAGTCCTCTTAGGGTTGTTGATAAAGTCTAGAAAACTTATTCTCTTGATGTTTAGGGTTTTAGTATTATTATGATAGAAACCCTAGTTCTTTAGGGTTTGTTGTTAATGTCTAAGTTATTTATTGAAACCCTAGATATTTAGGGCTTGGTGAATTATGTAGAAAATCTCTAACACAAGTCTAATAACATGTAGAAATTATATAGAAACTCTATATACCAATGGATTCAATCTGACCATAAAAAACACGTTCGCTCAATCACATTCAAGTAAGAGAAAGGAAATTATCAATCACACAACACAAGATGTATCTGGGGAAAGCACATACTCAAAACCCCTCTATCATATATTGTACATAATCAAATAATCATAAAAAAATACATAAATTTCTCACACAGATAAAATCCTGCACTCTACCGATCGTCTCACCAATTCTACCAATTCTTAGGCAAAATTGAGAAACACTTAGCGAATTCTCAGCCCCTGCTTAGCCCAACCTCGCTCACACAATCCATAGGAAATTAATCCCTATTAAATATGATAATAAACCTTCTTTGATTGTGTAATCCTTCATGAGCCTTCCTCTGACTTTATAATTGCGCTCACATGGTAGCCATTTATGGGTTCCATTTTCTGATTTTATTTCTGGATGCCAATTTCACTGTTTCTTGTTGAAAATTTGAACACTCCCTCTCAACAAGAAAGGAATCAATCTATCTCGATTTGGTACCTTTGGAATGTTATTGCATGCAACACTTCTCTAGTGTTTTTTACACATGCAACTCTCCTGAAGCTAAATAGCCTCCGAACAACTGAATCAATATAATGCATTTGTCATCAGAGTATTCTGAATGTTGCTAGCTACTGCACATGTCTACTCGACTCTCTATGCTACTACTGACATCTGCATCCATGCAATCTGCACTGTTTCCAACTCTGATCTGCGCTCTAGGATCCGAAAATTGTCACTCTGATTTATGTCCTCCTTACATCTGACTCCATCAATCTAACCAATCCTTCTTGCTACTGTTTTACTGTGGGATCCTCGTAGCTAGGTTAGATCCATGAGACACACCATCTCAATGGACCCTGCCCAAATTTCTTCTCTTGGGATTATCTATGCACATTGCCCCACCTCACACCGGGAGGTATAGATGCATGTACTCCCTCTTCCTTTCTAGCTTGAAATTTACCCCTCCTGGAGGTCTCTGCTTGAGTGGACTCTTCCACTCGGTCTCCTCTCTGCTTCTCCAATTGTGGCTGCTCCACAAACTTCTGAGACTGCTTCTGAGGTTGCATGTTGAGAGATAATTTCTCCCTCTCAACCACCAAGTTATTAACCACTACTTTACTCCTAAAAGCGTTACTTGCATCCTCAACCTCAAGAGCACAGAGCTTCTTGACTCTTGAAACGATCTGCTTCACCTGTCCCGTGGCTATGTGTTTAAGGAAAACTTTTCCTTTTCTAAACATCACCTCATAACCACAGTCTTCCAATACCTCTATGGAGACAATATTCTTCCTTAGGCCTGGAACATACAAAAAGTTTTCTAGTCTGAGAGGGGAGCCAAAATCCCTCTGAAAGGTAACTGTACCTATGCTGATCGTGCTATACCTCCCTTCATCTCCAAACTCTATGTTCTGCTGGAGGTACTTCTCCTACAAGTCACTGAAGAGATCTCTATTCCCCTTCATATGGAACGAGGCACCGCTGTCTAGATACCACATGCATCCCGTTACAGTGCTGGCCATGCATGCAATGAGAGTAAAATCAAGCTCAAACTGTGAAACCAATGCTTCACCCGCTGCAACTGCAGGCTCCCTCTTGCTTGCCTTCTTCTATGGACAATTCGAAGCATAGTTCCCATGCTCATGAAAATGAAAACATATTATCTTGGACAAGTCTCTATTTCCCCCTTCGCCTTGGGATTTATTTCCTTTTCCAACCAATGCAAACTCTTTTTCTTTGTTGGTGATGTAGGTCCCGTCTATGGTGCTCAACCTTATCTGTTCTATTACCAAGTCGGACCACAAATGCTCCCAGTATGGTAACTTATCGCTCCCATTCACAGAGTCTTGGTAAGTATGCCAGCTCTTGGGAAGGCCTAGAAGTGCTAGGCTCACCAAGTCATCATCAGCTATAGTGACACTAACAATTCCAAGCTCATCTCAACATTGAGTGAACTTCGCCAAGGATGTTGGTACCGTCTCTCCCTCCTCTTTCTTGATATTTCTGAGCTTGTCCTTCAGCGCCAACTTCCTTTGGTCGATGTTGTTCTGAAACAAATCTGTCAAGGCCTTCCACAAAGCATATGGAGTCGCCTTCCCATGGAGACTCAATACAATATGATTTAGAACTCCCTCTAACAAGATGCTTCTCACCTTTGATACCTTCTTCTACCATGCATCAAGAAGTTTGGCATCTGCTACTGCGGGCTTGGGAATATCAATATCTATGAATTCCTTCAACACGTTGTACTCCAAAACTGCCTCCATCCTGTCCTTCCATGCAATATAATTCAAATTTCCCTCGAATGAATATTCGAGTCTCAAGCCATTGAAAGACATATTGATCTACTACTGGACCCTGAAGAATAATTTTGCAAATCTGAAACTGCTCAAGACAAGCTCAATTTCTTCTCTTCTATTGCGATTACTGGTGCTCTGATACCATGTAGAAATTATATAGAAACTCTAAATCCCAATGGATTCAATCCGATCATGTAATGTACTAAAACAAGATACTGAATCCTTCTACTATATTTGCGGAATATAAAACACGACTGCTCAATCACATGCAAGTAAGAGAAAGGAAATTATCAATCACACAACACAAGATGTATATGGGGAAAGCACCTGCTCAAAAAACCTCTATAATATATTGTACATAGTCAAATAATCATGAAACAATACAATTCTTTCTCACACTGAGAAAATCCTGCACTCTACCGATCGTCTCACCCTGATCCTACTCAAAACTGACTAGAAATTCTTAGGAAAAATTGACAAACACTTAGCCAATTATCAGCCCTTGCTTAGCCCCAATTTTCTCACACAATCCATAGGAAATTAATCCCTATTAAATAGGATAATGAACCTTCCTTGTATGCGCAATCCTTCATGAGCCTTCCTCTGACTTTATAATTGTGCTCGGGAAATTCGCTAATAATACAACTGATAGTTTTCTTCCCTTTAACCTCTGTCTCAACTGGGTCGTCATCAGAATTGACATGCATGCAACTATTAATAGTGAATCATGAGTTACTTGATAGATCACTACTGGTGAATTAAATCTAATTTATTTCACTTGACCTCTCACTAGCTCATCAAACAGTTAGAACTAGTTAAACTGATTTTAACTCAATTATTTTGAGTTAACTGATTACACATGCACTAAACTAATGCATTAACTGCAACTGGACCCTGGAAATAATAGAATCACTCTACATTCCTCACGTTTGACCCTCAACTCGAAATTCTTGAGCTAACTAAGTCTATCTCACTTAGTTAACTGATACAATTTGTTATGAGATGAAATTACAATTTACTTTTAATTTAAAGGGATAATTAAATCAAAAGCCTCACATAGTAGCTGTTTCTGGGTGCCATTTTCTGGATTTTATTTCTGGATGCCAATTTCACTAGTTCTTGTTACAAATTTCAACAAATTAGGGTTTATAATAAAAAAATTTGTAACAGTTATAGTAAGATCCTAGGAACGAAACCCTAGGTGTATATTAGTTTGTCTGATTGAAACCGTAGTATATATATATATAACTTTGATGTATTAATGTTTGTGTTTTGGATTTACCTAGTAGATATTACTGTGAAATTATAGTGCATGATTATGAAAATGCTATATATGTATATGCGAGTATGCTAACTTAATTGATGTTACTCATGTTTTAGTTTGTGAAATCTAGGGATTGCAAGAAAACCCTAGTAAATATTGATATTTTAGGATATGATGATATTGCTTTCAATTATTGACATAATTTAGTTTTTATGATAAAATATAGTGGCTTGTTACGTGATTGAATTACTTATATTTAAAGACTTTATGTCTCAAAGATGGATTCTAGGGTTTATAACAAAACCATAGCAATAAGTTAAAAGTCTAGTATGTAAAAGGCTATGACCTTTACTGATTATGAACCTAAAAAAGTTTAGGTATATGATGTATAAAGTTTGAATGCTATGATGTTTCCATTGTAATAACATGATTTTGATTAACTACATGTTTATATATATTTGTACTTGCTATTAAGGTTTTGTAGGTATATGATATTAAATTGAAGATGTTCATAATGAAGGAAGCTATAAGAATGATGATGATCAATATAACATTGATTCCGTAAGAAAGAATGAAGTTGTGAAAGGTTTAAGCTTCTTTGATGTTATAGAAGAAGGAAGTTTTCAATCTCCCTAAGTTGAGAGGGATCACGACTAGAATAAAGGATACATCTCCCCAATTGAGAGAGAGGGAATATTATGATAACCATAATGAATACCTTGAAGAAATAATGAAATCAGAGAATGAATTAAAGTACTGCAAATGGATTTGCAAAGTAATGAGTTTGCTTTGGTGCTGTTGAAGAAGCGAAAGAGGAAAGAAAGATTTTGACAAATTGTATATGGATAAATTGATGATGATACTTGAGGACCCCAGAGGTTTGTGTTTACTTGTGTGTATATATATATATATAGATATTAAGTTCTATTACTGATTGGGGCTGTGTTTGTACAGGTAAATATCTCTATAATAAGGTTGAACACTTTGGAAGCATGCTTGGACAAATGGATATATATGAGTTAGTTTATAGGGAGAGAGGAAGCATATAATAGCAATATGCTTGGGAGGACATCTGGCCGACCTATGTGTTGATATATAGATAATGAAGTAAGGAGGTGGCATTGGTAATGGAGGTCCGACCTTGGATACACACTTAGATCCCGAGGTTGGTGATAGAGCTTAAAATCCTGATGGTACCTAGAGTGGCTAAAGCTTGAGTCCATATTAGTCCCACTCGATTAGATTACCCTGTTCATGTATCTAATCTGTTGCATTGTGTGTGCTGTGAGTCTTCATAGAGCATATCATTTTGAGATATTCCATGTACCTCTGTATATATGTAATTATGAATATCTCCTTAGTTAAGAGGGAGCGTTGAAGAATGTAACTAGTGTCTGTCTTCATAGTTGTATTTGAGTCATGATGTAATATATCAAAAGAAAGAAAAATAAATTTTATTATTAAAGAAATTGAATTATTAAAGCACATGTTTCATACTTGGGTCAATTTTTCTTAGGTCAAAAAGCCTCCATTGAAGGCTTTTAGGGTTTATGTCAAGTTTCGTTGTCCATGTCATAATGTAAAAGACCTTTGTTGGGCTTCATTTGTCAAGAAAGAAATTTATTTTAATGTAAACTAGGTCAATTAGGGCTCCTCCACCAAGTTAGCCTCAAACTGGAAAAATCAGCCTAAATGAGGGGGAAAAACTCCTATATAAAGGCAACAACTCGACCTCATTTGGATAAATCACTCGTTAAGTTTGATCTAAATTTTTGGGGCGAGAAAATGTGTGAAATTCAAGGGACAAGAATGAAAATTTTAGAGAAGGAGAAAGAGGTCTATATTAAGCACAATAAGTCAAAAATTATCTCTCTCTCTCTCTCACGTGTGAAGTTGCTGAGCTGTTGGAGGGGCAGAAAATACAATGCTAAAGCTGGGCTGAAATTCTAAGTTGCTGGGAGCCAAAATTATGGGTTGTTGATGGGATGAAGCTGCTAGACAAGAAAATACTACTAAAGTTTGCTAAATCATACTGGAAGGATGAATTGGTGGAGGAGGAAGGTCTTTGGGTCTAGGGTCTTGGTCTATCTCAACTTGAATTTTCTAGTAGAAGAGTTTGATTGGGTTTTCCCCTACAGAGGGGTTTTAGCCCTAGAAAAGTCCCTGCATCTAATGTATTTGATATCCTTGTTTTGATTTTGATAATTGTTGAAACAAAGATAAAAAGTTAATAAGAACACAAAGATATCACAAGTAATTATTAACATAAAGAAAATATTTCCGCCTTTCTGATTTTATAACAACTTCAATGTGTAGTCCTTCTTTGAGTGGATGTATGGTCCTTGAGGTCTTCTTTTCCTTGTGATGGAGATTGTAAGCTTACCAATAATTCTTCAATTGTAGAACCCTTCTTTGAATGAGCTAGGGTTTTGAGGTATCTTTTGTTACTTCCTTAAAGATGATGAGATGGTTAGTCCTTCTTGAATATTGATGCACTTGATGTTTCCCATACAACCCTCTTATTATTCGTCCCTTGAGTATCCTTATTTAAGCCTCCTTTCCTTGACGTAGTCACCTTATATCTAATACCATGTTGAGAAATATAGGGGAGTAAAATTAAGTGATTCCTCTTACTTTTTCAACCAAATGTGATGTATTTTTACTTAACTTGATTAGCTTCTTCTTTCAATTGATTATTATTAGTGATCTCTATCATCAAATAACTACCAAAAAATAAAATAAATGAGACAATATGACAAAATATGTAGGCTATCAACTAGGGAAAAAACCTCTCCTCTTGAGTGGAAAACCCACAAGAACTATTCTCTTCTTATAGAACTTCAATTGACGAATTCCAAGAACTATGACCCTTGAACAAGACTCCTCCAAGACCAAGTCAAAACCTCTCCTTGATGAGCTTCTCTTCCTCCAAGTCAACGCTGGTCAAAATTTCTTCACAACTTCAGATTTCAACCCTTTATAATTTTAGCGTGTTGTTGTAGGACTTCAATTTTGTCCTCTTTTGCAAAAACCCTAGTTCACGTGTGTGGCTATAATATGGAAAATTTTTAATCTTTTCTCCTTAGTTTGACTTGCCTTCTCTTCCTTATCAATTCGACTTGGAAATTAGACTTCTTGTCACTGAAATGCTGACTCCTGCAACTTGGTATATACTACATCAAGGTGATGCCCTAACCTTTGCATGTGTAGAGGAATGTAGCCCAAAACAAGCCCAAATTTTTTGATTTTATTCTGCTTTTTTTATATCCTATTCCTTGTTCTTCTTTAGCTCTCCTTTTTTTCCTTGATAAAACTTATTTATTGCTGGATGGATGCCTTCTTGAATGAGGCCGAGTGCTCCTATATATAGGATTCCTTGAGTCCTCAAATAGGCCGACTTGTCCTTCTATATAGGTTGACTTTCAATTTTTGAAGGCTTACTTGTTATATCACCATGACGAGGTCTTGGAGGGTCTTTGACTCTAGTTTGACTCAAATAAAATTTTATTTTACAATATTTAACATGCCCAAATGGGTCTTCCATACATGACAATGACTCAATTGACTTGTAGACTTAGTGATAAGCCCTAGAAGAACTCAATGGGTGCTTGACCTAAAAATAAATTTTCCTTGAGCATGAACCCATGCCTCAATAATGAAAATAATAAATTGTTTTTTTCTCTTTACATTAAATACATAAAACCATGATTACATATGTCACTATGAAGACAAAACCTAGTTACATATTTCAACACTAAGGATGCTAAATGATTGTACTGAAAATGTAAATTTGTCTTAGTAATCATATTGGTGAATGCTATTTCCATAATGATGACGGGAAATAATGGATTATTGATATATACTACTAGTGCATGATTGATGTTGATGTATGTTTCCAAGGTTTAACCAAGACATGTATGTCCTAAGCAGAGTTGTTAAATATGCGTTTCTGGTAAGAGTATTGTTGAAATATATTGTGGCATAGGGTTTGATATATATGATGAGTGGAGGTCTCATTTGGTTGTTGAGCAGAAGTTGTGTTGCAATTCATTTGTGTTTTTATTGAACATAGGTTTTTCTAGTATGAAAATTATGAAGCGTGGTCCGGTTGCTGAATAGGGTGGTGGGGTTGTACAAGGTAGTAAATTGAAGTCTCCTTCAGGTTGGAGCCCGATAACACTTCAGGGCGACAGGGTGGTGCTAGGGTAGGTTGGAACCTAAATAGGGTGTTGGAACATCCTTTTAGTCAGAGATTATAAAACTGGGAACATTAAACTAGGGCATTGGAGCATCCTTCTAGTTGGAGTTGGTAAATCAGGAAGTTGGAGCCTAGAAACCAAGGATTTGGATCCTAGAAACCAAGGAGTTGGAGCCTCGTTTAGTTTATGCTATAAATATTGAAAGTTGGAGATTTCTAATTGATGTAAATTCTTGAAGGCCTATATTAAGAAGTGTTCGATGGTTTTTCTCCCGGAAGGATTTACACCTAAAAATATCTTATGTATTTTCTTGATGTCATGCATCGTTGAATGGTGTTTTTTTACTGTTCATGTGATGTGATGTTGATTTTTGTTTGATATAATTCTAATGTTAATTTAATTATCTAAAGATTAAAAAATAATTAATTGAAAGGAAATACTGATTCACCCCTTCTCAGTAATTCCAAAAATTTGTATCAGATCAAGTTCTTTCAATTGAAACCTAACAACTGGAAGGCAGATCAATGATCTTCAATGGTTGTAGCGTAAAAAATGGAAGGAATTCAATGGTATTCTCAAAGAAATCAACCTTGGTTCGATGAAGGTACAACTAGTCCATGCCCAATAATAAGTTATATGCTCCCAATGGAAACACAATGAGGTTTGCAACGGTTGTCATCCCATTTAATTTGATTTAACAAGCCTTCACCCAATGTTCAACTCTTCTTTTTATCCTTGTGGCTAATTGAACTAGCTACGAATCACTGTGTGCTTTTTTATTTTGTGCGCATTTCTCAATGACAGTGGGACTGATGTAACTATAATTTCAACCATGGTCAGTCAGAACTAAAATGCCTTGGTCACAAAGCATACCTTCCATAACTATAATTTCTTCCTAGTGACTGGATTGATGGTTATCCATTGCTGTGTAAATTATGGGTATATTTGAGTCACGTACTTAACTGTATCTACCTATTATGTGTTGTACAATCTTGGGCCAACATGCTTGTGTTGTAGGAAATATTTCCTTAAGTGATTCCATCCACAAGTACCACGCTTAAATGGATCCTTCTCATAACCCTTGGATTCTTCTTGAGTAGAACGACTTCTGTTGGAAGCAATGGACCTCTGATTATTTTCTTGCTTAACAACGGTCACACTTATTCCCTTGGTTGATTTTTTCCTTTTCCTTTTAAACTTGACATTACCTTTGAATTTCTGGTCTAATTTTTATTCAAGTCTGCACCTATACTGCTCATAGAAATGCTTCAAATTTTGAATTGCATCCTCTAATGTCTTGGGCTCATCGAATTAAATTCTATCCTTGAAGGATTGTGGTAGTACACTGACATACCTCTAAATATTCACTTTATCTTACTTAAGGTAGGGAACATACCTTAGAAATTCTAAGAATTTGGTGGTGTACTCATCATTTGTAATTTGACCTAGTCTGAGATCACAAAAATCCTTAGCCTTATTGTCGAATTATCTCTCAGATAGACACTTACTCCAGAAATACTCCTCAAAATCCTTCCAAGACAATTCTTCTTCTCTTATTCCCTTTACATTTTTTAGGTCTTCCCACTAGATGAAAGTATTTATCTTTGCTTTCATGTTTTTCTAGTAATTGTGGATTCGAAAGAACTTCTTCATTCCCAACAGCCAAGCTTCGACATCCTTTGATTTCCTCATTTCACCATAAAATGTAGGAGGCTTAGGATTTTTAAACTCCTTTGGTATATATTCCCTTTCTATTCTTCCATTATGATAATGATAGTGATGCTGTGGTGGCATTCTATGAGTATCCTCATACTGCTACTAATGGGTGCTTGAATTTTTCTTAGGAGTACTTAACCGAGTGCCTCCTTTCACGGTATCTTAATTTGATAATTTATGCATATTTCTAGATCTACTCTCATATATCCCATTAGTTATTTCTTATTGTCCCAAAGGAATTTGCATGTCTCTATGGATAATTCCCAGCTCATGTTTCCTTTTCCTTTGTAGGTCTGAGAGACTTTGTAGTAAAACTGCATTGACTTTGGCTTCTTTTTCTTGCGCTCTGACAAGTATCTCGTGTTCAGCCTTACAAATCCTTATTTCTACTCTCAAGCTTATCAACGTGTCCATCCAATCACGAGAGTCTACCCCTCCTTGCTATCCAACTGATATTTCCTCTGCATTTGTCCTTCCTTCTTCATATCCATGTTTTGATTGATCAAAGCTATACTACAACATTTTACTTTTCAATCCTTGGTCTATTGGTTTTATATTGTACCACCATTTGTTGTTCTTGTGGTATTTTAACTTCATGTGCTATCACATACACACATGAATGTTATATTTAAACAAATTAAAATTCATGCTAAATAGTCACCTTGTCCCAATGTTAGAAATCCATGAGTGTGAGGCTAGGTGCAACATTACACCTAAATTAGTGAATTAGTCCCAATGAAATTATTCCAAATAATAAATACTATGCTACATGTAGATGTCATGATAAAATACGTCAAGCAACAAACATAATGAATACATAAAAAAACTAGTTTCTAATTCTTTACACGAGGCTTTAAGGCCCCACTAGATGTTAAAAAGTCGACTGTTAAACCTTTGCTTGTTAGTTCCGCGATAGAGCACATCCAGTCTATGTGTGGAAACTGGAAGCTCTGATACCACCCTGTAACCTAAAACCTACTATCCCTAGCCCTAAAATAAGGGTAGAAGGAGGTTGTTACTATGATTACCCAATCTCCAAGGCTAAGTTATGAAAATGGGGTCTAAAATTTTTTCCTTTTTCGTTGTGTTTGTCTCTTCGAGACCTTTCCAATGACATAAAATTTTGCTCCATTCCTATCCCTAATTCAAAATATATGGCTATTCAGATTTTAGCCATTCAATTAGCTCCACTTCACCAACCTACCATGTGGTCCCCACATGGCACCCACGTGGATATCCCAGTTGGCCACCTTATCGCCACATGGAAGTTTTTTTCGACCCGTTCATACTAGTCACGTATTAACCCCACTATACAACAAGTGTGAACAAACCCTTAACACATATGTTCCATACGAGAGGTATTATGGGTGTGGGCCCCTCACGACCACATCACCCTAGCGGTAATCATATCAGAAATAATTTATGCTGCCCCTCACAATTTCTTTCACGAAAAATCCTTTCAAGATTACATGGAACCCTAGAGGTCCCTCCTCCACCATGTACTCACTTCATTCATTGCAGTAGCGCGTACTTGGGCCCAGTCCTGCCATGAAATATGATGGGCCTCCAAATTAGACACAAATTAAGGTCCATATAACCTTTTTTAGGCACATAAACACTACATTAAATCTCTCCTTCTACACTTAATAATATTTTTTTAGCTTTAATATGTCCTTAGGAAGGTTTAGAGATAATTGCATATTATGTGCTTAATGTTATTTATTTTTGCAGAATATTGAGTAAATTATGAATGAGATAATATACAGACTTTCTCCCTACTACAATATGGAACAAGATTAGATGATAAATGAACAAGATATTATGAATTATTGAACAAATTCTGGAGCTCTAGTCATTGAGAAAATCTAGGAATGTGTTCCCCGTCATTAAATGAAGATTCCTCCTGTTAGGAACTAGATCTAGTTTTTAAGGGATTTTGGAGGGTAAATTTGCATTATTTCAAGGATTATGCTTCCTCATCAATTTATATAAGTAATAATTCGAATTTTCCACCAGGGGCATGTATTTCTTAGTCTTCTTGTGAAGAAAACTTGATATTTAACAATTCTACTTTCATTTCCAACAATGATGTACTTGGATTGATTCAAATAATGAAGTTTGTTTCCATTTTTAGCTTATAAAGCTTGGTTTCCTTTAGAGGACTCTGAGTATCCTTGGTCTTGGCCATCCTAGGAGCATGAGTGCCATGCTGCACAATTTATTTATTTCCTTTGAATGTCTTTTTCACTTGCATCTCTTATTTCTGCATTTAGTGTTCATTTTTCCTTTGTTGTAGGTTATATTGGTGAAATAATTGAAGTGATTTGTTTTGTAGGTTATTTATAGTGTCAAAATAATTATGCATCCTTCAAAAAACTTTGAAAATTCACATTCATCATTGAGCTACTTGGATTAATTTATTAGTTCACAATTCTAGAATTTATGGAAGTCTCTTGTAGCAAAATAGTAGTAATGTTATGATATTTTTTAGCACATTTTAACGAGGTTATTTTGAGTTGATTCCAATTGTATTGGGTCCTAAATACATTCAAGTTAATAAAAAAATTTACCCCATAGCATTTTCACTTGATCAGGTTAGGAATTTGGTAGGTTAACTATCTCACTGATTCATGAATTTCTAGTTTTTGTAATACTTTTCTGCTATTTTTTAGCCTATGTTAAAAAGGGTATTTCTGAGTGATTCCAATTGTATTGGAGTCTTAGGACATACAAATTAATAGAAAATTTTACCCCATCTCATTTTCATTTGATTTTCTTGGTCATTCAGTGAGATAAATTAGAGGACATACTAGTTGGAACACTAGGTATTTTAGTCTTTGTAAGTATGAACAAATCATAATATTTTTGTGGTGTGCAGGTACTATTATTTTTTTGAAGGGTTAGCATTATCATCCTACATTCCTTCTACCATCAGTAGCCTCTTTCTCCTTACTACACAACACCCTCAAAACTCTGCCACCGAAAGTACATTTCTGGGTCATTGAAAGACATCATGTGCATTTGTTTATGTGCAATATGGGCCTATGAGAGGGCGTTGTAATTCCAAGGGAATCACAACTATATTGAAATATGGTTCCAGAAAATCATGAAGTTACAAAAAAAATACTCTTTTTCAACAAATTCTGATCTCATATCAATCAAAGAATCTGATCTCTCACATGTTGGTATATCTCAAAGCACATCTTTCGAGCCTATACATGAGTTTATTTGTCATCTCTATGTGCACATGGATCCATTGGAATTATTCCTATACTTGAAAGATATTTTATTTTTTCAAGTGGAGTAGGTTAGAGGAATAAAAAAAAAGATATAAAAATAAGAAGAAAAAAAAAATCACAGGTGAAAAACTCCTTTGAGGTGTCTGAGATTGACTCACTTATTGAAAACCTCCATGAGGCGGTAAATGGGTTGGAAAAAAGAGAAAAAAGGAAAAAATATCCTTGGTGAAAACCTCCTTTGAGGCGCCTAGGTAGACTTGCTAGTTTAAAACCTCATTGAGGAAGCTAGTAGGCCTAAAGAAAAAATGAAAAAAAGAAAAAAGAAAAAAGAGGGAAAAAATAAAAGAAGAAGATAATTTTTTGTCCCAATTGTATCTATGTGTTTTCATGCATGTAGTCCTCCACTTGCATAAGGAAAAGAAACAGGCCAACACTACAAAAAGAGAAAAAGAAAGAAATGATCAGTGAGACAAGCCTAAAGTAAAAAACAATCAACCTTGGGATTCTTACCTTATGTGAAAACTGTATTAGAAGGACCAAGGACATGCCAATCCATCACCCTCATGCATTTCCATGACATTTACCATCATTCCGAAGCCTTTCACACTCATTTTCCTCCTTTTCCTGAAGTGCTATAGGAAAGTTCTATAATGCTACATGATTGAAAAAACATAGGGAATAAATTGTTTTTACGATATATCGAAAATTGTGCATCCATTGATCGAGCTATTTTATGGGGAGATGCATAAGGATGATCTAAACATGCTCAAAAAATTTCAAGTGATTCTAGTGCATATGTTTCGAGATATTGGTCATTATCATCTACAACCATTCTCTATTTTTCTTGAGATTCATGCATACATTAGCCAATATTTTTAATGGGGAGATGCATAATGATGATGGAAACATGCTAAAAAATTCTTGTGATGTTATTTTTTCTGGTGTTCCTTATGGTATGGTTAGGATGGAATTTCAGGGTTGGAAGTAAACATGTCATAGGTCCAGGTTTACTTCGTCAATGGGTCCAAGGTATTTTAGAGATGTTTTATGGGGTTTGATGGATTTCACTTGCCATATTACATCATCGGGATTGATTATGCACAACTTGCTTCTCGTTCCATTGTATTTCGATAATTCGCGTAAAATGGAGTTATTATTGTGCCTAATTCAATTAATTACGCTTAAGGTGGCATTCCAAGAGGAATAATTGATGGAAGATCTTAGTGTAATAGCTCATTGGATCTGGAATGAGAATATCTATAGGATGGATGGTTAGAAGTGATTTTCAGTGGCTCGAGGAGACATGGTGGATAATTTATCATTTTCCCATATTGAAAAGGTATTTTAATTGAAATAAAAATAGGGAAATGTGTTAAATGATTAAAATAATGATAAAATAGGAGCTTCTAGAGGGGTCCATCAGATATATAAAAATAGGAGGAGGAGGCCATTACATGACAACTTGGATTTGATCTTTCTCCTTATATGAGAGGTTTGAGAACTCAATTCTCTTCTTCATTTTTAGGTGAAGAACGAAAACCCTCAGGTGATTCAGTGAGATTGGGCGAGTACTCATCTCCTCTTGGTGAATTCATCCATAATTCATAAGAGATCTTAGGGGTTCAAGCTACTATTTATATGAATACGAAAACACTGCTAACTACCCCAGGCATAGCAATAAAAACCAGTTTGTCTTGTATTCACATATATACATATATAAATATTGTTTTTTCTCTATTGCATCAACATAAGAAAATTTCACAGGGGAATCACAACTAAGTAGGAAACATATCAATTCAAGTAAAGCTTGAGTGCAACGTTGAGATGTTTTGACACAATTTCACAAAGGTTAGATCTATAGGCACGAGTGACTACTGGGTCGAATCATGCACATTGGAATGATTAAAGAGAGGATGATATGCAATAAATCAGTTCTATATTCCTGTAAAGTATAACCTGTTCGATTGGCCAAGTGTTGGATAAAGGGGACACACTACTATTATCATCTACGACATCATACCTTTCTGTGGGGCTGAGTTACATGCATGTTGAAGGTTGAAATTACAAGGTAATATCAAGCTGAGTATACATTGGAAATGGGGTCTTGTATCTTCCTATAGCCGACCAGTGACACTGCAATACATGAGGTTGAAGCTGACGAAGGACCATACTCTTATTATGCAACATATAAAATAAGGTATGTTTACCTTTTTTAATGCCACTATGTAAAATTTGAAGCATGATAATAGTGGAGAGAGTGCTCATTTATGGTTTTTTCCTAATGTATCAATGGTGTCTGCTTGGATATGAACATGATAATATTTCCTTAGAGTATTTTCTTATAGTATTTTCTGAGCATGTATTCTTCCTATGTCATTTTAAACCTAGAACCTGATAAAAATCACCCACACTTGCACCCTAAAAAAATAATTTATAATATCTATTTAGACTCAGAAATTAGTGTCCAATTTGAGGAAATTCCTATGAGCGATTGTATGCTTGAGTCAAGATTTATTGAGTTGAAGAGTCTATCAATCAAGTCATGTATGAAATAACTTAGTAAAATTTCCAGCATTAAACTAAAACATGGATCAAAACTTCATAAACTCCCTTAATAAATTAGCAGAAACAATCATTAAATCCTTCTCCAAGGAGATACTTACTATGATGCAACAAGAGAAACATTAGAAAGAACATGACTTGGGACTCAAAATCCTTTCACTTGTGACAAAATTCAAACATATGAGAGTCACAGTGAAAGCCCTTATTCAATTTGAAGAACTATCTTCACTCCTTTCCAAGGTGGATCAATCATATGCGAAGAAACTAATTTGGGCCCTAAAACCAACTATGATTTCGCTAATACAAATACAAAATGAGTTCTTGGAGTACTCTTAGAAAAGGGTCACACTTCCAGTTGCCTTCTGTCTCACCAATATCATGATGATGACCACACTTATACCTCCTTACAGTGATGACATAATTATGAGAGTCTTCAGACTGATAATAGAGATCTTTCAAGATTTGGATAATAGTGAGGGTCCTACAATTGGGAAGAAGCTTGAGATTATAGAAGTCATGGCTCTGGTTAGATCTTATGACACCATGTTTGATTTGGTATGTGATGACCTGATTATCAAAATGTTCCAATGCTTATTCAATGTTAGGAAACATCATCTTGACACGGTCATAACACATATGCATTCCATTTTCCCCTCATGTATGAGAGGTCGTGATGCCATTTGCAGGGAATTGTTGTAGACTAGATTGTTGAACATTTGGAGGAGAGAACAATTGGTTTCACAGGATACTTATGAACTAGACAAAAGGTTGGTTGAGAAGAAAATTGGGTTGTTTAGGATATGGTTGACACATGATGAGTTGTGGAGGATTGGTGATGACCAACTATGCAACAAGAATGAGATGAGGAAGGGACTTTGCATCATCTACAAGGAACCTTGTGGACCTGACCACTCATTCATGAGGGACACCGAGGAGATGACATGGGTAGATCAAGAGGATATTCCTTCTAACTTTCAGGATCACGATTCGTCTTTTATAGTTGAGTCCATGGGTTCTTGTGAGGAAACATCTAAAGAGCATCAAAAGTCATGGGGAGTTGTTGAAAAAAACTTATAGATGCAACCATGTTTGGTAGAGGATAGTGATGACCAAAAAAATGTTCCCATTTAGCATGAGCAACACATAATGGAACATAATGCACATGATGGGCCATCTTTGCAGAGTCAGTTAGTGGCTCATGTTGAGACCATGATGGAGGAAAATGAGCAAACATCATTAGGGAAAGCGAGTGATGAGGAGCAAGAAGATGTACATAAAATCACTAGGGAGGTAGTATTTGCAGACATTGGTCATTAGGAGGCGATGGGACTTAACAAGACAATCTTGTAAGTGATGAGTGGATCGGTGGAGCATGGAGTTTCTGTTTAGATGAAGGAGGCTGTTTTGTAGATAGTGTTTCATCCATCTTTGGGCCTACCCATTGATGAGGTGCAGGTAGACGCAGTGGCAGTTAGCAAAGCTACAATATTTCCAGGTAGTATTCCTCTCCAAGAGTACATAGACAGGGTTTGCAACACAGGTTGCTTGCATACATGAATTCCAACGCATATTTGGTTGATTGGTTGGGAAAATATGCATGAGTTGAGCATGGTGCAACACAGTGGACTCGTACCATATACATGTGCACATGCATCTAATCCTTCCCATGGGATGGATTTGAGGGAGATCATGAGTTGGTATCTTGTTGGTGGCACGATATTCTCAATTGGGATCATAGTGCAACACAAACTCTTATACATGAAGAGTACGTTGACAGTGCTCGACCTACCAACATTAAAGGGATCTCCCCGATATTAAGTACCAATTACACCTCACACCGTTTGGTGTAGGAGTACCATCCAGTATAAAGGCCCGATTGAAAAGTTATTAAAGATTTTTCTTGGCTCTAACTGTCAACAAGAGAAAGGGATGCAATGGTTCCTTCACAAAGAAAGAAGGTGTGCCTGGTGAGTGTCCAATTGTAGATGTTTCAATTTTCTTTTATTGGCACGGAGAGGGGAGAAAAGTGAGCCTCTAATAAAGAGGTAATAATACCACCCAAATGAAACAGAGGGATCCATCTAACATCTAGTGGAATAGTCCACAAGGGATGCGATGGTCATTACAACCAAAAAATGAGAAAGGTCTGCCTAATATCTCGTGGAGTAGTCCACAAGGATGGGACAAAAATAAAAACCATTACAAAACCTTCTCAACAAGGTAAGTACTAAAATAATTGAAATAGTTCAACTATGTTAGCGCATGTGAAAGAAAACACGAAGTACAAACATCCACATAACAATATTACAAAAATTCATAATCCATGCATGAAGAACATGCTGGCCTTGAAGGCTTCTGTTATTAAGTAAAAGTTCCAAGACACATGTATGCAATGAACATCACTAACTCCAGTAGTGGAGCGTTGTAGCCACTCCTTTCTCCCCAAAAGAACTAGCTTATCTCTCTAATGCTTTGTGGGAGGAGCCAAGGTGAAAAATAATTTTCTCTTACAATGAGGGAGTATTTATAAGACTGAGGAGGTGATGCTTCACCTTCCTTGTGAGTCTTGGTATACCCTCATGAATGTTTTACTTCCTATGAGTTTTTAACTTTACACGACTCTTCGTATTCCACACATGTCCTTTGGACTTTTACTTTACAATACATTTCTGAAACATATGTTACATCATTGGCCACAAGGTGTGACATGTGACCACTCATGACATAACATGACATGAAAATACTAAAATGGACTGCTTGATGATGTGGCAATGTCAAGCCATTATGAATGTTGAGTGCTGAATGTCTTCTTGAGAATAATCTTATTTTCACCTCCGCTTGGCTTGGTGATAAGGAATATTCGATGATCTCAAGTCTTGAATGGTGGTTGAAAACTAGGGTCCCTTCGATTTTCTTGATTGATCACCTTGGGTTTTCAGTTACAAGTGTGTCTTTTAACATGCTTCCCTCTTTCATATCCTTCATCATCATATTGACATGGCATGATAAATTACCTCCATTTTCAATTCACTCATGACGATATGACATCAGTATAAAAACACCATAGTCTAAGATAATGAATTTTTATCCATTAACTGAGTTGGAACTAGGTGATAGGTCGGGATAGAGCGCTCACTGATTGCATAGTTGCATAGCTCAAGTAGGACTAAGGAAAAAACTGCGTAGTTCTGGGAGCTAGTGAGAGAGGCTGAGGGGATAGTCAATGAGAGGACATACAATGCAGTTCCATGAGATAAGGGAGGTTGGGATACTATGAAATTGCATAGTTTAGAGGCTCAGGTAATGAGCTTGATGTTTGCGAATGCGCAGTGAGTAGTGAAGGCTAGGCTAGGAGAAAATATTACGCAATTCTAGAGATCAAGGCCTGGGCTTGAGCTCAGAAAATGCGTAGTGCAGTGGTCCTCGAAGGTAGGAGCTGTGCATTTCATAGTGACAAGGGGAAAGATCATATTTAGAGGACTAATACTACACAGTGCACAACTCAGGGAGGCTGGGTGAAGCTAGGTTTCTTGGTCGAGATTTTTTTTCTTCTTCTGAAAATGGCTAAGTGTGGGATTTGTGAGACTACTGTGAATAATGATAATACTTTGACTGTGATCACACACTTAGAATACTTTGATGAATCAACAAAATAGATCACACATAACACATGAATAAATCATTTCCCTCCATGCGCCAGCTTTACAACAAGTTACGACAAGTGCGACACTAAAGATAGACTTTGCAACGAACGTGATGAAACTTGTACGACAATGCTTAAAACTTTGGAAACAAGTGCGGTGAATGTTTACATGGTTAGAAAAACTAATTTACAAAAATCCAAACTATTGGAACCACCAGAACAGGCTTATGCACATGGCGCGACAACCAAAATGAGAAAATACGACATTTAGCATAACTTGCAAAAGGGTACAAAACACTTTAAGAAAACACATGAAGTGAGTTTCAAAGTTTGTGATGACGATAAAAAAGACCAAGGAAAGCTACAAAATTGGGTGTAGGCAAAATTTTTGGAGGGTATTGTAGAAACTACAATACTTGGCAACACATTGGTATAATTACAACTTCTCTATCTTGGTTAATTTCTCTTATGCATGGCCTTGGTTCTTCCGGGAGTATTGATTCATCGTGCATATTACTTTGGTGTTCCCACTTACCCCATAAATAGACATAGTCCCTGTCATGACTTCTTGGTTAAACACAACACACGATTCATCATTATCACAATGTTTCGAGTTGGTAAGGGTAGTTAAGTTCATGAGATTAAGATTTCTAGAGTGTAATTTTCATCTATGGTGTTGCTTCATTGCCAACAGGCCTGGAAAATACCCCGATAGAGTCACTACAGGAACATAAGCATTACTTCGCTTCCAGCGAGGCTAAACAATACCCTGACGAAGTTGCTTGCTTCACATCTCTACGTAGGAAGCCTTTCTCTTCTTTCACCTTTATTTATTTATTTAAATAAGACTGCGCATCGAAACTTATTCATTTTTTGGCGGAAGAGGGATCCTGACTTATTGAGATAAGAAGAGATTGTTACTTCAAAGAAGCATGTAAATACCTCTGATTTGGGTTTGCTCATTTGGATTTTTCTCCTTCTCCTTTTCTATAAAATTTATAAACATGAAAACACAAAAACATAAAAACCGAATATAGGCACAAGGTTTCCTGAATAGACACGAGTTCATGGTTGGACCAAAAATCTCCTTACAGACGGATCACATTTTCATTTGAAACTTCATCGGCCAAAAGACATAACCAACACAAGGAAGATAGAATGAAGTTTTATCCAAATGTTGAAGTGTCACAAGACTCTTTTCGACTTCAGCCAAAAACACGCTCATAAGCTAAAACATGTACAAGCATGACACTTATTCACATAACGAAAACAAAAGAAAACCAAATAACAGAAAACAAAACAAATAAAAAGGCTATGTACACAGTGTAGAGCACAACCCCAGATCATCATTGAAATATTTTTTCAAGTCTTGGTCATTGACATGGAGAGAGTCAATATTATTTTCAAGTGATTGAAGATGATAAGTGTGTTGGCCAAGGTTTTCGTGAAATGTGAATGGTCTAATCCACACGGATTGAAACTTAGTGTGTTTACCTTTGTCCTCGTGGGATTTATACCACTTTAAGACTAAGTCTCCCACAATGAAGCTATTATTACCTGCAAACTTCTTGTCAAACCACCTCTTGATACGGTTAGGGAAAAGTGAAAATATTTATTTTTCTTTCAAAATTTCTTCCTGTAACTTATGAAGAGTGTCCATCCTATGCTGCACTAATAAACATGGCTTACATTGGGATTATTTGGAAAGTTGGAGAACAGGAAAGTAGATGTTGGGTGGGAGGATTGATTCTTTTCCATATACTAGGAGGTGCTTGGAGAGGGCCTTGGCGTGACTCGGTCAACCCACAAAGAATTTACCAAATCGGAGTGTCAGTTTCACTGCTAAGAGAATATGGTTTTTTTGATGATACATATGAAGTTATTATTTGTACACTCGATAAGACCATTCCCCTGTGGATAGTAATTAACTGAATGTTTCATTACAATCCTATTTTCCAATGAAGAATCGTAATGTATTAGTGATGAAATGGTGTTTTATTGAAGAAAATTAATGAATTCCTAATCATTCACTTGTTTGAGTGGAACTGCTTCTGTCTACCGTGTGAAAAAATATGTGGCAGTGAGAACATACTGGTGTTTCTTCAATGAATGTGGAAATATTTTTGCAATAATATCCAATCTCCACCGTTTAAAAGGTTCTTCCACTATGATAGGTTGCGAAGGGACGACTGACTTCTTATTTTTTCCGTCACACCTCTGATATACCAGATACTTGAGTGTGTAATATTGAGCATATTTGAATAATTTAGGCCAATTAAAACCGACCTGCATGAATTTATGCACGGTTGTGTTACCCATGAAATATCCCCTTGTCCGTCATGGAGATCACACAATACTTTTTATGAATTATGTGCTTCCAAACACCTGAGACATATACCATTATGGTGCTTTCTAAAAAGAACCCAATGCACCAATTAGTAAGATAATGCTTGAGTCTAAGTGCTCTCTTTTTCCGTGCAAATAGATGGGAGGGCATGGAATCATGCTCAAGGTATTGGTGCACATATGTGTATCAAGAGTTCACGATAATAGCGGGGGAGGCTTACTTGACATTATAAATCTTGATTTCTTTATCCCATCCTGAGATATCTTCTTCTTCCTTTGCATCCACTGCTTCTGCTGCTAGTTAACATAGACCATGGCCTTTGATAGTGTGAATTGGTTTAAACTCTAAGTCATATTCCTGGAGACCAATAATCTAGTTCCTTCTTCTCTGACCCAGTTCTTGTTGAACAAACAATGATCTAACTGCTAGGTGTGGAAAAAAGATAATACAATGATTTTTCAAGAGATAGGGCTGAAAGGGTTTCACTTCCTTGCATATTGCATAAGACTATTTGTCAATGGCAGGGTAATTGAGTTCAAGTCCTTGAATACTAGTGCTCATGAAGGATATATTCCACTCATTATTCTGATCATCCTTTTGTGTGAGCACAACAATGAAAGAAGTGTCAGAAGAAAACGTGTAGAGTAAGAAATCTTTGCTTAAATATGGGCTGTATAATGTAAGCGCTACTGCAATATATTTCTTGATATGGGAAAACATGTCCTTTTCCATATTATCCCATTTTTAGATTGCATCCTTATTCACCATCTCCTATATTGGATAGATAGTCTAAGCATAGTCAGAGATGAACTTATGGAGGAAGTTAATTTTCCACAGAAAGGACTACATAACATTATTGTTCATTGGGAAGCGAATTTGCGTAATTGCTTTGACCCTCTCTAGGTACACTTTAATCCCACTCTTAGAAATGATGTGGCCCAAGATATTAACCTCAAATATTGCAAATATACTCTTCTTGGGATTAAGAGATATATCGTACTTGCAACATCGTTCAAAATTTTTCTTCAAGTGGCATATGTGATTGGATCTTTGTTTGGAAAAAACTATGACATCATCAAGATAGACCACTATGCTTTGTCCAATCAATCCTTGGAATGTGATTTCCATGGCACATTGGAATGTACCACCAACATTGATCAACCCAAATGGCATTCACTTAAATGCAAATGTGCCCCACTTTGTGCGGAAGGTAGTCTTAAGTTTGCCATGATCTGAGACTAGAACCCGGTTGTATCTAGAATATCCATCTAGAAAAGAAAACATTTCTCACCTCGATATTGTTTGAATTATTTGTTCCATAGATGAAACATGGTAGTTTTCCTTTTCTGAGGCGCAATTCAAATTACAAAAATCAACACACAAGCGGATTTCCCCAGACTTCTTCCTTAATGTGACGAAATTTGATACCCAGGTAGAATGTTGCACTTGGCACATGATCCAAGAATCCAATAACTTTATTAACTCCTTTTGAATGATAGGATCAAGCATCATATGTACCTTCCGTAGTTTTTTTTGAAACGACTTGGCCCCTTCTTTGATTGGGATCGCGTGTTGAATAATTCGCGTGTCATAAGTTTTAAGCTCATCATACGTCCGCACGAATACATCCTGATACTGCTTGAACAAGCAGATAAAATATTTCCACTCATATGGTGTGCAACAAGTACCAAGATTAAAAAATTTCGGATCCTTTTATATTCCTAAATTGATCTGCTCATGAGACACCATTGAATTGTGGGTTTTAGCATTTACAAGTCCTCAGAAGCGGTTCTGCACATCAGACAATGTTTCTAGTGATACCACACCTTTCGACATGAGATTTCCTTTACTTGTGCTGGCTTCATCCTACGATGTATTATCTTGCTCGTCTTCGTTGATCGCTGCATCCTTGAAAACGTCAACGTTTTCCATAAAATGCAGTATCTTCTAGTCATCATTAAAAATGTGTAATTTAGTAATAGTATCAAGGACTGATGGCTTATAGATAACCTCTACAAAAAATCTGTCCCTTAATGGTGAAAACCTAAAAAAAACATTTTCCAATGCATCCGCAATTGCGTTACGCGTTCTAAGAACATAGATAATAATGAAATCTTGGAAATTCGAAATTAAACGCCATACCTCATGTTGATATCTTTAAAGATGATGTGACACATAGTGTAAAATTTTTCTTCTTAAGGACCAAAAATATCTATGCCAAAATGACAGATGCTAAGAATAATAAAAGACCTTTAACACGTAATGGATCTTGAAGTACTATCTCTGCATCTCCGGCACTTGATCCATGACATCATTTATATTACAGTTGTATATTTTTAACATTATTCAGTTATATATGTGTGTGTGTGTGTGTGTGTATGGTTTCACATACCTGTCACACGACAATTTATGAGTCACGTACTGCTTTTAGGATCACAACGTTGAGGTAAATGGCTCTTTGTAAACCCAAGATGAGTGCCTCATATTCTGCAGTGTTATTTGTGCACTCTAATTCCAAGCAACTAGAGATCAAATGCTTTCTCTGTGGGGGGTCTATTAAAAAAAAACCATCTCCAGATCCCTCCTACGTTTTTGAACCATAAAAATACAAAGTACACATATCATATGTATAAGGACTATACACTACACTAGTACTATTAATATTACTACCACTAATTGTACAAAGATCATTTTCACCAGTTGGACTAGTAAGGTGTTCCAACTGTGTTTTTGGTGGGACTGGGAATGGCTGCGCATGATAACATCGCAATTTTGTTTCCAATAAGCAATTTCCAAAGATAAGTTCTGCGAAATATTGAATCATTTTTTCCATCCAAGGGAGTGATAGTATGCTTCATGTACTTCTTTGAATTCACTCGAATCTAATTGTTTCTTACCTTGCACAGAAGCCATAAATGTGACCTGTCTGTAGAAAATTACCCTTGTAGCTTGTTGGACCAATATCTTCTAAAAAATACCCCATATGCTTCCAGAATGTACACAAACGCCATGTTGATACATTGGTGGACTCGACCATCGGATGAAAAACGGATAAGAACATCTTTTAGTTCACCAAATGCATGGACACGAGTCCCGTCCAACTGAATAATTTGTGCATCTATTTTATCCCATTTTTCATTGATTTTATTTGCGACAGAAAATGGCATTACATTCACTGATGCACTAGAATCAACTAAGCAATTGTGTACATTGAAGTTGAAGATTTCAAATGTTAACAAAAATGGATGGTAGAGTGTATTTTCATCCATTGTTAAAGTGCTAAGCACTGATTTGAGGGAACCCGAGGATGTACCAGATCCCTTGTGTGAAGAAGCATCATTACTTACGGTGGATTGTATAAGTGCACTAAGATCATATCCCGCTTACGCACGATATTTGTTAGTTAAAACACGGAGATATTAGCGCAAGCCTTCTTCATATCATCAACTAAGATGTAATCCAGAGTGGGGGAGATTGGTGAAATGTCTGAGGTGTGAATCGACTAGTGACTTCGAGATTAGTGGTCTTACCCTTACTTCCCACAAAAGTACTTTTCATTGTGGTCGATTTTCCATACTTTCTCTGAGTGTTATGCACTGAGTTGACAAGTGGACTGATATTTCTTAATAATTTTTATTTGAGTTTATGCTTCATCGAATGTTATTCAGTGGCCAACCCTTGGATTCTAAAATTATACTGGTTGTTCTGCTTCTGGGCTGGGTAATCACTCGGAGGATTTTTCTCAGGTATGATCTTTTGGTCTGAAATTACATAGTTAAACATGTTTATTGCATGCCCAAAACTTGGAGTTTCTTTGGTTGCAACAATTTCTTCCTTCCGTTCCATAAGATCAATATTCTCTTCAGAAAGTAATGAGTAAATAATATGTGCAACTAGAATGTTCATGGTGTGATTCCATTGTGGGCATTTTTTATTAGAATGATATTCTTTATGATACAATTAGTACTGATCCATGCCCATACTTTCAATGTTCAGCACAACGTTTGAGCTTTGTGCAGACTTGGCTGGTTGGTTGCTGTTGCTGCTAGAATTTGATGTCCTTATGAATAGGTTGAATATGGGAGTCTTGCTGCTTACGGTGTCCTTGCTTAACCTTTTTTTTAGCTCTGCCAACTCATTTGTCAGAGTCTTGATGGTGCAGGTCAAGCTATCAAGATCAAAAGTTTCTTTCTCTTTGGCCTTTCTTACAGAGGCATGATACCTTTTACCTGTGTCTTTGGAGTATTTTTTTGGTTCATCATCCACAATGACCCCAATCACGTGTAATTTCTTTTCAACCATGATTTCTTCTTCATAATTTTCAGTCAATGTTTGGTTCACAATTCCTTTTACGAATTTTGTAATGATGGTTGGAAAGGCAAAAGTGTAATAATCGATGGTGATTGAGTCATGAGGTTTAGTGTTTGGTGGGAACTTATTCAAAACACGGTTAAACCTCTGATTGAAATATTTTACCTTTTATTTTTGCTCCATCTTGAGATTTCCAAGCTCTTTCAACAACATGGTGGGGTCTCATCATCAACAAATTTCTCAAGGAAAATTTTCTTAAACCCCCTCCAATTATGGATGGATTCAGAGGAATAATATGATACCATACAACTGCTCTTCCAACTAAGGTACATAGAAAAAGTATACATGCAACATCATCAGAGCATACGTCAAGTATTTGCAAATGTAGGTAGAATTGTTCCAAGTGGTCCTCTGCCTTTACTGTTTTGTTAGGGTCATACTTCGATAGAATATTTTATGGATGCTTTGGAATATTATGTAAAACACCCATTAGTGCAAGTGGGAATTGAGTCATCCAATTCATATCATGGTCTCCATGTCTTCTTCACCGTCCTCTTCCTCTTTCTTAGAATCTGATGTATCTTCTTCCTCCTCTTCACTGCCTAATCCACGAAAAGTATCGTCTGAGAGTACCATGTTATCACTATCACCACCGTTGAAAGTTGGAGGTTGTTATAGATTTTCTTCGTCTTCCTTAGAGTCTGGTAGCTATTCAAGGGTGGTGAGAACCAGATCTTCAATTATTGAAACTACTACCCCTGTTAGGAGTAGTTGGGTTCTTCCTCAGAAAATACGGAAGTATGTGTACTTTGGGTATCAATCCGATAGCTTCGAAAACTTACAAGTGATGGGGCGGAGTGCCAAACTATGTTCGTAAGTGAGTTCGTAAGGTTGTGAAGTCCCAGGCTGAGAGGGACCACCAGTTTTAGGAGCGTCAGCAGGGGAAGTGCTGGGAATATTACTACCTTGAGAAGATAAGGTATAATTTGGTCTAGTGAGGTTATCAGCCATAAAAATTTGGACGTCCCCCTTCTAGCACCAAAAATGTTGAGGGTGTTTGACATGCCAACATTCAAGGGATATCCCCAATTTTAAGTCCCAATTAGACCTCACACCATTTGGTGTAGGAGTCCCATCCGGTATAAAGGCCCGATTGGCAATTTATTAAATATTTTCCCTGGCTCTAACTGTTAGCAAGAGAGAGGGATGCAATGGTTCCCTAGAAAATAAATAAGGTGTGCTTGATGAGTGTCCAATTGTAGATGTGTAAAATTTCTTCTAATGCGGAGAGGGGAGAAAAGTGAGCCTCTAAGAGAGAGGTAATAGTACTACCCAAGAAGAGAAACACATCATACTAGAGGGATTCGTCTAACATCCAACGGAATAGTCCACAAGGGATGTGATAGTTGTTACAACCAAATTTTTTTGAAGGTCTATCTAATATCTCTCGGAGTATTCCACAAGGATGGGAAAACAATAACAACCATTACATCACATTATCAACAAGGTAAGTACTAAAATAACTAAAATAGTTCAACTATGTTAGCACATGTGAAAGAAAACATGAAGTACAAACATCCACATAATAGTCTTACAAAAATTCATAATCCATGCATGAAGAATGTGTTGGACTTGAAGGCTTCTATTATTAAGTAAACATTCCAAGACACATGTATACAATTAACATCACTAACTCTAGTAGTGGAGCGTTGGAGCCACTCCTTGCTCCCAAAAGAACTAGCTTATCTCTCTAATGATTTGTGGGAGGAGCCAAGGTGAAAATTCCTTTGCTCTTACAATGAGGGAGTATTTATAACAATGAGGAGGTGATGCTTCACCTTCCTTGCGACTCTTCGTCTCATTAGGGGAATTTTGAGGTCTAAAATGGGCTTCCTAGAAAAAATGTACAACCAAAATAAACTTTATAAGAACCAATAGGATTCAAGATGATGATGTCAACCATGGGGGATGATTCACCATTTTTGGAGTAAAAAAGTAAAAATATTAAAAAATAATAAAACTACTTTTTCAACATGTATTTTCAACTTATCTCCCTACGTTTTTACTCAAATTTCGAGCAGGAGTACTCGTTGGATGCAAAATTTAATTCTGCATCCAAGGAGTATCCATGTTGTATACTTTTGATGCAATCACGTTTTTCATGTAGCAAGGTCCATTGCAAGTATTAAACATGGGTACTCCTTGGATGAGGAATAAAATTTCGCATCCAACGAGTCTTACCAGTCGAAATTTGAGTAAACCCATAGGTAGATAAGTTGAAAATACGAGTTGAAAAAATATTTTTTCTTTTTTCCGTCTAAAATTTGATGTTGTAATCTAATCTTATTTTATTATTTCCACTATTATTTTATAATTTCCTTAGGAGGTCCATTTTAAAGCTCAAAATTCTCCTAATCACCCTCATGAATGTTTTACTTTACTATGAATTTTTCAAGTTTACATGACTCTTTGCATTCCATGCATGTCCTCTTGAATTTCACTTTACAATACATTTCTTAAACATATATTACATCATTGGCCATAAGGCGTGGCATGCGAGCACTCATGACAAGACATCACATGACACTGTTGACATGGAATTCTTGATGATATGGAAATTTCAAGCCACTACTGCTGCTGGGTGTTGAATGTCTTCTTGAGAATGCTCTTCATTTCACCTCCGCATAGCTTGGTGATAAGGAATCTTCGATGATCTCAAGTGGTCACAAACTAGTGTCCCTTCACTTTTATTGATTGATCCACTTGAGTGTTCATCTATAAGTGTGTATTTCAACATGCTTCCCTACTTCAATTCCTTCTTCATAATATTTCCATGGCATGATATAATACCTGCATCTACAATTCACTCATGACGAGATGACATCATTCTAAAAACCTCCTAGTCTAAGATAATGCATTTTGATCCATTAACTTAGCTAGAACCAGGTGATAGTTCAGGAGAGAGGGCTCAATGACTATGCAATTGTGTAGTTCAAGTAGATAGGGGTGAGGCTTGGGCCTTAAGAATGCAAAATGCATAGTTCACAAAGGACTAAGGAAAAAAAATACGCAGTTCTGGGAGCTAGTGAGACATGATGAGGGGATGGGAACTGAGAGGACATAATACGCAATTCTGGGAGACAAGGGAGGTTGTGATACTGTGCAGATACACAGTTCATAGTCTCAAGGAATGAGCTTGAGGTTTGTGATTGCACAATGAAGGTGAGGTTGGGAAAAAAATGTGCAAGTCTATAGGTCAAGGTCTGGGCTTAAGCTCAGAAACTGTGCAGTGCAACAACCCTGAGAGGTAGAAACTGTGCATTGTGAAATGTTAAGGGGAAAGGTCATAGCTAGAGGTTTGAGACTGCACAATGTGTAGATCAAGGAGGCTAGGTGAAGCTAGGTTTCTTGTGTTGGGGTCCTATTATATATAGTATCTCAAGGTGATTGAGTATTTTATTTTAGTAATCTTATATTGTAAATAATTTTCAATCTGAAAATGATTTCCTAAAAATATATATAAAATAAAATGAAAAGAGGGTATATCTAAAAAAATGAATAAAGAGAAAAAGAAGAAAAGAAAGAAAAATTGAAAAGAATAAAAATAAAATCAGAACACCACAAAAGAGAAACAAAAGAAAATAACAATGAAAGTGCTGCAAATTCAAATGCCACTACTGATAGATAGTTTTCTTTCTGCCAAATGAAATAAGGTTGTGTGCATCTTGTTTAAAATGCCACAATGATTATCTATTTGTTTAAACCATACAACTTAATCATGGTTAAAATATTTTGAATTTTTGTAAATTAGGTTAGAGAATAAAGATTTTCCAAACAGTCTAATCTTGGTAAATCAATAGTTAGGTAGAACATGAAATTGGTTCAATAGTTTAATCTAAATCAATAGGAGAAATAAGTGATAGGATAGAATAGATTATATATATATATATATATATATATATATATATAAGGAAATATGATTTTGCTAGTCTAAATTCACCCCTAGAAGAAATAAAAAATGTTAGTTTAGGAAAAATAATTTGAATTTGAAAGGGTAGGTAGAAATATTTTATTTTGAAAAGGATTGAAAATGCTTTATCCTAAGTTTTGATCTTCATTGAGAATCGAGCACATAAAAGGATATATATGATTTAATTATGTTTTATCCTAACTTTGGATTAAAGTAAAAACTCATAACTCGAAAAAATGGTGTGTCACATGTGGTTAAATTGCCCTCTGCTATCCACCCTACGATCTCCCCACTCCACAGATTGACGACGCTTATTGACTTTCGGCCCCCCCTCTCCATCCTCGCTTTACCGCCAGTGGGGGGGGTTTGAAAAAAGTTGTTTTCCCACTTGGTCCCACTACCCCGTGGCCTCGCCTCTGAGTTTCACACCCCCCTTGCCTAAACCACTAACCGCTCACTACCCCATCCGAAAACCACTCCTCCCTCGCTCTATTACCACTGTCCCTACCCGACACCTCTGCCATTACCATTTTTCCACGTTTCCGAGCCGTTTCCAATCAAATCACTTCCCAGGTTTATCCGTTGAGAATTTAATTACCATTGGATAACCGTTAATCCAACAGACCTGCACCATTTGCAACAGAAAACAAGCATTCATTATATACACCCTGTAATAGATATTATTTAACCTTTACTGTTACATTTTCTCTGCAAGTTGAATTTTTCGCAGGTTTTCTAGTGCACCCAGGTTGTTATCATATGATCAGTTTACAATCAAGCGTCTACACCTTGCCTTCCTCCTTCAACCAATAATACACCTGCTACACATTCCTGGTAAACTTTTTTCTCAAAATTATAATAAAGTTCTTCAAAATTAATCATGCCTCCTAAAAATAAGAACCATGAGGAGCCTCTGAACCCTTTAGTCCATCCTCCCATAGACTTAGATCATATTCCTTTAGCCAATAATGATTATAAGATAACCAAGACATAGTTCGAATTTGAATTATTTGAACTATATTGTTGGATGGAAGACAAATATGTTGACAAAACAGATGATATTGGACTATGGAAGTCCAATCCCCCACATTACATCTTCCCTCACACCTTCCATGCCCCCGAATTCATCAGAAAATGCCAAGCATGTTACATTCCTAATCAAAGAGCCATTATTTCCCCTACTCGTGAAATCCTTTTCACCATCACTACCCAATCAATTAACCAGATGATGCAATCTCCCTCTGTGGAAAACAAAACTCCTTTCTCCTTATAAGCCCTCTCTAAACTTTACCAAAAACTTTATTTTTCTAAAAGAGCCAAGAGCTTTGACATATTTATACCAGAAAATACTCAATTGCCAAAGAAAAATCCTCCATATCCTTCCTCCATCTTTGCTGATCAAGCTAAGCAGATAATAACTGTAATTTCATACATCCTTGGTTATTATTATGATCAGTGGGTAGATGAACCCATTTTAGGCTTCCTTTCTATATTTTTCACAAATAACATCCATTATTTTTAATTTCAGCCAATTCCTAGTTGGCAACATCCATGAGCAATTTCTAAAGTTTCAGACTGAATAAGTATTTAAATACTCTCCAATTTTGGTATATATGTTTTTGTATTATTAGGCAGACAGGTTCAATTTTTTTATGCAGAAGCTTGATGAAGATGGAAACCAACAATCAATGATATTTTGGACATCTCTAGTGATGAAAGAACAACAAGAATTTTCTTACAAACAATTCATTGAATAGTTTTTTCACCCAGCTATGAGTGTCCTAAGCTGTACAACATAACCCAGGATAAATGAAGACATTAATAGAATTCTACATTTGACAGATTAGGCTAATATAGGAGAGTGCTTGTACCAGAATTACACCGATATCAGAGTCTATGGATGCGAGCTAGCGCCTTATAAGATCCCCAAATACCTTCCTATGAGGATTTTTGCTCTCGAATATATCATATAGATGCTAAATTTAGATTAAATTCATTTTGTACCAGCTAAAAAGAAATCCCAATTTAGAATCAAGACACAAATTGGGTCTTTCATTTGTAATAGAAGTTCAGCATGGGAAGAGGTAGATAAAATTTTGAAGGAGATGAAATTTAGCCTGAGTTTCACTTGGTCCTATGACCCTCTGGGTATCATTTCCAAGCTAAGAGTAGAAAACAAAATTACTCCTTACATTCATACCCAGAGGCCTGAGATAAAGAGATATATGAACCAGTCAGTATGGGCTCAAAATACATTGCAAGAATCTTAGGAGCAACTGGTATCTACATCAACATCACAGACTCTTATCCCACAGGAGAAAGCAGTTAAAAGACAAAGAGAAGAAGAGTCACCTTCAGTGACTAACAGTGCAGGAAAATAGTTTAAGATCATGTACAGGAAGAGAAAAAGCTAAATCCAAAGGTTGATACAGAAAAGAATCTGGTTGTTCAGCTACAGGAGAAGTGTCACAATTTGGAGATAGTAGTCAACATAGTTTTTATCAGAATTGAGCCTTTAACTCAAAAGGGGCTACCTAGTTTATTTGTAATTAATGAAAAATTAATTACTTATGAAGACTATGTTAGAAAGCTGAAATAGATAGCCATAGATAGCTCTAAATTTGCAAGCATCAAAAGCAACATGACAGGAAAAGCATTTTTGGAAGCTATGGGTAATGATTTCTTCATCTAGTATGAAGTAAATCATATTTTTGTTGTAAAACCCACTTTTTCCAGATATCATGAGGTTGATGAGATTTACTGGAAGGTAACAAAATTAACCATTCCAGATGAAGATAGGTGGGATAAAATTTGCAAGTTACAGGATTGAGCAGTAACCCAAATGTAGTAAGCACATGCCAGCATATCAGCCAACACATGAGCCAGCCCAACACAAGAATAGGCCTATTCAAAAACAGATTCCTCCAAAACAGAGCCACCTTTCCACACTATATTACACCTTTCCTATTATTTTTTAAAAGATCGATTTTATTGTTTGATATAATGCCAATAATAAATTGTCGGTTGAGACAACGACTTTGTAAATCATTTTGTAATTTAGTGTATAAATACTTTGCAGTTTGAAGTATTAAGGGTTGGTTGTTGAGTATAATTTCTCTAAGCATTGTGATTTTTCTGGTTGCTGGAAGCATCAATAATACAAGGACATTCTTCACAGGATTCATGTGGCGTACGAATTAGTGATGTTTTTCTTTTGTTAATGTGTTATTCATTGTTTTTCTTTCTCAGTTATTTATGAAAAGCTTAATTACATAGCATAAATTGTGACGAATAGGATATGTTATAAAGAGCACCCTAATCTGGCTGTTTGTAATTTACATTTTTTCTTCTGAAGTCAAATTGAGGAATACTTCATTTCTCCTTAATTCTGCTGAACTTTAAATTTATTACATTCCATAATTCATTTAATATCCTGAAAGATCCAACTAGCGCAACCTAGCTTGCCCTGTGAAACTCCTTAAAAGTTTGATGCAGACCCAGTTAATCTTTAGACTCCATAGCCCAGTGGAATTATAAAAATTTAATCAACCAAACAATCCAAATTAAACAAACAATCAATACAGTAATAACTGGCCTAAAATTCACACAAAACATAGCTAAAATTTGCAGAGAGATCCCTCTCTGAAGATGGAAGGGCTAGATCCTAGCTTCCAAAGTGGTTTTTATGTTGTCTGTGTTTATTCTCATAATATTATAAATTACAGAATGATAACATAGTGGCAACCACACCGAGGATAACTAAAAATATTTTAATTTTCTTCGAATTCATTACCCTGGTTAAGAAAAGTGTATGATAGGAATATTTCGAGAGATTGTTTCCTTTTCATTTTTGTAAATAACAAGTGCGTGCGCCTCAGGTTTTAATTTTGGCTCCCAAAAGAGCTTACACTAGATCTCATCTTGATCCAAAGCTTGCAGTTATTGTTGATGATCCTGAAAAATTGCTGAGAAGAAAAAGTATAGCTGAGAGCTAAGGAAGTAGTAGTCCTCCCCATAAGGCAGACTCTCTTCCAAAGATTTTTTACCCTAAAAGACATTGAATTTGATTTACCTTTTGAACATATTTTGTTTATAATTAAGTCAACTAACTGGGTAGATCAAACTGTGGTAGATCAATCCACATTACGACGTAATTCTATTGAAGTACAGTGTCCCCAACTTGATATTGATCTCCAAATTCTTCAAGGTTTACTTTCAGGTATTGACCTTTCTATTCACGAGGCATATGTCCAACAATATGTTGAAATCTCTGCCCTAACTTCTTTTGTAGTTTCATCTACCTCATCACAATCTGTTCATATGAGATCATCTAGTTCTACCCCTTCTGTAGTTTCCACTACTACCCCTGTAATTTCTCATCAAGCAACTCAAACCCCATCTTCTCCTCAATCCTCACCCACAATCAGATCTTCACCTTCACCACCACCTCAAATTTCAGTTCAGCCTCCAACTCTTATTTAGCCTCCAACTTTAATCCAACAATCACCGTTTATCAATCCACATATTGTTCATCCTCATATACCTATAACGGTAGTCATATATTCTCCACTTGTTCTTCAAGGTCCTTTGGAAAACATGCCACAAGACTATCAAACTAGGATTCCACAGTTTGATGGAACTGGACCTATCACTTCTCAACAACATGTAGATAAGATAAATGCTATTTTTGACCTTCAGGAAGTAGATGAGGAAAAAGGAAAAATGAGGTTGTTTGCACAAAGTCTCACTGGAGAAGTTAGGAATTGGTTTAAAATCTTGCCACTTGCTAGCATCAATGATCTCCCTGCATTCCATTAGTCATTCCTTAATAGATGGGAAGTCAAAAAGAACCCTCTTTAGATTCTATCAGAATATGAAAGCATTAGGAGGGCACCTAGGGAAAGTGTCTAGAATTATTGCACTAGATTCAATAGTATTTACAATGTAATTCCTATAAAAATTAAACCACCACAAGGTCTGGCCTTATTAAAATTCCCAAATGGATTTGAGGCAGACATGTATTATTAGTTGAGAGAGAAAAACTATTCAACATTAGAAGAAATGCAAAGGGATGCAGTGAGTGTAGAAGCCAATTTGTTAATAAAAAGGGCTAGGATAAGAACTGAAAGAATAATGACTATGAAAGAAGAACCCTCAACCTCTTTTGATGATGCCAAAAAATATTCATTAGTCAAAAAAATAGAAAGAATGATGGAAATGATTAATCTAACAGAAAGGGTTGATCCAAGAGAAAACCAACCCGCACCTCAAAATCGTAATCAAAATGTTAGAATAAATCCTCCCCAAATCAAATAGAGGGAACAAAAGGGACCAAATCAACAAGTTAGACCTCTATTTCACGAGAATTATGCTGATGATGATGGGGAAATTGTAGAAGAGGTAGAAGATAACCAAATAAATTTGATGGGTATTAATGATGATGAAACAATTTTTCTCACTCAAGAAGAACAAAATCTTTTTCAACTTTCCCAAATTGAGCTTGATTCAGAAGAATCAGATGATTAAAAACAGGGATTTGAAAATGCTATTATGGGAGTCCATAGGCAATATAACCTTAGGAGTAAGAAAAATTCAGACACCCCCAACAAAATATTTCTGAGAGTCCTGCTAAGAAAACCTCTGATACTATTGTTAAGAAAATCACAGACAATTTTGCCAAGAGAATTGCTGATAGTTATGGAAAAAAGACTGTAGAAATTCCTGCCAAAAAGATAGTTGATAATACTTACAAAACAATTGAAAATGATATCCAAAACACCAGTCAGTAAAAAGAACATGTATCAAAATAAATTGTTGATAAATCTGATTTTCTGAACTTGAGTAAGATTCAAACATAATTCAACGTTGAGAATGAATTAGCAAAACTAAAAATTCCCATTCCTCTAATAGAGTTAATGAAAAAAATCTATACAGATCTCAAGTGATGAAAGCTCTAAACATAGGGGAAAACACAGATACTGTAAATTTGAATGATGATCATCCTGAACTCTTATTTGGGCCAGAAGTTGATGGAAAACCACAAGAAGGAGGTGTTCCTCCATTCTATGTTAGACTAAATGTTCATGATAAGATTCTCCATAATGCTATGCTAGATTCTGGTGCTTCTCACAATTTAATGCCCAAAGCTATTATGGAAAAACTTGGACTTGACATTACCAGACCTTATAAAGATTTATATTCATTTGATTCCAGCAAAGTAATATGTTTAGGTCTCATCAAATATCTCTGTGTTACGTTAGCTCAAATCCCAGCCAAAAGTTTAGTAATGGATATAGTGGTCGCAGATATACCTCGTAAGTATGGTATGCTGTTGTCATGCTCATGGGGAGAAAAATTATAAGGGACCCTACAAATGGACATGAACTTTACTACCATACCATTGTTTGGCCAGAAAAAGTATTATATAGGGAAAATTTGATGAAATTCATGGTGAGTAGTCAGGATAAACCACACAACTATCCTCTTTACTCTATCCACTCAGATTTAGACTCTTTCATTCTTTATAATGATGGAGATATCAATAATTAGGTTACCAATGCATAAAATGATATTTATGAAACAGATGAAAACCAAACACAAATAGTGGAACAAAACACTCAGCTCGAACCTCTTTGGAACATGAGTTTTGATGGATCTTGTAGCAGAGAGGGTTATGGAGCAGGAGTGTGGGTTTCAAATACAGGAAAAAATCATGCTAAAGGTCATTCATACAATCTCAATTTTCAATGTACCAATAATATAGCCGAGTATGAGGCACTTCTGTTAGGATTGCAATTTTTGAAAAAATTGGGTGCCAAAATAATTTCCATTCATGGGGATTCTGAGTTAATCATAAAAAAATTAAAGGATAATACTCTACAAAACACCCTAGATTGAGAGCATACAAAAATTTTGTGCTTGATTTTCTAGAAATTTTTGTGGACTATGATCTTTCTGCAATTCCTAGAAATCAGAATATCCTTGCCAACGTCATGTCTTTTTCATCCAACACCTGTAAAATGCCTCACCCCAATCGACAATATACAGTGGAAGTAAAACATCGATCCACTGTACTAAACAATATGAGGTATTGGAAAGTGTTTGGCAATGACAAACAAATTGAAAACTTTCTGCAGTCTAAGGATGAATATTAAGAAGATGGTATAGATTTAGAGTGTGAATTAGAAGATCAAATAGTTGTACATTCTAATGTAAAAAAATAGTTAGATAACTCCGATGTAAATATTCATGTAGATAAAGTTGTAAATAAATTAGAATTGCTTGAAATAGATCCAGAGAAAGAAGAATTTGAAATACTTCAGTTAAAGGATAATTTTTTATCTAGAGGTTTAGTTCCATTGGAAGAATTATTTTATTTCAATGATGTAGCTAAGAAGCCTAAGATTGAGCCCACAAGGGCAGATGTAGAAGAGTGTAACATAGGTAGTGAAAAAGATCCCAAAATGATAAAATTGTCCAAATCACTGCCAATTGCTCAAAAACAAAAATACATTGCTTTATTCAAAGAATTCATTGATGTCTTTCCATGGAGCTATGAAGATCTCAAAGCTTATGATACCAGTATTATACAACATAAAATTCCAATTAAGGAGGATCAAACACCATTTAGAAAAAAATTCGACGAATAAATCTAGTTATGATGCCTATGATTGAGAAAGAAATTAAAAATATGTATGATGCTAAAATCATAGTTCCTCTTAGGTACCCTAAATGGGTTTCCAACATAGTATCAATTAGGAAGAAAACAGGAGAAATCAAATTATGCATAGATTTTAGAAATCTTAATAAGGTCTCCCTAAAACAAAACTACCCTTTGACAAAAATGTATCACATATTACATAAGGTAGTTGGATTTATTTATTAGATGGTTTCTAGGGCTACAACCAAGTCTTAGTTCATCCTGATGATAAGGAAAAAACAACTTTCACTAATCCATGGGGTACCTTCATGTATGTGAATATGCCCTTTGGATTAATGAATGTTGGAGCCACATTTCAAAGAGACATGGATATTGCCTTTGCTGATGAAATTGGTAGGTTTATTGTGATCTATCTAGATGACATTACTATCTATTCAAAAACTGATGAGGAACATTTGTTACATTTGAGAAGAGTGTTTGAAAAATTTAGAAGGTTTGGAATTTTATTAAATCCTAAGAAAACACTTTTTGGCCTTGAAGAAGGAAAAATTCTGGGTCATATCATTTCTAAAGATGGTATTAGGATTGATCCCAGTAGAATTGAAGCTATTTTGAAAATTAGTCATCTTAGAAACATTAAGGAGCTTCAATCATTTATTGGCAAGGTAAATTTCCTAAGAAGATTCATTCCCAACCTTGCAGAACTTCTCAGAAATATAAAAAATATGCTGAAAAGAGATTTAGAAATGAGATGGAACATTGAAGCTAGGCAATCATTTGATCAAGTTAAACAAGCATTGACAAAAGCACCAATTCTGATCAGTCCAGATTTCACTAAATATTTTATAATCTTTTCATTTGCATCTGAACACACTATTGTAGCTGTTCTTTTACAGAAAAACAATGAAGGATTTGAACAACCCATTGCATTCTTTAGTAAGGCTTTAGGTGACGTTGCATTGAAATATAACATAATGGAAAAACAATCCTTTGCATTAATAAAAGTAATCAAAGATTTCAGGGTGTATATCATACATTCCCATATAATTTCTTATGTACCAAATTAAATGGTCAAGGATATTTTAACTCAAAATGGACCAGATGGTAAAAGAGGTAAATGGATTGCTATCATTCTTGAGTATGGCATAAAAATCAAACTCACTAAGCTTATCAAAGGACAAGGACTAGCAAAATTGATGTCTGAGTCTAACTTTTGTGCATTGTATATCGACTTTGTTGCTGCATTAGATGATCAAGAGGAGCAAGCAAATCCACAAATTGATGAGGCTTTTATGACCTCAACCTGATATGGAGACGTCATTTTTGTTCTATTCAATTTAAATGCTCCTCTTGGTTTAAAAAAGACAAATGCTATATTTCTAAAGTTAAACGCAGTAAAATTTTGCATCATATATAATTTTTTTATATTGGAAAGATGCTGGTGGTATTTTGATAAAAAGTCTATTGAAGGATGATGCAGAAAGAACCATGCATGAATTTCATGAAGGTGATTGCGGTGGAAAAATATATTGGAAAACCACTGCTAACAAGATCCTTAGAGCTGGTTTTTACTGGCCCACCCTTTTCCCTGATGTCCATAAGAAAGTAACCTCTTGCCACAAATGCCAAATATTTGACGGAAAAAGGAAGCTATTTCCTCTGCCTTTAAAACCCATATATGTTGAAAATCCTTTCCAACAATGGGGATTGGATTTCATTGGAGAAATCCATCCACCATCCTCTGCCCAACACAAATGGATTCTCATAGCCACTGATTACTTCACCAAATGGATTGAAGCCACACCTTCTAGATTAGCCACTGATGCTGTTATTATTAAATTTCTGGAAACTAATATCCTCTCTAGATTTGGCTGTCCAAAGAAGCTCATTACAGATAATGTTGTAGCCTTTAAATCCAAGAAAATTATAGATTTATGCAGTAAATATAATATTAATTTGGGCATTTCAACTGCTTATTACCTTTAGGGTAATGGGTTAGCTGAATCCTCAAACAAGAGTTTGTTCAACATTATAAAAAATCTGTTAGAAGATAACAAAAATTCATGGCACAACAAGTTAATTAATGCACTTTGGGTTGATAAAATTACTACAAAGAAATCAATTGGCATGTCACCATACCAATTGGTTTATGGGATGGACGCTGTTTTTCCATCCTCTTTAGGAGTTCCAGTTATGAAGATAATTTAGGAATTGCAAGTTGAGCCAAATGAAACTCAAAGGAGGATTAATCAGACTATTCAATTGCAAAAATCCAGGGAAGAAGTCTACAATAAAACACAAGTTATCCAGGAGAATGTCAAAAATATTTTTGATAGAAGAACTAAAGCAGATGATTTAAATTTTTGTGACAAAGTTTTAAAGTGGGATTCCAAAAGAGAGGAAAAAGGCAAACATGGGAAATTTGACAATCTTTGGAAATGACCTTACATCATTTATGCTTTCAGAGGACACAATGCATTATGTCTTAAAGACCTAGATGGAACAGAAATTCCTGGTGGGCCTGTGAATGGTAGAATTTTGAAGGATTACTTCTCTTAGCAATAAAGTTTTTCTTACATGAATTCATTGTAAATATCATTATATTTAGTATTTTGATTGGGTAACTTATTGACAGAAGTTGAAGCCCACAGAGAAGGCCCTAAGATTTTGATTGATATGCTATCATAATTACTCCAACGACAAAAAGAAACCAGGTGCAGACACTGTTGAAATGGAACACTCAAGGTTACTGATCAAATGCTCTTGGCACCTAACATGGAGAAGTGCCATCCCCAGCTGGAGGCACTGTTAGGGTCCTATAATTTATAGGATCTCAAGGTGATTGAGTATTTTATCTCAGTAATATTATATTGTAAATAATTTTCAATCTGAAAATGATTTCCAAAAATGTATATAAAATAAAATGAAAAGAGGGTATATCTAAAAAAATGAATAAAGATAAAAAGAAGAAAATAAAGAAAAATTGAAAAAGAATAAAAATAAAATTAGAATCCCACAAATAAAAACAAAATAAAATAACACTGAAAGTACTGCAAATTCAAATGCCACTACTAATAGATAGTTTTATTTATGTCAAATGAAATAAGGTTGTGTGCAGCTTGTTTAAAATGCCACAATGACTAGCTATTTGTTTAAACCATATAACTTAATCATGGTTAAACAATTTTGAATTTTTGTAAATTAGGTTAGAGAATAAATATTTTCCAAATAGTCTAATCTTGGTAAATCAATAGTTAGGTAGGAAATGACATTGGTTCAACTATTTAATCTGAACCAATAGGAGAAATAAGTGATAGTATAGAATATATTTTCTATATAAAAAAAGGAAATATGGGTTTGCTAGTGTACATGCACCCCTAGAAGAAATAAAAAAGGCTAGTTTAGGAAAAATAATTTGGATTTGAAAGGGTAGGTAGAAATATTTTGTTTTGAAAAAGACTGAAAATGATTTATCCTAAGTTTTGATCTTCATTGAGCATCAGGCGCATAAAGGGATATATATGATTTAATTATGTTTTATCCTAACTTTGGATTAACTTCAAAACTCATTACTTGACAAAACGTTTTGTCGCATGTGGTTAAATGACCCATAGCTGTCCACCCTACGATCTTCCCACTCCACATATCGATAATTATTATTGAATTTTGACCCCCCCTCTCCATCCTCGCTTTAATGCCAGGGGGGGATCCGAAAAAAGTTGTTTTCCAGCTTGGTCCCACTACCACGTGGCCTCCCCTCCGAGTTTCAAAACCCCCTGCCTAAACCACTAACCACTTACTACCCCCTCATAAAACCACTCCTCCCTCACTCTATTACCACTGTCCCTACCCAACACCTCCGCCATTACCATTTTTCCATGTTGCTGAGCCATTTCCAATAAAATCGCTTCCCGAGTTTATTCGTTGAGAATTTAATTACCATTGGATAACCGTTAATCGAATGGACCCATGCCACTTGACACAGAAAACAAGAATTCATTATATAAACCCTGTAATCAATATTCTTCAACCTTTACTGTTACATTTCCTCTGCAAGTTGAATTTTTCGCAGGTTTTCTGGTGCGCTCAACCTTTTATCATATGATCGGTTTGCAATCAAGCATTTGTACCTTGCCTTCCTCCTTCAACAAATCACACACCCACTACGCATTCTTGGTAACCTTTTTCCTCACAGTTCCAATCAAATTCTTCAGAATTAATCATGCCTCCTAAAAGGAATAACCAGGAGGATCCTCTGAACCATTTAATCCATCCTCCCATAGACTTAGATCATATTCCTTTAGATGATAGGGATTATAAGATAACTGAGACACAATCCGAATTTGAATTATTTGAACTCTATCGCTGGCTGGAAGACAAATATTTTGATAAAACACATGAGATTGGACTCTGGGAGTCCAATCTCCCGCACTACATCTTCCCTCACACCTTCCATGCCCTCGAATTCATCAGAAAATGCCAAGTTTGTTACATTCCCAATCAAAGAGCCATTATTTCCCCTATTGGTGAAATCCTTTTCACCATCACTGCCCAATAAATTAACCAGATGATGCAAGCTCCCTCTGTGGAAAAAAACACTCGTTTCTCCTTAGAAGCCCTCACTGAAGCTTACCAAAAACTTGATTTTTATAAAAGGGCCAATATCTTTGACATATTTCTACTAGAAAATACTCAATTGCCAAAGAAAAATCCTCCATACCCTTCCTCCATATTCCCTGATCAAGCTAAGCAAATAATAACTGTAATTTCATACATCCTTGGTTATTATTCTGATCAATGGGTAGATGAACCATTTTAGGCTTCCTTTCTATCTTTTACACTGACAGAAAACCATCCATTATTTTTGATTTCAGCCAATTCTTGGCTGACAACATCCATGAGCAGTTTCTAAAGTTTCAGACTGAAGAAATATTTAAATACTCTTCAATTTTGGTATATATGTTTTTGTATTATCAGGCAGATAGGTTCAAATTTTCCATGCAGAAGCTTGACGAAGATGGAAACTAGGAATTAATGATATTTTGGACATCTCTAGTGATGAAAGAACAACAAGAATTTTCTTACAAACAGTTCATTGAATAGTTTGTTCACCTAGCTATGAGTGTCCTAAGCAGTACAACATAACCCAGGATAAATGAAGACATCAAGAGAATTCTACATTTGACAGATCATGCTAATACAAGAGAGTGGTACTTGTACCAGAATTACACCGAGATCAGAGTCTATGGATGCAAGCTAGCACCTTATAAGCTCCCCAAATACCTTCCTATGAGGATTTTTTCTCTAAAATATACCAGATAGATGCTGAATTCAGATTAAATTCATTTTTTATCATCTAAGAATAAATTCCATTTTAGAATCAAGACACATATTTGGTCTTTCATTTGTAATGGCAGGTCATCAAGGGAAGAGGCAGATAAAATTTTGAAGGAGATGAAATTTAGCCTGAGTTTCACCTGGTCTTATGACCTTATGGGTATCATTTCCAAGCTAAGAGTAGAAAGAAAAAATACTCCTTATAGTCATACCCAGAGGCCTGAGATAGAGAGATATATGAACCATTCATTATGGGCTCAAAATACATTAGAAGAAGCTGAGGAGAAGCTGGTATCTACATCAACATCACAGACTCTTGTCCCACAAGAGAAAGTAGTTAAAAGACAAAGAGAATAAGAGTCACCTTCAGTGACTGACAATGTATGAAAATAGTTTAAGATCATGTACAGGAAGATAAAAAAACTAAATCCAAAGGTTTATACATAAAAGAATCTGGTTGTTCAGCTAGAGGAGAAGTGTCATAGTTTGGAGATCACAATCAACATAGCATTTTTGGAAGCTAAGGGTAATGATTTCTTCATCCAACATGAAGTAAATCATATTTTTGTTGTAAAACCCACTTTTTCCAGATATACTGAGGTTGATGAGATTTACTGGAAGGTAATAAAATTAACCATTCCAGATGAATATAGGTGGAATAAACTTTGAGAGTTACAAGATTGAGCAGTAATTCAGATGCAGTTGGCACAGGACAACACATCAACTAGTGCAACACAGGAATAGGCCTATTCAACAACTAATTCCTCCAAAATAGATCCACCTTTCCACATTGTTGTACACCTTGCCTATTATTTTGTAAAATATCAATTTTATTGTTTGAGATAACGCCAATAATACACTGTCGGTTGAGACAACGATTTTGTAAATAATTTTGTAATTTAGTTTATAAATACTTCGCAGTTTGAAGTATTAAGGGTTGATTGTTGAGTATAATTTTCTCTAAGCATTGTAATTTTTCTGGTTGCTGGAAGCATCAATAATACAAGGACATTCTTCATAGGATTCATGGGGTGTACAAATTAGTGATGTTTTTCTTCTGTTAATGTGTTATTCATTTTTTTCTTTCTTTCTTTGTTATTTCTAAAAAGCTTAATTACATAATAGAAACTATGACGAATAGGATATTTTATAAAGAGCACCCTATTCTAGCTGTTTGTAATTTACATGTTTTCTGTTGAAGTCAAATTGTGGAATACTTCATTGCTCCTTAATTTCTACTGAACTTTACATTCCATAATTCATTTAAAATCCTGAAAGATCCAACTAGTGCAACCTAGCTTTCCCTGTGAAACTCCTTCAAAGTTTGATGTAGACCCAATTAATCTTTAGACTCCATAGCCCAATGGAATTATAACAATTTAATCAACCAAACAATCCAAATCAAACAAACAATCAGTAAAATAATAACTAGCCTAAAATTCACACAAAACATAGCTAAATTTACAGAGAGATCCCTCTCTGAAGCTGGCAGGGATAGATCTTAGCTTCCAAAGTGGTTTTAATGTTGTCCTCTGTGTTTATTCTCACAATCTTATAAATTACAGAATGATAACAACTTGGTCGGGAAGTTTTTACTAAAGTGGCTAGGTGTTGGATCGGTGAGACTAGTGTCAACAATGATAATACTTTGAATGTGATCACACACTTAGAATAATTTGACGACTGAACAACATAGATCACCCATAACACATGAAAGCATAATTTCCTTCCATGTGACATCTTTACGACAAGTGCGACACTAAAGATAGAATTTGTGACGATTGTGACAACACTTGTGCGACAGTGCTCAAAAATTTGGAAATGAGTGTGACTGATGTCTACATGGTTATAGAAACTCATTTACATAAGGAAAACCTCCTAGAACCACCAAAATAGGATAATGTACATGGTGCGACAACCAACATGCGAAAAAACGACATTTAGCCTAACTTACAAAAGGGAACACAACACTTTAAGAAAATACATGAAGTGAATTTCAAAGTTTGCGAAAAAGATAAACAAGACTAAGGAAGGCTCCGAAATTGGGTGTAGGCCAAAATTTTGTAGCTGCTACAACATAGTACTACATGCTCTAGTTGGTGGTGGGAGGTAGGCCAATAAATTTCCAACATTTTAGGCTTGCATCTACATAGTGGGACTGACCTTGGCATATGCCAAGGGTTGGACTGGAGAGAGGCGATGAGTTGGTACGCGGTTAATGAAGTAGAATTTATAGATAGAGCTATAGAAAAACTAGATCCATTAAGCATTTATGATTGTTCTTGGTGGCATTGGGATCCAAGAGGATTTTTTTATGACAGGTTCAATCAAAGTTTAGGATCCAAGCATTGAGGGGTCCATTCATGGTGGGTTTACACAAAGGCATAACATCACCCAATGGTTTGTATGGGATCCAAGAATTAGGTCTCAATTGCATTGGGCCACCAACCTAGTACACAAGTTTGGATTGCTTGAGGGCAAGAAATGTTGGGGTGGGAGGATTTGTGATGTTATTTTTTCTGGTGTCCCATATGGCATGGTTAGGATGGAATTTCAGGGTTGGAGGTAGACAGGTCACAGGTGCAGGTTTAGATCTTCAGTGGGGCCATGGCCTTTTGGAGATGTTTTATGGGGTCTGAAGGAGTTCACTTTCCATATTCCATCATCAGGATTGATTCCACACAACTTGCTTCTTATTCCATTGCATTCTGATAATTCTCATAAAGAAAATTTATTATTGTGCCTAACTCAATTAATTACACTTAAGGTGGCATTCCAAGAGGAATACTTGACAAAACACCCTAGTGTAATAACTCAATTGAACTAGAACAAGAATATCTACATGATGGGATGGTTATAAGTGATTTTCAGTGGCATGAGGATGCATCAATTTACCATTTTCCACATTAAAAATATATTTTAATTGAAATAAAAAGAGGGAAATGTGCTCAATGATTAAAATAATGATAACATAGGAGCTTCTAGAGGGGTCCATCAAATATATAAAAATATAAGGAGAAGGCCATTGCATGAAAACTTGGATTTGATATTTATTCTTGTATGTGAGGTTTGAGAACCTGATTATCTAATTCATTATTAGCCCCAAGACAAAAACCCTCGGGTGTTTCAATGAGATTGGGCAAGTACCCATCTCCCCTTGGTGAATTCATCCAGAATTCAATGGAGAGATTAATAGTGGAAGTTCAGTTCAATTTTGGTGGAGGGCTAGTGCAACATTGTGGCAAATCTTCCGATGGCCATCATTACAACTATCTTCTATATAGGATTTATATGTAATTTTATCATTAAATAAATAAAGTTTCATTATTCTCATTTCTTGTGTCTTCGCAATTGTCCCATTTCTGGGTTTCTATGTAAATCTTATTTGTTGTGCTTTTGATTTCAATGGGAAAATTTGTGGAGTAACTTTTGTAAGCAATATATGGTGAAATTTTTCATTTTGGATATTAAAATCTCAGGTTAATCCAATATACCATTTGTGAGATGTGGATTAAAGAAGTATGCTATAGGATTGTCCCATGGTGCTACAAGATTGTCCCAGATTTGCTATAGGATTGTGATCGACATTGAGAGAAGGGTCAAATATTATTTTTTCCTCGTGGGAATGAAAAAAAAGTCTACCACACCTCCATTATCCATCCTCCACACCATTTAGTCACTTCTCTATCCAAAAATTCATCTTTGTCCATGAAAAAAACCTATGTTCACCCCTTCTTCCACAATTTTCACCACAACCAAAGATTCTAATCCTTGTCCATGAGTTTAACATGAATTATCAGAGTTTTTGGATGCATTTTGTGAAGGTTATTGTGATAATATGGGGGTCTATGTGACTACTACAGGAAAGAACCCAATCTTGTAGTAGTCTACACTAGCCCTCCATAACCACAATCAAAAGCAATTGCAAGAACTAGAGTGAAGAATTGACCATCATGAAGAATTGAGGGATTATATAATTGATCTTTGGAAGCCACAAAAATTATGTAGGGATGCACTGTTCACGTTCAAAAACAACATTTGATCCACCTTTTGAATAACATGTATTGTCAAGCTTCAATCAGTCAAGCACATTTCAAGAGAAAAAATAAAAATTTCAGAGCAAATATAATGCATGGAGAAATGAGCATAAGAATATGACGCCTCAAGAAACCAAAATATCAGCCATTACCTCTATTCAAAATGAAAATGCAACCATCAAAGAATCATCACTAGTAGATTCAGAACCATCAAAGGCAACTTCAATTGTCATATTAACAACCTCAATATCACCTACAAAAGAGCATCAAAGGTAAGGCCCAAGTATGAAATACTCAAAATCTCTCACACAAAATTATTTTAGATCAAAATAATGTTGCAAGTGTATGAAGGAAAATGTTTTTTTATAGCAAAAATTAGTAGTAGAGCAACCTCGTTCTTATCTAGCAGTTAACTTCACTTTTCCACCAAGACGTCCACATGTGTCGGAGAGGAACAAAACAAAAGTGAAAAAGACTTGAGAAACATGGTTGTTATCATTTAGTCACAATAGAGGACAAGGAGTGCGTAACTCAAAGAAATCAGTTTATTTTGCATGCAATGAAAAAAAGAGAAAATAATTGAAAAAAAATAAAAAATAAAAATAAAAGTAAAAGAATAAAAAGGTTGACCCATCACCTCTTGGCATGCAAATATTAGCTACTACAGGATTCATATTTTGTGCTATAGGATCAAAACAAACTTCTACAGGATCTAAACATACTGCTACAAGATTGAACTTTTTGCTATAGGATGCACACAAAGTGCTACAAGAAGGCTAATTTTGCCTAAAACAACCATAAGAGCCTCAATATTCAAGGGAATATTTAGAGGAAATGTAATTAAAGATTCACCCTCTTGAACATTTGGCATAAGTATTCCAAAAACACCTTATTCATTAAAAAAAACACTCTGCAAATTTACATCTCCAATTCCAGTAAGAAAATCATTTTGATTGAATGAGCATGGTGTTTTGAATAAGGTAGGGGTGCATGTTAAAAATTTTCTTTCCTCAAGTTGGACACAATGCTGTAAAAAAATTATGCTAGATGGAGTTCCTTGAAAAATTAAAGGGTTATGATGATGAACTTGCATTGGAATTTACAGTCAACCTATGAAATTGAAATGAATAAGAGTTTGTGACAACAGTAAGAGGGTTGGAAATAAATGTAGAAATTATATAACATATGCATGTATATATCTAGATTCTCCTGATCGAACAATATTTATCTTCTTGCTAAATACATAATCCTTCCACTGTTAATCTTTTGCGGAAATTTAAAACTCAATTTCAAACACATGAAGCAATAAAAACAATCTCACATAACACAATTGTTTAACAAGAAATCCAGAAGCTAAAAACCCCAACTATCATATATTATGTATCATGGAGATCATGTAACAATCTCATACAAAGCTTAGTACATCAAGCTCTCAGTACAATACAATCGTCACACACTATTTGAAGAAATCTGCAAATCCATGCACTGATTTCTACCCCCTGATATCCTTGCCTCCACTGCGCAATCCCTACTGAAGAAGACCCCTGAATGAACTCGAATTGGCCTTGCCTTGACTGCGCAATCCTCATTGGAAACTCCAATATGTGTGTGATGCAATCAATGCATCACTATAGTCACAACGGATAGTCCATCTCACCCTTTCACCTACCTCTCCACTGGGTCTCCACTGGAACTGACATGCACTGTAGTTAACTATTGTATTTGTTCAGTTGATAGCTGATTGGTTGTACAACATTCCCCCCCTTAATCCGAAGGGGTATGTATGAGTCCAAGAAGAGAGCTATAATACAAAATACAATAATGCATGAGAACAATACGCTGAATGTGCTCTCTGAGATGATGGCATAAGGAGGTGGTTTAAGGATGACCACCAACACTAGAATGCTTAGTGTAGTTCCCGGAACTCTTCCAATTCTGGTAAGAAGTTGAGCTCTTCTTCTAGTGCAAGTGATCCTTACTGCTTTTAAGAGGGAGACCTTAAACCTAGAAAAGGGAGGTCTACAACCCACATAAAAAAGGAGAACTTCAACCTGAAAAGAAAGGTCTCAACCTGCGGTGGTTTAAGGATGACCATCAACTATGGAATTCTTAATGCAATTCCTGGAACTCCTCCAAAACTGGAAACAAGGTAAAGAAGTGTCCCCAATTCTTTGAAGAGGGATAAGCTCAACCTCACATATATGGTTTAAGGATGACCACCAACCAATGGCATGATTAGGGACATCTATGTCTCTGGCTACAACTCTGAATATGGAATGGCAGGTTGTGGTTTAGGCTCACTTGATGTGGCTTTGAAGCTTGTAGATGACCATCACTTCCCCCCTTGTCAAATACGAGGTGAGATGATGGAAAAAACTCAACTACAAGCTATTTTAATATTCTAGAAGAGATTATGACCTATAACTGAAACATATTCTTGTTTGTTGATGCCCATTTCCAAGAAGCGATCCATCCAAGATGAATTTGCGTTCTTGCTTGAGGCTTGTTTATGAAGCACGTGTGTGAATAATGAGTGGTCTTATGACAATTCTCACATGGATGAAGATCAAAACAATGATATTTCATATGGCCAATTCGGTCACAGTGTTGGCTTTTCACAATCTGTTATGGAAGAGGAGTAGAATATGGAATAGATGAAGGTGAACTGTCATAAATAAATCCTGCACTATGGAACTGGATGGGATTTGAGTAATCTGGAATATGAAATGACACATCCTTGTCATATCCAAGACGAGTTATGTGCTTTTTATGGACCAAATCTTCCCAACGTCTCATGATGGGCTTGGGAAGTGCAAAATGAACTTTTGCATCTGCATGTAACTCTACTGCTTCATTGGGCACCATATCTATAATACTATTGAATTGATGATTATGGGAGTTTGTCTCAATGTTTTGAATAGAAACAGGTTCAGAATGATGACTCCATTATTGTAATTCTTCTTGCTGAAGTTATGGCTCCAACTGCAAAAAAATTCATTTTTTTCTTGTGCATTTTGTAGACATGTTTGGATGTCTTTGAGAAAGGCTTTATTAATCATGGTTGTATTGTCAACATTAGAATGTATTAAGTTGTTTAGTAATTCCAATACCCCCATCAACCATTTTTCCAACAATTTAGATTGTTTAATGCACTCCCAAAATTAAATAAAGAGGTGCTCCACCGAGTTTCAAGTCTCGTATGGAATAATATTTGGTGTTTTACAGGTCCATCATTCAAATACAACACATAATACACCAAATGAATTATTATCCTAAATTATTGCTCAACATAATAGGGTCTAGGTCCAACAAACCTAAAATTAAGCAACGAGAGAACTACCACCCATTGTAGCATATGGTAGAGTGTTTATTGATTCCAAGGGATAAATTGTATACAAATGTGTTCCTTTATAATCCACACCGCCATGTATGAAGGTTGAACTCACATGGTTTTAGTAACTTTAAAGATCTCACTTCAAAATCTTAACAGTGATGATAGCCTTTCAATTCTCAATGAGCTGCACAAATGTTTCTCCAAGAGACACTAGGTCTCAAAATGGTTCCTATCTTACCAAGTGAAAGACACTAAACACCTTTATTCACAAGAATTTTCATTTATTCAGCACAAATCAAAGATGAGTGAGTGAATATAGGACCGTTCATTACATTCAGGGAAGCTATGGGAAGCCACTGCTTGAAGTGGAATTCTGGTGTAAACGTCTACAATTCTGGTGTAATGGTTATCATGCTGCTCTACTTTACGCTGCATATGTGGGTGTGAAGCCTGCAAATATATACGAGCTTCCCATGGATGCGAGTAGTCTGCTTCGAGAAGATCTTGCAACGGAAGATAACAATTCATGATTACCTTGGCATGAGTTTGTTGATAATTCTACTTCTCTCATGCTTTGCGAACGACTTTGGTAGCGACACTTAATGTTGCAGCAGTGCCCCAGTTTCGAATCACCGTCGTGCTCTACCAAAGTGCAGTCTAAAGGAGGAATGCCTGCTCCATTTTCAACCTTTGAAGAGCGTCAAGCCGTCCTGGTTGCGGAGGTTCTCGTTAGAGGAATGTCATGTAAAGAGAATGAGAGTGTGCAGGATGAGTATGGGTGCGAAGTGGGCAACGAAACGGAGTGTGGAGAGGTTGCTACATGAAGAGGGACCGGAGAGGAGAGGATTAGGATTCATCTAGAGGGAAGTTGAAATTGTTCTGCAGGAGAGGAGTGGTGTCGAGAGACCAGGAGTCCGGTGGAGTGGGGAGACCGATGGAGCGGAGAGTCCATTTAGAGCAGCACCACCACAATAGAGATTGCAGTGTGGGAGGAGCGGTGTGGGAGTGACAATATGGAGGAGGCGTTTGGAAATGGTGGTAGCAGTGTAAGCGTTATTGGCGTCCATAATTTATCGAAATATTTAACAGTTTCGAGTTGATGTATGATGCCTCTACATACACTCAGGACCGTGCCTTCCACAATACGAACAATATAAGAATTTTTTTGCTAAATATGATATTCTTGGTTGGTATTCAACTAGAAGTGATGTTAAAGAGACATACATGCAAAGCTTACTTCACGGCAATCGAAAAAACTCTACTCAAAACACTTAGATTGTATGATTTCTTGAGGTATATTATTTGAATACTTGCAATGTCTTCCAGTAGTGGGCTCACATTTAAGCTTCATCTGCTGGAAATTGTAAACATTTCGGACCATCACACTAGGCGCACAGGGAGCCAGGAGAAACCGATGACTTGTGTAATGGAAGGAGAAATTGGGGAGGTATTACAGAGAAAGTTAACGCGGCAGAGAACAGATTGACTGCAAAAACACTAAGCCTGACACACTGACACATAAATGGCCTCCTGAATATTATTCAAGGCATATGGTCTTCAATGCAACACTGTGAAACATAACTAGTCTCTGTGCGAAAAGATTGGTAATGCATGCAAGACGACATGTCCTAGAAAGGTAACATGCACTAACTAAGCACTGAGAGATGGCAGGAAACACATTTTAAAAACTATACATGACAGGGACCCAATAAATCGATAGAGAATGCCAATGTGACAAATTTTAATTGGGTATGGATGTTTATGAATTGTAGGTACAACAGGTAACTAAAACCACAAAACCAATGGTGGTGCAAGGCCATAAAACAATGACTCAAATTGAGAGCAGGGTAGGTATTCCTCTGTAGCTCTGATACCATGTCAAACGCAAGCATGGTAATGCATACACGATGAAGAATGAGAATGAGATGTCATATTATTAACACAGATGTACATTTATATTAAATTTAGTGTGACTATTGGATTCCACATTCCAAGGTCTCTTGGAATCCCTTTGACTGTCCATTTTGCACACCTTAAACCTTAGCAGATTAGGTGTCCAATACTAATACTTTATGAGGGTGTTAGAAATAAGAGACCAACTCCAAGAGTTGGGAGAAATAATTTCTGACAAGGAAATGACTACCATAGTGCTCAATGCACTACCAAAGGAATGGGAAGAATGTAGCTACTCCATTCAATGAACTGTGGTCATTGTGACAAATTGAAGAAACTAGGTTGAAGGAAAAAATCGATGTAGGATGAAGTGAGAAAGCTCAAGTATTTGCTGCCATGGATAGAAGAAAAGGGAAGTTTGGTCCTCAGAAAAAGAAGAAGAATATGTTGAAGGTTAAATTTTATGGATGTCATGAATATGGGAACTACAAGAGATATTTTCAAACGCTCAATAAGGACAAAAAAAAGAGAGGAAGGGAAGAAACCCATATCACTGAAGAAGTGGAAGAAGTTGAAAAGAAGAAATCCAAGAAGGAGGAAGTAAAAGATCTCTACTATGATTGAGATAGTATTCCTCACCTAGTTCTTTTCAAGTTTTATGTTGTAAAGTATAGCTATCATGGTAGGAATCATTAGAATCATGATAGGATGCATCATTTAGGAGATGGCATCATAGAATCATACTATTAAAAGCAAGATATCATGACATAATCATAAAGAAGCATGGAAGATAGTTGAAATAGAAGTCTATGGATGTCACCTATAGAAGGATATAGATCTTGGTAACCACATTAGAAGCATAAGTAGTACTTATGGGAAAAAGAAATTCATCTAGTATAGATCTCATCATACATTATTCAAAAGAGATTTTTTTGAATGAGCATGATCAAGATACTTTGTTGCAATATTCATTAAAAGGCTCACCTACTGTAAGAAGCATGTGTCTCACCGACAATTCCACCTTGTATGGGATTCATGGAATGATGGTATTATGTCAAAACAATTGAATCAGGTCAAGGTGATTGAAGTTCTTTCAATCAAGGAAGTTGTTTAAGGAAGTCTATATGAACAAAAGGAAGAGATGAGGTATGTATGCTTGTATTTGATCAAATTGAGTCATGTCATATAGTTGCAGATAACATGGATAAATTCTCTACCTCATGAGCATGATCAAGAGAAAGGGATATCCTCCTTTGGAAGGATGCATAAAGGCATGGTTCACATATTGACTAGATGAAATCAACATAATATATCCTTATATGGAATATGAGGTGGTTGATAAAAATGAAGGAATTATGAATGGAAGTTCCTAAGAAGCAATGTGTGAAGAAAGTAAGGGGAGATCGTGGAAGATGAAACTACTGTCACATAGAAAAATAAATCAACATATGATAATTAGAAAGATTGACCATGACATTTACATGGAAAAAGTATGAAGACTCCGATGAATTCTAGAAAGGAAAGAGACCCTTGACATTTAATATTTTTGGATATGTGTCAATATGTACGCAGGATGTTGGTGTTACAACAAACAAATGTCATGATGAAAATACCATCACAAAGGTAATTTTGATTTAATGTTCATTCTTGATTTTTTAACAATATCTAGATGGGGTAATGCAAGGCTACCAAAGGAATAGATGCAGGTGTCATCTACAAGTGATATTGATGTGATCGTATGAAATATCCTGAAGGAAACATGATGTGAAGAAGGTAGAAAGGTATAAAGGAAGGCTATATATGGACTAGTGGATCACTTTCCGATGAAAGGAAGGATGCCATAACTAACATGATTCATAAATGATATTTATGGATGGTATGTGCTCTACATATAATCCCAAAATATGTGTTATCACCCTAGTAATTCTCAGGTTGTGGGATGAGGATTTTTGGTAGTTAAGAAAACCAGGAGTAACCAAGAACCTCTTTTAGAATTCAGGATCTAGCCTTCCTGAGTTTCGGAGAGGGATCTCTCCTAAAGATTTAACTTTGTTTTGTAATTGGATTTTAGGCTAGCTATGAGTGGACAATGGGATTTGTTTTGAAAAGTTTGGTGGGAATAAAAAGTGTTCCAAGGTAAACCACAGATGAATCTACCAGACCATTGGGCTATGGAGTCAACTTTCTAGGCAAGCAGAGCTAGGAAATAAGGCTTAAAGATGAAAATGTACCAAGGGCAGGGTAGATGACCTTCAAAGGCTTTTGAATAGGCTTTTTGATGGAATGGGTGAAATCTGAACAAAAGGGCAATTAAGAATCCTTAAGTTGTAGAAATGAAGATTGAAGGGGAGGATCAAACAGGGACCAAGATCATTTAAGAATTCTATAGTCCGGTTATCAAGCAGAAAACATAATAATGAAAACTAGTAAAAAACAAGGAGCTTTTTATCACTAATCTTGTTTAAACCTTCCTAGTTAATCATTAAAGATAGAAAACGTTAAAATGAATGTATGGAAACTTTTGAAAGGTAAAACAATGAAAACAAGAAATACTAGAGTTATCTAGTCAGCACAAGAATTCTGTAGTTATGATGTCTTTAATCTCAATTCCAGTTTTTTGCTTTGCTAATTGACTCACACCAACTTCAATATATCCAGCAAAATGACTATAGTAGTCTTGATAAATTTTATTCCACACTGAATACTTCGAAAGATGAAGTATTTATACAAATAAATTGTTTACAAAATATCTCAAAGTTTGAGATAATAGTTCAAGAAAAACTAGGAAATAGTGCATAAGAAGAGGGACAACAACAAAACAATTTGCAAGTTGTCCTCTTTTACAAGAAAAAATAGAACTGCTTATCCTATTCGAACTGATTTTATGATTAGCTGGGAAAATTGCTGGCAATTGATGCATTATCTCGTGGAAGATGGCTTGTATAACACTCCTTCTTTTTCACTTTCAATCTTGATACTCTTTTTCTTTGCTTTTCACTGTTTCACTGCTATAATTGAAAATGACCAGCAGTAGAATTTGTCTTTACTGATACTCTTTGTCATCTGATACACTTTAACCACTGATTTCCATCTTGATATATTTTAACTGCAAACTTTCATAGTAAATCAGTAAATTCCTGCCATTGCTCTGCATTGAGAATTTTCATGCTCTTTAGCTTCCTGAAACTTTCATCTGCCTCTGTATATTTTTCAAAATTGGGCTTAACCACAAAAATATGCTTGATCTCATTTTGCAAAAAGAATAAGTTTTCAAAATATTCCAAAATGACTTTACCAGTGGGGGATCCTTGAGGTAAAGGTTTATTGATCCACTCTTTGGCATAAGCCCTGATTTTGTTGTCATAATATTTTTGTGGCATTAACTTCTCATTCAATGCATGAATATCTGGTAAACCTGCTTGTGACAGTACTGTGTATTTGGCCTTGAATCTGGTGATAGCCAAGTTCATATCTTTGCACATGTCCTCCAAATTATTCATCATGTTTCTTTTATTCAGGACCTTTTTGATTTGGAGTATACTTTCAGTTCTGTCCTGAATTTTTAACTCTTCAATTTCCTCTCTGTGTTTACTATTCAAAAACGTGATAAGCCTCAAGGCTTGAGTAGGCTTATCAGCCAGTTCTTCTTTGGTCTTCTGTATTTCTATATGTTCTCCTTTAAGTAACTATTTTTGTTCATAAATTATCTGGATTGAGGGCCATTGCAAATGTGTGCCCTGAATGATGTTATTCCACAGATAATTCTTAATGTAGGATACCTGCTCAGTGAGATTTACCTGTTGTTGAAGAATATTAACCTGTTCCTGCAATCTGTTGGCCCTCTGTTCATGTCCTTTTGAAGTGATTAAGGCATCTCTGTTGGATGTTTCCAGATTTCTGATGGTGCCTTTTAAACTGATGATTTCGGACCATCACACTAGGCGCACAGGGAGCCAGGAGAAACCGATGACTTGTGTAATGGAAGGAGAAATTGGGGAGGTATTACAGAGAAAGTTAACGCGGCAGAGAACAGATTGACTGCAAAAACACTAAGCCTGACACACTGACACATAAATGGCCTCCTGAATATTATTCAAGGCATATGGTCTTCAATGCAACACTGTGAAACATAACTAGTCTCTGTGCGAAAAGATTGGTAATGCATGCAAGACGACATGTCCTAGAAAGGTAACATGCACTAACTAAGCACTGAGAGATGGCAGGAAACACATTATAAAAACTATACATGACAGGTACCCAATAAATCGATAGAGAATGCCAATCTGACAAATTTTAATTGGGTATGGATGGGTAAAGTTGACAAGTTATGGGAGCCAAGGTCTAATTAAATTTATGTGCTATCATTTATGAATTGTAAGTACAACAGGTAACTAAAACCACAAAACCAATGGTTGTGCAAGGCCATAAAACAATGACTCAAATTGGAGAAGGGTAGGTATTCCTCTGTAGCTCTGATACCATGTCAAATGCAAGCATGGTAATGCAAGCATGGTAATGTATACATGATGAAAAATGAAAATGAGATGTCATATTATTAGCATAGATGTACATTTATATTAAATTCAGTGTGACTATTGGATTCCACATTCCAAGGTTTCTTGGAATCCCTTTGACTGTCCATTTTGCACACCTTAAACCTTAGCAGATTAGGTGTCCAATACTAATACTTTATGAGGGTGTTAGAAATAAGAGACCAACTCCAAGAGTTGGGAGAAATAATTTCTGACAAGGAAATGACTACCATAGTGCTCAATGCACTACCAAAGGAATGGGGAAACTTCACATCAAGCATATATGGGAAGAAGGAAGCTACTCCATTCAATGAACTATGGTCATTGTGACAAATTGAAGAAACTAGGTTGAATGCAAAAATCGATGTAGGATGAAGTGAGAAAGCTCAAGTATTTGCTGCCATGGATAGAAGAAAAGGGAAGTTTGGTCCTCAGAAAAAGAAGAAGAACATGTTGAAGGTTAAATTTTATGGATGTCATGAATATGGGAACAACAAGAGATATTTTCAAATGCTCAATAAGGACAAAAAAAAGAGAGGAAGGGAAGAAACCCATATCACTGAAGAAGTGGAAGAAGTTGAAAAGAAGAAATCTAAGAAGGAGGAAGTAAAAGATCTCTACTATGATTGAGATAGTATTCCTCACCTAGTTCTTTTCAAGTTTTATGTTGTAAAGTATAGCTATCATGGTAGGAATCATTAGAATCATGATAGGATGCATCATTTAGGAGATGGCATCATAGAATCATACGATTAAAAGCACGATATCGTGACATAATCATAAAGAAGCATGGAAGATAGCTGAAATAGAAGTCTATGGATGTCACCTATAGAAGGATATAGATCTTGGTAACCACATTAGAAGCATAAGTAGTACTTATGGGAAAAAGAAATTCATCTAGTATAGATCTCATCATACATTATTCAAAAGAGAATTTTTTGAATGAGCATGATCAAGATACTTTGTTGCAATATTCATTAAAAGGCTCACCTACTGTAAGAAGCATGTGTCTCACCGACAATTCCACCTTGTATGGGATTCATGGAATGATGGTATTATGTCAAAACAATTGAATCAGGTCAAGGTGATTGAAGTTCTTTCAATCAAGGAAGTTGTTTAAGGAAGTCTATATGAACAAAAGGAAGAGATGAGGTATGTATGCTTGTATTTGATCAAATTGAGTCATGTCATATAGTTGCAGATAACATGGATAAATTCTCCACCTCCTGAGCATGATCAAGAGAAAGGGATATCCTCCTTTGGAAGGATGCATAAAGGCATGGTTCACATATTTACTAGATGAAATCAACATAATATATCCTTATATGGAATATGAGGTGGTTGATAAAAATGAAGGAATTATGAATGGAATTTCCTAAGAAGCAATATATGAAGAAAGTAAGGGGAGATCGTGGAAGATGCAATTGCTGTCACATAGAAAAAGAAATCAATATATGATAATTAGAAAGATTGACCATGACATTTACATGGAAAAAGTATGAAGATTCTGATGAAGTCTAGAAAGGAAAGAGACCCTTGACATTTAATATTTTTGGATATGTGTCAATATGTATGCAGGATGTTGATGTTACAACAAAAAAATGTCATGATGAAAATACCATCACAAAGGTAATTTTGATTTAATGTTCATTCTTGATTTTTTAACAATATCTAGATGGGGTAATGCAGGGCTACCAAAGCAATAGATGTAGGTGTCATCTACAACTGATATTGATGTGATAGTATGAAATATCCCGAAGGAAACATGATGTGAAGAAGGTAGAAAGGTATGAAGGAAGGCTATATATGGACTAGTGGATCACTTTCCGTTGAAAGGAAGGATGCCATAACTAACATGATTCATAAATGATATTTATGGATGGTATGTGCTCTACATATAATCCCAAAATATGTGTTATCACCCTAGTAATTCTTAGGTTGTGGGATGAGGATTTTTGGTAGTTAAGAAAACCAGGGGTAACCAAGAACCTCTTTTAGAATTTAGGATCTAGCCTTCTTGAGTTCCGGAGAGAGATCTCTCCTAAAGATTTAACTTTGTTTTTTAATTGGATTTTAGGCTAGCTATGAGTGGACAGTGGGATTTGTTTGAAAAGTTTGGTGGGAATAAAAGTTGTTCCAAGGTAAACCACAGATGAATCTACCAGACCATTGGGCTATGGAGTCAACTTTCTAGGCAAGCAGAGCTAAGAAATAAGGCTTAAAGATGTAATGAACCAAGGGCAGGGTAGATGACCTTCAAAGGCTTTTGAATAGGCTTTTTAATGGAATGGGTGAAATCTGAACAAAAGGGCAATTAAGAATCCTTAAGTTACACAAATGAAGATTGAAGGAGAGGATCAAATAGGGACCAAGAGCATTTAAGAATTCTATAGTCTGGTTATCAAGAAGAAAACATAATAATGAAAAATAGTAAAAAACAGGGAGCTTTTTATCACTAATCCTATTTAAACCTTCCTAGTTAATCATTAAATATAGAAAACATTAAAATGAATGTATGGAAACTTTTGAAAGGTAAAACAATGAAAACATGAAATACTAGACTTATCTGGTCAGCACAAGAATCCTGTAGTTATGATGTCTTTAATCTCAATACCAGTCTGCTGCTTTGCTAATTGACTCACACTAACTTCAATATATCTAGCAAAATGACTATAGTAGTATTGATAAATTTTATTCCACACTGAATACTTTGAAAGATGAAGTATTTATACAAATTAATTGCTTACAAAATATCTCAAAGTTTGAGATAATAGTTCAAGAAAAACTAGGAAATAGTGCATAAGAAGAGGGATAGTATCAAAACAGTTTGCAAGCTATCCTCTTTTACAAGAAAAAATAGAACTGCTTATCCTATTCGAACTGATTTTATGATTAGCTGGGAAAATTGTTGGCAACTGATGCATTATCTCGTGGAAGATGGCTTGTATAACACTCCTTCTTTTTCACTTTCAATCCTGATACTCTTTTACTTTGCTTTTCACTATTTCACTACTATAATTGAAAATGACCAGCAGTAGAATTTGTCTTTACTGATACTGTTTGTCATCTGATACACTTTAACCACTGATTTCCATCTTGATATATTTTAACTGCAAACTTTCATAGTAAATCAGTAAATTCCTGCCATTGCTTTGCATCGAGAATTTTTATGCTCTTTAGCTTCCTGAAACTTTCATCTGCCTCTGTATATTTTTCAAAATTGGGCTTAACCACAAAAATATGCTTGATCTCATTTTGCAAAAAGAATAAGTTTTCAAAATATTCCAAAATGACTTTACCAGTGGGGGATCCTTGAGGCAAAGGTTTATTGATCTGCTCTTTGGCATATGCCCTGATTTTATTGTCATAATATTTTTGTGGCATTAACTTCTCATTCAATGCATGAATATCTGGTAAACCTGCTTGTGACAGTACTGTGTATTTGGCCTCAAATCTAGTGATAGCCAAGTTCATATCTTTGCACCTGTCCTCCAAATTATTCATCATGTTATTTTTATTCAGGGCCTTTTTGATTTGGAGTATACTTTCAGTTCTGTCCTGAATTTTTAACTCTTCAAGTTCCTCTCTATGTTTACTATTCAAAAATGTGATAAGCCTCAAGGCTTGAGTAGGCTTATCAGCCAGTTCTTCTTTGGTCTTCTGTATTTCTATATGTGCTCCTTTAAGTAACTCTTTTTGTTCATAAATTATCTGGATTGAGGGCCATTGCAAATGTGTGCCCTAAATGATGTTATTCCACAGATAATTCTTAATGTAGGATACCTGCTCAGTGAGATTTACCTGCTGTTGAAGAATCTTAACCTGTTCCTGCAATGTGTTGGCCCTTTTTTCATGTCCTTTTTAAGTGATTAAGGCATCTCTGTTGGATGTTTCCAGATTTCTGATGGTGCCTTTTAAACTGATTATTTATTTATCTTTTATAGACATATCTTCCATAGCTTTGACTATCGTAGCTATTTCTCCTATTGTATTTGCCTGTGATGTTGATGAAGAAGTGGCAGAGATGTCTTTAGAAGTAATTGACACTGCAGTTTCCATCACTCCTTTCGGTGCCAAATGTTCTACCAATGTTGAGGGAACAACTGTACTTACAGTTGGAATAACTGTAGGAATGGAAACTTGCTGAGCTTTCTTCAAATTTTCATTTTCTTGCATAAGAGCTTCTATTTGGTTTTCCATCTCTTTTATCTGGGTTGTCATTTTAAAAAAAAGTTGCATATTCTCTTCTTTCTCTGTCTTTTCCTGGAGCACTTCTTTTGCCTGAGGGTACTCACTCTGTGGAAATTTAAGCTGCTTTCTCAAGGCTGCAATATCATCATTCTTCTACCTTATTAACTTCTTAGTAGCTTCAGTATTAGAAGGATCTGCTCCAGACTCAATTACCAAATCTTCTAAGGATTTTATCCTTAAATCCTTGGCATGTAAAGATGCTTTATCCAACTTCATTTGAGTTTGCAAGTTGGATACAGTCTTTTGGAGCATAGTGGCACTCATTTTTTTGCTTACTACTTTTGAATATAACATTTCTGATGCACTCATGTGAAATTCTATCTGATCTAGCTCATGAATAGTATCAGCATTTATTACAAATTCTGTCTTTTTGTAGTCTGAAGCTGATTTTGGATGTGCTACCACTGGTTGGAGAAAAGACATGATCATTTGGTTGGTTGAGTAATCAAATGCAGTTACTAATCTGTCCTTATCTCCTGGTTTTTCCTTGAGAAGTTTAGAATAAACTTCATTTTTTATTTCTTCATTTTTCTCTCTGATTAGCTTGAACCTCTTCTGAATGTCAGAATTAATTTCTTCAGTTTTTTTAGAAGAAGAAGAGGGAGCTTCTGTATCCATTTCCAATTCAACCATCTCTTTATCTTTACCCTGTGCTTGTACCTATTCATTTTGAATTTCTCTGAGTTTCTCATTCACAATGATGGTGGCTTCATCATCTGTCTGCTGTTCATTAGTGTCATCCACATCTATGATTCCTTTTGTTACTAATGTAGTAATTTTGGCCTTTTTGCTGTATATTGTTTTCAATTTATTTTCAATGACTGTTTCGGCCAAATATCCTTCTTCTTTCCTTGATCTTTTATTTGATACTTCTGCTGGCTGGTTAACTGTAACCACCTGTGTACTTTTCAAATTGTTTGTCTGCTTATCCTGATCATCAATTAAGGTATTGGCCACCCATTCCAACTGATTAGCATATTTTTCAATAAGTGGCTTAGATTCATGGAGAAATTGTTTGTCTGCTTTTAATTATGAGATTGCTTATAATACCCTGAGGGTCATAGCTCCAACAAAAAATTTCCTAAAACTTGAATACTGATAGCTTGCTGGATACTTCCTTTAAGGCATCTCTATTGTTTACAATGAAAGAGCCAATTTGAATTTTCAATTTAAATTGTGCCTTATTTTTAGATGCTATGAAATTTACTGCATCAGCATTCAAAATTTGCCTTATGTACTCCAGAGCAAAAATCCTGCTGGTCAAAAACTTTGGCAATTTATATGGGGCCAAGATTGCACCATATATTCTAATCTCAGTGTGTTTTTTGTATTAGTACCAATCACCTACTTTGCAGTTCTCAAACAACTGTAAAATTCTTTTTATATCTTTATTTATTCTTGGTGGTTCTGCTTTATCCAATAAACTGATAGCAGGTCTGATAAATAGGTCATTAAAATCACTATAACTGTATTCACTGCTATTATTTCTCAGAAGAGAGGTCCAAAATATTACTGACAGTGGTTTTCCTTCCATATCCATCTTCTGTAGTGCAAAGGGAAAATTATCTGCTTGAAAGAACAAGAAGAGATGTAACAAATATGAAGTATATCTGAACACTCCTTCATCAGGAAATTTTATCAGCTGATAATGAATATTGTCAGCAATAAATTTGGCAAAGTCAAAAATCAATTATGGTTGTTGTCCAGGTGACAAAGAGGAGAGGAAGCCTAAGATAAAACAACTGTGAATTCGTCATTAACATAACCCAAAATAAATGACAGCATGGAAATGACCTGTCTGGAGCCTTCTGGAAAATCAAAGGTATCACAAGAAGGATTCACCTTAGGAAGATCGACATGATTGGGCATGAAGTTCTGGAGAACTTGGAACTTCCTAGGGAAATCTAGGTCTAAATACATCTGGGTCAAGTCTTCAATTGACAACGACACTGCTTGTGGATTATGGCTTAGCTGGAGCATGTCATTGATTGATTCAGCAGTTATAAAAAATAAGACCTCACTATCTTTGTTAACCATGCACCTTTGATCAGGGATATAATGCATTTGACACAACCTTATGAAATCCTGAGCAAGATGGGTAATGGGAACCACATACTTGGGAAAATTAGAATCCCATATAGGTATGTCATTGGCCACTTTCTTTTCAAATTTCTCTTGACACCAATTATGTACTTCTAGAAGATCAAATTCAAGGGTGGCATCTGCAATTCTGTAATCTAAGTCAATCAAAGGATTACTTTATTATGTGGTGACAGGAGGCTGCAGAGGTCTGACTACTTTAGTAGAATCAACAGTTAAAACAGGAGTAGGTTTATCAATTCTGGGAGGTTTGGGATTTGGAAGCTTACTGGAAGCAGGCTTCTGAGATTTAGGACCTCCAGTTTTTGGGATTACTTGTTTCTTGGTTATTTTAAATGAACAAAGCAAGATTATACAGTTTGATAAGTTCTCTTGAGAAACAGAAGGTCAATTAAGCGGATTTGGGAAGAATTTGAAATCTAGGCGAGGGTTCATGAGGAAAAAGAGGCTTTGTACAGCGCAGAAGGTCTTCTAGATCAAATTCAACAATGAAAATGATCTTGGAACAAACTAAAAAACCTTAAAAATGGAAACAGTGGATTCTGGAGAAATTTTGACACGGTTTCCCTTGTATTTTTTATGTTTTTGGATTTCAAAGATGGAAAATTTAAGGTTTTTAAAAGGAAATGGCAGTTTAAATGATGATTTATCCTTTGAAATTGAAGTATTTCGGATAGGATTGACAGAAAAAATACCTTCCAAAGGTATAATTGCGGTTGAAGAAGTTGCAGTTGCATTCACAGTCTTCAATTCAGGTAAATTGGGCTATCAGAGGTTATGGAATTCTCTGTGAGTGAATTTCAAAGTAAAATGGTCGTTCAAATGGCAACTGGTTCACAGGTAGCTTCGAAAATGAGGAAAAAAGGCTCTGCAAAGGCTCTCAAAGGTTTACTGGGGAAAATAGGTGAAATGTGATGAAAAACATTTAGTTTTAATGTATTAAACCATAAGTCAAATCATAGTTCAATCACATTAATTGCAAGAATGGCGGGAGCGGTTTGTGCGCTTGAAGGAGAAATCGGAAATGGTTTTCACATTATTTTTAAGCAACAAGTGGTTTTTCCCTTTTGGAATGCGATCCAATATATTTCGGACACGTAGCAGGTGGCGGTTTATCAAAACAATTTTTTTCGCAAAATTTTTGGGCAACTTCATTCGATCACTTTAAAAATGTGAAATGGAATCTGCGTCGTTGGATCTGGCTGGGTGGAGTGAACGGTCAGGATTAAAATGAGACTTGCGGGGAAAGTGTAGTGGGACTAGGGCATTGAATACTGGCCGTAGATCTCGCGGGTGAAAGATCAACGGTGGTCGCTTAACGCGTGGGCTATGGTGGGGACGGGGACTGGAGCTGTTAGGTTAACTGTGGATCGTCAGATTTTGAAGTTGACGAAGATCTAACGGTTGATAATTAACGCGATGGGAAGGGTAAGGTTTATGAAATAAAACTATCGTGCTTAATAAGAACCATTGGATGTAAATGGGGGAATCGGACGGCTATAGTTCCATGCGATGGGGAATGATAAGGGGATGGAAACCTTTTATCGCGTTTGTTGAGAACCGTTGGATTACTGAGATGATGAAGATCGGAGGGTCGATATTGAATCCAATAGGGTAAAGGGATTTGAACAAAGGATGATTTTATTTGAAGTTTAGTTTAAATTAAACTTTGGGAATCATATTTTTTGTTTTAAACACATATAAAGTATGTTTAAGATTTTTTGGGTATTTTTTATTATATAGTTAATTAAATCAAGTTGATTTAATAACCATAGAGGGCGGGATATTTACATAAGGTTATTTTTAGCCAAAGGGGGTATAATGTGGGTTTTTATTTAAACATGTGGGGATAAATAACTTTGGCTAAAGTTATATTAATGGGTTTTTGTGGTTATTTTATAAAAGAGAATTATATAATATAGGAAAAGGTTATTCTATAGGGAGTTATTATGTAAGTTAAAGTTAATATGACAAGGGGACAAGGTATACTCAAAATACATTAACATAACCAAGAAAAGTGAAGTTTAAAGGCGAATTTGCAACATAATGACTTCATCACTTCAACTTATGATAAAATGTAATTTTTGAGGGTTTTATGCTTTCATGTGATGTGGGAAGTTAATCAAATGGGAATTATAATATTTTTAAGTAAAAATGAGGTTTTTACTTAGGATTATTAAGGGAAATGAATGCATGAATGGAATAATGATGTGATTTGTGGGATTAATATAGACATTTAACATTTTCCACTAATCAGACATAGAGCCTTGGGTCCAGTCCCAACAAAAGTAAAGGAAATGCCTTGAGCCTTTCTAACTGATAGTCTAGAATGTTTAATGGCAATGGGGAGGGGAAGTTAGTAATTTGCAGCCCCGGTGAATAATATTTACATTGATGCTTCTCACCTTCTTCTACTTACCCATTTTAACATGCTAACATTTTTTCTTCCATCTTTGATTAGGTGCATTTGAACTAGCAACCTTTACAACAATTTATTATTTCTGAAATCAAATAAACTATCTAATTCAACACTTATTTCATCTAGGAATCCAAATTAAACTGTTGGATTCACTTTTATTCTCTACCTAACTACCGAATTTTCATGACTAAACTGTATGACAATTCTTATTCTCTATCTAGGGCAATTGAAATTGAAACATGACAAGTCAAGATTAGACTGTTTAACTCATCATGGACTATGGAATTTATTGACACTCTGCCATAGTAAAAGGTAAAAGTAGTGGCATTTGGTCTTGCACACTTTCACATTTTATTCATTTTCTTTTGGGGTATTTTATTTTTTCTAAGTCCTTTGATTATTCTTTTAGGACTTTTTACCCTCTTTTTGATTTTTTGATTTTTTTATTATTATTTTTTTTTTTACAAAAATATGTGAACACAACTTGCAGAAGGCAAAGTATGTACAGATTTACAAGTTTACCAACAATCAAGTCAAAATTATTAATCCTATATTTATAGGTTACTAACAATATGAAGGCTCCATATCAAATAATATGAAATTCATGCCATCGAAAGAAGGATACCTCCAAGCAGCTAATTGTCCCATGATTTCCACCTAGAGAGTCATTAGAAACAAGTCTCTGGTTATGGGGAGGCTTGGTCAAGTCCTTGGTTAAGAAGAACCTTGGGTACATTCTTTTTATAGGAGTGGGTACATTTCTTCATAGGAATGGGTATATACTCCTTGGTTAAGATGGAGGGATAGCCACATCATTCTTGTCTTCACTTGGGAAGAAAGAATGGAGGATTGGGTAAGCATATGGTATCTGATACTCTTTGAGGATTCAATAGGGAACATAAGATAAGAGTAGTCGTAGAGGAATAATATTATTTGAGGATTGGGATTCCAAGATAAGAATAGTCCTAGTGGAACATACTCTGAGAGAACCTGGGCGTGGTATGTTCCGAGAGAGACAACAATGAGGGTGTCTATAAATCATTAGTATCACCACCATTATGCTATGATCTTATGGAGAGATAGAGTTATTAGTCAAGGCCTTGCTATGTGATAATTCTGGATCATAATATGCTAAACATGGGTTACCAAACTGACTCTTCTTATGATAATTATTCATATTGAGAATGTCAAGTACCATGTATGAATTATGAATACCTCCCTATTTAAGAGGGAGTGTTGAAAAATGTAACTAGGTTTAGTCTTCATAATGACAGATGTAATCATGATTTTATGTATTTAATGAAAAGAGAATTTTTTTTTTAGGTCAAGCTCCCATTGTGAGCTCTTAGGGTTGGTCATTGAGTCATCAGGTCATTAAAGGTCATTTTCATGCATGTAAGACCCATTTGGGCATGTCACATATTGTAATAATAATTTATTTATGTCAAAGTAAATTCAAATAACTCTCAAAAGACCAAGTCTTAATGCAAAGAACAAGTTGGCCTTCAGAATATTCAAGTCATTCTAGAGACATCTTCAAGTTGACCTCAAAGCATGAAGAGACAATATGTATATAAGAGGACTCGACCTCACTCAAAGAGGAATTCAATCATCTTCATAAAGTTTGATCTACGCCAGAGAAAGTATGCAAGAAAGGGTAGTGAAGATAGAGACAATATTCATTAGAAGTAATCATAAGTTTGCATTTTTTTTAGGGCTCGAATATGTCACATGTGAAAGGAAGGATTAGGGGATCCACTTGCTGACCGAGTTGAAGGCCTTAAAAAAGTTGAATCAAGACAAGGAATCAATTTATCATTCAAGACGAGATCATAAGTAAACCAACTCTAATCAAGCGAAGGGGTAAAGGGTTGAAGTTACCCAAAATATGTCACACTTGTGAAAAATTCAGTTCATTGCAGGAGGACGAAAATTGTAGTCAAGGAGGCTAAAATTTTCAAACTAGTGTTGTAGGATCAAAGGCTAAAATTTGAAGAGGAGATTTCAACTGAGTCAAGAAGGGGTTAAATCTTACTTGAGGAAAATTGAATTGTTCTTGGAGAAGTTCTTGGTCAAGGGTATAGGTCTTGGAATTCACCAAATCGAATATTCCATAAGAAGAATAATTCTGTGGGTTTTCCTCTCAATATTGGAGAGGTTTTAGCCCTGGTTGATTGCCTATATATTGATATTGTGTCCTTTGTCTCATTGTTCATTATTTTTTTGGTAGTTGTTTGATGAAGAGAACACTAATAATAATCAAACAAACAATAACCTAATAAAAAGTTTCCACAAGCAATTATCATAAGCAAGAGAAATCACCTATACTGCTTCCCCTATATTTCTCAACACCTGAGAGCCCTGTAGTACAATTTCTTTATTTCCTTTAAATGGATTTTTCACTTGCATCTCTTATTTACGCATTTAGTGTTCATTCTTCATTTGTTGTAGGTTATATTGGTTAAATAATTGAAGTGAGTTGTTTTGTAGGTCATTTACAGAGTCACAAGCATGAAGCATTCTTATAAAAACTTTTAAAAGTCACATTTATCATTGAGCTACTTGGATTAGTTTACTAGTTCACAATCCTAGAATTTCTGGAAGTCTCTTGTAGAAAAAAAAATAGTAATTTTATGATATTTTTTATCACATGTTAATGAGGTTATTTTGAGTTGATTCCACTTGTATTGTGTCCTAAAATAATTAAAGTTAATAAAATTTTTTATCCCATATCATTTTCATTGGATCGGGCTAGGAATTTGCTAGGTTAACTAGCTCACTGTTTCTTGAATTTCTAGTTTATGGAGTAGTAATTTTATGCTATTTTTTATAACATGTTAAAAAGGGTATTTTTGAGTGATTCGACTTGTATTTTAGTCCTAGGAAATCATACTTAATAAAAAAATTCACTCCATATCACTTTTATTCGATTTTCTTGGTCATTCAATGAAATAAATTGGAGGATAGACTAGCTGGCACACTAGGTATTTTAGTCTTTGCAAGTATTAAAAAATCATAATATTTTTGTGGTGTTAAAGTACTAATGTTGATTTTTAGGGTTAGCATTACCATCATAAATTCCTCCTACTGTCACCAACCTCTTTCTCCTCACTGCACAACTCCCTCAAATCTCTGCCACAAAAAGTACATTTCTAGGTCATTTAAGGACACTATGTGCATTTTTTTTTGTGCAAGATGGGACTCTGAGAGGTTTTAAGCTTGGAAAAATCCTCATAAAAACTTCATATACCTTAATATACACTTTCCCACTTTTATATAACCTTTACCAGCCTCATTGTAGAAATTATATACAAGATGCATGTATATATCCAGATTCTCCTGATCTAACAATATTTTATCTTCTTGCTAAATACAAAATCCTTCCACTGTTAATATTTTGCGGAAATTAAAATCAATTGCAAACACATGAAGCAATAAAAACAATCACACATAACACAGTTGTTTAACGGGAAATCCTGAAGCTGAAAACCCCAACTATCATATATTATGTATCATGGAGATCATGTAACAATCTCGTACAAAGCTTAGTACATCAAGCTCTTAGTACAATCAATTGTCACACACTAATCAGAATAAATCTGCAAATCCATGCACTGCTTTCTTGCCACCTGATAGCCTGCCTCCACTGCGCAATCCCTGTTGAAGAATAGCTCTAAATGAATTTGAATCTACCTTGCTTGCACTGCGCAATCCTCATTGGCAACCCCAATGTGTGTGTGGTGCAATCAATGCATCACTATAGTCACAACAGATAGTCCATCTTGCACTTTCACCTATCTCTCCACTGGGTCTCCACTGGAACTACATGCACTGTAGTTAACTGTTGTATTTGTTCAGTTGATTAATGAGTTATTATTTGTGAATTAATTAACTAATTAATTCACTCCATTCTCACTAGAGTATCGTTCAGTTAGACTAGATACAACTAGCTCAACTGAGTTTAACTCCATTAACTGAGTTAAACTGAATAACAACTCCATGAACTACTCTTCCAACTTTTTCATAACTTTTCCACTTTAGTTCTAACTGATTCCTCCATGCATGAACCACCAGTAAACCCTAGGAATTGCGTAGTTCCTTCAGCCCACTGATTTGACAAATTTGTACACTGAAATTAAGTGCTCCAAGAGAATAAGTTGTTGTTTATTGTCTGGTTATTATTAAGAGCTAATAATAACCGACACTTATATTTTTAGATCAACGATCTATAAATAGACTTCACCCAATATTCTAAAAACAGAATTTCATCTATTTTTTCCAACTTGACCAACCATCCACAAATAGCATCCTGCAACTTCTGAAATATGATCACAATGTCTAAAAATATACTTACACCTAAAAATAGCCTGTGGGCCCACTTAGTGAAGGTGATTTATTTTCACTAAGCTCATCATCTTGTTGAATCTCAACACTCCCTCTCAACAAGATAGGGATTATCCTTCACCCTGATCTTGCCTCTATGTTATTCGAATTTTCTCCTGGTGAGCGCCTTTGTAAGAATGTCTGCATCCTGATCTTCTGTAGGAATGTACTGAAGCAACATGATCTTCCGCTGCACACAATCTCTGATATGATGATACCGGATATCAATATGTTTAGATCTATCATGAAATACAGGATTAATCGAGAGTTTAATGCAACTCTGATTATCACAATGTATCACTGTAGGATCTAAATGTGAACCGAACAAACCAACCAGGATCTTCCTCATCGAGATAGCCTGGCATACAGCTTGAATTGTTTCCATGTATTCTGCTTCCGCTGAACTGAGTGCCATGGATCTTTGTTTCCTGTTGTACTAAGAAACTATTGTGGATCTGATACTGAAAACCCCTCCTGATGTGCTCTTTCTGTCTGTTGGGATGCCTGCCCAATCTACATCCATGAAGCCATGCAACTTCACTTCATCCATCTGTCTGTACCATAAGCCATACTCAGATGTGCCCCTGAGATATCTCAGGACATGCTTTCCTGCCTTCCAAAATAGCTTGGTAGGCTTAACCATCGCTTGTGAAAGCCGGTCACCACATAGCATATGCCTGGTATTGTATTAGCTAAATACATGAGCAAACCCACCAACTGTCGATAAACAATGGCATCCACTACCTCTGTTGATGTAGCATCTTCTTTCCTACAATTTACTGGAAGAGGAGTGTCGATAGGCTTGCAGCCTTGCATGTGAAACTTCTCTAGTATCTCCCGGGCATACTTGCCTTGAGACACAAACAGTCACCTTCCCGCTGCCATATTTCCAATCCAAGGAAATAATGAAGGAGGCCCAAATCCTTCATCTCAAGCTCCTTTGCAAGATCTGCCTTGCATGAGTGTATCAACTGCTCATCACTCGTTAGTATTAAATCATCAACATAAAGAAATATGATTAAAATCTTACCCTCCACCACAATTTAGTACAGGTTTGCATCCGCCTCACTCTTGGTGAAGCCAAGTCTAGTGAAATAGTTGTTGATCCATGTGTACCAAGCACGAGGTGCTTGTTTCAGCCCATAAAATGCTCTTTTGAGTCTTCACACATGCGACTCACTGCTGAAGATCTCAAATCCTTCAGGCTTCTCAATGTACATCTCTTCCTAAATGATCCCATTAAGGAACACAATCTTCACATCCATCTGATGAATGTGCCAACCCATCTACGCTAAGAGAGAAATGATGGTCCATATGGAATAATACCGTGCGACAGGTGCAAAGGTTTCTTCATAATCAATCCCCTAGATCTGTGAGAAGCCTCGGGCAACAAATCTTGCCTTATACTTCTCGACGCTCCCATTAGAAGCTTGTTTTACCTTGTAGATCCATCTTGATCCTACAGCTGATTTTCCCACCGGCCTTGGAACAATCTCCCAAGCACTGTTTCTGACAATGGAGTCATACTCCTCCACCATGGCATCTACCCATGTGGGCTCCTACATTGCTTCTTCAAAAGAAGATGGCTCTGTCACGATACACTTGCTCATCAGAGCCATGTATCCAGTAAATCGGTCAGGTGACTATCTCTGTCTGCGCTGTGATGTAGGGACTCCTACATTCTGTGCCGCATCAAGCTTCAGTCTCTCAGCTTCTGTGGTACACTTTATGCCTTGTATGATGTTTGTTTCTGCATGAGTGGACTCCTCCACTCCATGAATCTCCTCCTATGGTTGATCCACATCTGGAGGCTCATATTTTAGAACAGGAAGTTCCTATTTTGCATGCAAGTCTAGCTCCCTCTCAAGCATAGCTCGTGCAGCACTCACGATGATTATGTTCTTCCTCTCCATGACCCCATTCTATTGTGGGTTATGAGGCACTATGAGTTCTCTTCGAATTCCTTCTTTGCTACAGAAGTCTTTGAATTCGCCCGAGATGTATTCACCACCATTATCGCTCCGTAGAGCTTTCACTTGCTTCCCCGACTCCTTCTCCACCAATGCTTTAAACTCACAGAACTTTGAGAATGTTTCGCTCTTCTTTTGCATGAAGAATATCCAACATCTATGAGAATAGTCATCAAAAAATATAACATAATACTTGTGTTTTGATGTTGAAGCAACAGAGAAAGGTCCACACACATCTATGTGAATTCTCTCCAAGTTCACCGAAGCACGGTTCTCCTTCTCATGAAAGGTGGTCTTCACAAACTTACCCATAGTACATCCCTTGCACTGATCTGACTGCGCAAGAGTACCCTTGGGAAGTCCAGTAGAAATTTGCTAAAAAATCTTCAAAGCGCCATGGTGAAGATGGCCCAATCTCATATGCCATAATTCGCCCTCATCCTAGCTCACCACTTCTTCTGATTTTCCCATCATTGCAACGCAGCCATCTACCTCCAACTTGTAGATATTCTTATCTCGAATCCCTATCCTCTTGGTTTGACCTGTTGTTTTATGTCGCAGGAAATATTTTCCGTTGCTAAAAACAATGTCATAACCTCTGTCTTCCAACATTGCGACCGAGACCAAGTTATTCTTCAGACCTGGAATATGCATCACATATTTCAACAGAAATGGATTACTTGACTCCCTCTCAAAGGTAATGGTCCCAATGCCGGTCGCACTGTATCGACCATCGTCACCCATCTCTTTATGCATTTGAAGGTCCTTCTCCTCCAAGTCACTAAACAACTCCTTGTCTCCTGTCATATGGAAAGACGCGCCACTATCAAGATACCACACCGATCCCATATAGCTTGAAACCAAGCATGCGATCAAAGAGAAATCAAGTTCAAATTGCGAGGCTAAGGCCTCTCTAACTGCAGCTCTAACATCCTTCTTGTTCTTCTTCTTTTGTTGGCAGCTAGTGGCGAAATGCCCATGTTCGTGATAGTGAAAACACTTCACCTTGGACAAATCCTACTTCTTGCCTTTAGCTTCAAATTTTGAAGGAAATTTCTTCCCCTTCCCTTTCCTTGCTTTTGAAGCCAAAGCGTAATTCTCGTCATCTTCATTCTTCGATGAAGAGACATCCATGGTACTTCGCCTTATCTCCTCCTGCACAAGATCCGACCAAAGTCGCTCCCATCCCAGCAGTTTCTCCCGTCCATTGACAGAGTCTTCGTAGCTATGCCAACTCTTCGAAAGCCCAAGGAGAGCCAATTTTACCAAGTCTTCATCATCAACAATAACCCCCACACTTCCCAGTTCATCCCTACAGTGGACAAACTTCGTGAGATATTTTGGAATACTGTCACCCTTCTCCATTGTTGTTTTTCTGAGCTTATCTTTCAGCGCCAACTTCCTCTGGTCGTTGTTGCTTTGGAACAAATCTGTCAAAGCCTTCCACATTGCAAATGGAGTGGCTTTCCTGTGAAGGTTGGAAACAATATGGTCCTTCACACCTTCCAACATAATTCTTCTTGTCTTTGCTATCTTCTTTTGCCATGCGTGAAGTAATGCAGCATCGCTAGATCCAAGCTTAGGAACATCGTTATCGATGAACTCCTTCAGTCCATTATCCTCCAACATCGCCTCCATCCTATCCTTCCAGGCTATGTAATTCGAGCTGCCATCAAGGGCATACTCCAATCACAACCCATTGAAAGACATTTCAATGTATACTCAACTATCGCACCAAGAATTTTCTGTAGCAAATTCGAATTGTCCACCAGCACAAACTCAACAATTCTTCACAATTGCAATATTCAAGAATTAACACTACTCCGATACCATGTAGAAATTATATACAAGATGCATGTATATATCCAGATTCTCCTAATCTAACAATATTTTATCTTCTTGCTAAATACAAAATCCTTCCACTGTTAATCTTTTGCGGAAATTAAAATCAATTACAAACACATGAAGAAATAAAAACAACCACACATAACATAGTTGTTTAATGAGAAATCCTAAAGCTGAAAACCCCAACTATCATATATTATGTATCATGGAGATCATGTAACAATCTCATAAAAATCTTAGTACATCAAGCTCTCAGTACAATCAATCGTCACACACTAATCAGAAGAAATTTGCAAATCCATGCACCGATTTCTTGCCACCTGATAGCCTGTCTCCACTGCGCAATCCCTGCTGAAGAATAGCTCTGAATGAATTCGAATCTACCTTTCTTGCATTGTGCAATCGTCATTGGAAACTCTAATGTGTGTGTGGTGCAATCAATGCATCACTATAGTCACAACAGATAGTCCATCTTGCCCTTTCACCTATCTCTCCACTGGGTCTCCACTGGAACTAACATGCACTGTAGTTAACTGCTATATTTTTTTAGTTGATTAATGAGTTATTATTTGTGAATTAATTCACTCCACTCTCACTAGTGTATCATTCAGTTAGACTAGATACAACTAGCTCAACTGAGTTAAACTGAATAACAACTCCATGAACTACTCTTCCAACTCTGTCATAAATTTGCCACTTCAGTTCTGATTGAGTCCTCCATGCATGAACCACCAATAAACCCTAGGAATTGTGTAATTCCTTCAGCCAACTGATTTGAAAAATCTGTACACTGAAATTAAGTGGTCCAAGAGAATAAGTTGTCGTTTATTGTCTGATTATTATTAAGAGCTAATAATAATCGACACTTCTATTTTTAGATCAACGATCTATAAATAGACTTCGCCCAATATTCTAAAAATAGAATTTCATCTATTTTTCCAACTTGACCAACCATCCACAAATAACATCTTGCAACTTCTGAAATATGGTCACCATGTCTAAAAATAGACTTACACCTAAAAATAGCCTGCGGGCCCACTTAGTGAAGGTGACTGATTTTCACTAAGCTCATCATCTTGTTGAATCTCAACACTCATAATTCTCATAGATCCAATCATGTATAAAAACAAGACAATCATGTAGCATCCTATAACAATCATGTAGCATCCTGTAGCACCATCTAAAATTGGAGATATTTGCTTCGAAAGCTTGATTTTTGCTTCTTAGCCTTGAAAAATGACCCTTAGGCTTTGAAAAAATTATTTAGGAAGACCAAATACCACTTAGGACTTTCCTTTTTACCATTGCAACACATTCCAACAATTAAGGGTTAGTAGACAGGTTCATGAATTGAATGACATAATGATGACTTTCATGATTACTTTATGAGCCACATAATGAAATATGTTACTAGGTCTAATATATTTTGAATGCAGTGATAGATATTTGGTTCATGCTATTTACTTTATGCAATTAGAGTAGGTTTTATTTCATTTTATTTTGTTTCCTGCAATAAGTTAAGGTTTCCATTTCAAGCATTTCCAATTCTGCAATTAGTTTAGATTTGATTTCATGATATTCACTTCATTTCAGCAGACCAATGAAAGGATGACACATTGCATGTTGCACATATAGTTCCGACACCTCCTAAGTTTGTACGAACCACAGGTTGATAATTTAATTCGGTAACCTTAGTTGTTTCAACATTCTTGTTGCAATATTATGGCTCATCAGCATCCTAGAGTTTAAATCTAGAAATTTACCACATAGTCCCTTACTACTTCTTCCAAGGACAAAACACAGAGATGATATCATCACCCTATTTTTTCAGGGTGAAATTCCCCTCCACATAGCTCCACCCAATGTACACCATGTGCTACTCATGTCCAGGCCACTTGAATCCAAAACCATTAAAACACGCTAACACATGATTTGTTCTATAGACACCATATGGTCCCAAGGCCACGTCATCCTTCATGTTAGGTGTGGCTCCCGCCTAGTCCTTTGAGTTTAGGTGAATGTCAAGTTCCACGTTAAAATTATGTCATGTTTCATCTGTCGTGTTACGCAAACCACTTATTAATCAACCCTACTTGTCGAGTCATCTCAAAAATAAAATATCGAAAGATTTACCTTGGGATTCATTCGAAAATTGTTAGGGAACAAAGTTTTGAGTTTATCCAATGGCCATGAGATCTTTATCATTGGAAACCCACATTCCTCTTGCTTAAGAATTTGTACTGATGCATCCAGTCACATGGTTTATGGTGTTATGTCCTTGCTTGTTCAATATGCACAATAGCTTGAATCTGGTGGTTTTCAAGGGACTCTTTCCTTGTCACTTGTTATAGAGATATATAATAATCGCTATCCATTCTGATCTTGCAAGAACTAGGCCCAACTCGACCTGAAAAACATATATGGATATATATGTACTTATACACACACACACACACACACACAAATGCTAGTACTCTTTAGCTTGTAATTTACAAACCAAGGATTACTAGCCTCATTATTCCCATGTAGTCACCCATTTTATTAACAAAGGTAATTTACCTTTTCACTAACATTTCATATATACAAATCCACAAATGAGGATATTTTATAGGAATAAAACATCTCTAAAATACATTATAGAGAATTTATATGCAAGAATTACACATTTTTTACTATTAACATGTGTCAATGATTGATGCCTTCTTTGTGCTTTCACCTCTACCCTTGGAGGATTTTTCTTACAATATTATTCATTGTGTTCTCTTCCAATCCTCTCATGAGACTGAATTAGAGTTCAATATTTCTCTATTTTGTATGCAAATGCATGTGCACATGAGAGTGTGAGATATTCCAAACAGACTAGCCATTTGTATTCTTCCTAGTTCCATGCCAGTCAACCCCCCCAAGATAGCGTAACCCATGCCACCTTTAATTTTTTTCCTTTTATTGCTTTTTGTTGGGGCCAGAGGACATCTGGGTCTATCCTTTCCTATTTTACTTAATTTATATCACAATCATATCATTTAAAACCACTCATCCAACCAAGACTGATATTTAAAATAATTCATTCCTAGAGTAATCTCCCTCCCCAAGAAATTTGGAATATGTGTCCCTTTCTCTCAGTTTTTTAATTAATTACAATTATTTACAATGAGAGTATGCCACCCAATGGATTTCACACACACACACACACACACACACACAGTGCTGAAAGTAATTTTTATTGATGTCAAAGGATGTCCAAGCAAGCCCCATCTAGATACCCTATCTTTGAATGATTTTTTACTCCAATTACCTAGCTAAAATGGGAACATAGGATATATGGTTAGAAAGCTTATTTCAAGACCTTTCCAACAATATATGGAATGCATTCTAACTCTTCATAGTTGAGGATAAATTATTTTTTTAATATTCATTATACATTATGCTAGTTGGCCCAGGTAGTGGAAAAATATGTCCAGTCTAAATTCAATATATACTATAAATAGGCATAATAAGGAAAATTTATATCCATCACTTAGTAAATTGGATTTTTTTTTAAGAGAGCGAAGGATCATAATTGAGGTTCATACCTAATGCACCAACAAGAAGTGAAGTGAAGCCAAGTTGGTGAAGCATTTTTTGTAAGGGTTTTTGGAATAATTATTTTGGAAGGGTTTTTATTCTATTTGAGGCTTGTTGAGGTTGATTTCAAGGGTTTTTGGACCAATTTTGGTCGAACATGTTTGAATCCGAGTTTTATTCATGGTCATAGGTCGAATTAGAGACTTGTTCTAATTGGAGACCAAGTTGCAATCTTTATGGAGATCAAATTCTAATAATATTTGGGTACAAGCTACCTAGAGGGAAGGCCTCCTTTTGAACAAGTTATAAGACTAAAAAATGTCTCTTGTATATTAAAATAGTTGTAAGTTGGTGCTTACTAAGGATTGTTGTCCTCACCACTAGTTGTAATAAATTGAAGATTGTTTGGAAAACATTAAAGTGTTCTTTATTTTAGTTTGGATTTCCACTTTTATCTCTATATTCATGCATTATGTTTATGATTGATATGTGATGTTATTTTAGTCATAATATTAATAAAGTGAAATAATTTAATCTGTGTGATATTGATTCAACCCACTCTTAGTGTCATTGTGTATTTCCAACAATTGGTATCAGGGCAAGCTTCTTTAAGAATAGTCTAACAACTGGGAGAAGGTATGATAGGGTCCATGTCCAATCGATAAGCATCAACAAAAATTCCTTTCTTTGATGGAATAAATTTTCCCTTTTGGAAGAAAATAATAAAATGCCACTTGATGTCTCTTGGTGTCGAAGTTTGGTAGTTTGTTACAGATGGATATAAGGTTCCATCTTCTTTCCCAACTAATCAATATGGGTGAAAGGATTATGTCTTCAATGTGAAAGCTATGAACTACATTTTAAGTGGATTTTTAGATTCATAATGTTCTAAAAATATTTAGTGTGAATCAACTAAAGATATGTGGGACAAGATTGTAAGCAACTATGAAGGAGATGACAAAGAAATAAGGCAAAGTTTCATAATTTATGGAGACAATTTAAAATATTTAAAATGGATGATGAAAAAGATGTTGCTGCTTATTTTCTTCGAGTAGATGAAATGGTTAATTATATCAAAGGATTTGGTGAAAAAGTTGAAGAAATAAAATTTGTTCAAATTTTTTTGAGGTTTCTTCCTCTGCGTTTTGATTCCAAATTATCCGCCATAGAAGAATTAAAGGATTTGGAAAATTTTAAAATGGTTGAGATTCACAAGATTCTCACGACATATGAATTGAGGAAGGGAAATTGATCACATAATGAATTAGCATTTAAAGAATCTAAGAAGTCAAGAAAATTCAAGTCTTGTGACTACTCCAGCGATGTCTTTAATATAAAAATGACTCAACTAGTAAGGAAGCTAAACTAAAGATTCAAATTCAAAGGTAAGTTACCTCTCATATATTATAATTGTGGTAATATAGGAAATTTTTTGTTGAGTGTCCTTTTAGGGAAGAAAGTGATGATGAAGAAGAACCCAAAAAAAGGATCTTCAAAGAAAAATATTTGAAAAAGAAAAATCTCTACTCTGAAGAGGATAACAATTTTTTTGAAGAAGCAGAACTTGATTTCGATGATGATAGAAGAGAGATCCTATTTTTAGTCATAATTGAAGAATCCAACATAGAAAAATTGGAGGAACAAAAACAAAAAGTAGAAGAAGAAAATATTGAAGGCATAGTAGATCTTCAAGAAAAATTCATCAATGCACAAGAAAAGATTGATAACACGAGGAAGAAGAAAAAAAGGTTATCCAAGGAATTCATATTCATCGAGGCTAAAAAATAAGAAGAAAAAATAATGAAAGAAGTTTTGAACAATAACTAAAAAAAAAGGAAAAAAATTATGAGAAGCTTGAAGTAGAAATTGTCTCATGAAGGAAAGAGCTAGATAAGCTCCACAAAATCATGAAAATCTCTCAGACCCTAGATTTTATTCTTAGTTTTCAAAGGCCACCATATGAAAATACTAGTATTAGTTATATGTGAGACTTCATACAAAGAATATGCAAACTCCAAGTCACTATGAAAGAAAGTTGAAGAAAACTTGAAAGCTACAATATCTATAAGAGCAAGGACATAAGTTAGGAGGAGTCTGGAAACACTGCTATACAAAAAATTTATGTTGATTTTATCAAGAATTCCATTAAAAATTAAGGTATAAATATGATAAGGGACAAGGAGCATAAATTTTCTCCAAAGCATATCAACATCATAAGATCTATTCCATTAAGACAATCCTTGTTGGCTAAGTATCAAACTATTTTTCTTGGTCATTGTTTTTCATGGAAAAATTTGGGCATTGGGAAAAATATTGTAGAGCTTATGGGAAAAATGATTACGGAAGAGGTTCCCATCAAATCTCTAGAAATAAGTTCGTAGAAACAGAATCAGATATATCGACGACTTCAATAACATAAATCATAATTTATTTATTCCACTATCTAAGTACAATATTGAGTGTTACAGATGCAACAATTTTGGACATATGGCCCAAGTCTGTCCTACAAAATCATGAGAATGGTTTTAGAATTAAAAAATAGGAGGAAAAACCAACATAGAAATGATGACTAGTTATGTATGCTAAAAAAAACCAAAGTTAGCGGTACGTTGATAATGGGTTCTCTTAACACAAGACAAGATATCAAAATAAATTTATGTAATATTCTGAAATGGGGAAATAAGAAATATAGCACATAAACATGGAAAATAGCAGTGAATACATCAATACACCATTACATGAGACAAATGTAAAACCATGTTATTAAACATATCAGCAAATATTAGGCACAAGATCTTGAGGATCAAGTCACTCAAGCAATACAAATCAAGCCTCCAATAGGAAAATATGCTAATACACGAGAAACATTGTTATACAAATGCCATGAGCCATGAAAGCGCAGTTTTAGGGCATAAACTGCTACAGGAATGATATAAAAATGTAGATATGTTGTTATATAGCTCAAAAAGTTTTGGGGCTAGAGATCTATTCTCCCAAACACATTTCCAAGACAACCCAGAAGGGGTTTCCGAAAATACCTAAAACACAAAAATGCTAGAATGCAGCCCTAGGGCTGAATTGCAGCTGCAACTGAATAAATAGATGGAGGTGGATGAAACTGATGTAGAAATGTATATATCACCTCCAATAGATCCTTCAAGTGAACGGTTTATCCCAACATTGAAGATCTACCCCCTCCAAATCAAGCACTGAAACCTCTACTACAAATGCTCACTAGAATAACGCAGTCAAAGAAGAAAGTTGTGTTGTAGATGATAGAAATAGGTTGGCCTAGTGCCAAGATATCAAATAAATCTCAAGAACCTTCCTTGCTGATCTCCCAATGGTAATAATTCTTCCTCCACTAAAAAACTAGCTCAGAAAGTGGGTTTCTCAACCCTCCACTGCAACACCCTGTAACAGAACACGACTCTAAACAGAAACTGCGATGTAGATGAAGATTGAAGCTTGGCCTGATGCCTGGATGTGTACTATACAGTTCAATAATCTCTCCTGAGTAGGATGAGTGTGGGGTTCCTGCTCGGGAACACCCTTGTACTAAATAGTACAGCTGACCCTGCTAAACAAAAAAGGCATGCATTGAAAGGTCACCTGAAAAATCTAGATCTAAAAAGATCAAAATCAATAATCATCTAACATGCCTTCTATGGTTGCCTTTCCCTTCCTTATATGCTTTATGAGCCTTCTCATCTTGGGTCCCACTCATTAAAGACACTAATCTCATGGAGACTATCTCCCATTAACACTGGACTGTCTCCCATTAATGATCCACTCTCTCCATACCAACGTTGTTGATTTGGTCAACATTGACCTTGTCCACATGCTTTAGCCCCTGTTCATACATGGAGGTGATTTATCCAGCTATCATGATGATCCCTTTTCACATTAAGAGGGATTTTATTCCTACTAAAGAGATTTATGGGTGTCCCTACCCACTTATTCATCTATCTAAAAGACAAAAGAAAAAATGAATATTCCAATTAGTTGCATGCTAATTTAGGAATATTTCAGTCCTCCCCTCCCAAATGTTGCTTGTCCTCAAGCAACTGCAAGGATAGAACTGAAGAGCCTCCTCTCCTCATCTGGTAGCATCCTCATATGATAAGCTTCTCCAATGAAAAATATTTTTTCTCATCAATATGTCTCCAAGTTGCTCCTCCCAAGTGTATAAGCTAGCCTTTGGTGACAAATCCAAATGGCTCTCATCATGAAGTAGTGGGATATACATGGATGCAACTATATGTTGTCTAGAAGCCTTCTTGAGGCATGGAATCTGAAATATATTTTAAACCATCATTCCCATGTGAAGCTCCCATCCCCAAGCTATCATCCATACAAAATGAGTCACCCTCCAAAATGGTAACTCATGGAAAAATTCCTCCACCTTTGGCTCCTGCAATGTAGGTGGGCTGCATAGTTGAAATTTATAGACCAAATTGTCTATCCAACGTTGTATATCTCTCCACTTATGATAAGTGTATAGTTTCTACTGATTTTTGGCGACGATAATGTTGCCTTCAAGAGGCAAGAAGGAAATTGGATCCTCAAAGATCCTCTCTCTAGTGTCATGAATCATGCTTGCCCAAACCATCCCATACATGATGAATAGGACATCGTCAAAATATGGCATCCAAATGAGAAATATACTGAAGGTTTCATGTAGAGCTAGAAGTTACCAACAATTTCCCAAGTGGTTACAACACAGTTTTGCTAATTGCCGTTTTAGAACATAATATGGCAAGTTGTCTCCCAACAATTTGCTAGTTGTGCATGTCATCTCATCTACTAAGAAATAGTAAATGGCATTATGTATCAACTGAGCATACGAGAAATAGTACAACACTTGCCCAAATCCATACAAGAAATGGATATCTCCATCATAGATGTTGGTCTTAGAAATACCATGAAGCCCAAATAAAACATTTCCCTCTTGTGGAGCAATGCACTGTTTGTAAATGGCAAGAGAATGAAAATAATGTGTTAGATAATCAATAAGTGAAAAAATAAAACTCCTACAATGTACTGAGAGTAAGTTGATAATGAGATCCATGGATGATCTCTCCATAGTGGTTTGATATGTCTCCATGAGACCCTTGTGAATGGAAAGGAATGAACTTGTGCTGCATGCAAAGCCTTCTTCTTATGCTTGGAGATCCAAGTCAAGAATATCATATAGATGTCTCTATCCACTAATCCATCATTCTCATCTTACTTTTCCATCAAGTGCATCATATGTGAAGTGATCATGGGAACACTCCATCAACAAACCCAAGCTCCCAAGTGACAACGTTGTTGCCCTTTGTAATAAGGCTCCTGTCATCTCATAGCTCCATTCTTTGACATGCCACATGCCAACGTCATCTGCCATCATGTTGCTATATGTGAGAGATTCCTTCCTAAGTGGAAGTACCTCCTGATCCTCCAAAGCTAATGAGTAGCCCCTTTACATCATGATTGTGCCACCATCTACTCCTACAACATCATGCAAAGTATGGGAGAAAATTATCCCTTACTCTCCCAAGAGTATCCAAAGCAATAACAACTCTTGTTGCCTCCTCATTTCATCAACATAAAATTCATCGAGTAACATAATGATGATTGACTTGTAGAATTCCCCATACAACCAAATCTTCTGCTGCCATAATACATGGGTGCCATGCAAAGGCCCAACCCAAAACATACCCTTTGAGATAGGATATGTCACATGATGGCCAAAATATTTCAAGAGTAGCCAGCGCAACCATGCCTTCTGCTACCCTGTATCATAGATTTTCAAGTGGCTCACCAACCTCTTTCTCACCATCCTAACCCATCCATCCAAATGTGGGTGTCTCATCCCATGCTCAAAATTTATATCCCTCCAATGGAGAACACCATCCTCCCAAATCAGATTATTACATTTGCACTTCATGGGATGTTGAAGTACAACTTCCTATAGATCTCCAAATGAATACCACTCATCAATGACCAAGATGATCCCATAAGGATCCAAATGTGCTGTATAAAAAAACTTCTCATTGACTTGTGAGGTACTCATCGAGAAGGATCCATCAAAATAATGGGAGATTCCATCCATCATAAAATTTCCTCCATTAACCATCTACCTATCCAATGCTACACAAGTGTGATGCCCCAATAATAATTGGGCCCCCAACTCATCACTGCTACTCAATGACAGCACTGTTGATCTCCATGATGGTGCATCTAATGTCTCATGATCATGCTCAATGTTGAACATATAGTTCTGCATGGGATTGTTTAGGACAATACTCATCCTATCCTCTAAAAATCTACACTCCAACCCCAAGATTTGTGTGCAACTCAACCATGAAATAATAGGATTAATGTATATCTCCTCCTTGATCCTATCAAGGGTCCTTTGTGCAATGATAGTCTGCTAATCCAAATCAGCAGTGTATCTTGACCCTAGGTCATGCAATTGCATATCCCTACAATCTTCCATAAGATGTGCTGAAATAAGAGAAAGTGGAAACATTTGCATACCTTGGTTTTGTTTGGGAACATCTTGTATTGCTATAAGGGTTCCTCCCATTGATGTGATGACTTTCCCAACTACTGATGATGATGACTGCTCCTTTATGGCTACACCAACACTAATATAAGTCTCCTCCTCTTCATGCATCTCTTAAATAATGCATGGGACTATAAATGTCAAGAGATCAAGACCACTTTGAAAAGGTGCAAGTGTTCCTTCTCCTGATGCAAGTAATCCTGCAGCAAGTGGTGGTGAAGGTTTATTCTCCTCTAATTTCTTCTTGTCAAAATTCTTGATCAGCCTTTGAGTAAAATCTGCATATTCAGTCACTCTTGCATGAATCAAATGGCTGAACCACCAAATATTTTCTTCACCCTCAAGGTGCAATGCTGCAATCTCAAAAAATTCTCTTTCTACTACTAGATGTAGTAGGAAGAATGCATCCAACTCCATTCCCCAAGCCCTTGTTGTGCATGTGGATAATCCATCAAATGTAGACAATAGAAATCTAGTGTGCTTTCTCTTTCCATAGTTGCAAGGCCTCCTCTCTTCTTTGAGCTGAATGAACTGTGGGAGAGTTAGATTCTCCATAAAATCCCTTGACTTAGACTTGTACTCTACAAGATAATCACTTAGAATCTCATGGTCTAAGTTTCCTCCATCTCCATGCCTTCCATATTCTTCTTCAAAAGAAAAGGGCATAGTGTATTTCTTTGGAGCTCTATGCAATATCGGTTCCTTATTCTGTTGATAGGAAGTGCATGGATCTTCCTCATCTTGAAACCGTCTAGAGGTCTCATTGCATCCCTCCTTTCTCATCTGCTTGACCTCATTGGAGAGGTTCTTCATAGATCTAAAAAGAGATAAGACAAAACTCATTCCTTCCATCATTTTAGATATCTTCTTCTTCTTATAGCATATTCGCTGAAACTCACAGGTTGAGCCAAGATTATGCTCTGATACCACTGTAATATTCCCAAATGGGGAAAGCAGCAATATAGCACATAAACATGGAAAATAGTAGTGAAAAAATCAATACACCATTACATGAGACAAATGTACAACCATATTATTAAACATATCAGAAAATATTAGGCACAAGACCTTGAGGATCAGGTCAATCAAGCAATACAAATCAAGCCTCCAATAGGAAAATATGCTAATACATGAGAAACACTGCTATACAAATGCCATGAGTCATGAAAGAGCAGTTTTAGGGCAGAAAATACTACAGGAATAATATAAAAATGTATATTAGCTGTTATATAGCTCAAAATTGTTGGGGATATAGATCTATGCTCCCAAACACATTTCCAAGACAACCCAGAAGGGGTTTCCATAAATAGCCAAAACACAAAAATTCCAGAATGCAGCCCTAGGGCTAAATTGCAGCTGCAACTGAATAAATGAATGGAGGTGGATGAAACTAATGTATAAATGTATATATCACCTCCAATAGATCCTTCAAGTGAAAGGCTAATCCCAAAACTGAATATCTACCCCTCCAAATCAAGCACTGGAACCTCTATTGCAAATGCTCACTATAATAACACAGTCAAAGAAGGAATATGTGTTGTAGATGATGGAAATAGGTTGGCCTAGTGCCAAGATATGAAATAAATCTCAAGAACCTCCCTTTCTGATCTCCCAATGGGAATAATGCTTCCTCCACTGAGAAACTAGCTCAGAAAGGGGGTTTCTCAACCTCCATTGCAACACCCTGCAACACAACACAACTCTGAACATAAATTGCACTGTAGCTAAAGACTGAAGCTTGGCTTGATGCCTGGATGTGGACTATATAGCTCAATAATCTCTCCTAAGTAGGATGAGTGTGGGATTCCTGCTCGGGAACACCCTTGTACTAAACAGTACAACAGACCCTGCTAAATAGCAAAGGCATGCATAGAAATGTCACCTAGAAAATCTAGATCTAAAAAGATCAAAATAAATAATCATATAACATTCCTTCTATGGCTACCTTTCCCTTCCTTATATGCTTTGTGAGCCTTCTCATCTTGGGTCCCACTCATTAAAGACACTACTATCATGGAGAATATCTCCCATTAACACTGCGCTCTCTCCCATTAATGATCCACTCTCTCCATACCAACGCTATTGATTTGGTCAACATTGACCTTGTTCACATGCTTTAGCCCCTTTTCATACATGGAGGTGCTTTATCCAGCTATCATGATGATCCATTTTCACATTAAGAGGGATTTTATTCCTACTAAATAGATTTATGGGTCTCCCTACCCACTTATTCATCTATCTAAAAGTCAAAAACAAAAATGAATATTCCAATTAGCTGCATGCTAATTTAGGAATATTAAAATTTATTACTCTAAAAGAAAAAAGGGAGAAAACGTGATCTTTGGAGACAATGGGTCTACAAAAATTGTGGGAAGAGGTACCATAACCCTTGACAATGGTAGGGCTAAAGCACAAAATGTTTTGTACGTTGAATGACTCAAACATAATCTTTAAAGTGCCATCCAAATGTGTGATGAAGTTTATGATCTCATTTTTTGTGCTAAAGATTGTGAGATAAGAAAGTCTAATTTAGGATGAATTTAATGGGAAGAGAGATAAGGACTCTAGGAAATGTGTATATTCTTGATGAAATTCAAGGATAAAAATTCTACAGTGGATCAACAAATGAGAGTTGGTTATGGCATAAAAGGTAAGGACACTTGGGATTTGATAGTTTGATGAAAATCAACTGAACAAAGGCAATGAGAAATATGCCCAAACTCTCGAAACTAGCAAACTTCATCTATGAATATTTCCAACATGGGAAACATACAAGAGTTAGCTTTAAACTAGGGGAGTGCTCAACATCAAGACCACTGGAGCTGGTAAACATATATTTATGTGAACCAACAAGAACATCAACCCTACAAAGGGAAAGTTACTTTATGGTATTTATTGGTAATTATACTAGAATGATATGGGTTGCATTTCTTAAAGAAAAATCAAAAGCACTAAATACTTTCAAGTCATTCAAGGCCTCATTTGAAAGTGAAAGTGAAAGTGGTCTTAGAAACAAATGTTTAATATCAAATAGAGGAAGTGAATTTACCTTAAATGAATTTAATGAATTCTATGAGAAATATGGAATCAAGAGACAAATTTCAATTGCAAGAACTCCACAATAGAATGGATTCATAGAAAGGAAGAAAATATCAGTGCAAGAAATAGCGAGAAAAATGTTGCTAAAATACAAACTACCAGATAATTTTTGGAAAGTGTTGTAGCTCCTACAACACCCTCCAAAAAATACATAAAATCATAACACACACTTCAAAATTTTTGGAGCCCCCCTTAAAACTAAAAGGAAAAGAGACCAAGTAAAGTTCTAAAGGCAAGTCGCTAAGTCGCATATGCATTATTTGTGACCCAGGCGACCTATGCGACCTTGCGACCCTAAGGTCGCACAGGTCGCACAGGTCGCAAGAGTCAGAATTTGAACAATTTGCGACCTTGCGACCTAGCGACCTTGAGGTCGCAAGGTCGCAAGGTCGCAAAGTGAAGTTTTAAAGAATTTTGCGACCCAGCGACCTTGCGACCCAGCGACCTGTAGGTCGCAAGGTCGCAAGGTCGCAAACTTGCAACTTGCGACCGCATTAAACGTCCGCACGTGCGACCTTTTTATATAAGGTCCGGTCGCTAGGTCGCATTTGTGACTCTCAGCGAAAACCGCGGATTTACTCTGACAGGTTGACTGGCGCGTTTTCTTCCGGGTAAGTTGCCTTTTCCTCCTCATGTTTACCTCTTAAGCATTTCTTGCCATTATTGAGCCTCCCCACGGTCTTATTTATTTACCGGCAAGGATGTGGGTTTTTCTTTAAGATTTTCATCATCGTGTTGTTTCCCCCAAGCCCCAAGGTCACCCGCCTCTTGCCTAAATCCTCATGGCTGTGCCTTATGGTAAATTCTGGACCTTTCAGACCGTGGATTTTTCCCATTAGTAAACACTTAGCCGCAAGGTCGCGCGCGCGTAAAACACAAATGCGACCTGCGACCAGGTCGCAAGGTCGCAAAAGTCCCACTCAGCGACTCTGCGACCCTGCGACCTAGTCGCAAGGTCGCGAGGTCGCGGGTGAGTCCTTTTGTAGAGCAGCGACCCAGCGACTCCTAGAGAACAGTAAATTATCTTTGCATGTTCAGACTCTATTTAGCCATTATCATCATGTCTTTCTTATCCTGTGATTCTGTTCTAAATGCAGCAGGTGAATTCAGAGCAGACACAGTACCGGTCCCCTCCGACTCTAGCAATATGGCACCCCGGGTATCCCGAAGGAGAAGCAGGCAGGTGGTGGAGGAAGAATCAGACGCAGACATACAAATATCTCCGCCGCCAATATATAGAGACACCCTTTGCACCTTCGCAAAGGAGGATAGCCTTAGGTGGTATGAAGTATACCGCAGGCTCTGGGCGACAAGAAGGAGACTTCTTAAGATCTCCTGACGGTGAAATATACCCGAAAGTGTGTCCGTATTACACCTAGTCGGTCACATTCCGCCATCTTTCCGTGCCTGCAGATGCTGGACCGGGATCATACAGAAGACCGATCCGAAAAGCTTCACAATCCGAGAGCAGTGGTGGAAAGCGTCTCACAACATTGGAAAGTCGAGGCCAATGTGTCTGGCCACTCGCTACCGGTGCGCAGGTGAATTTCCACCCCAAGATGGTTTACCGCCGCAAATGGCGGGCCGATGGCTGACACGATCGAAGATGGCAAGGCAACCGTACAAATTTCTACATCGGCGATGACCCGGAGCACCTGTGGGGCATCGTCCGAGGAAAGTCTAGCACAAGCTAGTGGCCGCCATGCTGTGCAGGATATACGGGCGTTCGGACGCCACCACCTTCAATGGAACATGGGCAACCATCATAGAACACGTAACAGTCCACGGCACTCGATTCAATTGGGCGGGAATATTAATGGGCTCCATGCACACAATCCAGAAGCCTGCGGCCTTTTAGCTCCCGTATGAGGGAGCTCCACTGGTGACTGGCGGTTTGACCACAGATGCCCGGCTCGCATGCATGTCGAGGATACACATAACCGGACCCCGAATGGCACCTGCAATACACTGAAAAAGGGACGTGTGTATTTCGGGAATCTAGGTGCGGGCCTTGGACACTTGGTGCAAATCTTCTCACAGAACAAGGCCCGCCTACTTTCGGAAACTATTTGGTCAAGATGCCCCCTGCATGTCTTGGCGAGCAATGGAAACACTGGGTCAGGTGGCACACTGGTTCCCATTCGCCGATTTCACAATCATCCGAGTATTTGGCTCGTTTAAAGCACCACACGCTCTACCTAAGTTTTTTATCGACAAGGTGCTCATACAAGAGGTGTGTTTTCAGATGACCTTGGGTTTCTCTAACGTCCTTGCCAAAGGGAAGAAGAAACCTTGGCCTGCTCTACCTCTCACCATTGGTTCCTATACGGTCAAAGACTCCAGAGTAGTGGCGCGTGAAGGGGAAGAAGCGAAGAGCTATCACTTCAGAAATCTGGACCGCCGAAATTACGATCCAGTCAGGATAGTTCCCGAACATTGCAAAAGGGCCAATTTCAGATGGAGTTATCAACACATCGAGTGCCCGGATGAGGATGAGAGAAGAAATTGGTATGAACGTGTAAACCCGCATTCCTGACCTTCAGAATCGACCTCGACCGAGAAGGAGCAGACACGAATATCAGAGGTCTTTTCCTTTTCCAGTGATAAAAAGAACACTAACGCAAAGACCCTAATCACAGACGGAAGGGCTGAAGCCCAGCGTCCGGAAAAGGAAAGAAGAGGAAGGAAGGACAAGAGAAACGGAAAGACGCCGTAATGTAGTTCGAAAGGAAAGAGAGGAGGGTACACAGAAAGAGGCACGTGCTTAAGTGCTAAAGGACTGAATGAAGAGCCGATAAAGTCATCATCGAAATAAGCAGAACAGCCAGCAAAGAGGAAACTGAAAGAAGGGAAGGCAGATATACAAGGGGAACGGAGGAAAGAAAAGACAAGGCGGAAGCAGAGCGCCAGCAAAAGGAGAAAGAAAAGGGTCAAACGCAGGATGTAGAGGACGAGCTAATAGATGACAGTGATCTATCTCCCCTGAATATCCCTGCAGGTGGCGCGGGAGGTGCCCTCAGTGTTGATGACTTTCTGGGGGAGAAAGAAGAAGAAGTCTTCGACTTGACCAGATTAACCTTTGACCAATTCTCTTTCAAGATACGGCAAGAGAAGAGGAAATCCTTGACGTCAGGTTACCCTGCCATCTCCACAGTCTCCACCGGAAAGGACATTGTCCTAGACACAAGGACAAATCTGGTTATGATAGCGTCAGCAGGCACCGCCTTTGCCGCAGCCACAGAAGAAAATGTCACAAGGATGAGCAGGGAAATTATTTCCTTACAGAACCGGCTAAAAGCGGCAGAGCAGGAAAAATCAAGGCTGGAAAATGAGATGCTCCAGCTCCAGGGTAGGCCCGCTCAGGTGAATGAAGTCCCACTGACGGTCAGGAAGGAGTGTGATGTGTTGGAGATGACAATGAGGCAAGTATACCAGGAAATTTTCACCCTGAAAGAAACAGTGGCCCCGTTGGCAGAGGCACGGGAAGAAACCAAGCAGAAACAAGAACAGCTCAAAGAAGCCTCGGCAGCCTTGGACAAAATGGTGAATTGGACAACCCAGTATCAGCAAGCTCCCGAACACGTGCCTCGGAAGGATTGGAGTCATACGCAAGAAACCAAAGTACAGATTCGGATGAGTATGCAATCCAAAGACAAGTTGTCCAAAGATCTGGACAAAGTAGTGTCTGCGTATAACCACCTAATCAGTGGTATCGACTCCATGAACGCTCTTCATCACATTCCATCATTAGGGGCACTAAATGAAACTAAAGGCTGGGAACAGGTAGAGCAGGAAATTCAGTCTTTTCTGCAGCCAGTAAGACAAGCTGCCGCCGCACCGGAATTCGAAGCATCACAAGAGAACCTGAACCGGTTGCTTGTCACCCCAGTGCAAATCTACACCAAGCTTGCTTCTTTCTCAATGATGATCTCCCAGAAGAAGGAGACTCTGGTGCCGAATGCTCTAGAATGTATGCATCGGATAAAAGAGGAAAGCCCTCTTGTCGCTCCTATAACGGCGGATTACCAAACTTGGAAAGACTTCATCAAAGGCAAGAAAGTCGACGCTCCAGGAACCTCGATTGCGCGACCACCTTCATAAGTTGCAAACGCTGGGTCACAGGTTGCATTTGCGACCAGGTCGCAGGTCTCATTTGCGACCAGGTCGCAGGTCGCATTTGCGACCAGGTCGCAGGTCGCAATTTTTACAAACAGGAAGTTGAACCGTCGGGAAGTTGAACCGTCGGAAGGCCATAAGTGCGGCTGTTGAATCTATAAATACCCTAGTGGGAAGCATTGTAAAGGGCCGGCTCTTTTGGGACTGAAAGGCATTATTGCATTGTAGCGGAAGAAGCATACTCTTGATATATGAAATACAATACATGTTAAAACCCCTTTGATTGGATGATGTGTTTAGCCGTGACAACATTGTGTGTATTTTGCGTGCATTTTCAGAATATCTTTTGATTAATGAATCTGTGTTATTAATAGTGTCATTCATGCACCATAGTTATCCGTGATTGTGTTGATGATGCTCAAGTTTATTATTTACTTCATGATGAATGTTAATGAACTGTTTTATTAGCATCTCGTTATATCCTTCGGAAAGTTAAGGGATATTCTTACCACAAAGGATTGTTTCTTTGGCGGTCAGATTATCTTGCATGCATACCTCATAGATGTGTTGCTAACGACATTTCCTGAGTTTATGCATTTTGTCTATTACCTTGCTATGCACATTGTCATATATCGGTTTTATTCATCAGTCATGTATTCTATATCGTGTTAATAAGTGTATGTTTGCAGTTTCAATCAGGTTGCTCGAAGCCGAAGAGATAGTCATTTAAGTGGTAGCCGGACCCACACCCCGGACGGGATCCCTACTCCAAACGGTTTAAAGTCTAATTGGGACTTTCTACCGGGGAGATCCCCTACTGTTGGCCGGACATATTTTCCCGTCAACAGATTTGGCGCTAGAAGGAGGGCATGGCATCCTCCCAGCATACAACAGACATTCCATCCCAAACTCCCCGCCTTCCCCCTTAGAAGATATTCCAACGGTGGAAGCCCGATACTTCGAAATCACTAACGAACAGCTGAGAGCCTTACGCCCAGTTGCCCGTAATCTCATCAGGGATTTACGGTATACCCCTATCATGGAATTCCTAGCCCACACTAGGACCCCTGCCGATAACATCACTCGCAATGGCGTGCTAGTCCGTACCGTACCTGAACTTGTGAATACCATGATTGAGGACCTCGCACGGGCTGTCCAGGAAAATGACCCCGTTACCCACGATAGTGAAGGTTTCCCGGATACTGAACCTTTCCCCGAACCACAGCCTGACTCACATCAGTGGACCAAAAACCAAGTATATTCCCCACGAGAAGGAGAAGGGGAGAGAAGAAACGAAAGAGAAGGTAACACAGCCCGAAGGAATGCAGAAGAAGTCAATAGGCCTCGAAGAAATGAAGGTGGAGTCAACAGGGGTCAAGGTCGTGGTGGTAGAAGGAATATCATTCACGACCTTAGACACCACGCCAACCATAATCACCACCAAAACCAAAACAGACCCCCCCCTCACAACTGGGAGCTGCTTAGAAACGTGAATAACCGTGAAAGACACCGAGATGAACACTCCCGTCGTCATGAAGGAACCTCGGTGTCAGGAACGGGAAGTGAGTCTGAAGCAGAAACCCGAAACCATCAACGCCCCAGAAGGGTGCAGCCTCTGGCCTGGATGGCTCAATCCCCTTTGGCCCTTTTAGGTCCTCTCCATGATATGCCCAGACACCCAGAGAAGCATCTTCCTAAGTTCGATCCAGAGAAAGGCACATCGGCAGAAGACCATATTAGTAGTTTTTATCTGTCTCTACAAATTATGAGAGTTCAGTCCGATGACGTTGCGTGTCGACTTTTCCCACACACTCTTGTAAGCCAGGGTGCCACCTGGTACCGCTCCCTACCCACTGCGTCTATTACTTCATGGGACTAGTTCCGTCGTGTGTTCCTGCAAAAGTTTGCGGAAGATAAAACACCCTCTATGCTCCTCACAGAACTAAGCACCATCAAGTGTCATAGAAAAGAGAGAGTTAAAGACTTTAACCAACGCTTCGCAACCATATTGCAAAAATTTCCTCCAAACTTAGCGTTGGACGATTCTATCACCATCGACTACTATACCAAAGCCCTCCCGAGGGATATTGCAGTTTTCGTCAAACGTGAGGCCCGCACTACTCTTACAGCAAATTACGCGGCTGCTCTCGCGGTAGAAAAGGACATGTTGTCAATAGGTGTCATGGATCATGACGGAAAGGATGATCACAAATCAACCACTAAAAAGGGTCAGTCTTCCACCCCAAATAGGGAGAGAGAAACTTTCGATTTCGAAAGTATGGCCAAGACCCTCAAACTGCTAACGAATGAGGTATCTGACTTAAAGAGAAAAGGCGTTGAAACCTCAACTACAAATAACCCTCCCAAACCTTTTTTCAAGAAAAACAATCCCAACACCAGCAGGCCTCCGTCAAACACCAGTGCCGCTCTCAACGTGGAGGAGATAGGGAAAGACAATTTTTGTTCTTTTCACCAAGCTGCCCATTCTGAAAAGACGTGCCCGCAATGGATTGGCAGCATGACCGCAGTAGTTAACCAGCTTCTGGATGATCAAACTCCAGGAAGCCTGACAGAGGATGAAGTTTCTGATCAAGACGAAGTTTCGCTCCTAGATGGGGAATCGGGAGCCTCTGTTTTAACTTTCGATGTAATCCGCGGGGGAGAGAGTCTCGCTCCCATTGATATTAATATGGCAGGAAGTCCCAAGTTTCAGCCCACTCGAAACTATAGTCTTAGAAGTAAAGGAGCTATTCCCGAACAATCATATGAAGACAAGAAAAGGGCTTTCCTGAGGAAAATTCTCCCCCCTAGCAACGAAGGACCAACTACGCCGGACAAGCCTACCAATAGTAACGGAAAAGCAAGTCAAAAGACCAAACTCCCAGTGGAACCATCGAAAACCACTACCGAACCTAGTCCCCAAACTGACACTAGCTACAACATAGTGGAGGACATGAAAAAGACCAGTGCTAATATCTCGCTCTACGAGTTGGCCCGCATCACGAACCAAAAGGAGCTTATCCTAAAAGCTTTCGCCAACAACCAAAATACGAAGACCGTTAGCAACACATCTGCACAAACCAGTCCAGATTTCCAATCTATAGTAAATGCGGTCAACACGAACTCGAGAGGGTCCACCCCTCCATTTCTCTTATCTTTCGAAATGTTCAATTTCAACGTTCACAATTGCCTCGTTGACTCTGGTGCTTCCACAAATGTCATGCCTTTATCTGTGTGCAAGAAACTCAACATCCTCCCAGAGAAAACTGACGCAAAAATCATTCAACTGGACAGATCACAAGTACCGGCAGTCGGAGAATTAAACAATGTCATCATCCGCCTCTCATCCGACTTGAGGGTTCATCAATGTATTGATATTGTGGTTGTCGACATCCCAGAAGCCTATGGTGTACTGCTTAGTAGAGACTAGTCTAGCAAATTGCAAGGATACTTCGCCACAGATTGGTCTCACCTATGGCTACCCTACAAAGGGAGAAACAACCAAATCAGAGTTGAAAGTGAACCATACATGAAGCACACTGTAACTGATTTGGATGCCACAAATGAACCCATCAGCTTCGCCCAAGAAGAACTTGGTATGTGTTTTCTAGACTCCGTTTTTGGATGTTACCAACCTCCCCAGTCTGCAGTAGGCCCCGAGGTCCTTTCTGAAATGACACTCGTCGCAGAGGAACAAGCTCAAACTATATCACACCAACCCAAAATTCCTCCGCAAGACACCGCCCCCAAGGACCCGGAAAATGATATATGGACATTGTATTACGACGGTTCCAAGAATCTCGATGGTTCTGGTGCCGGCTGCGTTTTGCTTGATCCACATAAGAAAAAATTCCTAGTCTCTTGTCGACTCGAGTTCCAATGCACTAACAACACTACCGAGTATGAAGCTCTGATCCTCGGACTTAAGAAGGCGTTGGATTTGAAGGTGAAATGCTTACGGGTTATTGGTGACTCCGAGATTATCACTCGGCAGGTACGCAACACTATTCACTGTTTGTCTCCACATTTGAAGGTGTATCAGCAAGAGGTATGGCGATTAATTTCTTCCTTTGATGCTTTTGGAATTAAGTCTGTTCTAAGAATGCACAACGCAGCAGCAGATACTCTAGCTAATGCTGCCGCCAGGTTTACCCCTTTGAGGGACGGGTTTTCTATTGAAGTTATGTATAGACCATCCGTGCCAGACAACATCACTAATCTGCGTGTTTTTGATGATGATCAACAGGTGCTGGAATTTATGTGCAACTCAGAAATATTCAAAGACGCCGCTATAGATGAAAATGAGCACGACCAGGCTATGCAAAAGGAGTACGAGCAGGTTAAGGGAAACCCCATGCCTAAAGGGGTGGTATCACTGGAAAAGCTGTTTGATCTGCAAAACCGTTTCCGTGGGCCCCAAAATGCAAAAGTGCAGAGCTCGATCTTGGCTCATCGACAAGTGAACTTGGGATCGGAAGATAATCCTAAATTCATCAACCTGGGGAAAGACTGCACCCCCCAAGAGGCCCAAGATTTCACTCAATTATTTCGCAAGTATCGCGACGTATTCGCTTGGACATATGAGGACTTACGCACATACGATACGTGAATTATACAGCATGTGATACCCATTAAAGAAAATGTAAAACCATTCCAACAGAAACTTAGGAAAGTACATCCTACTATGGAGCCGCTAATTCTAAAAGAACTCAAAAAACTTTTAGACGCCCGCATTATCTTCAAAGTTCGCCATTCCACATGGGTGTCCAATTTAGTGCCGGTACGGAAAAAGTCAGGTGAGATTCGCTTATGCGTAGATTTCTGGAACTTGAACCGGGCCTCGAGTAAAGATAATTACCCAGTGCCCCCTATGGAGCAGATATTACAAGCAGTGTCCGGCTCAGAGATGTTTTCTTTGTTGGACGGCTTCTCTGGCTACAATCAAGTACTGGTGGCTGAACCAGACCGGTTAAAGACTACCTTCCGGACTAAGTGGGGAACCTTCGCATACCGACGTATGCCTTTTGGATTAATCAACGCAGGAGCAACTTTCCAGAGAGCGATGGACATAGCATTCAGAGGTATGATAGGCCAAAGTGTGGTGGTCTACTTGGATGACGTTACTGTGTTTTCCAAACATCGGGGGGATCACTTGCGTCACCTCAGACAGATTTTCGAAAGATGCAGAAAATACGGTATCTCGCTTAACCCAAAGAAAAGTGTTTTTGCCGTAGCAGAAGGGAATCTGCTAGGTCATATCATAACGAAGCAAGGCATTGTCGTTGATCCAGAACGTGCAAAAGCCATTTCTCAAATCCCTCTCCCCAGTGGTAAGAAAGCAATGCAATCCTTTTTGGGCAAAATCAATTTTGTACGTAAGTTTATCTCAGATTTCGCCCAGATAGTGAAGCCACTGCAAGGAATGATAAAGAAAAATGCCACTTTCAAATGGAATCAGCCCGAAAAGGAAGCTTTCGACCAAATCAAGAAATCTATAACCGAAGCGCCTTCTCTCCAGAGCCCAGATTTCGGCAGAGATTTCAGCCTATACACGTTCGCTTCGGACTCATCCCTGGCAGCCGTGCTCACACAAAAGGACAGAAATAATGACGAGCGTCCCATTTCGTTCATGAGCACTGGTCTATAGGGAGCTGAATTAAATTATCCTGAGATCGAGAAACAGGCTTATGCGGTATACAAAGAGGTTAAACATTTCAGACCATACATCTTGAAGAACCATGTCACAGTTTACGTTCCCCATCCAGCTGTTCGCTCACTATTCATGCAGCAAGAGTTGGGCGAGAGGAGAGGGAACTGGGTTGCGTGTATGCAAGAGTACGACTTAGAGTTTAAGCCGGCACGCACGGTTAAAGGACAAGGTTTATGCCAAATGGCCGTGGAGGCCGCAGGTTCCCAAAAAAGTGAAGAAGATAATTGGGAGCAAGAGATTGACATGTACCAAACTGACGTCATGCCCTAGGAAAGGAACCCGTCCTGGTACTCGGATATCTCGGGATATTTGGCGCACGGGGTATTGGAACCAAATCTAGATGCCCAGCAGAAACGTGCAATCAGACTCAAAGCCGCGTCCTACCGGTTAATCCAAGGGAAGCTCTTCAAGAAACATTCCAATGGAGTAATGTTGCGCTGCCTAGAACAGGATGAAGCTCAGAAGGTCTTAACCGAGCTGCATGATGGACCAGCGGGAGGTCATTTCGCCGGGGATACCACTGCTCATAAAATTATGCGTGCAGGTTATTATTGGCCAACCCTTTTCAGAGATGCTCATGCATATGTTCGGAAATGCATTCAATGCCAGAAATTTGCAAGCCGAGAAGCGTGTCCGGCTGCTCCTTTGTTGTCGGTAGCAGTAGAAGAACCTTTTCAGCAATGGGGTTTGGACATCATTGGTGAGATTCTACCCCACTCTTCTAAGCAACACAGGTACATTCTGACGGCCACTGATTACTTCACCAGGTGGGTTGAGGCGGTACCATTACGCCAAGTCAACGATCAGGAGGTAATGTAATTTGTCACTCACTCCATCATTACCAGGTTTGGCGTTCCAACTTCCTTAGTGTTTGATAATGCAACGTATTTTTCATCTTTTAAATTATATGATTTTGCATTAGAAAATGGCATTTTTCTCAAACACTCTGCAAAGTACTATCCCCAAGGAAATGGTCTAGCAGAATCAACAAATAAAAATCTGATCCGCATCGTCAAGAAGACCCTTCTGTCTCACCAACGAAACTGGCATAACGCTCTCCAAAACGCACTTTGGGCTGATCGCGTCACTCCTAAGTCATCAATAGGCACCTCACCATATTTTCTCGTGTATGGGAAAGAAGCCGTCCTCCCACCCAATTTGTCTCTCCCCGCTCTACAGTTGTCTCAAGAGTGCCACGGTACCCCTTGTCCCGCCTTGCAAATCCGCATTGACACCCTGCTGAAACTAGAAGAGGAAAGGCAGAAACCCCGGGAGAAATTCGCCATCCACCAGAGTCGGATCAAAAAATGGTTCGATAAAAAGTCTGCAGGAGATAAAAAATTTGAAGTAGGAGATCTTGTCCTAAAGTGGGATAAGGCGCACGAAGAGAAAGGAAAACATGCAAAATTTCAAGCACTATGGATAGGTCCCTTTCAGGTTAAAGAAAAGATAGGTTCCCATACTTTCCGATTGCAAACTTTGGAATGAAAAGTCGAGGTCCTCCCGGTAAACGGGCATGACCTCAAACACTATTTTACTTGAATAGCCCTCAAAGGGCTGTTCTCCCCCTGTATCATAGAAGCCGTTTTTCTTTTGTTGCTAAAAAAAAAAAAAAAAAAAAAAAAACTCTTTCCCTAACTCTTCAAAGAAAACCTTGTCTAAGCTGCCCGCAACCAGATCACTCCTTGAAGAGGTTCTATGCTGATGAAAGGCCCTTCCCGCAAAGCACGGGGCAATCGAAACTCGCTTGTAATGGGCACCTAAGGATAATACACGGTCTTACCAGAGTCTTCAAGCATAAGGAACCACCTAGCAGCTTAAAGGGTGCAGGTAGAAAAGGTCTGGCGTAGACGCAACCGGATCGTGAGGGAACAGGGCTAACTCGAGAGAATTGCAGGTCATCCGGGAAAAACCCGAGTCCTCATATGAGACCAGGGGCAACCTCTCTGCAAGCAAAATAAGTCGGGATCCCTCAACCGCCCAGGCAAAATATGCCCATCTAAATAAGTGCCACAGGCACATTCTCAAATAAGTGCAATCGCACACGAATAAAGGGTAAAGGTTTGAGAAAGGCTTCCTGCGCAGAGAGGTGTTGTAACGACTCCGCCGGAGTACTGACCAGGCTCGCTGGCAGCGGAGCAACGTTCACGACTCCTTAGGCAGTGACTCTGCCGGAGCCGAGAGGTTCGCTGGCAGCGGAGCGACACCATGAGGACGAAATAATTGTACCGGACCCTGCAGTTGTCCAAGGTTTCCCCAACCCTCTCGATCCTGGAGCATGAGGAATTAAAATTCGGTTGATCTGCACCCAACAAGCCAAAAGGGGCAGGTGACTACGCAGGATCGCAAGGGAAGGAAAGTGTAAACTCTGAGGTAGAAAGAACAAGCAAGTACTAGAACCCCCTCCCTCCTCCCTCATCGACCCTTCATCAGCAGAGACTCTGAATTCATCCAGTGAATCGCCATTTGTTGTAGCTCCTACAACACCCTCCAAAAAATACATAAAATCATAACACACACTTCAAAATTTTTGGATCCCCCCTTAAAACTAAAAGGAAAAGAGACCAAGTAAAGTTCTAAAGGCAAGTCGCTAAGTCGCATATGCATTATTTGTGACCCAGGCGACCTATGCGACTCTGCGACCCTAAGGTCGCACAGGTCGCACAGGTCGCAAGAGTTAGAATTTGAACATTTTGCGACCTTGCGACCTAGCGACCTTGAGGTCGCAAGGTCGCAAAGTGAAGTTTTAAAGAAATTTGCGACCCAGCGACCTTGCGACCCAGCGACCTGTAGGTCGCAAGGTCGCAAGGTCGAAAACTTGCAACTTGCGACCGCATTAAACGTCCGCACGTGCGACCTTTTTATATAAGGTCGGGTCGCTAGGTCGCATTTGTGACTCTCAGCGAAAACCGCGGATTTACTCTGACAGGTTGACTGGCGCGTTTTCTTCCGGGTAAGTTGCCTTTTCCTCCTCATGTTTCCCTCTTAAGCATTTCTTGCCATTATTGAGCCTCCTCACGATCTTATTTATTTACCGGCAAGGATGTGGGTTTTTCTTTAAGATTTTCATTATCGTGTTGTTTCCCCCAAGCCCCAAGGTCACCCGCCTCTTGCCTAAATCCTCATGGCTGTGCCTTATGGTAAATTCTGGACCTTTCAGACCGTGGATTTTTCCCATTAGTAAACACTTAGCCGCAAGGTCGCGCGCGCGCAAAACGCAAATGCGACCTGCGACCTAGCGACCAGGTCGCAAGGTCGCAAGGTCGCAAAAGTCCCACTCAGCGACTCTGCGACCCCGCGACCTAGTCGCAAGGTCGCGAGGTCGCGGGTGAGTCCTTTTGTAGAGCAGCGACCCAGCGACTCCCAGAGAACAGTAAATTATCTTTGCATGTTCAGACTCTATTTAGCCATTATCATCATGTCTTTCTTATCCTGTGATTCTGTTCTAAATGCAGCAGGGGAATTCAGAGCAGACACAGTACCGGTCCCCTCCGACTCTAGCAATATGGCACCCCGGGTATCCCGAAGGAGAAGCAGGCAGGTGGTGGAGGAAGAATCAGACGCAGACATACAAATATCTCCGCCGCCAATATACAGAGACACCCTTTGCACCTTTGCAAAGGAGGATAGCCTTAGGTGGTATGAAGTATACCGTGAGTTCGCCATGCTAGAAGGATATTTCCCAGAAGATCTCCCGGATCGTGAAATATACCTAAAAGTAAAAAGGTCCAGATTACACCTAGTCGGGTCACATCCTGCCATCTTTCCGTGCCCAGAGATGTTGGACTGGATCATACAGAAGACTGATCCGAAAAGCTTCACAATCCGAGATAGTGCAGGGAAAGCATTCGCAACATTGGAAAGTTCAAGAGCACAGGTCTACTACTCGCTACCCAAAGCAGAGGTGAATTTCACCCCGAGATGGTTTGCTGCAAATGAAATGCCGATGGTTGACACGATCAGAAGATGGTGGGCAGAACCAGACAAATTTAAGATCAAGAAGGACCAGGAGTACCCGGTGGCCAGTCTGAGGAAAGTCTATAAGCTAGTGGCCGCCATGCTGTGCAGGATATACGGGCGTTCGGACGCCACCACCTTCAATGGAACATGGGCAACCATCATAGAACACGTAACAGTCCACGGCACTCGATTCAATTGGGCGGGAATATTAATGGGCTCCATGCACACAAACTTGGCTTCAGCTTTAGCCCCAGATGAGGGAGCTCCATCATAATTCTACATGGCTTCGTATCTATTAGATGCTGTCTGTGCCCAGATGCATGTCGAGGGATGGCCACATAACTGGGACCCCGAACAGACCCAGGCAATACACTTGCAGACCAGGGTATTCTGGGAATCTAGGTACAAGTCGGACATCGAGCAAATCTCTCACATATTCATGCCCGCCCTCTACGGGAAACTATTTGGTCAAGATGCCCCCTGCATGTCTTGGCGAGCAATGGAAACACTGGGTCAGGTGGCACACTGGTTCCCATTCGTCGATTTCACAATCATCCGAGTATTTGGCTCGTTTAAAGCACCACACGCTCTACCTAAGTTTGTTACCGACAAGGTGCTCATACAAGAGGTGTGTTTTCAGATGACCTTGGGTTTCTCTAACGTCCTTGCCAAAGGGAAGAAGAAACCTTGGCCTGCTCTACCTCTCACCATTGGTTCCTATACGGTCAAAGACTCCAGAGAAGTAGTGCGTGAAGGGGAAGAGGTGAAAAGCTATCACTTCAAAAATCTGGACCGCTGAAATTACGATCCAGTCAGGATAGTTCCCGAACATTGTAAAAGGGCCAATTTCAGATGGAGTTATCAACACGTCGAGTGCCCGGATGAGGATGAGAGAAGAAATTGGTATAACGCAAACCGGCATCTCACACCAGGAATCGACCCTGACCGAGAAGGAGCAGAGTATCAGAACATTGGAGGTTCTTCCTCCTCCAAAGATAAAAGAACACAGACCGGTGCAGGACCTGACACCGCAGATCAGCAAAGGGAAGCAGAAGCCCAGGCCAAATTGGAAGAGGAAAAGAAGAGGAAGGAAGATGAAGAGAAACGCAAGAAAGACGCCAGAACAGAACGGAAAAGAAAAAAAGAGGAGGAGAAAGAAAGACAGGAAAAAGAGGCACAAGCGGCGGCAGAAAAGGCACTGAAAGAAGAGCTCGATAAAGTCGATCATCAGAAAAAGGCAGAACAGGCCGCCGCAGCAAAGAGGAAACAGGAAAAGGAAGTAGAGGCAGAGGCAGAACGCCGGGAGAAAGAAAAGCGTGACAAGGCGGAAGCAGAGCGCCAGCAAAAGGAGAAAGAAAAGGGTCAAACGCGGGATGTAGAGGATGAGCTAATAGATGACATTGATATATCTCCCCTGAATATCCCTGCAGGTGGCGCGGGAGGTGCCCTCAGTGTTGATGACTTTCTGGGGGAGCAAGAAGAAGAAGTCTTCGACTTGACCAGATTAACCTTTGACCAATTCTCTTTCAAGATACGGCAAGAGAAGAGGAAATCCTTGACGTCAGGTTACCCTGCCATCTCCACAGTCTCCACCGGAAAGGACATTGTCCCAGACACAAGGACAAATCTGGTTATGATAGCGTCAGCAGGCACCGCCTTTGCCGCAGCCACAGAAGAAAATGTCACAAGGATGAGCAGGGAAATTATTTCCTTACAGAACCGGCTAAAAGCGGCAGAGCAAGAAAAATCAAGGCTGGAAAATGAGATGCTCCAGATCCAGGGTAGGCCCGCTCAGGTGAATGAAGTCCCACTGGCGGTCAGGAAGGAGTGTGATGTGTTGGAGATGACAATGAGGCAAGTATACCAGGAAATGTTCACCCTGAAAGAAACAGTGGCCCCGTTGGCAGAGGCACGGGAAGAAACCAAGAAGAAACAAGAACAGCTCAAAGAAGCCTCGGCAGCCTTGGACAAAATGGTGAATTGGACAACCCAGTATCAGCAAGTTCCCGAACACGTGCCTCGGAAGGATTGGAGTCATACGCAAGAAACCAAAGTACAGATTCGGATGAGTATGCAATCCAAAGACAAGCTGTCCAAAGATCTGGACAAAGTAGTGTCTGCGTATAACCACCTAATCAGTGGTATCGACTCCATGAACGCTCTTCATCACATTCCATCATTAGGGGCACTAAATGAAACTAAAGGCTGGGAACAGGTAGAGCAGGAAATTTAGTCTTTTCTGCAACCAGTACGACAAGCTGCCGCCGCACCGAAATTCGAAGCATCACAAGAGAATCTGAACCGGTTGCTTGTCACCCCAGTGCAAATCTACACCAAGCTCGCTTCTCTCTCAATGATGATCTCCCAGAAGAAGGAGACTCTGGTGCCGAATGCTCTAGAATGTATGCATCGGATAAAAGAGGAAAGCCCTCTTGTCGCTCCTATAACGACGGATTACCAAACTTGGAAAGACTTCATCAAAGGCAAGAAAGTCGACGCTCCAGGAACCTCGATTGCGCGACCACCTTCATAAGTTGCAAACGCCGGGTCGCAGGTCACATTTGCGACCAGGTCGCAGGTCGCATTTGCGACCAGGTCGCAGGTCACATTTGCGACCAGGTCGCAGGTCGCAATTTGTACAAACAGGAAGTTGAACCGTCGGAAGGCCATAAGTGCGGCTGTTGAATCTATAAATACCCCAGTGGGAAGCATTGTAAAGGGCTGCTCTTTTGTGGACTGAAAGGCATTATTGCATTGTAGCTGAAGAAGCATACTCTTGATATATGAAATACAATACATGTTAAAACCCCTTTGATTGGATGATGTGTTTAGCCGTGACAACATTGTGTGTATTCTGTGTGCATTTTCAGAATATCTTTTGATTAATGAATCTGTGTTATTAATAGTGTCATTCATGCACCATAGTTATCTGTGATTGTGTTGATGATGCTCAAGTTTATTATTTACTTCATGATGAATGTTAATGAACTGTTTTATTAGCATCTCGTTATATCCTTCAGAAAGTTAAGGGATATTCTTACCACAAAGGATTGTTTCTTTGGCGGTCAGATTATCTTGCATGCATACCTCATAGATGTGTTGCTAACGACATTTCCTGAGTTTATGCATTCTGTCTATTACCTTTCTATGCACAGTGTTATGTATCGGTTTTGTTCATCAGTCATGTATTCTATATCGTGTTAATAAGTGTATGTTTGCAGTTTCAATCAGGTTGCTCGAAGCCGAAGAGATAGTCATTTAAGTGGTAGCCGGACCCACACCCCGGACGGGATCCCTACTCCAAATCACAGATGTGTTGCTAACGACATTTCCTGAGTTTATGCATTTTGTCTATTACCTTGCTATGCACAGTGTCATATATCGGTTTTATTCATCAGTCATGTATTCTATATCGTGTTAATAAGTGTATGTTTTCAGTTTCAATCAGGTTGCTCGAAGCCGAAGAGATAGTCATTTAAGTGGTAGCCGGACCCACACCCCGGACGGGATCCCTACTCCAAACGGTTCAAAGTCTAATTGGGACTTTCTACCGGGGAGATCCCCTACTGTTGGCCGGACATATTTTCTCGTCAACAGAAAGAAACAATTGTTGTAGTAGTTTACATCATGAATAGATCACAACTCAAAGTTAACAATGACATGACACCATATGAGCTATGAAAAGGGAGGCCAACTTCAGTTAATTATTTTAGAATTTTTGGAATCAATTGTTACATGAAGTTAAATGATGATAATTTAAACAGATTTGATTCTAGAGTAGAAGAGGGAATCTTATTTGGATACTCAATAAGAAACAAAGACTACAAATGTGGCAATCAAATACTACACAAAGTAGTGGAATGTATTGATGTAAGAATTAGAGAAATTTTGAGGTCTAAAACGGGCCTCCTAAGGAATATTATAAAATAATAGTGGAAATAATAAAATAATATTAGATTAACTCATCACGTTTTGGAGGGAAAAAAAAGAAAAAACTATTTCTTCAACTCATATTTTCAACTTATCTCCCTACGATTTTAGTCAAATTTCAAGCATGAGCACTCTTTGGATGCATAATTTAATTTTTCATCCATGGAGTACTCATGTTGCATACTTTCATTGGACCCTAATACATGAAAAAATGTGATATGAAAAATTAAATTCCGCATCCATCGAGTGCTCCCACTCGAAATTTGAGTAAAATCATAGGGAGATAAGTTGAAAATACAAGCTGAAAAAGTAGTTTTTTTTTTTTTTTTTTTTACTCCAAAAATGGTGAATCATCACCCATGGTTGACATCATCATATTGAATCCTATTGGTTCTTATAAAGTTGATTTTGTTGTACATTTTTGTTTTAAGGCCAATTTTTTACCTCAAAATTTCTCTAATTAATAGATGAAGCTTAGCAAGAGAAAGAAGTAGAACAAATAAATGATAATTTAGAATATACCATCTATGTGGACCAAGAAGAGATTAATACAAAGGAAGAACAAGAAACGAAATAACGTTCTCCACCTAAGACAACTTTTAAATTTGTTTAAAAATATCACATAAATAATCAAATTATTAGAGATGTTGATGCAGGTATAAAAACCCAGATAAGAATGATCAATTCAATAGGTAAAGTAAATATTGCCTTGTTATCCAAAATACCAAAGGAATTTGCACAAGAGAGTAAGGACCAACATTGGGTGAATGATATGGAAGAAAAATTTAATCAAATTGAGAAAAATGGAACCAGTGAACTTGTGCCACAACTGAAAGATAAAAGAATAATTGGTACTAAATGGCCATTTAAAAACAAGATGAATGAAGGAAAATTTATCAGAAATAAGAGAAGGCTTCCTTGTAAGGGCTATGCAAAAATTGAAGGAATTGACTTTGAAGAAATTTTTTCTCAAGTTGCCAGATTAGAAGCAATAAGAATGATTTTTGCATTTGTGTTCGAAAGGCTTCAAAGTTTCTCAGATGGATGTTAAATCAATCTTTCTAATTGGAGATTTAAAAGAAGAAGTATACATCGTACAAATAGCAGTTTTTTACTTGTCTAAAAATAAAGACTATGTGCACAAATTGTAGAAATATCTTTATGGGTTAAAACATGATCCAAGATCTTGGTATGCCAGGTTGGACCACTATCTCCAACTAAAAGGCTTCAAAAGAGGGGTTTTTTTATGACAATCTCTACATCAATATGGAAAATGATAGTTTACTAATTACACTTGTATATGTGGATGATCTCCTTTTTGGAAGAAAAATGATGATATAAGTCATGGATTTTCTCAGGAAATGTCAAAGGAATTTGAAATGTCAATGAATGGAGAATTATCCTTCTTCCTTGGACTTCAGGTTTCTCAAACCGATGAAGGAATTTTCATTTTCTAAACCAAGTACCTCAAGGATATTCTCAAGCATTTTGGAACGGAATAATGTGCACTATTTAGTACCCCCATGATTTCCAAATGCAAGTTAAGTAAGGATGATGAATATACTAAAGTCAATTCAACTGTTTACAAATCTATGATTTGTTGGAAAAATAGAAAGAAAAAAAGTTTCTCTTAAGTTGATAATTACTTGTGATATTATTATGTTCTTATTAACTTTCTTATGTTCTTATTTTATATTGATTCATCAAGCAATTACCAAAACCATTACATGAAGATAAAAGATACCATATATAGGCACACATCTCCGGGAAAAACCCCAATGAGGGGAAAACCTAATCAAACCTCTTCCTTCAGTAGATTCACAAGACAAGATGAGACAATACAGGAATATTTTACCTAGACACGGACATCCTCCAATAATCAAGTCATCCCTTCCTTTCCTCTTCATATGATAACCTTCCAGTAGTAACTTCGACTTAGAACTTCGATCTTGCAACAACATAATTTTGACTTCCTGCAATAGAACTTTGACTTGTAGTAAATTTTAGAATTTTGACCTCTTGAAATTTCCTAGTAACTTCGCACGTGTGAGATATAGATGGCTCAAAATATTTGTCCTTCTTTTTCTCCTGCAACTTCACACTTTTCTACTTCTTCTTCTTGTGTGCCGAACTTGTGTGAGTGATACTCCAAATGAATCAAACAACACTTCTATATATAGCCTCTTTTGTGGGTTGAATTTCCCTAATGTAGGTTGACTTCATCAGGTAAGGGCCGACTTCGTGTGGAGGTGACAAATGACTTATTTGACTCAATAATAATTATTTTTACACGATACAAAATCCCAAGAAGGGTCTAATAAAATGGAAAATGACTCTAATGACTCCGGATAAATCCTAGATGTCCTCAATGGGGATTTTGACCTAGAAAATGATGACCAAAGCATGAAACATATGCTTTAAAAAGTAATTTCAATAATAATAAGATTTATGTTTCTTTCTTTTGATAAATACATTTCATTATGACTCATATACAATTATGAAGACCAAACCTAGTTACATTATTCAACAATCCCTCTTAACTATGGATGTATTCATAATCACATATATATACAAGCACATGCAATATCTCAAAACACATGAAGTACGAAGAGTTTAAGCACACTTAGTGCCATGACCTAGATCCCTGACTAGGGAAATATATCCAAGTGGGACTAAGATGGAATAAATATTTCAGCCAATCTAGGTACCATCAGGCTTGCTTACTAACCATCAACCCATGTATCTAGGTGCATCTCTTGTTAGGAAATAAGGGTGTTTAATTCAATTTCTCTTATTGAGAATTACTTGTGATTTTGTTGAACTTATTTCACTTACATATTATCTTCATTAGCTTATTATATCTTTCATCAAGTTAATTATCAAAACACAAAATAAACAAAGCTTAGGCTCTTCAAGCCAGGGCCAAAACCTCTCCCTCTTGGAGAGGAAAACCTGAAAGTAATTCTTCTTATAGATATTATATTGATTAGTACCATGACCATGACACAAACCCTTGAAACTAGTACGCCTCCAAGACCTTGTCATTTCTCTTCTTTTCTCCTTAGGTTGATCTTCCCATTTTTGCACTGTACTTCACCAGTACTAGGGATACTTGGTCCCTAGTCTAGCAATCCCAAATGATGCACTATCTTTGTTGCCTTCCTTTAGTATAACTTCGGCCTCCTCGATATACCTTTTTTCTACACCCAATTCCGAGATCCTTTGTTGTAATATTCCTCCTCTGCACTATATTGACCTTTTTTTCATTTCTAAGTTATACTCGACTCAAAACAAAGATACATATGATTCTCCTTTAATCCAAGACCATACTGTGGTGACCCTTCTCTTAATGTTGTGTATTACTTCGACCCTCATCTGAGATATGTGAGACCTTAAGACTGAACCTTGTAGATCCTGTAGCCACATAGACTTGCATTATTAATATTCTCTCCATGCAGATGATCTTCTAAACTTATCACTATACCTTGCATTGTACTTCGCATCTATTATAGATTTGTATGAGCTTCTACTATAAAACTTTTTCCATGTTGCTTGATAATAGAATTGATCCGAACTTCATGTCATCAAATGAGGCCACAAACCTATATATAGAGAGATTTTATCTCATGTATTTTAGGCTGACATGACTTCTATGAGGTTAGTCGACTTCTTCCAGCATCTTCTAGGATGACTTGTTCAAGGGTATATGCATCACATTTGATTCGATTTCCATGAGCATATTGACAAGGTCTTGAGGCATACTTTTTACATTAATAATTGTCCTTTACAAGTGTAATAATCCTTCATATACATGAATCTAAATTATACATTATGACAAGATGAAAAACCCCTAAAGACATCAAGAAGAAGTATTTTCCATATAATAAAAACTCCTTTCTCATGAAACCCATGATTCAAGTATTATAAAATACATTTTATTATCTGTGTATTCTTCATTAAATAAATTCATAATTACAATTCATTATGAACATTGAACCTAGTTACACTTTCCAACACTCCCTCTTAACTAGGGAGGTATTCATAATGGTACATGGTCACTCTCAGTCTAAAGAACCTCATAAGAAGAATTTGATTGGTAATCCATCTGTTATAACATCATATTAACCAAAATTTTCACAGTGCAAGGCCTTGAATAACAACTCCATATCTTCACGAAACCATGATCTAAAATGCTAGCGAGGAAAATGATTATAGACACCATCATCATTGTCTCCAAGGTACATACTCCACCTGGGTGTTCACCGATTATGAACTTTTGGACTATTATTACTGTTGGATTCCTAGTCCTCAAAGAATATACATCCTTCAATGACTAATATTTCCTTGGATGCCCTAATATATCCCCAAAAGAGTATCAGATGCCAGATGATTACCCAATCCTCCATTCTGTCTTCCCAGGTGAAGACTAGAATGTCGTGTTTATCTCTCTGTCTCAACTAGGGAGGACATATTCCACAAAGGAATGTACTCATTTATATACAAAGAATGTACCTAAGCTCCCTCTTGGATTAGGAATTACCGATTTTCTTCCAAGTAAGAAACTTATTACCAGGCTCCCTCTTAACCAGGGACCTGCAACAGCAATGGTGAGGCACCCAACTTCTCATGAAGAACTCCTTCATTCGATGTCATGAATTTCTTTGTTGTTGAGGAGCCTTCATCTTTGGGATCTCTTCATTATGGCATATATCGTCCATAAATTTCATCCAAGAGTCATGTCTTCTATCAAGAAGTGATTCATCCATATTATCATATGGTCTAGGTTCATGCCATGTTGTTTTCCTTCAAACCATACTTATTCCAAGGATATTTCATCCTGCCATATGGTTTTCAACCTATGGGATACATATACTTCCCTTTGGAAGCCCTGCATAAGCTCATTAGATATTAATTAACTATAGATATGAACTTTTAAATCAAAATTTACCTTAGTGATGATATTTCATCATGACATATTCTTGTAGGCATCGACATCCTTTGTTTACATATTGACACGTCTCCTAAAGATATGTATTATCGAGGGTCTCCATCTTTTCCATACTTCTATCAGATTCTATATATCTTCCCAAGAGATTTTCTAGTCAATTCGTCTTGGCTTCCTTGGATGATGACTGCTCCTTTCCATAGTTGTACTTCTCATGGTCCCTTCCTTTTTATTTCCTCACACAATTTTTTCATTCCTGGGAACTTCCATTGTGAATTTCCTTGATAATGTACAATCACCTCATATTCCATATGAGGACATACTATGTTCATTTCATCTGGTGTGGAACATTTCTATTGAAAACATGTGTATTAGAAGAGTTTATACTTTCTTTAATCATACATCTTCTACCTACAACCATATGACCTATCTATAAATCATCCAGTGTCATCATAAATGTATATGTACCTCGTTATATTATTTTGAGAAATCCTGTAGCAAATTTCCTTGGAGGGAAGAGCTTCATTCCCTTAACTTGATTTATCAATATGTCATCATATCTAATCCCATAATTCTTATAACTTATAATTCGATGAAAACATTTTTCTTTGTTTCTAACTATTGAATCCAAAGAGGAATCCATATAAAGTGTCAGCTCCTGTTTCAATATAGATTACCAAATGATGAATCATGATCTAGATAGCTACCTTCTTATAAATTTTATGTATATACAATGAGGTTTCCAGGAATTAAATTATCTCATAGCATAAATGTTACATAAATGTTTCCAGACATCCTCCTATGACCAATACTCCTTACTTTTAATGCTTATATTGTGATGCTAATGATGCTCATATATAATATACAATTCTTCCTAGCATACTATTTACAACTGACAAAAACATCCTAAAGAGGAAGATGGTCTCAATCATAGTAGAGATCTTTCATATCTTCTTTCTTAGATTATTTTCATCAGGTTCTTCCTTTTCTTCAAAAATATGGGATTCTTCCTTTTTCCTCTTGTCATTATTATATTTGGGACAATTATTTCTAACCATAGCATCATATCTTATCCATGTTTCTTCCTTTATTTTGAGTACCAAACTTACCAAATTTTCCTTTCCTTCTTGACATAGTAGTACAGGTTTTATTTTATCTAGTTTCTTATGTCTTACATAAATACCATAGATCTTGAAATGGAATTGCTTCTTTCTTCCCATAGGTGTTTGAAGTGAAGCTTCCCCATTCCTTCAATAGAGCATTTAGTACCATAGTGGGTATTTCTCCATCAGACATTACTTCTCCCAATTTCTGCAGTTGATCTTGAATTACTGAAATATTCATAAAATATGAAGTTATTCCTTCATCTCTTGACATCTTCAATTTGTATAGTTCTTGTCTCGGAGACATTATTTCACCTGCAGTACTTATCGAATAGCTCCACCAATTTATGATATATTTCTTTTGAGGATTCTAGATTTGATACATAGGAAATGAGAGAGTCCTTTATGGATTCTATAAGAATCCTTTGGGCTCTTATGTCTCCCTCCATGTATTTGGTATAATCTTGAGTATATTCTTTTGAAGGTTCAATTAATGATCCTTTGACATACTCCATTACTTCATTTTAAATCAAGTTTAAATATGTACTTATCTTCCATGCAATAAATTTTGTAGACCCAGACAATTTATTGCTTTCCTTGAAAAAATTCATTTTGACAGATTCAGGTGAAGACATTGAGTTACTTACTTGAATATAGGATTTCTTCTCTTCCTTGACGATGATGATATAGATGAAAGTAGGAGCTTCCTTTTAGATTGGCTTATTCAAGAGATGTGAAGAGAGTTAGATCTTGATGATGATCAAGGATGTCTTGATGATTTCTTAAACAAGGTGGCTTAATGATGTCTCCAACAATTTTGACTTGATTTCAAAAAATAGTTGTTGCTGGTGATGAATTCAATACAGTGTATTTAATGATGTTGAGGATATATTGATCCTTTTGAGATGGCTTGAGGGTTTTTTCAAACTTCTCCTTCTTGAATGAGTGAAGATCTTCTTAGCTCTGAAGATTGAATCTTCAATATATATTTTTTACTTTTGCTTTGATGCCTTCTAGAAAAATGATCCTTGATTTATTTATACTTGTGTGTCTTCTTGTTAAATAACCCTTTCTAGTCTTCAGCACCTTAGCTCTGATACCATCTTAAGAAATAAGGGTGTTTAATTCAATTTCTCTTCTTGATAATTACTTGTGATTTAATTGTACTTATTTCACTTATATCTTATCTTCGTTAGCTAATTATGTCTTTCATCAAGTTAATTATTAAAACATAAAATACACAAATTTTAGGCTCTTCAAGCCAAGGCCAAAACCTCTCCCTCTTGGAGAGGAAAACCCGAAATTAATTATTATTATAGATCTTCAATTGACGAGTATCATGATCATGACACAAACCCCTGACACGAGTATTCCTCCAAGACCTTGTCACTGCTCTTCTTTTCTCCTTAGGTTGATCTTCCCTTTTATGCATTGTATTGCACTAGTAATAGGGAGACTCGGTCCCTAGTCTAGCAGTCCTAAACAATGCACTATCTTTGTTGCCTTCCTTTAATCTAACTTCGACCTCATAGATATACCTTCTTTATGCACCCAAGTCCAAGATCCTTTGTTGTAATATTCCTCCTCTGCAATGTAGTCACCTTTGTTTCATTTCTTAATTATACTCGGCTCAAAACTGAGATACATATGATTCTCCTTTGACCCAAGATCATATTGTGGTAACCCTTCTCTTAATGTTGTATATTACTTCAACCCTCATCTGAGATATGCAAGACCTTAAGACTGAACCTTGTAGATCTTATAGCCACACAGAATTACCTTATTAATATTCTCTCCATGCAGATGATCCTCTACACTTCTCACTCTACCTTGCATTGTACTTCACATCTATTACAGACTTGTCTAAGCTTCTATTATAGACCTTTTTCCAAGTTGCTTGATCACAGAACTGATCCCAAATTCATGTCATCAAATGAGGCCAAATACCTATATATATATGGACTACCTCATGTATTTTATGCCGACATGACTTCTATGAGGCGAGCTGACTTCTTCTAGGATCTTCTAGGCCGACTTGTTCAAGGGTAGATGCATCACATTTGAGCCGACTTCCATGAGCATATTGACAAGGTCTTGAGGCATAATTTTTACATCAATAATTTTCCTTTACAAGTGTAACAATCCTTCATATACATGACTCTAAATTATATATTTATGACAAGATGAAAAACCCCTAAATATATCAAGAAGAAGTCTTTTACCTATAATAAAAACTCCTTGCTCATGAAACCCATGATGCAAGTATTACAAAATAAATTTTATTATCTTTGTCTTCTTCATTACATAAATTCATAATTGCAAGCCATTATGAAGACCGAACCTAGTTAAACTTTCGAACATATCCAAGGTCATACCTATATGACCAACGAAACCCTTCGTACTTCGGGATCTAGACATCAACACACAAGCCGACCAGATGTCCTCCCAGGAATTTTGTATTACACATGATTCCTCAACACTCCTGATTATTCAAATTGGCAACAACATATCTCTCTCGATCAAACAGATCAGTAACACCAAATCTCTCTTGATCAAGTAGATCGGAAATATCAAATAAATCAAGAATTCAAAACATGCTTCTAAAACTTCGAGAGATTTACCTATAAATACACAACCCCAATCAGTAAAAAAATTTCAAATATACATTAGTAAACACAAACCTTCAGGGTCTTCAATCATATTTAGGCCACTTATATCAAGTTATTCATATGCAACTAGTCGGAAGCTTTTCTTCTTTAATTTCTTCAGTAGCACTAGGAAATCCTTAATATACATTTTCCAATTTCTTTTCAAGGTATCCACCATGACTATCATAATATTACCTCCCTCTCAACATGGGATATATATCCTTTATTTTATCTAGGCTCCCTCTTAACTTTGTATAACATCGGAGAGTCTTTCATGGCTTCATTCCTTCTTATCAAATTCATCTTGATCATCATCATTCATATAACTTCCTTCATCATGCTTACCAATATTATGAAGTCAACTTTACTTACGAATATCTTCAACATATTGAATATTATGTACCCACACAACTTAAACAAAAAGTACAACCAAATACAAACATATGAAGTTAACTTATATAATAATAACATAATAATGGAAGCATTAGACTTTAGACATAAAATACCTAAACTTAGTTAGGCTCATAATCAGCAAGAGAAACAAACTTATAAACTTCAAATTGTTGCTAAGGTTTTGTTATAAACCCTAGATAATATCATTAAAACTCAATCAAGATATCAGTCTCATTATATCTAGGGCCTCAATATTACTTTTAGAGATATGAAGAATCTATTATGATATATTGCGAACCATAAAATACATCTATAAGACATAAAGCCTTAAATATCAACAATCACAACCAATCATAACACAATGTAAGGTTCCAATAATATGACTGACTCCTACTAGGGTTTGTTGTAAACCCTTGAATTTATCATCATATTGGAAACAATATCATTATATCTTAGAATATCAAACTTCTACTTGAGATTTTTTACAAACCCTAGACTTTACGAACTATGATCATCAACAATTAGGTTAGCATATATACATATCTAGGATTTCATAATCATGCATAAGCATATCACAAAAACATCTATCAGGAAAACCAAAGACACAAATATCAATACATTGAATTTAGATATATAACAATTTTTTATCAGGCTAGGGTTTCAATCAGATAGAAATAAAAACACCTAGGGATTCATTCCTAGGATCTTACTATATTATAAGGAATTTTCTCATAAACCCTAAATACCAAAAACTTAAAGGTATAGGATTTCAATACATAACATATAAAACCATAAAGGACTAGGGTTTCTATAATAACACCAAAACCCTAAACATCAAAAGAATAATATTTTCTAGATTCCATCAATAACCCTAAGTGACTAGGGTTTGATAATCGATATCAACACACCTTAGGCTAGTTTTTTACAGTGAACCTTTTAGGGTTCCATAATGATGATTTAATGAAGGTATATTTAATCTAATGATTAATCACCCTAACAAGAATCTTTGTGATTCAAATTCTTAGACATAAGGATTTTAGTAATGTAAAGCAAATTTTAAAAGAATTAATGATCATACATTTTGTATGAAGAGAACTTTATAACAAGGCTTATAGTTGAAGACATACCTCGAGTTGTTCCTTACCAAACCTTGTAGGATATATATTCTTGAGGATTTTTCTTTGCAAAAAAACTTCTATCATCCTTTTTCTTTCGAGGTCTCCTCCATAACTCTTGAGCATTCAACAACCTTTCTTAAACAAGGAAAAAAGAAAGGTGATTAACATATAATACAAACACATCTTGATAAGAGAGGGAACCCAAATAAAAAAGATAATGCAAGGAGTAAGATACTTATATTTGGTAAAATGGTGAGGACTCCCTCTTAATCCAATCTTGAGGGATACATATAGTTTTATCAAAACATTTCAAAAATGTTCTACCAAAGCAAGTTATACCTACAAGGACTAGAAATGAAAACATAAAGGAAAAAAATAGAGAATAGAAGACTAAGAGAGATAACAGAGAGAGAGGAATTAGTAATGTAAATCCTTGATTTATGATTCTTCAGTCTTGTTCTTATTTAGTGTTTCTTCATAGGAAATATTATATTGATCCCTATCTCTCCTTTTATACCTTGGATTCTCAAGACAATTGTTTCTATAGTGACCCACTTTATGACAATTGTAAAATTCAATCTTGGATAGGTCTATCTTCTTCCTTGGCCCTTTGAAATTATTGAAGGTTCATTTATTCTTGTAATGAGCGGAATATGAATTTCATATGTTCTCCTCTCCATTCTCCTTGTTGCTTACTAATGATATTCTGACTTCTTCTTGACTACATGCATTCCATAATTGTTCGAATGTATGAGTATCCTTCCAATTGTTGATCCTTGATGCAAAGGCACTCCAAGATGTTGGTAATCCTAGAAGAGTAGTAATCATGAGATTCTTTTCAGGTACTCTTTCATCTATTTCCTGGATTTCATCTCTAATTATAGCTATTGTTACAAAGAAGGATTCCAAAATATCATATTTTGTCACCTTCATAGTTATTAGTTCATGCTTGAGACTTGCAATTTGACCATGGTTCTTGATTGTGAATAATTTTGATAGGTCCTCATAAATTTCTTGAGCGAAATCTATGTTGGATATATATGGAACAAGGTTTTCCTTTATTCCATCCACTATTAGACTCATGGAAAATATTTGTGTTTCTCTAAACTTTTATTTCACTGCTTCACTTGATTCATTTGTAGGCTTCTTTACTTTTCCTTTGAATAGATGCAAGAATTTATTTTTGTCGAGGATGAGATCTATCATCTTTTTCCATGCCCTGTAGTTCGAGGCTCCTTCTAGTTTTCTTTCTCCCTTCAATGAGTTAGACATGGTTCTTGAAGATAGTAGGATTATCCCCTTATATTATCCTTTTTCTTTGATGACCCTTATTCAACTTATTAATACTTCTTATTCTCTTTTTAGTAGATCTTCAGGTTGCCTTTTTCTTCCTTATTCACCTTATCTCTTATACCATGTTGGAAAATAAAAAAGGCAGAAAAAATTTCTTATGTTGATAATTACTTGTGATATTATTATGTTCTTATTAACTTTATTATGTTATTATTTTATCTTGATTCATCAAGGAATTACCAAAACCATAACATGAAGATAAAAAATACCAAATGTAGGCACACATCCAGGGAAAAACCCCAATGATGAGAAAACCCAGTCAAACCTCTTCCGTCAGTAGATTCAGAAGGTAAGATGAGATAATCCAAGACTCTTTGACCTAGACACAGATTTCCTCCAATCACCAAGTCAACCCTTCCTTTCCTCTTCAGATGATAACCTTCCAGTAGTAGCTTCAACCTAGAAATTTGATCTTGCAACAACAAAATTTTGACTTCTTGCAACAGAACTTCAACTTGCAGCAAATTTCAAAATTTCAACCTCATGCAATTACCCAGAAACTTCACACGTGTGAGAGATATATGGCCCAAAAAATTCGATCTTGTCCTTCTCTGGAATCCTTCTCCTTTTCATGCCAGTTTGCACTTTTCTGCTTGTTCTTCTTGTGTATCAAACTTGTGTGAGTGATAATCCAAATGAGATGAACCGCACTTCTATATATAGCCTCTTATGTGGGTCGAATTGCCCTAATGTAGGTTGAATTCATCAGGAAAGGGTCGACTTGGTGTGGAGGTGAAAAATGACTTATTTGACTCAATAATAATTCTTTTTACATGACACAAAAGCCCAAGACGGGTCTAATAAAATGGACAATGACTCTAATGACTCCAGATAAAACCTAGAAGTCCTCAATGGGGAATTTGACCTAGAAAATGATGACCCAAGCATGAAACCCATGCTTTAACAAGTCATTTTAATAATAATAATTTCTTTCTTTCTTTCTTCTGATAAATAAATTTCATTATGACTCAAAAACAATTATGAAGACCGAACCTAGTTACATTCTTCAACATGGTTGGGAGTCTATTATACCTAATATCTTCAAGACCATATATTATGCAAGAAATAGGAATGGTTGCAATATTTTAATCAACAACAAAGGAATGGAATGTGTAAGTGTTAAATAGGATATTTTGATACTTAAATGGAACACTTGATTTTGGGCTTTGGTATCCTAAGAGTACATATTTTATATTAACAACATACACGGATGTTGATTGGGTAGGTAGCATTGATGATAGAAAAAGCACTTGTGGGAGCGCATTTTTCTTAGGATATTCCCTTGTGCCTTGGTCAAGAAAAAATAAAACATCAATTTCTCTTTCTATAGCTAAATTTGAAACATACGATAGTAGCATACTATTGTACCCAGGTTCTCTGGATGAAATAAACTTTGTGGAACATCAAAATGGAATATGATTAGCCAATTGTCATTTTCTACTAAAACACTAATGCAATAAATATCTCAACAAACCCTGTAATGTGCTAAAAAACAAAGCACATTCCAATCAAGTATCATTTCCTCATAGAACAAGTCTCCAAGCAGAATGTCAAGATGGAATATAATAGCACTAAGGAACAAATTTCTAACATATTTTCCAAACCTCTGTCCAAAACAACCTATGAATATCTCAGGTAGAATTTGGGAGTGATCTCTCATTTATCACTGTAAAGAAAGCACAAACTCATGGGGAGCATGTTGAAATTGGCAACAAGAAATATTGAAAATGGCACCCATGAGGCTTCTAATTTAATTTCCCCTTAATTAAATTAGAAGTAAATTGTAATTCCACATCACTTGACAGCTTGTATGAGTTAACCGAGTCAGGAAGACTTAGTTATCTTGGTCAATTCAAGTTGAGGGTCAAACTAGAGGTATGTAGAGTGTGTCCTACTTTTTAGGTGCCTTGGTTGAGTTTATTTTGAGTTGTAATTAGTTAACTCAATTATTTGAGTTAAAACTTAACTAGTTCTAACTGATGGCTGCACTGGTGAAAGGTATAGTGAATGAAATTTGATTTAATTCACATGTAGTGATCAATCAGATAACTGATAATTCACTATAAATAGTTGTTGCATGTCAGTTTTGAGGAAGTCCCAGTTGAGATTGGATTTAAAGGGAAGTGTATTATCAGTTTTATGATCATCCAAATTGTACAGGTGGTGGATGCAGTTAGAAGAAGGCCTAAAATAAATCATTCCTTAATTAGAGAAAAATTTCTTTAAAACGTGGAATGAAAGCACAAGTTTAATCATTGTTTTAGTGAGCACGATTTGGTGAGACCAAGCAATAGGAAATACAAGTTTGTGTGTGGATATTGTGAGAGAAAGGTATGCCAAGAGAAGCTTTTGCACATGCTGGTAGTGGAAGACAGTCAGAGATAGTGCAGAGTTATTTCAAGATGAGAAATAACATTGTATTGTTTCGAGCCAAGTGGGAAGAGGGATCACATGCAGCCATACCTCCAGGAGAAAGGTGGGTTATGTGAAGTCATAATCCCAAGAGAATAGATTTAGGCAGGGGTTTTTTCAAGATAAATCCCCTATGCGGACATAGGTGATCTCTCTAGCCCTAAAGTGGGTCTAGCAACACGAGATTCTTTCTAATACAAAGCTCTCTGAAGTAACATTTACATTGCAATAAGTAAAGAGACATAAATAGATTTTTTCAAATGCTATACTTGGATCTATTGATGGTGACCTCGATCCACGATCCTTGTAGGCCCACTTCCTGCTACTAATGGCACGTGAATACCTGTGAACGATCAAGAGACAAAAACAAACATGATACAATACATAAACATAAACACTAGCTATCTAGTAGATCAAGGAGTACCAAAATATTTACATAAAAATTTAGAAAAATATAGAAAGCAAACATCAAATGTTATTATTGATAAATTACAAAAGGAGAGCATACAATCCAAGCCTTGATGTTGGAGGCGTCCTTCGGTGAAAATAAGATTCCTTCACCAAGCTCAAAAAACATTCCTTCTCCCTGACACTTAGGCTTTATCACGATGCTAGCATGCAAAGGGATGAGAGTTCAGATGATTCTGATGATGATCAACCAAGATCTGAACTTGGGGGAATGAGGGATGTGAATTTAAAGGAAGGGAGAAGAGGTTTGGAGCCCATGAAAGGAGGAGGAAGGAACACTTTCTAAGGGATCATCCTCCATGGATGAGATCAAGGCTCCTATATCAGAGAGCTCAACCTTATCACCATTGTTCCACAACCAACTCGCCACCCTTAAGCTTCTAGAGGTCAATGCTTCTCCTCCATTTGAGGAAGCACTGCCAGAAAGAGGATCAGCGCGGTCTTCCAAGAAATTAGGGCACTGACAGCATTGGGCCAGAACTATGAAAAGGACACCAACGCGGTCATGGTACCAGGAAGGGTGTTGACCAAGGAAACTAGGAATTTGACCAAGTTTCTTAAGTAATCTTCCAAGGCAGTCTTCTTTAGATATTCAAGGGGATATGTTAACATATTTATTGATAGTGGAAACATTGCACAAGATCTTTCATGGGGAATTTCGAGATCGGGGCGGGAAAATGAGCATGGTGACAAATTATTTTGTAACAAGGGTCCATTGAGATGTATTTTCTCATGGATCATTACCTTGCTACAAGAGCCCATGGTACACAATAGAAGTATAGATCAATAGTGATTGATGCAATCATATGTCAGAGTGTCAAATTTCAAATACTGGAGAGCAGAGAAGAGTTGGCATCAGTGTAGATAACACATATGCAGAGGCAGAAGTAGCGCAAAGTTTCTAGTTGACAGTGCAATAGCTAGTAGCAGTCAGAAGTCTCTGGTGACATATGCATCATACTGATTCAATTTGGATGTTGTTTTCTGGTTTCAGAAGTTGCGATAGAAAACAACACTAGAGAAGTGTTGCATGTAGAACATTCCAAAATTACAGGATCAGGATAAAGTTGAATTCCTTTCTTGTTGAGAGGGAGTGTTGAAATTTGCAACAAGAAATATTGAAAATGGCTCCCATGAGGCTTCTAATTTAATTTTCCTTTAATTAAATTAGAATTAAATTTTAATTCCACATCACATGACAACTTGTACGAGTTAACTGAGTTAGCTCAGTCAATTCGAGTTGAGGGTCAAACTAGAGGCATGTAGAGTGTCTCCTACTTTTTAGGAGGCCTGATTGAGTATATTTTGAGTTGTAATTAGTTAACTCAATTATTTGATTTAAAATCAATTTAACTAGTTCTAACTGATGATGAGCTAGTGAGAGTTGTAGTGAATTAAATATGATTTAATTCACATGCAGTGATCAATCAGATAATTGATAATTTGCTATAAATAGTTGTTGCATGTCAGTTCTGATGAAGACCCAGTTGAGATTGGAGTTAAATGGAAGTGTATTATCAGTTGTATGATCATAAAATGTGTACAAGTGGTGCATGCAATCAGAAGAAGGCCTAAAACAAATCATTCCTTAATTAGATAAAATTTCCTTTAAAAGGAGGAATGAAGGCACAAGTTTAATCGATTTTTGGTGAGCATGAGTTGGTGAGACCAAGCAATAGGAAGTACAAGTTTGTGCGTGGAGATTGTGAGAGAAAGGTGTGCCAAGAGAATCTTGTGCATAGGTTGGTAGTGTGAGACAATCAAATATAGTGCATAGTTCTCTCCAGATGAGAAATAACATTGTATTTTTTCATATTATTGACTTAATGCAATATACAAATAGCGAGGTTTTTAGTTGGGGCTTTCCCCAGATACATCTTTGTTTTGTGTGATTAAAATGATTTCTCTTAGTTGTTAATGTGATTGTGCGATCATAATTGGTTTCCAAAATTTGTAGAATTGATTCAGTGTTTTGTTTTAGTACATTACAAGATCAGTTGAATCTATTTAGATATTTCTACAAAACACCCTTTTCTATTGATGTCAAAGGGGGAGAAAATTATTCAGGTAGAAAGGTCATCCCATATAGGATGAAAAACTTCAATAACCACTCACACAACTATATTAAATAAAAATGACAATATTTTTATGTGGTTAAAACCCTTTGAGAGGGAAACATACCACGACCCAACCCAACGTGGCCACTTGAGGACATTTTATTAATGCAAAAGAAATTATTTTACATAATAGAGATCTCATAATCAATGATCAAACATGAGCCTCCATGCCTTTATAATAAAGATCATGGACCAATAAGGCGTTAAGCCATGGATTAATAACCATTAGTATCAAGGATAACATGAGTCGTTGGATCACTCTGTGTCTAAAACATATCATTACCAACAAATTGCAATGTAACTAATGAATACTAAAGAAACACGCTTTACTTAAATAGACACAATAGACAAAGTTGAGCTTAAATAACTGCTAAGTGTCTAATTATACTAACACCCTCCCTTAGGAACAACTTGGGATAGGATTGGAGTATTTAAAAAGGTGACACAATAGGATAAGGAAGGATACATTAGATTCTATCCCTCCTTAATGACAAATTCATGAACTCCTAACATAGATCAAAGTTTAGAAAAAATCGATTTTGTACGAGATTTTGTGAAAATGTTTTTCACCTGATCATTTGTAGGGAAAAAGTGCACTTTAATAAATCAATCACGAACGATTTTTCTGATGAAGTGCATTTTTAGACCAATGTGTTGTGTTGATTTTGAACTAGATCTTTGGTAGCTAGATGGCACTATGATTGTCACACCAGAGGGTGTTCGAACGTTGTTTCTAGTATCCTAACTTTAAAAGGATCTACCAAAATCCACAAGACTTATTGAAATGCACTAACCTCTCCTTGGTACTTTGATTCTACTAAAAATATAAATATCATGTTTCTTTTTAAAGGCCCAAGTGATAGGCCCAAAACCAAGACTGAAAACATAACCTAAAGTAGACTTACGGTCATCAAGGTTGTCGGCCCAATCTGAATCAGTGAAACCAACTAACAAACGAGTCCCCCCTGAACTGTAATGTATCCAAAACTGAATTGCACCTTGAATATATAAAAGTATCTTTTTTTTTACTTTCCATGAATTTCATGTGGGGATTGCATATACCAGGTAAAAATTTCAATAAAAAACTAAATATCAAGATGAGTATGAGTCAAATATAGGAGGCTACCAACTAATTGATTGTACAAAGTGGCATAAAATTTAGGTGTAGTGTAGGTAGAATTAAGTTTGACTCCATATTGAAAGGAATAAGGTGTTGGTTTACAATGTTCCATGTGAAAAAGATGAAGAAGGTAACATGCATACTTATATTGGGAAAGATAAATTCATTCCTTGATTTGCAAGATTTGGATGCTAAGAAAAAATTGCAAACATCCAGGTAGCAGTAAGTTTGACTCCATATTGAAAGTAATAACGGGTTGGTTTACAATATTCCATGTGAAAAATATGAAGAAGGTCACATGCATACTTAGATTGGGAAAGATAAATTCATTCCTTGGTTTGCAAGACTTGGACGCCAAGAAAATAATGCAAACATCCTAAGTCTATCATTTCAAACTTCTTCTAAAGACTTGACTTCACATGGGTTAAAAGTTTAGGGTTACTATCAATGAGGATAAGGTCATAAACATAAAGAATAAGGAATATGAGATGATTTCCTACTTTTTTAGTGTATACAGTGGGGTCATAATGACATAAAAATAATCTAGTGTCAAGAAGAAATTTATCTATTTTTTCATACCAATCTCGAGGATCTTATTTAAAACCACATAGATATTTATTAAGGAAAAAAGAAAGGTTGGAGTCACTTACAAAATAGCTAGAAGGTTATTCCATGTAGATGCCCATGCAAGAAGGTGTATTTAACATCCATCTGATGGACCTCCCATTCATGTGAAGTAGCAAGGGCTATAACAAGGTGAATGGAATTCATTTTGGTGAAAGGGAAATGGTTCTCATTTTAGTCATTTCCTTCAACTTGAGAGAATCCTCTAGCAAATAATCAAACCTTATGTATTTCAATACTTCCATCTAATCCATACTTAGTTATGTATATCCATTTACATATGACAATTTTTCGTCTTTTTGGGAGAGGTACAAGTTCTCAAGTATCATTCGCCATCAAGGAACGATATTCTTCATTCAATACTATTTCCCAATATGGATGTCTCAAAGCTTCTAAAATGTTTCTATATTATGAGTCTTTGAACTTTCAACCAAAAGAGAGGAGGCTCATTGGAACTATGAACAAGTATGATGTTGATATGTAGGATCACCAACAACACCACCAACTGCTTCACATGTTGAACAGACACATTTCAAAAGTTGTGGTGTTGCTGCAGGTTCATGTTAAATGGACTCATTTGGAGGAATGTAAGTAGGTGGAGATGGATTTTCATCGTCAATGTTATCATTTTAAGAAGAAACCAAAATAGGAAGAGAGTGTGGCACAAATGTAGGAGATGGCTCGGTGACCCGAAGAGGGCACAACTGCTAAATTAGAATCACATGCCATGATATTTTCACCAACTTTAACATATCTTCTAATGATTATTTCATTGGTGAGGTTGAAGAATTATATAACCTTTTACATCTTCAGAATATCCAACAAAAATACACTTCACTTTTAAGCTATAAAGCTTTCCTTTTTTCATCAGGAATGTGAATCCAAGCTACACTACGAAAGATACAAAAGTGGCTTACATCTATCTTAAGTTTATCCCATGCTTGTTTTCGTGTTATATTGCTTAAATCCTTTGTGGGAGTGTGATATACTATGTAATTTTCAGAGTTGATGGATTTTTCCCAATATTGAAGAATTAATTCCTTACACTGAATCATACAATTCGCCATTTATTTTAATATATGATCCATTCTTTCAACAACACCATTTTGTTATGGTGTCTATGGAACAATATGTCACATTTGAATTCCCTGTGAAATGTAGTGAGTTGTGAATTTATTGTTGACATATTCACCTCCATTATTTGTTCTTAACCTTTGTAATTGATGCCCATATTATTTTTATACAACGGCCTTGTAAGCCAAGAACAAGTCAAAAAAATTTGCCTCGTGTTTTGAGAAATAAACTCAAGTGTGTCTAGAGAAGTCGTCGATGAAAGTTAAGAAGTATTTGAACCCAAAGAGGGAAGGATAAAAAAGTGGACCACATAAATCACTGTGAAAAAGAAGAAAGTGGACCACATAAATCACTACGAACAAGCTGCAACTGGCTAAGGTGTACCAAGAGGAACATTTATCAAAATTTTCACAATGATGTTTGCGGAGAACAAAACCAGCACAAACACCATCATTACAAGAAATGAGAGGAAGACCAATCACCATATTTTGATTACATAGTTGTTATAAAGGCATAAATATTTTATTATTCTTGATAATTATGTCTGATGTTTCTTGTTATTACGATTCTTTATATCTTCTTTCTTTTAGTACATCAAGAAATTACCAAAGCAACAACACATAAAATAATAGACACTAGATGTAGGCACTATGCTAGGAAAAACTGCCCTTTAGGGGAAAGCTCAGACAAGATAATTCTTCAGTTCAATAGTATTCTTTAAGAATCTTCACCCTAGACATATACCATACCTTCCCTCCACACCAATTCAGCCTCCCATATCTTTGACCCCTTTCCAGCAACTTCGACTAGGAAGCAACATTTAGCAGTAGACGACTTCCAGCAACAACAAAACTTGGAAGACTTTAATCTCCCAATCTAGGGAATGAAATAGAGAGAGAGAGAGAGAGAGATGCACCAAAATTTCATTTTTATTCTTCTCCTTAGACTTCAAAAAACTCACACTTCTTTCGGCTTCCCAGAAACAAACTTCAAACTTTTCCCAGCTACAAGAGATATCGGACTTGCTATGAGAGAGTGTGCTCCAAACGAATTTGATTTGTTTGTATTTATATGCCCCATGTGCGGTCGAATAGGTGTATATTATGCCGACATGATCCCCTTTAGGCCGATTTGGTGTGTAGGTCACATAATTCATATTTTAATCAATATTAAACCTTTTCACATGATTAAAAATCCCAAGAAGGGTCTCTTTAAATGTACAATGAATCTATTAACTCAAAATTAATCCTAGAAGTCATCAATGGGGAATTTTACCTAAAATAAGGTGACTCAAGCATGAAACCCATACTTTAATAAGTCACAATAATAATAATAATAATTTGTTTCTTAATTGTTTTGACAAGTACATTACAAGATGACTCAAATACATTAAATGAAGACCTAACCTAGTTACATTTTCCAACACTTCCTCTTAACTAGGGAGGTATTAATTATATACAAATACAATGGAAGATATAATACTATATGAAAAATGAAGAACTTTAGGCACCACAATGCCATGGGATATATTCCTGACCCGGGCAATCTATCCATTGGTCTCTCAAAAATTTAGGCACCACAATGCCACGGACTAGATTCCTGACGAGGGAAATATATCCATGTGGGACTAATATGGACTCTATTTTTCAGCCCCTTTAGGTACCATCAGACTTACTTTCTAACCATCAACCCAAGGTTCCAGGTGTGTATCCAAAATCATAGCTCTTTAATCAGCACAACCTTTCCAACTTTGGGACCTAGACATCAAGACAAAGTGCCAGTCATATGTCCTCCCAGGCAATGTTTCACTCACAAAGCCTCAACACTCCTTGTTCCAGCAGATCAATGGTTACCAATATCTCCCAATCAAATTGATTGATGACCATCATGCCATCAAAACCTTAGATATATTTACATATACAAAAAAACCCCAATCAATAATATACTTTAACATGTGCATAAACAAATACAAACTTCCAGGGTCTTTCAAACAAATTGATGTTGCTTCTAACCTTTTCATAGTAGGACTATCAACCAAATATTTGAAAAAATATTCCTTCATCATACACTTTCCTTCTCCTACTTCTCATGCAACAACATAATACTTCAAAATTCATTCTTCAATCAAAACCAATCTATGCCCTCTCTCTCAACTAGGGAGCATCTCTTTATCTAGACTCCCTCTTAATATTAGGTAGATCTCTTCTATTTATTATTCCTCACGGATATTAGCTTCTTGATCGAAGAATATTTCGTGGCTTCCAACCATTTCATCAGAGTTATCATTATCCTCATCATGCTTATCACATCAATGACCAACTTCACCATACCAAATATTGTGTACCTGCACAACTTAGATAGAAAGTAAAACCAAATCTATAGAAGCATGAAGTTAGCCATATCAGAATCATGGAAGCATTTCAAATTTATACATATCAGTATCCCAAAATTAATTACAAATAAGAGACATATACTCTTCAACATATTGTTAGGGACTTTGACATAAACCCTAGACTACTTCATAACAACTTTAATTCTATCTAGGGTTTCAATGATTGTTTAAAAAGTGTAATGCACCTTACGAAAACATATAGAAAACCCTAGAAACAATCAAATATAGATCTACAAGATATCTAAAACAATTCAGAATTCATATGTTAGACTTTCCACTAGAGATTTATACAAATCCTAGATTTCATACAAGAGAATCAATAAAATTCAATCACAACTTAGTCATTAATATGACCAACTTCTAATAGAGTTAGTTGCAAACCCTATATTTTTAATCAACCATCAATATCCAATCAGAACTAAAATTCATAAATCTTACAAAAATCTCAAATTATCATATTGCCATTATTAATCATAGATTTTTACTTCTACCAAGGTTCAACTTCAAAACCCTATAATTTCATTTTCACAACCTCAAAAATCATTATATAAATAGATCTCAGATTTTTATATCACACATACAAGAGATTTTAACTACTACTAGGTTTTAGCTACAAAACCCTAGACTTTCAAATATCATCATACTAGAATCTCATACAAGGATTTATATTAAATCCTAAGATTTATGGCCATCAATAGCTAGGTCAACATATGTATCTAGGAATTCATTATCATGCAAAGTAATATCATATGTCTGATAACATTAATACATTAGACATACATTGAACTAGACCAAGCTAGGGTTTCACCCAAAAGGACATATCTTCATGTTAAGCAAAGGCACTTCACATCATAGTAAAACCCAACTTCTCAAAAAATTTTATTAGAATAGGGTTTGATCAGACAAAAACACACATACCAAGGAAATCATTTCTAAGACATTATAGGGGTCTTTCTTAGACATTCCACCAAACCCTAATGAGTTAGGATTTCAATATAGGAACACAGCAAACCCAAAATTACCAATATTTCAAAGGTTCAGGATTTTATACCTTACCATTCAACCATAACAAGTTAGATTTTCCTGATCATACCAAAATCCTAAACATGACATCATCAATCAAAACCTCAAATAAAATTTCGTAATAACCCTAATCAATTTAGGGTTTCAAACATACACATTAGGATACCCTTCGGTTAGGGTTTTCCAGAACCTACATAGGGTTCTACAAAAGCAGTTAAGAATATGAGAGGGGTGTGTAGATTTATCAAGTGATGAATCACCCAGAACAAGAATCATTATGATTAATATAGCTAGGCATAACAATGTTAGTAATAGACTGTCAAATGAATACAAATTTAATATAAAGAAATCAATGTTTTAAAGCTTACCTTTGTTTCTTGACAAACATTTTATTGAGAGTTCCTCCTCCATACTCCTTGAGAATATAGTAGATTTTTTTCCTAAACGAGATCATAGAGGGATAAAGGCGATTAGTATTAATATAATAAAAAATTAAATAAGCACATGAAACCAGTAACTAAAATGAAATGAGATACTTATATTTGGAAGTTGTTGAGGGCTCCCTCCAAAGCTTGATGTGTACCTATAAACTTATAAAAACAATCAAATTTATTTTCCAAAAATATGTTAAAGACCTATAAATTCTAAAACATCAAAAATATAAAATAAGACATCTAACGCTACAAGCAAAGGACTTAGTAGTGTAATTCCCTAATGTAAAAATCTCCAGGCTTTACTTTCTCAGGGTATCCTTCTTTAGTAATGTTGGCTTGATCTCTTTCTCTCTTCTTGTTTCTTGAATGTCGGGACAGTCACTCCTATAGTGGCCCTTTTTATTGAAGTGACATAATTCTACCTTGGACATGTCAACTTTCTACATTGGTCCTTTCAATTTCTTTCCTTTATGTTGCAATGTAGGCATTAGATACTCCTTCAAGATTGGTAGATAATGAGATCCTTAATTCTCCCTAACTACAGGCAGTTTATAGTTATTCAAAGGTGGGAGCTACCTTCCAACTGTTAAGTCCTGCAGTAAATTCACCCCAAGTAGGTGGCAATCATAATAGAGCAATGATCATGAGTTCTTTATCTGGAACAATTTCATCAATGGAAAAAATCTCAACCCTGATTCTTGCTATCTTTTACAAAGGAGGCCATTATGTCTTCTTTAGTCATCTTTGTATTCCTTAGCTCATTTTTCAAAGTATCTACTTGACCAATATTATTAATAGTGAATAACTTCGACAAAGCTTCATACATTTTCTGAGCATGGTCGATGTTGGCTATGAATGGGACAAGGTTTTCCTTTATTCCTTCTACCATTAGAGTCATGGCTACCAATTCTAGTTCCTTGAATTTCACTTTGTCACCATGACTGGAATCCTCTGTAGGCTTATTTACTTTTCCTTTGACCACGTCTATTACCTTGTTATTTTCAAGGATGAGGTCAATTCTCTTCTTCTAGGACTTGTAGTTTGAGGCTCCTTCAAGTTTGTTTTCTCCCTTGATTGTGTTAGACATATTTCTAGAGTGTATTAGATTCCTCCCCTCAGATGATCCTTTGAATGGTTCTTTGCTCAAGTGTTGAAGACTTCCTTTTTCTTCCTTCCTTACCAAAACTCTGATACCATGTTAGCAAATCATAAAGCCAGAAATATTTTCTTATCTTGATACTTACTTGTGATGTTTCTTGTTATTATGGTTATTTATATATTTTTTTCTTTTAGTTAATTAAGCAATTACAAAAATAGCAGCACATAAAACAATAAACACCATATGTAGCCACTATTCTAGGGAAAAACCCCCCTCGAGGGGAAAACCTAGTCAAGATGATTATTCCCTTCAATAGTATTATTTGAGACTCTTCATCGTAGACATATATCAGGAATTCCCTCCACACAAAGTTGGCCTACTAGATCTTTGACCCCTTTCCAGCAACTTCAACTTGGCAACAACATCTAGTAGCAGCAAAAATTGGAATACTTTGATCTCCTAATCTAGGACATGAAACAAAGAGAGAGAGGCACCAAAATTTCTTTTTTTTCCCTCTCCTTAGACTTCCCCAAACTTGCACTTATTTTGGCTTCCTCACAACAAACTTCGAACTTTTCCCAGCTACAGGAGACATTGAAATTGCTACGAGAGAGTGTGATCCAAATGAATTTGATTTTCTTGTATTTATAGGCTCCATGTGAGGTCAAATAGGTCTCTCTTAGGCCGACATGATCCACGTTAGTCCAACTTGGTGTGAAGTCACATAATTCATATTTTACTCAATATTAAAACTTTTTACATGATTCAAAAGCCCAAGAAGGGTATATTTAAATGTACAATGACTCTATTAACTCAGAATAAATCCTATAATTCCTCAATTGGGGACTTTGACCTAAAACAAGGTGACCAAAGCATGAAACCCATGCCTTAATAAGTCACAATAATAATAAATTTTTTTTTTCTTTATTATTTTGACAAGTACATTACAAGATGAATCAAATAAATTAAATGAAGATTGAACCTAGTTACATTTTCCAACAATAGTTAATATACTAAGAAATTGTTTAAATGACCAAATCACTTATGCCAAATTTTGCTCAAGTTATTGCTATGAAAAATAAAAACTAAGGGAAAATATGATGATCCAAAGTGATCAAATCCATACAACCAGGTAATATCATCAAAAATTCCTATGGGAAGGACATGCTTGGGATATTTAAAATCCTTAGTTACAACATGGTGAGGTGAAAAATCCATTATTTTACCTTCACCTGAATGAGTAATATAATATATGGATATAAGGTTTCTATAAATACTTGGAACACATAATACATCATTGAAATGACCATTATCTACTTGAAATGACCAACACTAAGAAATCTATCATCACCGACAAATATTTTCTTGGTGTTACAATCATTAAGAGAAGAAAAAATGGGTTTATCCTTAGCTATATGATAAGAAGCTCCAGAATCAATAAGCCATTCATCAGAAGAAGTAGAGGTTACATTGAAGGAGAAAACATAAGCAAAAAATGTATGTCCATGAGAGGAAGTGCTATAAGAACCAAGGTTGATGTTGTGCTTATTCATTGCTACTTCCAAGGTCTCCATCCTTTTAAAGAATTTTGAGTCTATATGACCATATTTCCCACAATAATTGCAATGTATGTCAACCTTGTTACTCTTTGATTTTGATACTTTGTCACTATTAAGAGTAGATGTTGGATGAGAGGGTTTAAAACCCTTATTTTTATTGTTGTTGTGAGGATTTTTCTTCTTTGGATGCTTTTATTTATATTTCTACTAGGCCAGTAAGCCCTTGTTAGATGTACTTGTAGTACTAATATCTCTAATATGCAAGAGCTTGTCTTTTTCTCTAATCATATATTCACAAAAATATTCAAGAGAAGGTTTTTGATAAGCAATTTCCAAAGCTTCTTTGGTGGCATAAAATTTAAATACAAAATTAGAGCATTGAGAACTAAACTTTGAAATAATAATATATATTCAAAACTCATCATATAGATCAACCTTACAGTATTTAAGCAAATTTCTAAGTGTTTTAAACCTAGATAAGTATTATCCAATGTAGGAGAAATCAATAGGACTTACATTCATGATATGATTATGAAGCTAATGAGATCTAATAATATTAGATTCACCATATAAATTTTGCAAATTTTCCCAAGCTTCATTTGGATCATCAATTTCTTGAATATGAAATCACAATGAGGAGAAATGGATATTATGATTAATCCACAAGCTTCACTATTCTTATTATCCCATTTGGATTTATTATTAACATCAATGGGGTCATTTTCTTGTCCTAAAATAATGTTGTATAATCCTTTAATTCTTAGTATATCTTGCATGTGGGATTTCCAAGAGAAGTAGTTGGTATTGGTAAGCAAAGTTCACCTGGAGTGACCATATGGTTTCAAAATCTAAATATGTTTGTCTGAATAGAAATCTATCGAAAAAAATAGGTTGTTTAAAAAAAACAACACTGAAATTGACTTCGAATGTGAAATTTATTCCCTTTTCAAAAAGCGAAATGACTAGTAGAAAAGAGCCATGTGGTCATGGATGATGATAGGAAAATAATTAAAAATATTTTCCTTCACTAGATTTTCGTATACGTGCACTTTTACAAATAAATTAATTTATGAAGTGACCCACTTTTATAAAACAATTGAGAAACACTTTTATAATGAAGCTACTTTATAAATGAAAGTTTCATGGAAAAATAATTTAAAAATAAACATTAAAGTTACTTTATAGTGATTTAATTTAATATGACAAATGAAATATACTTTACAATAAAGTTATGGAATGACTTAAGTTTGCATGAACTTTTTCAGAAAGTAACTAAAAAATAGATTTGAAATTGAGACCTCTTACTAAATAAAGTAATTGTTAACCAATTGAGTTAATGAAGGATAGTGGGGGTGTTGGTTTTGTTGTTATTGGGGCTTTACCTTGAACTACGTACCTAGGATAAAATATGTGCCCATCCAATGATAGTTTGATTTTTTTTTCCAAAACTCAACAACCTAGGGGTTAAATCTTGATTATCTTACCTAACATATCCAAGTTTTATTACTATTTCTTATTTTCCAAGATCGTGTCAAGTGCACAACAGAGAGCATACACAATCAATAAAACACTTTCTTCTTTACTTATAATTTGTTTAGATCACACAAAGCATAGGGAAAAGATCATACACAAACTAGAAAGAGTAAAAAACCAAAATATGAGCTCTGCAAAAAATAATTTTAAAAAGGACATATTTGTATTCGTGCAGCGACACCTATCAACAATAAAAATATCATGGGGGGATCCTTATTGGAAATCGATGTGCTATGAAGTATTGTGTAAATAATGAGATTCAAAGTTCAAATATTCCATGGGTAAAGCCAAAAAAAGGGGGCATATTTGGATTGTAAACGTCTAGATCTGACAAAAATGTTGTATCTCGAGTAAATGGATACCTTTTCCGATGAAACGAAAGGAATTATTAGTTGAAGAAACAATTACATATGCAATGGATTAACCTATTCAAGAAAAAATAGTACAAAATTAGTAGATCTCATAAATGCAGTAACACGAGATTCAAGATCTCGATCACCAATAGGAGCAGTTCTTCAAACGAACTCTACTACCATGTATGTTTACGTAAATAAGGTACCATACAGGACAAACACCTTCAATGAACACTCACACAACTAGATAAAAATCAAAATGATAGTATATTTACATGTTTAAAACACTCTTAGAGGGAAACAGTCCACGACCCCAGCCAATGTGACCACTTGAGGCAACTTTATTACTACAAAATAAAATATTTTACATTAGAGAGTTCTCACAATTGATCATAAACCATGAACCTACATGAAATTTAAATAGAGATCACTAACCAATCGGGTTTTAGGCCCTAGATCAATAATTGTTAGTATCGAGGAGAATATGAGTCATTAAATCAATTTATCTGTAAAACATATTGTGACCGTTGGATTACAATGAAACTAATGAATACTAAAGAAACACACTTTTACCTAATATACACATTAGACAAAGTTAAACATAACTAAATCCTAAGGGTCTAAATATCCTAACAAGAATACATACAAGGGGAGAAACAAAAAATAAGTATGGATATAATATATACAGGGGGAGTGATCTTCTTGTAATAAAAAAATTCCAATCGATAATACATGTAGGTAAAGAGCGCGATGGCGACAGGAGCATCTAGGGTTTACAGTTTGGCTTTTTTGGTCTGCGCCGGCTCCGTCGCTCCAAGAACCGGCCGCCCCTCGCTCAAGAGCCAGATTGCAGACCTGAATCTGCAAGAATTCAAGCTCTTGCATAGGACTTTTCACGGAACTAATGTTGCCGCCATCTGGGGGTTACATTCTCTGCATTTGATCCTGACTGCATTGACTCCGCAGCTCTCATAGCTATTCACAATGATTTCACCTCAGCAGCAAGCCAGCAGCGGATCTGCCTCTCTAATCCGCCAAATATGCCTGATGAGGTTACATTGCTGGAAATACGCATCAGCTAGGTTGCAGAGTTGATACGGCAGGCTAGCAAACCTCTGCACAGAGCTTTCTGTGGCATCGATGGCGGTGTCGTCTGGGAGGCTGCATTCCTTGCAAATGTTCTAGAAGATTTTAAATCAGCTGCCTACGTCTCATTTTCGCCAGATTTGCTTGCAGAGGCACCAAGATTGGCAGTTCAAAACGTCAGTGAGAGTGCTCCTTGTCCAGTTCTGGCCAACGCTCAAAGTTTTGCGAACCTGGACTTGGATCTGTCTCTGTTTTCATGGGATCGGCTACTCTCGCAGGAGAAATCCCCTTCCCATCATCGATATGGCAGATTTGCTCTCGGATATGAAAGAGACCCTGGCACTATGTCTAGGCACCTCTTTGGCTCCTTTCAGATCCAAATTTCTCAGCCTACAGGCAGAACAATCCTGCAATGGGTCAGTTCTTCAGATTTGGTGCTAGATCTCAAACTGGATCTAGAACGGCGGATTGGGATCCCTTCAGGCCTTCAAAGAATTCTTTTTCAAGGTAAACAACTTGAAGACCATCTTCCCCTCTCTACTTACAGCATCTCTAGAAACAGCTCTTTGGTGTTAACCCTTCTTTTGAGAGGAGGCGCAGCAGGACAGTCATCCTCTGCCCCTCCTTTCTCTTACAAAGATGCAGTGCACTCGGAGAACCCCAAGCCGCCAGAAGCCCCTAAACCTAAGCCTTTTTTGGTCGACAAGACAGAGGAAGTTCCCTCTGTTGAAATCACCCATGAAGGTCTTGCTACCCAACTTCAAGAATTTGCAGAAAGAGCCATCATTTACAGATTTAACGGACTGTGGCCGCGATCTCAAGATCTCTATGCATGGATCCATGAAAACTGGACTCATCATTGTAAGATCATTTTCTGTTCGAAAGGATACTTCATTGTCCTATTTGAAGACAGTAAGCATTATGAAAAGGCTATAGAAGAAGGCCCTTGGTTCATGGGAACTGCAGGGCTCTTCTTGACTCCTTGGTTCCCAGATTTTGATCTAGCAACTGCAGTCATTACCAAGACACCTGTATGGATCAGGCTTCCAAACTTACCTGCCCACCTATGGCATTTTGCAGTCTATAAGGCTATAGGCAATGCCTTGGGCAGTTTCATTATGGGAGATTACTAGCGGGAAAATAAAGGTCTCTACACATATGCCAGATTATGTGCGGAGTTAGATTTAAGCAAAGGACTTCCAGACCAAATCAATCTCAAGATAAACGACTTTGTCTGGACCCAGACACTAGATTACGAGAATACTGCATTTCGTTGCCGCCATTGCCACCAATCAGGGCATCTACAGAATGCCTGTCCATCACTCCCGGCAAAAAATAAAAAAGACAACCTCTCCAAATCCAAGCCCAAGCGATGGGCTCCATGCTCTCCACCTCCAGTCGTGGATTCTGAATCCTCCAGCTCTAAAGATGAAGGCAGCGATGCAGAAGTGGCTCGAGCCCCCCTTTCCGGGGTCCCTTCCAACGGTGTTCCAGTGCATTCCTCCGACACAGTCAGCGCCCAGAAACGCGTCCACATATCCTCCTCCTCTGATTCAGAAAAGGAGGGCCCCCCTGTGGTGACCCCCAATCTTCAAGTTGTTATTGCTCATTCGCCCCAGGATGGCTGGGTCGAAGTCAAAAAAAAGAAAGGGAAAAAGCCTCGTGTTGAGGCGTCTGCCCATACTGGGTAGTAGTCGGTCTTTTGGCTTCCAGCCATATGTTGTAGTTTCTTGCTTGTTTCACTCCCTCTCCGGAACCGAGGTTGATAGTCCTATCATTTTCGGTTGCCGGTTTTCTGTCTCTCTTGATCATCTTGTACCATATTTTTGATTAATAGATTTAGTCCAATTCAGAAAAAAATATATATATATACAGGGGGAGCAGTTTTTGGAAGAAGCAGATATCAAAGTATTTCCATCAATAAAAAGAGGGGGGATCGTTGAAAATGGTTTTTAATGATGTCAAAGGTTTTCCAAGATACCTTATATTTGAAGAAATTTTTACTCCAATTACTTAGTGCAAGTTGGAACATAGGATATATGGTTTGAAATCTTATTTCGAGACTTTTTCAGTTATATATGGTCCACCTTATAACTCTTCATGATTGAGGAGTATTGAATTTTTGAATATTCATTATACATTTTTCTAGTCAACTGAACTAGTAGACAACTCTCCCTAGCTAGTGGACAAGTTGGCCTAGCAAGTGGAAAAGTTGGCCTAGTATAGACCCCGATGCACTATAAATATGCATAAGAAGGATCATTTATAGCCACCACTCCAACAATTTGGATATATTTTTAGGAGAGTGAAGTAGTAGCTTTGATGTTCATACCTCATGAACCAACAAGAAGTGAAGTGAAGCCGAGTTGGATAAGGTTTTTGGTATAATTATTGGGAATGGTTTCTATTCTATTTTAGTTCCATTGAGGCCAAGTTATGTTATTAAGAAGACTAATTTCAATGGTTGTTGGACCAAGTTTTTTTGAACTTGTTTGAGGTTGCGTTGTAGTCTAGGTTATAGGTCAAATTATAGAACTATTTTTGTTGGAGGCTAAGATTTGTTGGGGACCAAGTTGTAGTCTTTGTTGAGGCTAAATTCTAGTCTAAGTTGGGCACACACTGTGAGGAGAGCAGACCTTATTTTGAAAAAATTCTAAGCCTAAATATTTTCTCATGAATAGTAAAACAATTGTAAATTAGTGTTTGCTTAGAAGTGGTGTCCTCATCTTCTTGACAAGTTGGAGCCTGCAATTTTTGTAAGTTGGTGCTTACAAAGGATTATTGCCCTCACAATTGGTTTTAATAAGTTTGAAGGCTATTTAGAAAGCATTCAAGTGTTCTTTCTTCAAGTTTGGATTTCCACTTTTATCTGTGTTCATGCATTGTGTTTATGATTGATTATGTGACGTGATTTTAGCCATAAGATTAATAAAGTGAAAATAATTTAATTTGTGTGAAAAAAATCCACCCCCCTCTTAGTATCACTATGTATTTCCAACATACTGGAAATAGGGAAAATTTACACTCAAGAGGGTGCACAAAAATTCCATGATTGTGCCTATAACTAGGAATACCAAGGCATCATTTGGTGTTGAAAACACTAGGCATGCCAATTTCTAGAAATTGTGTGCATACTCAATAGGTTACATGTACATTTATTGGTCCATGTGCACATTCTATAGACCATGCCTAAATTAATTCCAGTCGATATCATTTAAATCCAACAACATTCACACCCATGCATGTGCCAACACATGCATGCAAATCATAGTATATGGAGCACTGGCATAAGCCAAATATTCAATTGATTGATATTTGCATAAATGTATTGCCCACATTGGTTGAACATGTATTCTTATCAACAAAATGTGATATTATGGATAAAATACATTATATGAATCATATCATAGTGGATAGTTAGGTATTGTCTTTCACAACTTCTAACATAGAGCAATTTATACAATATTTACGTAGCAAAACAAACATTATTATATTTTAATTTGCTTCATGCATTCATTGTTGACTTAATTTATGCTCATGCTTCCATAACCATAACTTAATTGCTATCGCATGTCTAAATTTTCCTTGTATTTGTATCCTAGACTTATATCTTTGTGGATTATTTATGCAAAGGACCTCTGACTGTTCCAAGTCCTTTACTGAATAGAATATTGTGCAATGTGATGATTGGATTTTTGGTCATGTAGTTATGCTTTTGATAACTATGTCTTAATCATACAACCATGTTTTGATCACAATTATCATATAATAAATCAACTCTTGATATATTGGAAGACAGACATATAATTATAATTGTTGCAAATGCATGTTAGTTATCAACAAAAAAAGTTGAATCTACATTGTGATCTCAAAGTGAGCACCTCTAAGTATGGATTAGGAGTAGGTGGAATACTAGCAAATGAACTTGACACATTTGAAGTTATTGTAGGTACACCTTAAAAATTCACAACACAAATGGAATAAGATCAAACTATAATATTAATTCCAAAGATATCATACATAAAGAGTATAAAATGGAGAGGAGTAGTGGGACAACAACCAACTATGATACTTTGGTAATTATACGCAATGCACTATGTTTTTATAAAATGGTTGATTTTTGTGTCTATGGCCTATAAGTTGTGCTTCTATTTAAATTTCGAGTTCATACATAATGTATTGTACTTGTCTTGTATTTTAGGCGATAAGTGATTTTTGGAGTAGAGATTTTGGACTTTGTATAAAGTTGATGAACATAGACTACTTGTGAATTTTAAGATAAATTCCATAGAGAAAATGAAGGCTTGTAATGATAGGGCTCTCCATAGTGCCAATGTATTATCAATTATTTAGTTTTTTTTGTTTCACTATAGGAATAGGGAGAAGAAAGGTTAATAAATTGGAGAAAAAGGGAAAATAAATTTCAAAAGAATGTACCCTATAGACTAATCAAATTACTTGAAGCATATATTAATGGATCATACAACACTTGTTAGTGATAAACATATTATAAGGTGATTTAATGTGTCAAGGTTGAATGTCAATCATGCATAGTGAAATAAGGGATATATTGGATATATTATAGAGAAATGTATACGAGGATTCTTAGTAGATTGTTACCTTCTCTTGCTCTTATGAAGTGTCCAAAAATATATTACATTCTAGATATTTTATAGCCAATGGTGTAATAGGAGATCCCTTTCTTGCACTTTGTTGAAGAAATATCTAGGAGTTTTTATTCGTATTTCATTTGCTCCCAAGCAATTACAATAAATCTCATGCCTCCTTTTAATATGTTGGTAAGTGAAACCTAATATTTTTTGTGTAGTTATCCAAGTTCATATATTTGTTTATGTGTGTGTATCATAGTGATTTAAGGTGGTCTCTCATTTTAAAATTTATGAATTATCTCGCCAAATGTTTTCCATATGCATTGATCAATATATACACAATTAATTATTGTTGATGAGAGTAGCTCACACAAGTACTTCGGCACAGGCTTAAGTGTTTAGGAATGTGGAAGTTACCTAATTGATCCTATGCCTTAGCAATTACTTGGATTACTAATTAACTTTTTATAATATAAAGTGAGCTAATATAATGAAATGAAAATATTATTTGCATTAGTGATTTATATGAATCTAAACCATTTGTCTCAAGAGATGTTGAGATATAATTTTAACTATCAATAACTTTGGAGATCAAGGATTGTGGACCCAATCAATAAAAAAAACTTATAAAAGAAAGGCTAGGCTAAAGGAGGAGACACATCTTGAGGACAATAAATGATGATATAGTGAGATCTTAATGATTCGGTGAAGGAATTGTATCCAAGTGTATTGGGTTTGAGGAAGAGTGCAAGGGGAAGCAAGGGAATGATCTAGATCAACAAGTAGATCAAAGGACAAATCAAGGGTTTGATCAGCTCGACCAATTATAGGTTCTTCTTGTGTTAGTATTTTTCTACAAATGAATTATCCTAGGAAGGGATCGCGTGTATGCTATTGTGTGCATGTGATTGAGATTGGTTTTTTTTATTTGATTTTATTTTTATATTTTGTTTACGTGTTAAAATATCAATTTTTATTTTTTTTAGTTGATATTTTCTAATAGGAAGTAATTAACTAGGTTTTTGGGGTTAGAAATTAACATGGTATCAGAGTTTTATCTTTGAGGGAAGACCAGTCTCCAGTATTGCACAATTTAGTGTAGGACACAACCATATGATGATCATAGGGTTGTAGGTCCCAGTTGTACAGTGGTTGATAAATACATACACAAGTTGGATATACAACTTCATGAGTGAAGGTATTCCAAGAGGAGGTCATACAAGTAAAAACTTTAAGTGCACATAAATGACAAAAATTATATTCATCATACAAAAAAATAGTCGTATACACCCAAAAAATAAAAAAGAGGGATAACAGGAGCCATACAACAGAAGCAACAAAATAATAAATAAGTAAAATAAATACAGCTTGAGAAGTTTGTCAAAATGGGAAGGGAGAAATATATCATAGGTTAGTAGAGGCTCCAACCATCACAGGTTCACAAAAGTTTTAGTTGTTGCAGTAAAAAGAAAGGTTACCTGACAACCGCCTAGCAGTTTTTTCCAAGTGTCGCAAGTAGAAAAGGAAAGTAGACAACATTTCCAAGTGAGTTGTGCATAAAAGGTTGTTACATAGATACAAAAATCAAGTTTGAGTGCACACAGGGTTTGGCAGAAACTAGTTTGAGGTTTGAAGACCGGTTGGATGGAGTATCTAACTTCTTGCCCTGGAAGGTCAAGTTACCTTACTGCTAAAAGAGAATGAATGTTGAGAGATTTCTCACAAGGAGATTCAATCACCAATGGATATAACATAGTTGGTATCCAATGAAAATAAGGACATCAGAGCTTACTGTGTCACCATGGATTCCATGACAGATCATTTGATCCCTCACTTGCTACATAACAATATAGTCAGGTAGATGTTCAAGGCTCTAGTGGACTTGTTCCAAAGTGACAAAATGAATAGGAAGATGATATTGAGAAATAATCTTAAATCCATCCAAATTTCAAAGGCTAATAACATTATCAATTAATTAATGAGGATCAACCAAAAACATGACCAACTTACGACCATTAGGGAGAAAGTGGAGGGTGTAGAGCTCGTAAACGTGGCATTGAATGGTTTTACAAAGTCATTGGAACAATTTGTCAAGGGAATCTGCACTTGAAAGAAACTTCCCAATTGGTAGATTCTTTGGGATGACTGCATCCAAGAAGAGACTTAGGAGAAGTCTAAATACAACAAGTAGGGGGATGGAAAGGAGTACCTAGTCCTAGTAAGAATGGCCGAGAAGGTAAAAGGGAAGGATTTCAAGTGTGACAGTTAAGGGGTAACCTATTAGCAAGGAAAACAGGACTTGAGCAAGCTCAAGTACTCCATTTGTCATAAGAATGAGCATCATTCATCACAGTGTCCGAAGAAGAAGAAGAGTAAGGGAAAGTCACAACAGATAGTGTCATCAACAAAGGTTCAGGTTGATGAATTAATAGTGAAGTTCAATAAGGAATTCTCATTTATCTCATGTCTATCTACTAACACCGTCACCGAGAGTACTTTGTACTTGGATAGTGGTGCATCACACCACATGAAAAAGACACTAGATTTTTTTAGTAGTCTTATGAAAAGATACTCAAATTTACATGTGCAACTTCGTAATGATTCCCAGGTATGTCGTGAAGGGTTTTAGAGCCATTAATTCCCCGCTAGAGTCAAGAGGAACATTGTTGGCCGAGGATGTGTTATATGTACGAGGGATAAAGGAACTTGCTTATATTATTAAGTTTGGAAGTCAAAATAAATCTATTCATGTTTAGGAATGGGTGGGTATTCATTCATCTAAAGGATTCTATCCCAGACATAGCAGTATCCATGAGGGTTAAACAGAGCAAATTACATAGGTTGATGGGAAAACCTATTTAGGAACTAGTACATGAAAATGAAAACCTATGTGAGCTATGCCATAGGAGGATGGGACACTTGCAATATGGGGCATTGTTGATCCTGAGGGAGATTTTTGTAGGTCTCATAGATTACAACATTGAACAATAGAGCATGTGAAAAGAGTGTGCACTTAACAAGAATTCCAACATATTTTTCTCAAGTAGCAAGATTAGGTCCAATGGGATCTTATATCTCATTCCCTTATATTAATATGGAAAAATGTTAGTGGCATTAGTACATTGAGCACAATAGTGTGTCACATTAATTAATTACTATTCTAGGACAACATGGATCTTCTTCATGAAGACAAAGGATGGGGTTTTCAATCAGTTCTTGGATTTCAAGGCTCGTCTGAAGAACCAAGCATGCAATAATATCATGGTCTTGAGGCCATAAAATGGGGGAGAGTACACCTCTAACGACCTCAAATATTTATACAAGGAGTTAGGGATCAAGAGGGAGATGAAAGCCTTGTACAACCCTTAGTATAATTGGGTTGCAAAGAGAAATAATGAGTCCATCATCAGTTTTACTAAGGATGTGCTACATGACTAGGAGTTTCCTATGTTTCTCTAGGAAAAGGCACATAATGCTTCAGTATATGTGTATAATACAAGTCCTCATAGTATATTTGGGGATAAGATTCCAAAGGAGGCATTCATTGGGGTGAAGCCAAAAATAGGGAACTTTCACATCTTTGGTTATCTAATACACATCCATGTTCTTGTGGAGAAAAGGATGAATTTGGAGCCTTTAGGATAGAAGGGAATATTTTTTGGGTATAGAGAAACCTCGTAAGCTTACAATATCTTCATACTAGTGTAGAGGAATACAATTGTGAATAGAGATGTTAGGTTCGAGGAAAAAATGGAATCTAGGAAATCTCATTAGTTGCCACTAGTTATGACAAAGGATGAGAGTAGAAGGCTCTAAAGGTAGAGAAACATGCAAATAATTCCAGTTCAAGGAGTCAACTTGTAGGTGGGGAGTCATTAAATACTTCTAGTTCTGTCAAGAGACCCATATGGTTTAAGAAAACATTGAGGGATTCTCATGGGCATGTAGAGGAGCCTAGGAGAAAATTCAAGGATAGTAGTCCTTCATAGAATTTTATAAGCTACATGGAATTAATGATTAGCATCATTAAAGTGTTGGTGGACCTGAAGATCTAGAAGAAATACAAGGATGATGCTTGGAACATTGTGCCAAGACTAAAGGGACAACCAGTTCCAGGTGGATGTTCAAGGAGTAACTTTCTTGCTAAAAGGGAGTGTTGATGAGAGTAGCTAGAGCAGGTACTTATTCAAAGGCCTAAGCATCTAGGCATGTGGAAGTCTCCTAAATGACCCTAAAACCTTAGAAATTACTTTAATTATTAAAGTAAATAATTTTTATAAGATAAAGTGAGTTAATCTAATGAAATGGAAAGGTTATTTTCATTAGTGAATTAGATGAATCTATTATTGATCTTAGGTGATGTCAAGAACTAATCTTAATCATAAATCACTTTGGTGATTAGGGTTGTGAATTCGGTCAATAAATAAGACTTATAAAATGAATGCTAGGTTAAGGGAGGAGACACATATTCAGTACAAGACACGGTGATATAATGAGATCTCAGAGATTGGATGAAGAACTTTCATCCAAGTGTGAAGGGTCTGAGGAGGAGTACGAAGGGAAATGAGGGAAGGAACTAGATCAGCTATAATATTGAAGGATAAATCAATTGTTTGATTAACTGTATAAATTCTAGGTTCTTGCTATATTAGCATTTTTTCCCAGAGGGCCATTATCCTAGGAATGTAGCCCTTGTATGTTCTGGATTCTTAAATAGAGTTGTGATTGTATTATATGGAGTTGATTACCTAAACAAAATTTTGGATCATCTCACCAATAGTAGGAGCTATGAAAATCTCAGTAAGAATCCCCTTAAAAAATTCTCAAGGGCTGTCGTCAATGCTTTGAAATCCAATAGTGCCCTTGACCCCATCAAGAAGGAGTTGGCTGAGAAAAACCTGCTCACACCCAGAATCTATGGCCTCCCCAATATCCATAAGGATGGATATATCCTGAGACCCATTATCAACACGATAGGTAGGTCCATTTATATTCTTTCCAAGTACTTAGCCCAAAATCCTAAGCCCCTAGTTGGACTTATCGACTCCACCTGCTCACACCCAGAATCTATGGCCTCCCCAATATCCATAAGGATGGATATATCCTGAGACCCATTATCAACACGATAGGTAGGCCCATTTATATTCTTTCCAAGTACTTAGCCCAAAATCCTAAGCCCCTAGTTGGACTTATCGACTCCCTAATTAAGGACTCGACTTCCATTTTCAATGAGATAAAATATTAAGCTGGATCCTTGACATATTTGGTAAGATTTGATGTCATTTCTCTTTACACAAAAATCCCCCTCAACGAAGCTATTTATGTTATTAACCACATCATCAACCTAGATACTGCCAAGTTGGTTGGAATTTGCATGAATTCCACTTTTTTAATATTCCAAGGTGAACTCTATGAGCAAACCTATGGGGTTGTAATGGGATCTCCTCTCTCCCCCAAAGTAGTAAACCTTTTCTTGGAGGAATTTGAGACCAAAGTCTTGGATTCTTCATCATTACACCCTAATCTTTGGAATAGGTTTGTTGATGATACCTTTATCATTTGGCCCCATGGTTGAGATAAATTATATTTGTTTCTGTAACATCTAAATTACTATTATAAGTCCATAAAATGCACTATGGATTTCAAAGTAGAGGGTATCTTTCCTTTCCTATATTTTCTTATCTATGAGAAGGCATAGTAGTTCCATTTCACACCAACTGTTTCGTAAAAAGACTCACAGGAAACAATATCTCCATGCCAATTCCAATGATCATCTGACCCAAAAATTCGGTGTTCTAAAAACTCTGGCCACCTATGAACTAAGGGTTTCTGATGAGAATAACCTAACCGATGAGAATACCCATATTCTCATCTCTTAAAGGTTTTTGAAAATAATGGTTATAAAAGGCACAAAGGTTTCATAGTTTTCATAAAATCCAGTAAAGGTCCTATAATTAAGAAAAACCCTAAGGATCTGATTAACAGTGTTCATCTTCCCTATCGAAGGAGCCACTGAAAGGATTGTGTTCATTCTAAGAAATAATAGGTTTTTTTATACATTCAAACCTATTAACACCATTTGTAGCTCCCTTAAATCTATCAAAGAGCGTATGGACCCTATGAAAATGAACAATTTTTACTTGATCATGTTAGTGTCAGTTTTTGCATCCTGCCACCAGTGAGCAAAGGGACTCTTATCATGTCTTGTTAGGGTCCCATTCTAAAAAAATTTCCATTTCATTAGGTCCTTATGCAAAAAAATTGGTCACTGGATGTAGATCTAGGTCTGATTTTACTCCTTCCAAAATTTTACTAGTTGTTGGCTCATTTCACCTCTGAGCTGAATGTACCATCATTCATAAGTTGTAATCATCATTACATTAATTTTTATCATGGTTTCATTCAATCCAGAATCTCCATTAGGTATTAGGGTTCCAAGGTCATCAAATCATCATTTTATGTATAAAGTCCAGCAAGTGAAGGAGTGACAATAAAGTAATTTCTTCGACAAATATGATTTCAAAGAAAAATGTAATTTCATATTCTTAATTTGTAATAAGTACTTCAGAGTTCCAAGTCGCTGCAAATACTCAAATTCCACCAGAAAATGTTCAAATATCCAAGAATAAATTTAGTGTTCAAAATCCATCAAAAGTTAAAAATTCAAAAGATAAAGTTCAAAATGCAAAAGATCAAGTTCAAAATCAAAATGGAATTTCGGTGGGCCACCCCACTAAAGTTGAAGAAGAGGATATAAAAATCAAAGAAAGGAGTTTTATATTCATCATTTCACTTTCTCCCAACAAAACTTCACCTCTCATTGGTAGCAAAGTCGAGTTTTTACCTCTCACTAGCAAAAATTTCTCTTTTATGTGCTTCTGAACACCTCGTTGCGCTTCCAGACTCTTCGATGTGCTTTCCGTTGCGCATCTAAACACCTCGTTGCACTTCTTGTTGCGCATCTGCTAACCTCGCTGCGCATCTGAGCTAGAAGGCAGGGAAATAATTTCTAAAGGAAAATTGAAGCAAGCAAATCATTTTAGGGTTTTGAAGAGTATCTAGAAGTTACAAATCAAGTAAGTAAAGAGAAATATCCCCCTCTTCATCAGTTTTCAAAGCCTAAAATAATTTCACTCTCTCAACTAGGGTTTTAAAAGTCAATTTGGATAAATTGTGTCATGGTCATTTTTTTAGTTTGAAAACCCTTAAACTCACCTTCCACACCTTCATTCACTTTATTTGAAACATTCACACATCTTCCCTCACCTAATTCCTATTTTTCCCAAAAACTCCACTCAAACCCTAATTTCTACCTTCTTTTTACCCTAGGCCTGTGTTTTGGCCTTTTCATCCCCTTCCCCTCACACAAATTCAAAAAATTCACTTCCCCCTACTTCGTAACATCATTCCCTCTCCCCCTAAATTTCGTCAAAAATTTAGGCAATTCTAAACTCATATTACCTTCTCATTCATAAACCTAGTAAAAGCATTGTGTTTTTTCTCCTCTTCATTAGGGTTTTCTTACTGCCATGGACACTGACACCTCCCCCTATAAGAGGAAGAAGTATAAAGGAAGAAATATATTGAGGTTTGAGCCCTCTCACTGCCATAAAATCACCTCATCTCCTTTCATACTCAAATGTTTTCAAGATTTCAACTGTGTACAGTTTTTCCAAAAGGTACAAGAGGTGGGATATAATGAACAACTCACAGGGTTATTTGACATTGATTTGAAAAAGGACAAGGTTGTTATAACAAGGATAGAGTTCAACTTCACACTACAATCCATCTCCATAGCCATTGGTATACCAAATCATGGAGAATATTCGTTCAAGGATATGAGTCTTGATGTTGATTACTTCAAACACTACTTGAAAATAGCCTACAAAGATGCTCCATTGCATGTATTTCCTTTCATATATTTATTAGATAAATATGCTCCATTGATGAATTCCATTATGAGGTTTTTCACTTGTGAAGGAAGTTTTTCAAAGACTTTATTAGTACCACATAATACTACTAATGCATTTTATAGCTGTGAAATCTCTTAATTTTTGTAATTACCTCTTCAAAAGTGTGTCCAAGATGGAAAAGAAGATACATGAAAAGGGAAGAGATCATATAAATAGTCTCTTCCACCATAGTCTTATTAATATCATCATTCTTCACTAATTTCATGAGAATAAAATCACTTTGGAGTCATTTTTGGAAAGGATAGTTTAGGAGAACTTGGTAGAGCCACTACAGCAACAAGAATTGTCTTCAGCAGAGCATGATGTGGGATCACCAATCAATAGGGAGGAAAATACTCCAAGTGAAAGGGATGAGGAGCAGATAAATAGAGCTAAAGAATAAATCCATGAGGAGAACCATTCACCTAAAAGGAGAAAAAATTACAAAGAGGTCAGAACTTATCAAAGAGGACAAAGGCAAGTGTTTTCTCCACAAATTATGGAAGGGGCCTTGCCTTCTACATCAGCAAAGCAGGGATATCATGAACAGCAGGAAGAAGCCCTTCACCATGAGATTGAGATGGTGGATCTGGAATCCCAAGATGAATAGGAAACCCTAAACCTGGTCATCAAAGGAAAATATGCCAAAATAAGAGAGCTACAAGATAATTTGGCAAGGGCACAGTTTGTTATCTCCTTCTTTGATCAAGAGAACAAATAGTTGAAGGATAATAAATTACTCTTGTTAATGGACTTGTTGAAAGTTAAGAGGCAAGATTCCAAAGGAAAATCAGTGATTGGACATGATGATTTTGATGAGGATGAGGCCCAGATCACAAGGAAAAAACTAAAAACAAGGGGCCTAAAAAGACCATTGGAGTAGGAAAATCAACAGCAGGCACTTCTTGTAGAATAACTCACCTCTGAGGAAAGGATTGCAATGGAAATCAATGATGATATGGAAGTTTGGCTTTACAGAGTAAACATACACCTGGAGAAGTTCCTTCACAAGGCCAACAAGGACAATCAGATGTTGAGACCCATGGCTGACCGCTACCATACTAGAAACAATATTTGCAATGTCAAGGTTAAGCAATTGAAAGATAAGCTCAAAGAAACCCTAATCAGTCAAAAGGAGAGGGGAAAACTCCATTTTCTTGTTGATGCCTCCTTGGTTGCATGACACACTTTATCTTAACCCCAAACAGCAACCTCACACAACAATTTTGAAATTTTGAAAATTTTGGGGGTTTCAGACAAATTCTGAATTTTTTGTGCAGACTGGTGCAGTTTTTTGTCTCTCCCCAGAAGCATAGCGAAATTTGTTGCGCTTTTTCTATAGACCTCCAAATGGGAAAAAAAATATGTTTCTAGAAATCTAATCAAATTTTAAGAAAACCCATTTTGTCAGATTTCAAGTTCAGGTTTCATTTTTTAAGGAATTTGCAAAAAAGTGGTCAAAAATCACCTCTCTGCCCCATTTTCAAAAATTCATTGCCCTTCTAGGAGTGAGCTTGGGAGAAAGAGCTTTTATCGAGCATAAGGAGGCCAAATTTGTTGCTTGAACATCCTAAATTCATCTAAACTACCAACTACTTAGGAAAAATTTTCTTTGCAAATTTGGATGATGGGAAGGCACCCAAAAAGGCCTTACAAGAAATTTGTTGCGCTTCTAGAAATTCACTGTAATTTTACAATTTTCCTGTGCAATTTTCATTTGAAAGTTTCACTTTGGGAAATGTAAAAGGGTAAAGGGTTAAAACTGAATGTAAAGGGGATGGTAATAGAGTTAAATAGGTGTCTTTACCTCTCATTAAATCTTGGAGAGGATTTCTCTAGTTGGTTTGCCAAAAGGAGAAACAGTTCATAACTTCACTAGATTTTTGTTTAGTTGGAGAAAGACACGGTTTCAACTCCACAAGTCATAGATTTGACCCCCGAGGCTAGGAGAATTCCGTTTTGGTCTATATCCATCATATTCTTTGTCATTTCAAGGGTTGGATGTTGTATAATTTATCTTTGAACACTAGTCATGTATTCAGTATTTTTGGCAAGAACTAATAGACAAAGTTGTAGCTATTTTGGTGGGATTCCTATGGTATGTGTTTTAGCAATGTTGCCTCTTATGTTTTAATATGTTTGAATGTATTATGATTTCCATATTCATGTCCATCTCTCAATGTGATTGATTTATAAGTTAAATAATCAAAATTTATTATTTTGATGCTATGTTTTGGAGGAATTATCACAGTTGTGTTTCACTTTCTTCTCAATTCATGATTTCCATGCTCTTTTTGAAACCCTACCAATCTAATCGCATTCATCAAGATATCTGAAAGTGCTAAAGTGTGTGCCTACCTTTCCCCATCATATCTCTGCAAGTCTGACTCTCATTGCCCTGACACGGTTCTTCCTAGACCTAATTCAACATGCAGCACCTAAAATCAATCAATAAAACCCTATAGTTTATTATAACTAGCCTAAAATCTTCATTATCCAGTCAATTTGGTTGTGATCTCACGGATAGATCCCTATCCTTCATAGTAGGGCTATCTACTAGGTCAAAGAAGTCTGTGGTTACCTTTGTTGGTCTCCTTCTCAGCCTTCAAAGATCTGGTGGAGTGATAACAAATCCCATGCTTATGTGAGATACCCTACATGGGTGAAAATGGCTGCCCCATTAAACAGAGAATTCAAGAGCACGTTACTAACATAAAAAACAATAAGTCTTGTTCTTTAGCTTTAGCCGGGTACTCTTAAAAAACTAAATACCACATCTGCATTGAGAATTCCAGGGTCCTTGCCAAAAATGGTCACTACCATCATAAGTATTTTATGGAAGCCATTAAATTTTAGAAACGTACTAGAAATCTAAATAGGAACAATGGTTGGAAAATAAGAAATAACTGGATTCCTTCCCTCGCTTCAATGTTTGCTTCTTTCTTAAGCTTCTCTCGCTCCTTGTTCTTTCTTTTTTAAGTCTTGTTAACCTCTTTCATTATTATTTTTATTTTCCTATTTTCCTTTGTGTTATTATTGTATTAATTCCTTATTAGTCCTTTTTGTTTTTTTGAATTTTATATCTTATGGTTATTTCCTTATTCCCCCTTTTTTTATTTTCCTTGTCTAACCTTTGTGCGCCCCCCTCCTTTTCTTCTTTCTAAGACTCTTAGCGTTAGGGGTTATTGTCTCTTTCTTTGAATCTATGTGTTTCTTTTACTCCTTTGGTTTTTGTCTCTTCCCTCCCCTCCCCCCTCTTTTTCTTTTTTATCTTTTTATATCCATGTGTGCTTGATGTTTTGGTCTTTGTTTTCTCTCACAATTCCTAAGTTCTAAATTTATATTTAAGTAAAGTTTTATATGTATCCTTTACCAATTATTATATGTTTAATTTCTTTACTTTCCTTTTCGTTTGTTGTTCATTTTGTTGTTATTAGACTTCATAGGACCCATGTATTGTTTCTATATAGTTTTAAAGTTCATATTATTATTAAGATTTTTATTTTTATTTCCTTTTATTTTCTATTATGGTTAATAGACTTGGGTTATTATCTTCCAATGTGTTATGTTTATATTATTTATTTAAATATTATTCTCATATTAGCCCATGGGGCATAGAATAGATGGTGACAAGGTGTATTGCTAAGGCACTCTGTGGTGTTAAGGTCATTGGATTGAAACTTCATGGAAAAAAATCCGGTCATGTTATGGGTTGGTGTGGCCTAGGTCGAGTGCAATCCCTGGGTGATTTTGACGACTTAAATGCCCTTGCGTAGTGGTTTCTCAAGCCAAATTTTAAGTGTGAATTCATCTTAGGACTGACGCACCTTAGCAATATATATATATATATATATATATATATATATATATATATATATATATATATATATATATATATATATATATATATATATATATATATATATATATATATATATATATATATATATATATATATATATATATATATATATATATATATATATATATATATATATATATATATATATATTTTCATATTGGTTGTAACTCCGAAATATAATTTATTTTAATACTAATATATGGTTAGTATTATAATATATTAAATATATAGTCATACAATAAAAAAAATTCGTAAGCAAGCCAAAATTATTTATATTTTCAGAAATTTACATAAGGTACATTCATGGAAAAAGTAGAGTAGACAGTGTCCAGGATGTGATGTTGTTTGAAAAAATGTGTGTTTGTCCTGATGAGAGTATAAGAGAGACCATCTGCTCATGAGAGGGAAACCGGGTGGTTTCTCAGAGAGTCTTGAGCCCAAATTAAAATAGTATTGGTCCATAGCTAAGTAGATATTTTTGACACTAAGGAGACATGGACAACAAAACAACATGGAAGACTAGGAAACAATAGATATTTAGTAAGCCTTTCCTAGGAATTTAGTGAGTCTGGTTGAGCTGGTCCATTTCATGGTCTTGCTTGATCTGGTTGTGTTGAGCTTGATACATTTGAACCTTGTCATGTTGAGCCTTGTCCCTCTAAGCATGTTCCTATCAGTCAAGTTAGAGGAAGGGGTCATCAAATCCTTTAGGAAGCCATGGAGGGCGCTCGTACTCAACATATATAGTCCTGGTGTAGGTGTCTTCCTCTTTTTGTGAGGTTTCTCCGTTGGTTTGGCACTCAACACCAGTTTGGATGACCAAGTTTTTTTTCTTGCTCTGCTTTTTTTAGGTAGTAGTTGTTGCCAACAAGTTTTTGTTTCTTTATCTGAGGCACTGGGTGAGTAGGATTGAAGGGTCTGTGTCCCTAATGAGCAGAATCAACAACTTTTGTCTTTTCATGCGATTTTTAGGTAGCCATATCAGGGGGAGGAGGGGGGAAATGAATTCCTAGTGATTTGGAGAGATTATATAGGGTAGTGCGTGTATGATCCAGATAAGAATTGATTTATGCAATTCGGAATTCCGCCATATCCTTAGCTTCTTCTTATTCTCATATATTTTTTCCTAGCAGGATTGAGATAGCCCATTGGCCATTGCAAATATTCCTTCGCTTTTGTGCCTCCATGGAAATGATTAAGCGGCAGATGTGCATCAAGAAGTCTTCATCGAATTTCTCTTCACCTTGACCATGCCACGGAGGGATATTTTTACACCCACATTCTCTGTCATTTGTCCTAGCTAGACCCCTTTCATGGACAATGATAACCAGACTTGAAAATGCTCTTCTTCTAACTTGAAACACCCTGAATCTCTTAGCCTTTCCAGACCTGCAGTGACTAGCCACAAGAAGAGTAGAAAAACTAAGGGAATGAATGTCATGTTGAGTGTCAATGTCAGAATCCATGTCCTTGATGCCAGCAAATACCTTGTCCTAGTTTGATCCCCCATATCATGTATGAAATGAATGAATCCTTCAGTGTGCACAGAAAATGACTACCACCCAACCCTTCTCATTAATGAGTCATGCAATGTTGGCATGAAAAATCTAATGTGCCTCGTTTGATGTGAGGACACTCAGATCTGGGGAGTTATACATTAAATATTATTAATATTTTTTATTAAATATTATATAGTTGTTATTTATAATTATTAAAATTAAACCATATTATTATTAAAGCTTAAGTTAGCTTTTGGACTATAATATTATTTATAAGTTATGGTTATACGATCTAGTTTATTACTTTAAGGGTTTATTTGTTAATGAATATATATATATATAATTTCCTTTTGATGTTCATTACTTGAACTTGCTTTATTTTAACATTAAATTTTGGTATTTGACCTATTTTGCGGCTTCTAAATGTTTTTGGTGTTTGTCCCTTTCTCTTGCATCTCTACCCTATTTATTCCTTTGGATTGGATCATATTTCTCATTATTGTCTTAATGATGGACCACACTCACTAGTTCAAAATGTCGACCCAAATTTCTCAATGTAATGGATATGGAATAATTACATCAAAAGATTCTTAATTAGTGAAACAACATATTTTGAAAGACAGAAATTATGTGTGCATGTGAGGGAGATTGGTGTTTTTAATTTTCTTCCATTGTTATATTCTGTTTGCATGTTAAAATACCATCCATATGTTTATTTAGTATATCTACATCTACTAGGAGTAATTAACTAGGTAGATGGGGTTAGAAATTAACAACTACTTGACAAGAAAAATATGGAATATTCTCTCATGTTCTTATATTCCATAACCATAATGGTTTTTCATGATTTTAGTTTCTTAAACAAAAATCTAGCATTAGCTTTTAGTGCACTCCCACTTGTTACCACCCTCACTACAAATTGTATATTCCCAATTAATTTGATTATTAATAGTTATACAATTGGGGTGATATGTCATTCTTGGGAATTATTTAAATTGTCTCTACATCCAACCCCATTTTTAAATCCAAAAAAGAATGATAAAAAAATAGAAACAAATTTCTAAAATAACATATAAAAAATATTTGCAATCAGCTTACCTTGGTCCAAGAAATTGTAATTAGTTAGGTCAAAACAATAAAACATAAATATTTTTTATTGGAATAACTTTTAATTCATTACAAAAAATCCTTCCATAATTCCATCTCATTTAATTTAATGTTGATGTTATTTTCTAATAGTATTAAAAAAAAAATAGAAGTTAGACATTTCTCAATAGATTTTATGATCGGGGTTATTGTTTGGTGACTAAATAGATTAGTTGTTAGGGGGTAATGTGTTACCATGATTAAAATTAGGGGTTTCAAAGGTTAAGAATGATAAGGGTAAGGGTTTACGGGGCAATGGGTTAATGGGTTAATGGTAAAGAGGTATGAGCTAAGGGGTTAGGAGTTGATGAATTATGTGTTAAGGTTCGATAGATGAATGTGGTCAAGGGGCAATGCTCAATGAATCAGTGGTGGCTAGGGGGTTATGGGTTATATATATTAAGGGGTTATATGTTACAAGAGTTGGGTTGGTAACTATTATGGGTTAGTAGTAAGGAGTTATTGTATTTTTAATGCAATTCTTGATAGATATATAATTTATAGAATGATTGAATGTTTTTGTTTTATTTTTTATTTGTTTATTCAGCCATGGTGAATCGGTAACTCGTTAGATTAATATAGGTGAGGTCCAAAATAAAACCTAATGGCTATTACTATAACACCAAGAGTGTATCCAACAACTCGTTAGCTAGATATACCAGGATTTGGGATTTAGCAAGAGCCAAAAAATCAAGTTTTAGGGAATTGTTAACATTTACACTAGAATATTGATAATTATATAGTGGACATACTCTACCCCACTTTAGATTTAAACTTGTGCTTTCTTAGGAGAAAACACATGCTCTTAACCATTATTCTCTCATTGAATGTTACAATGAGATCCCTTCTTATATATTAGGCAAGGTACCTCTTTACAAATAGTCAGGTCCTTTGGGACATGTATGTTCCATATATATGTGTGTGTGTGGTTCACAGTGATCCAAGTGGATATTGTTGTCCACCCTCCTATTCCACTTAGACCCCTAGTCAGTTTCATCTGTTTCCTTGATTATAGCAACATTTACTATCTTTAACAGTTTTTCGGGTCCTAAACTTCTGGAGTTATTTTTACCCCTAAATGACATTTTTTTTAGGTCTACAGCAGGCTTGTAATATGTTGTAATAGGTTGGTAATGAATTTGTTTATAAATAAGGGGTTATCAGTTATAAGGATTAAGGATTATTGAGACAACATGATAATGGTTAGGGGGTTAAGGGTAAGGGGAGGTTAATAGATTAATATGTTCGTGGTAAGTAGCTTATGAATTATGGGGGTTAAAGGTTAAGGTTCAGTGGCCATGGTGTTTAAAGGTCATGAAGCAATAGGTGGAGTGATTAAGGGGTTATGGGTTATAGAAATTAGGATGTTGGTGGTTATGAATTAGAGTTTAGTGGTTAGATGTTATGGGTGTTGGTGGTTGTAGTAAATTTTTGTTTGATATTGGAGAATAATTGTATTTTAAATGGAGTTCTTGATAGATATATAATTTATAGAATGATTGAATGTTTTTGTTTTATTTTTTATTTGTTTATTTAGACATGGTGAATCGGTAAATCGTTGGATTAATATAGGCGAGGCCCAAAATCAAACCTAATGGATATTACTATAACACCAAGAGTGTATCCAACAACCTGTTAGCTAGATATACCAGGATTTGGGATTTAGCAAGAGCCGAAAAATCAAGTTTTAGGGAATTTTTAACATTTGCACTAGAATATTGATAATTATATAATGGACATACTCTACCCCACTTTTGATTTAAACTTGTGAATTCTTAGGAGAAAACACATGCTCTTAACCATTATTCTCTCGTTGAATGTTACAATGAGATTGTAATGTTCCAAATTTTCAGCCTCAAGCTAAAAGGAACATTATAGTTAGGCGCATATTTTCATTTTGTTGAATAAAATGGGTAAGGAGACACCTTAACCCCTTCAGATGGAGAAATAACACTCCTTGTGTGAAAGGAGGAATAATAAAGCAGCTAATTTGAGCACCACATGGTGTGAACAGGATTGGATCATGCTTGATCTAGTAATTTTGACCAAGTCAACTAAAGCTGTCTAGATACATCGAACCTACTTGGACAACGCAATTTTAGTGGAGGCTCCACTTGCATGAGCTAGATGCAAGTGTGAATGGGACCCATGGTGAGAGGAGTTCTTTTGCTTTATAAGGAGGAGATGGCAGCCCATTGTGATTATGCATTAGCTTATTATTTTCGTTGGGTCTGCTAAGACTTGCATCCCCGAGCTGTTTAGCAGGGTTGTAGTGTTCTTGAGCACAAGGGTGTTCCCGGCCGGGAATCCTTACGTCATCCTAAAGGAAGGAGAGGGTTTGAGCTACATTTCCTCATTCTGGCATTTGGCCAAGCTACCACCTCTAGTACAGCGTTATTTCTGCAGCAGATTAACATTTTGCTGCTGGGTGCAGCAACAGAGGAACTCATAGAGTCATTCCTTGGCTTGTTCTTCGGTGGAGATATTATTTATTCTTTGGAGGAGCAGCAGAGGAAACTCCCAGGCATCATTTCAGATCTTTGGCACCAGGCCAATCATTCACCATCTCTCACAGCGCAATCTAGGGCAGAAATTGTGTTATTTACGTAGGCAGTTGCTAGGAGGGCCATTGGAGCTTATTAGGAGGGGCGTTTTTGAGTAAGAGGGATCAGCATTTTTGCTTGAGAACATTATCAGAGGAGGGAATGAGTATTTCAGATCTGCCATAGCCTCATTCTCATTTTGGTTCAGTTGAAGTGACAACTTATTTGTCACATTGTACATTTTCCGACATTTCTAGCAATCTCTCCTAGATTGGCTAGAAATCTTGTATTGGATCCCATTCTTCTATTCTTGGGAATTTCTTGTATATTTCAGCCATATTTCATGTATTCACATCTATAGCAGTAGCTACACTCCTAGAGACAACATTGTCACTGCTTTCCGGCATTTTATGCAGTTGCTGCATCTCTTGTGTTTCATGTGTTAATATTTGGAGGCTGACTCCCATTGCATGAGGGGTTTATTCCTCATGATATTTCTGTACATTGTTGCTAATATATTAATTTAAATGATGGATGTAATATATTTCATCTTATGTTGCATTCAGATTTGCATAGTTTAATGATTGTGTTCATGTATTGCTGTAAGCTCTCTCTTTTAGCATTCTTTACGGGATCTAGTTTGGGGAGATCTGAATAACCCAACTAGAGTGATTTATTTGGGCTCAACTTCTGGAATAGAAGTATTTGGTAAGTTAAAAAGGGGATCCAAGCCCCCTTTCAGCTTATTTTTACACTGCCTCCCTTATACAGCGTCCTTAAGGACCATATTGCGGGAATTTCCGAAAAAGGAATATTACAGTGGTATCAGAGCATCAATATTGGCTCAGCCTGTGCAGCCCAAGATTATATGCCATTAGAAGGAGAAGCTCTTCATTTAGAAGAGGAGATGTACAAAGGAAACAAGAAAAGAGGAATGACGGAAGAGGAGGTTTCCCTTCTTCTTTTCCAGACCATGGAGGGTATCATTGAAGATCTTGAGGAGATAGAGGAAAACTGGGAAGGTTTTCTGAGAGGGTTTGTGTATAAATAAATCCCTAGCTATGACCACGTTGGGTGTGAGCATTCAGCCACACATGCAGATCCACAGCGCAATCCATTACCCACTTGCATTGCCGGGAGGATGGAGGAAGGAGATGGGGCCATTGGAGCAATAGCGCTGCAACTTAAAGGTATGGCTCATGATTGTTGGTTTGAAAATTCTATTTCATATTTTCATGCAAATGTATAAGATGAATTCACTAAGGGTTTTGTGAAGAATTTTGATGGAAGTCAATGTGAATCATCTTGTATCATAACTTCAAACACCTTGCATGCATTGGGTGGAACCATAAAACCAACTCCATTCCTTACTTCCGAAGGGGATGAAAACATGTATGATGGTTTTCCAAGTGCAAGATCCCTATTATATGAAGGGCCATCTTCCATTTGTGAAGACATGGAGGTACTTCCTTCAAGAGATGACCAAGATCTAGGGTCTCTCCTTGGTGATGAGGTATTCTCATTGATTGATGGATAGGATGAGCATATGAGATCTAACAGCGTTGTCCCCTTGGAAAGAGATCCATTACCACATGGAGGTGAAAAGGGAGCCTTTGCTTTCATGAGAGGAGCCCTTGCACATTTTCAAGAAGCTCCAAATGTTTTAGCATGTGGAAACCATGGCACAATTCTGGAGTCATATGTAATAGTTTTTGGGGATTGTGAGTTGGAGGAGGAAGAGAAGGATCGGCATCAAGGGTTGATACACCCTTATCTATTCCGGAGAGTCTTTGCATAAGAGAAGGAGACTGTACAGTGCCGTGAAGAGAGGGACAAATCAGTCCACTTATATATGCAGTCCACTTCTGAACTTGATGTCTCACTATATGGAGGCATTCCACCTGGAAGGCCACCTGATCTAGCATTGATAAGGGTCACCTTGTCATTTAGTTCACCATTGTTGGATTCCAAAGAGGTGAATACATTGGAGGAGTCAAACACAGTGTAGAGAGTTTGGGTTAGACTCAAGGAGGAGGGAGACACTCTCTCATTTTCAGTATCACCCACTCTCATCAGTTATACTGCGCTGACAGAGTTTGTTACAGGGATGGAGGATGACATCTTCATGATGCAGGATGACTTCTCCATAGATTTGATGGGGAAGAGGATACTTCCTTTGAGGGAGGACTAATTCATACATAGGAGTGGATGGAGGCCACTCATGCTTACTTTGACCCAGCTTGGGAGATCCCTTTTGGATGACAGCTTCTCATGGGAGGCCAACTTCCAAAGGACACCATCACTATTTGAGTATGAGCAGCTGCACGATGGGAATGGAAGCATTTTGGAGGATGAATTTGGCATGGGGGATGTCAAATTAGTAGGTAGCAACGTGAGGGGATCATCACATTGCAGATTACCAGTGCTGTCTATGAGGAGGATTGATCCGTGTTGGAGGTCTCCAGTTTCGGTAGAGTACTCCTAGGATCTAGGTGCGTGCATGATTTTGGATGACCCGGATGGAGATGATCGGTACATGGTGGATGATATGGTCATCTATTATCATGACGGAGTCTTCTTGACTATGACCTCTAGTCTCAAGAAGAAACTATTACATGCAGCACATGAGGACTTCCTAGCTGTGCACTTTGATGCATACTTTGCCTTGCTAGAGGAGTTCATTTGAGAGGGAATTCAGTATGATATATATCACCATATGGACATATGCATAGCCCGGATTATTTTGGAGAGGTTGGCACAACCATTTCCCTACTCATTGGAGGTGAGGGAGAGCATTCAGATGAGCCATTTCAGTTCAAGGACGGGAGCACATGTAAAGAAGGTATATGTTTTCATTTTTGTTTACCTTTATTTACTTTATATGAGCAGCTTGATGAGCTAGGGATGATCACATCTCCTTATGCTCCTTATTATGATTTACTTATGCCCCATTGCAGCAGTGGGAATGGCTATTTTCATGATGGTTTGTGGGGGAAGCCACATACTTCTTGGTGTGCACCATTGGCACCCATTTGTATTTTCATATTTCCATCTTATGAGAATGTTTGTGGCAGCAAACAAGTGGCTGGGAAAGCACTTATTTTTTTTAGTTTTGATGCAGGTAAGAGGTGCATTTCGTTGGTCCCACAAGTGGAGCAGTGACCCACTCTCTAGTTGTCTTATGACAGTTGTTTTTATTTTATGTTGCCTCCTTGTATCGCTGATGTTTAAACATTCACAAGGAGAACTATTGTGATATTATTGTATATTTTGGGACAGCCCATTGGGAGCATGAATCTCCCCATTGTACATGTTTTTTATTGCAGGAGACACCATGGGAAAACCGTTATTGCCACATTGCTACTTTTCTCTTCTTTTGGGAAACACCACTTGGAGAAGTTGAGGAGGCACTTCATGGCTGATTTTCTTGATGGAGAAGCTTGGGCCATTCTTGGAGGCCATACCATTTCATCCCAAGGACAGAAGCAGCCCCATATGTACCACAAATGGAGGGAGAAACACCTTGGGAATCAAAAGCCCAACTCTCCATTCAGCCCCAACACATTGCATATACCAGGGGTTGAGATTTTTATTTGGATGATAGCATGGATGAGAGGATCATCATCGGGGATACATTTTTCCCATGCATGTCATCACTCCTACCTTGAGGAGGCCATAGCACAGCGAGAAGGTTTCCACCTACACCTTCTATCTTTCCATGATGTGCACCATTCCTGTTTGCATACTTGGGAGGAAGCATTGGAGGATAGATTTGTTGCAGGATATCTTGAGTAGTGGTGGAGATTGTTGATGAGGGGGCCACAAGATAAAAGGGAGAGGAATTTTTTTCCCTCTATGCAATTTCTTGAGGACAAGCAACATGTGGGAGGGGAGGACTGTAATGTTCCCAATTTTTAGCCTCAAGCTAAAAGGAACATTATAGTTAGCTTATTTTCATTTTGTTGAATAAAATGGGTAAGGAGACACCTTAACCCCTTTAGATGGAGAAATAACACTCCTTTTGTGAAAGGAGGAATAATAAAGCAGCTAATTTGAGCACCACATGGTGTGAATAGGATTGGATCATGCTTGATCTAGTCATTTTAACCAAGTCAACTAAAATTGTCTAGATACATTGAAACTACTTGGACAGTGAAGTTTTAGTGGAGGCTCCACTTGCATGAGCTAGAGGCAAGTGTGAATGGGACCCATGGTAAGAGGAGTTCTTTTTCTTTATAAGGAGGAGATGGCAGCGCATTTTGATTATGCATTAGCTTATTATTTTCGTTGGGTCTGCTAAGACTTGCATCCCCGGGTTGTTTAGTAGGGTTGTAGTGTTATTGAGCACAAGGGTGTTCCCGATCAGGAATCCCTACCTAATCCTCAAGGAAGGAGAGGGTTTGAGCTACATTTCCTCATTCCAGAATTTGGCCAAGCTACCACCTCTAGTACAGCATTATTTCTGCAGCATATTAACGTTGTCTTGCTGGGTGCAGCAACAGAGGAACTCATAGAGTCATTCCTTGGCTTGTTCTTTGGTGGAGATCTTGTTTATTCTTTGGAGGAGCAGCAGAGGAAACTCCCAGGAATCATTTCAGATATTTTGCACCAGGCCAATCATTCACCATCTCTCACAGCACAGTCTAGGGCAGAAACTGCGTTATTTATGTAAGCAGTTGCTGGGAGGGCCATTGGAGCTTATCAGGAGGGGTGTTTTTGAGTAAGATGGATCAGCCTTTTTGCTTGAGAACATTATCAAAGGAGGGCATGAGTATTTCAGATCTTCCATAGCCTCATTATCATTTTGGTTCAGTTGCAGTGACAACTTATTTGTCACATTGTACATTTTCAGGCATTTCTAGCAATCTCTCCTAGATTGGCTAGAAATATTGTATTGGAGCCCATTCTTCTATTCTTGGGAATTTCTTGTATATTTTAGCCATATTTCATGTATGCACATCTATATCAGTAGCTACACTCCTAGAGACAGTGTTGTCACTGCTTTCCGGCATTTTATGTTGTTGCTGCATCTCTTGTGTTTCATGTCTTAATCTTTGGAGGTTGACTCCCATTGCATGAGGGGTTTATTTCTCATGATATTTCTGTAAATTTTTGCTAATATATTAATGTACACGATGGCTGTAATATATTTCATCTTATGTTGCATTCATATTTGCAGATTTTAATGATTGTGTTCATGTATTGATGTAAGCTCTCTCTTTGAGCATTCTTTACGGGATCTAGTTTGGGGAGATCTGAATAACCCAACTAGAGTCATTCATTTGGGCTCAACTTCTAGAAGAGAAGTGTTTAGTAAGTTAAAAGGGGATCCAATCCACCTTTCATCTTATTTTTACATTGCCTCCCTTATACAGCGTCCTTAAGGACCATATTGTGGGAATTCCCGAAAAAGGAATATTACAGAGATCCTTGCTTATATATTAGGCAAGGTACCTCTTTAAAAATAGCCAGGTCCTTTGGGACACGTCTGTTCCATATATATGTATGTGTGTGGTTCAAAGTGATCCAAGTGGATATTGTTTTCCACCCTCCTATTCCACCTAGACCCCTAGTCAGTTTCATCTGTTTCCTTGATTATAGCAACATTTACTATCTTTAGCAGTTTTTTGGGTCCTAAACTTCTGGAGTTATTTTTACCCCTAAATGACATTTTTTTAAGGTCTGCAGCAAGCTTGTAGCCATAAGAAACCCAAAGAGATTTTTCCAACGAGGTATCATATGCATTGAACGGAGATCATATGACCAAGTTACTACCCTGGGAAGTTGCATGCCCAACTAACCCCAACGGTGGCCCACAAAATCTTGGCGTTCCATTTCCTAGTTTAGGATTATGGTTGTTTATGGTTTTCCCTTGTTGTTCAATAATAAAAAGGCCCTTGAGCCTCATTTTAACACATTCCAAAGGCATGTAGCCTCCACATCTCTTCTCAGAGATAATCTACCATAACTCAAGCTAGTTTATTTCAATTATGCTTGTAAGCATTTTTCAATTATTTGATATCAATGAAATGAAGATTGATTTCGGTTGTGTCCCTGTGTTTATGTTTATATTTGTATTCTACTGCATTCCTGCATAAATCTGGATCAGTGGTATCACAACAGTATTCCCTTTATCTATTTTTCTTTTCATGTCCCCTACGAGATCATGATATAAGGATTTAGGGATTGAACTAGTTGAACCTTTGCAATACCATCCTCACAAACCCCGACAGCCTCCCATGGTGGAAGAAAAGAAAGACGAGGGTGCAGGAGATCATTTCAAAATATTGCTCGAGGAAGTCCTCGAGCGACATAGGAACATGATGATGGATAAATTTTCCAATATCCTTTGGCTGCCAACCACAGGCGATGCATCTTCATCCAACAAGCACTCTAGAGGTGCCACTCCCTTTAAGGTACAAGTCAACTTTTACATTTCCATATTTGAAGGCCAGATAGATGAAACACCATATATATATATTGTTAAATATGTTGAAATGATATTTTTTGGTTCATGATTTTTCAATCAGGAAAATGTTATTTTTCACTCCTCAAATTTTCCCCCTGTGTCAAGGATTGGTGGAAAATTTACTATGAACATAGGGATGAGAGAGAACCCTCACTATTTTCAGCCGCACCCACTTGGAATTCTTTATGAGACACCATCATGGAATAGTATTACCTCAGGGGGAGAAATGAGGAAAAGTACATACAATGGATGACACTGTGACAATAAAGCTATCAATATGTGCATGAGATGAAAAATATTTTACATGCCTTGCACACAATGTTGGGTATGAAATATTTGGAAAAATGTATGGTGCTCAAGCACCTCAGTTTCTTGTACAAATTAATTTAGGAATAAATGGAGTTTCTGGACATCTCCTCGCTTGGTGCAGCATACCGTTATGCTTCCAAGATTGAGCAGAAATTCAGGTAGAAGAAGCAAGAGTTTGGATCTGCAAACCCAAATAAGATCAAAGGATCCACCAAGCCAAAGAGAAAATGGAAGATTCAAGCCCCCATAACAACTCCTAGAAGCCACAATTCAAGAATAATAGGAAGGCAAAGAAGGACATTGGAAAGTGGTGCTAGTTCCATAAAACTCCCACTCACAACGCAAACAAGTGTTACATAAAGAAGGAATTGGTGGTCGAGCTAAAAGACTTAGAGACAGATACATGCTTTGATTCTGAGATAGAACCCAATGAGGGAACTGAAAAGTGAAAGCGCGTCATTAATGCAGAACCCACTGTGATTGTAGCCACCACCAAGCTCCAAAAAGCGAAAGTTGAGGATCCAAATGAGGGGGAGTGCCTTTTCCACTCATAGATGTCAGTAAAGGGTTCCCTGGTGTAGTTCATCATTGACAGTGGGAGCTAGAAGAACCTAATCTCAGTTAAGGTCATTAAGAGATTAAAGTTTCCAACAACACCACACCCATAGCCATACACAATCGGGTGGCTCTACCAAGGGTGAGATCTTCATGTCAATCAATAGTATCACTTTCTTATAACATCAAGCCCTTTGCAGCTGGGGTATTGTGCAACGCTGCCCTCCTGAAGTCTGTGATTTTTTATTAGGTCAACCTTACCTATGGAAAATTCATGTTGTATATGAATCCAGACCTCGTTTTTTTATTATTACTTTGGGTCATAAGTTGTACAAGATACCAGAGGTGGCGCTGTCGATCGCCTTTTCTTTGATCTCTACTAAAAAATGCAGTAAGATAATTCCCGAGACTGGTAAATTTTTCTTCCTTATGATTTGACCTCAAAACAAGAGGAAGGTTGTGGTCACATCCATAGCCTCCAGAAAAGTCTCCTCCACATGGCAGCAGTAGATGGAGAAGGTCATGGAGGAGTACATGGACATATTCACTTCGTCCGTAGGGGTACCTCTACACTGTTAGATCTAGCACTCCATCGATCTAAGCCTAGATTAAATGCTACCCAATGGACCTATCTACCAATGATCTGTTCTAGATAATGATGAAATCAAGAGGCAGATTCATGAATTGTTGCAGAAAGGGCACATCAGGCCAAGATCCTCATTCTGTGGGAGCTCGATCGTGTTAGTACAGAAGAAGGATGGAACTAGGAGTCTCTTTATTGAATATCGGGCACTGAATAGATCACTGTCCAGAATAGATATCCAATCCCACATGTCAATGACCTTCTAGACCAATTCAGGGGGGGGGGGGGATATTTCAGCAAGATTGTCTTGAAGTATGATTACGACCAGGTACCAATCGAACCCTCTGATGTGTGGAATATTTCCTTCAAATCCAAGGAAGTCCTTTTCAAATGGTTGGCCATGAATTTCAGGTTGACAAATTCCCCCGCAACCTTTATGAGACTAATGGATGACATATTGCGACCCTTCACCAACTCGTTCTTGGTAGTATATTTGGATGACATATTGATCTTCAGTCTGGGTTGGGAAGAGCGCGTACACCATATTCGACAGGTACTCCAAACGTTGTGACAACACAAGTTGTGTGCAAATTTGGAGAAATGCACTTTTGGCATGAACCGGCTTCAATATCTGGGATACATCATTGATGAGTAGGTTATGCATGTTGACCCAACCAAGATAAAATTTATTCGGTATTGGCCAGTCCCGACCACTCTAATAGAGCTCCATAGCTTTTTGGGTCTTTCCAATTTCTACTGCATGTTTGTGTTGGATTTCTCTCATAACACTTGGCCTTTGAGTCAAGTCACCAAGGGTAGAGTGAAAGAAAATTTATTTTGGTTTGAATCCCAACAGAAATCATTTTCTGAGTTGAAGCAATGCCTCTACTTTGCATCGATGCTCACATTCCTGGACCTGCAGCAACCATTTTATATTGAGACAGATGCCTCTAACTATGCTATTGGCACATTTCTTACTGAGCAGGGGCATCCAATAGCATATCACAACGAGACACTTTCAGACATAGTTTGAAAGTATACCACCTATGACAAGGAGATGTATTCCATTGTGCAGGTCTTCCGACAGTGGAAGCATTACATTATGGGGAAGGAAACTGTCATCCACACATATCACTAACCCTTATAGTTCATACAAACATAAGGAAATTTACAAAACTATTGACATCATAAATGATCCACATACCTACAACAGTTCCATTTGAACATTAAGTACAAGAAGGGAAACACTAATAATGTTGCAGACTGCCTCAGTCGAACACCTTCATGGCGCTGACCACTATGCTTGAATATTATGGACACGAGACTTTGAAATGGCCACATATTTACAAGAACGATCCAGAATTCGGCAACACATACCAGGTGCTCTTGGAAGGAAAGAAATTTCTTGATTTTCACCTCCAGGGTGCACTTTTTTGCCACCTAGGACATCTCTGTGTTCATTCAAGCGAGTGTACCAAGATGATCTGGTAGGCACACAACATTCAGGTTGTTGGATATTTCAGAGGAGAGAAGAGTGGCAATGCTGCAGAAGTATTTTTATTGGTCCAACTTTCGAAAGGATGTTGGGAAGTACATCATATCTTGCACTGCCTACGCCATTGCCAAATCGACCATCAAGAAACAAGGCCTATATACTCCTCTACATACTCCTAGTTGGCCTTGGTAATCCATCTTCATGGATTTCATGTCAAGCCTTATTTCTACTATGCATGGAAACAACTGTGTTTTCATGGTCGTCAACAAATTCTCTAATATGGCCATTCTCGCAACATGCAAGAAAATTATCACAACAAAATCCACTACTAAGCTCTTCCTTAAAAAAGTGTGGGTACACCTTGGGATCCCACAGTCCATTATCTCAAATCAGGGCAGCAAGTTCCTGAGTATATTTTGTTCAATCCTCTAGTCGATGTTGGATACCAAGCTCACAAAGTCCATGACCTTCCACCCCCAAACTGATGACCAAAAAAAGGTCGTCAACAGGATGATTTTGCACATTCTCCACATGTACAAATCAAAGCATCCACGCACATGGGATGATAGCCACCCCTATTTCTATCACAGTTACAATAGATCTATCCATAGCTCAAGTGGCCACATCCCCTTTCAGGTGGGATTGGGATTCCAACCACTATGTCCCATTGATGTGGCCATACCATTTGTAGCTACTCAAGCATATTTGTCTCATGTCTAGGCCGAAGCTGACAAGGCTAACAAACTTATTGAGCACATTCAACCTGGAAAAAGCCAATTCGAAGTATAATAAGTGTCATGATCAACATTAGATGCCACACAAGTTCCAGGTGGGCGACAAAGTTTGGTTACATTTGCAGAACGAGTGCCTCGTTGGGCCCCATCACAATATTATCCCACTCTGATATGGGTCTTACACCATCACCAAGGTTGTAGGAGATAATTCCTTTGATTTCATCATTCCATTGTTCATTGACCTGCACCTAGTATTCAATGTGAACCAATTGTGACCATACTTTCCCCCATTGTTGGACAAATCCAACGTTGTTGAACAATTGACACCGACAAATCTCAACCCAAACTGCATCGAATATGCCAAAAATGATAGGATCATGGACACATATATCAATAACACTCACCAATAAAGGATCCAACTATATCGAGTTGTCAAAGAAGGCCAACTCCTTCATTAAGTACCAGGTTCAACAGAGATTTCATCACCTGGTGGAGGATATGCATGCAATGGGGAAAATTTCTTCCTAAGGGGGGAGGAATGATCCAGGTGGATATTTGTGGCCACCCGCCTATTTAACCTAGACCCCTAATCGGTTTCATATATTTCCTTGATTATAGCAGCATTTACTATTTTTTATCATATTTCGAGTCTTAAATTCTAGAGCTATTTTTACCCCCCTAAACATCATTTTTTTAGATTTGTAGCAGGCATGTTCTAGTCTAGGCCTTAAAAAAATCCTGTAGTACTCGGATATATCTTTCCAATGAGGTATCATACGTGCCAAACAAAGATCATATGACCAAGTTATGACCCTGGGAATTTGGTTGCCCAACTAACCCCTATGGGGCCCACAAACTCTTGTCGTTCCATCTCATGGGGTTAGGGTTTTGGTTGTTTAGGGTTTTCCCTTGTTGTTTAATACTAAAAATACCCTTGAGCCTCATTGTAACATATTTCAGAGGCATGTAGCCACCTTTGAATTCTATGATTTTTTATTAGGTCAGTCATACCTATGGAAATGTAATGATGTATATGAATCTAGACCTCATTCTGTTATTATGAATTTGGGTCGAAAGTTGTATAAGATACTAGAGGTGGCATCTCCTACCACATTTTCTTTGATCTCTGCTAAACAATATAGTAAGATCATTTCCCAAACAGGGAAATTTGTCTTCCTTATGATTCTCCCTTAAAATAAGAGGAAGGTTGTGGCCACATACACAACCTCCATACAAGGCTCCTCCACATGGCAACAACACATGGACATGGTCGTGGAGGAGTACAAGGACATCTTCACCTCGCCCGCAGGTGTACCTCTACACTATCAGGTCAAGCACTCCATCGATCTGACCTCGGGCATGCCGCTACCCAATGGACCGATCTACCGACGCTTTGTTGTGGATAATGATGAAATCAATTGGCAGATTCAGGATCTGTTGCAGAAAGGGCACATCAGGCCAAGCTCCTCACTCTGTGGGAGCCCAATCATGTTGGTACAAAAAAAGGATGAAACGTGGAGGCTATGTATTGACTATCGATCACTAAATAAGATCATTGTCTAGAATAGGTATCCAATCCCACAAATCGATGACCTTCTAGATCAGCTAAAGGGGGGGGGGGAATATTTCAACAAGATTGAATTGAAGTCTGGTTACCACCAGGTACCAATCGAACCCTCTGATGTGTGTAACACTGCCTTCAAATCCATGGAAGGCCTTTTCAAATGGTTGGTCATGCATTTCGAGTGGAAAAATTCCCCCACAACATTCATGAGGTTGATGTACGACATCTTGTGGGCCTTCACCAACTCGTTCGTGGTGGTATATTTTGACGACGTCCTGATCTTCAATCGGAGTTGGGAAGAGCACCTACACCATGTTTAGCAGGTCCTCCAAACCATGTGACAACACAAATTGTGTGCCAATTTTGAGAAATGCACTTTTGGCATGACCTAACTTCAATATCTGGGGTTCATCATTGATGAGCGGGGTGTGCATGTCGACCTAGCCAAGATCATTAGAGGAATTTTGAGGTCTAAAATGGGCCTCTAAGGAAATTATAAAATAATAGTGTAACTTATCTCCCTATGAGTTTACACAAATTTTGAGTAGGAACACTCGTTGGATGCAGAATTTGATTCCTCATCCAAGGAGTACCCATATTTCATACTTTCGATGGACCCTGCTACACGAAAAATGAGAAATACATGAAAAATGTGATTGCAATCACATTTTTTCATATATTTCTCAGTTTTTGTGTAGCAAGTTCCATCGAAATTATGAAACATGGGTACTCCTTAGATGAAGAATTATATTTTGTATCCAATGAGTACTCCCACTCGAAATTTGAGTAAAAACTTAGGGAGATAAGTTGAAAAAGTAGTTTTATTGTTTTATTATGTTTTAATCTTTTTACTTTTTTACTCCAAAAATGGTGAATCATCTCCCATGGTTGACATCATCATCTTGAATCCTATTGATTCTTATGAATTTTATTTTGGTTATATATTTTTCTTAGGAGGCCCATTTTAGAGCTCAAAAATTTTCTAATGTACAAGTTAGTCGGGATTCTCCAAACCCAACCACTCTAACCGATCTCTCAAATTTATGGGTCTTGTTAATTTCTACCACAAGTTCATGTTGGGTTTCTCTCATGTCACTTGGACTTTGAGTCAAGTCACTAAGGGTGGAGCGAAATAAAATTTATTTTGGTCTAAATCCCAACAAAAGGTGTTTTTAAAGTTGAAGCAATGCCTCTGCTTCGCACCGATGCTCACATTACCATACCTGTAGCAACTATTTGAGATTGAGAAAAATGCCTCTGACTATGATATTGGCACAATTCTAGTACTCAATAGGGGCATACAATAAAATATCACAGTGAGACACTTTCAGACACAATCTGAAAGTATCCTACCTTTGACAAAGAAATGTATTCCATTGTCTAGGCCTGCCGACAGTGGAAGAATTACATTCTAGGGAAGGAGGCGGTCATCCACACAAACCACCGACCATTGTATTTCATACAGACATAAGGAATGTTGCAGAACGATCGTCATCGAAAATTATCCACATACCTGCAAAAGTTTAATTTGAACATTAATTGAAATAAGGGAAACACCAATAATGTTGCAGACTGCCTCAACTGACCATCGGTCATGACGCTGACCACTATGCTCGACTCTTATGGATACGAGACTTTGGAATGACCACATATTTACAAGAGTGATCTAGAATTTGGAAACAATACCAGATTATCTTGGAAGGCAAGCAAGTTCATGATTTTCACCTCTAGGGTGCACTATCGTGCCACCTGCGACACCTTTATTTTCCTTCAAGAAAGTGTGCCAAGATTATTTGGGAGTCGCACTACTGTCGGGTCATAGGACATTTCGGAGTAGAGAAAATAGTGGCAGTGTCGCAGAAGTATTTTTGTTGGTCGAACCTTCAATGAGATGTTGGGAAGTACATCAAATCCTGCATTGCCTACACGATTTCCAAACCGACCATCAAGAAGCAAGGCCTATATACTCCTATGCCTACTCCTAGTCGAACTTGGGAATCTGTTTCCATGCATTCCTTATACTAAGCATGGCAATAACTATGTTTTCTTGGTCGTCAACAAATTCTCTAAGATGACCATTTTGACGGCCTTCAAGAAGAGTATCACAGCAGAAGCCACATCTAAGCTCTTCTTTGAACAAGTGTGGATACACTTTGGGATCCCATATTCCATTATCATAGATAAGCATAGTAGGTTCCTGAGTACATTTTGGTCAAGCCTCTGGTCGATTTTGGATACAAAGCTCACTAAGTCCACGACCTTCCACCCCCAAACTGATGGCAAAATATAGGTCTCCAACAAGATGATCATGCACGTTTTGTGCATGTAAAACTCGAAGAATCCATGCACATTAGATGAAATCCTCACCTATGTCCATCACAATTACAACACATCTCTCCATAGCTCAACTTTCCACATCCCCTTTCAGGTGGGGTTGGAATTCCAGCCACTATGTCCCATTAATGTTGCCATACCATTTACATCTACTCAGCCAGATTTAGCTCATGTCCAAACTAAATATGATAGGGCTAGCAACTTTATTGAGTGCATTCAACACATCTGACATCAACGTCATGATCAACATCGGATTCCACACAAGTTCCAGGTGGGCGACAAATTTTGGATACATTTTCAGAAGGAGTACCTCATTGGGGCCCATCACAAACTTCTCTCACTCTGATATGGGACGTACACCATCACCAAGGTTGAATGATACAATGCCTTCAAGCTCAATATTACATCGTTCCTTGGCCTACACCCAGTATTCAATGTGCACCGGTTGCAACCATACCTTCCCTCATTGTTGGACACATCTGACATTGCGAACAATTGACACCAACATATCTCAACCCAAGTTGCATTAAAAAGGACACAAATGACAGGATCATGGAAACAAATATCAAGAACACTTGTCAGCAAAGGATCCATCTATATCGAGTTGTCAAAGTAGGCCAACTCCTTCACCAGGGCAAGTGGTTCACCAAGGTCCACGTTCAACAAAGGTTTCCTCACCTCATGGAGGCTTTACATGCAATGGGGACCATTGATTCCTAAGGGGGGAGGGCTGATATAGGTGGATATTCGTGGCCACCCACCTATTCCACCTAGACCCCCAATCAGATTCATATGGTTCCTTGATTATAACAACATTTACTATTTTTAGCATTTTTTCGAGTCCTAAAATTCCTGAGTTGTTTTGGCCCCCTAAACGATGTTTTTTTTAGGTACGTAACAAACTCGTAGCTCTAATAATGGGCCTATGTCAAATCTTGTAGTACTCAGAGAGATATTTCCAACGAGGTATCGTACACACCAAACGAAGATCATATGACCAAGTTACGACCTCGGGAAGTTGGTTACCCAACTAACCCCAACAGGGCCCACAAACTCTTGGCGTTCCATCTCCTAGGGTTATGGTTTTGGTTGTTTAGGATTTTCCCTTGTTTTTCGATAATAAAATGGCCCTTGAGGCTCATTGTAACATAGTTCAGAGGCATGGAGCCGCAAAATCTCTTCTCATAGATAATCTACCATCGTTCGAGCTAGTTTATTTCCATTTTTCTTGTAAGCATTTTTTAGTTCTTTGATATTAATGAAATGAAGATTTATTTCAGTTTCATCCCTATGTTTATGTTTCTATATGTATTTTTTTTTGTTCTTGCATAAATTCGGATTAGTGTTATCAAAGTGGTTTTCTCTTTCTATGTTTTTGTGTGCATGTCCCCAACGAGATCACAATATAAGGAGTTAGTGCTCGAACCAGTTGAACCTTTACAAGACCAGCCTCGCAAAACCTAATGAAATCCCATGGTAGAAGAAAATAAAGATGAGGGATCGGGAGATCCTTTCAAAATATTTCTCGAGGAAGCCCTCGAGCAACAGAGGAACGTGATGATGGATAACTTTTCCCAGATCCTTTGGCGGCTACCCACAGGCGATGCATCTTCATCCAACAGCCACTCCCTCTAAGGTACAATTCGAATTTGACATTCCCATATTTGAAGGTCATATATATGCAAACATCATAGATGGATTGTTAAATTTGTTGGAAGGATATTTTTTTGTTCCCGATTTTTTCAATCTGTTGTCAAGATAAATCCCCTCTGCGAACAGTGGCAATCTCTCTAGCCCTAGATTGGGTATAGCAACACGAGATTATTTATAATATAAGCTTTCTTAACTAATTATTACAATGCAATGAGAAAATATACATAATTAACTTTTTCTTTTTCAATCGCTATCCTTGGATCCGTTGATGGTGACCTCGATCCATGATCCTTATAGGCCCACTTCCTACTACTGATGGCATGCGAATACATGTGGATGATCGGGAGACAAAAACAAATGTGATACAATATATAATAAATGTAAACACTATCTATCTAGAAGATCAAGGAGTATCAGAATATTTGCATAATCATGTAGACAAATATAGAGATTAAACATTAGAGGTTATTAATGATAAATTACAAAAGGAGAGCTTATAACTAGGCCTTGATGTTGAAGGCGTCCATAGGTGAAAATATGAGTCTTTTACCCAGCTCAAAAGCATTCCTTCTCCCATGCACTTAGTCTTAATAACGATGCAAGCATGCAAAGGGATGAGATTTCAGATGAGTCTGACAATGATCAACCAATCTCTAAACTTGGGGGAATGAGGGATGTGAATTTATATCAAGGACAAGGAGGTTGGGAGCCCATGAAAGGAGTAGGAAGGCCCACTTTCTAAGGGATGACCCCCCATGGATGAGATCAAAGCTCCAAAATGAGAGATCTTGACCTTATCATCTCTGTTCAACAACCAACTCATCGCCCTTGAGCTTCTAAAGGCCGAAGCTTCTCCTCCATTTGAGGAAGCACTACCAAAAAGGGGATCAGCGTGGTTTTCCAAGAAATGAGAGCACTAACAGCACTAGGCCAGAACTGGGAAAAGGACATCAGCGCGGCCATGGCACCAGGAAGGGCACTGACCCAGGAAACTAGGAATTTAACGAAGTTTCTTCAGTAATATTTCAAGGAAGTCTTCTTTGGATCTTCAAGGGGATATGTTAGCATATTACTAGATGATGGAAACATTGCACAAGATTCGTCACAGGGCATTTCAAGATCAAGGACGGGCAAATGAGCATGGTGAAAAATTACTGTGTAACATATGCCCCCTAAAGCATGAAGGCAAAACAAGGAGTGATGGCTGAAATGCTTTATGAACCAAGGCAAAGAATGCATACCACCTTTGGAGAACCTTCCAAATAAAACATTTACAATATATGACATCTCTGGTAAAATGTGCTTAACCACATAATGTTGCATTAGGCATCAAACGACACATGAGCCCACGGTATGGTCGCGGCCATCTGTCTAAAAGAGATCATAAAAATGGATCCGCAGTATGGACGCAACCATCTGTATAGATAGGATCATGTATACAATCATGAATACTCAATAACTCCTCGCATCATGGACCAAGATGTGACCCGGGGTCTTCACCGCGATCTTAATCAACCCAATGTACGAATCTATCCATGTGAATAAATGTGTTGGTGTCAAACATGGTAGAAACCACCTGATTACCGGCCTATGATGAAAACCGTTAACAGGCACGAGAGAGACCATCATTAATTATGATGGACCTCAAGATACAACAACACAATCTACAGGTGTGAATAGATGTGTTGAAGTGGAACACTTGCAGAATCATTCGATTAAAAGCCAATGATGTGAACCTGTCGTCAAACACGAATAACTTGTCATTGAGGCATGCAAGCTCCAAGGTACTGAAAGAAGTTTCTAAATCACCTTCCTGGATAATGAGCTGAAGTCGATAGGAAGTTATTCTTCGAAGGAGGGCCATAAGGATTCCCACATCATCGAGACGAAATAGCAGATATCTTAATATGAAAGGAGTGATTCAGGATTGTAACAAATGAGGTCAAATATGCAGAAGGTGTTTGACAAAAAGGATTTCTCTTGAACATATTGGTGACACGACTCTGGAGGGTGGAAGCATTTGAGTCAAATAGGATCAGAGGTCATGTTGAAGAAATTGGTAATCAGATAAGAGGCAAATGGATTTCCTAAACCCATGGAGGCAAAGTGACGAATGTAGGATGTTCCCAACCTAACACGAATTGTAGATGAGTGTCATGTTCAAGAATGACAAGCTACCCAAAATACACATAGGATGTTCACTTTCAATTTTCCCTCGTTATTGCTAACGAGTACTTATTTATTTTTTATAGCCAGCATGAAGAGGATAGCATATGTTGATCATGTAATTTCATTCTTCAAATTAATCCATCCTAGTAAGTTTAATGAGCTCTAGGAAGCAAGAACTTGGTCTCGTCACAGTGACAAGTATTTCATCGTTTAATATTTAACGAGTCCAACGAAAGGTAAACTCGGTAAATTTTCTTGTTTAGGGAGTTTGAAAAGAAACAAAAAGAAAAATCCATCATGTCCCTTTTCTTAAATCATATCTCGAATCTGAAAAGGTGGAAAAATATGTCCGAGAGAACCTCCTGGGCATGCTCAATCAAGGAATTCCTTTTTCATAAATAGTAAATCGCAGCCCGAAAAATGGACAAACGTATATTGAGACCACGTCAATTCATTCACTTTAACAAGTTCAAAATGACAAGTACTCGACTATCTTTTCATATTTTGGGAGTCTGAAAAGAGCTGAAAGATGACTCCTCCTGGAGGAATGAGTAGTATAATGGGTATCAATTGGTTCATGTGATGGTGGAACTGCTCAAAACATGTAAAGGTCAAGAGGTTGGCTAACAATACCACTCATCGCAGTGGTTCCCCAAGAAATATTAAAACATCCAAGTGAGAGTGTATGATCAACCAAGAATATGGTAATGATGGAATGAGAAAACCAAGGCTCATCTAGAAGAAATAGGCTGATAAAATGGCAATCACAAGAGGCAAGACGAGAATGGTTTCATTTTTACACAAGCTTGAAACATGGGAAACTCTGCTTGAAATTGGTTTCATTTTTACACAAGCTTGAAATAGAGACAAACTATGCTTGAGATAAGTTTGCATGCCCCTAGCATGGTTTCTCAATTTGATGTACATGCCCTCTAGCTTCATCTCATTCACCTAAGTAGGTTATTGGTTACTAACAGGTGGAGGAAATGAAGGTTCATTTACGAGAACAAGTGAAAGAATCGAATTGAAAGGGGATTTTTTTCATTTTATAAAGAGGTTGACACAGTAAAAGAACTATCCTCGTGACACCTTGTTTCATTTTTTAACGAGATCAACACAAGAAAAGGAACTATGCTCCAAAGAGCCTATTTCATTTTTAAGGAGCTTGACACAAGACAAGGAACTCTGCTCCGAAAATATTGTTTCAATTTTTAAGGAGCTTGACACAAGAAAAAGAATTATTCTCTAGAGAGCCCATTTCATTTTTTAAGGAGCTTAACACAAGAGAAGGAACTCTACTCTGAAGATCTTGTTTCATTTTTTAAGGAGATTAACACAAGAAAAAGAACTATGCTCTGAAGGCCTTGATTCATTTTGGAAGGAGATTGATACAAGAACTCTACTCTGAAGGGCTTGTTTCATTTTTTAAGGAGATTGACACAAGAAAAGGAACTCTGCTATGAAGAGATTGATTCATTTTTTAAGGATATTGACACAAGAAAAGGAACTTTGCTATGAAATACCTGATCATGACCCATAAGAATTCATGGCTTCCAAGAGGTTCTCATCAGATGAGAAAACAACACTCCGGAAATCAGGGTCCAATTCCCCTAGTACATGACGCATGGTATCACTGACTAGATCATCAGTAGACGCGCAGATAGAATAGGTGGCCACATAATTAACCTGTCATGGGGAAGATACCACTGATATGTAAGGAACATTAAGGGGCGATGATGGATTATGAGTCAAGTTAGGACCAATGAATGACAATTGAACGATGGTCACAATTTTTAATTTTTTTGAGAATGTTGGTACTCCCTATATGGCAACGTTGTCCCTCACGAGATTAACCATTGGTTTACCAATTTGGATATTTTCAACCCCCATGTTTCCAAATTTCCAAGCTTCTTCTCAACCAGTTTCGCCTTCACCTGAACAGTGTCAACCTCATGTTGATCCTAGATTTGACCCCTTTCCTTCTTCGCATGTTTCTTCACCCTGTTCTTCCTCTTCACCAAGTGAAAGTTTGGATTCTAGTAACCTGGAAGCTAAGAAGAAGAAGAAGAAGAGAACGGAGAAGAAGAAGTCAAATAAGAAAGGGGGGAACCAAGTGACCATCGCTATTTATGCAACTGATGTTGAGAAACCTTCCACTCATCCCCGGTGGAGTCGCCAGTTCTGTTGTCAAGATAAATCCACTCTGCGGATAGAGGCGATCTCTCTAGCCCTAGAGTGGGTCTAGAAACAATATATTCTTTCTAACATAAGCTTTCTTAACTAATTCTTACTGTGCAATGAGGAAAGATACATAAATATATTTTTCCAATCGTTGTCCTTGGATCCGTTGATGGTGACCTCGATCCACGATCCTTGTAGGCCCAATTTCTGCTACTGATGGTGCGCGAATACTTATGGATGATTAGGAGACAAAAACAAACATGATAGAATATATAATAAACATAAACACTATCTATCTAGTAGATCAAGGAGTACCAGAATATTTTCATAATCATGTAGACAAATATAGAGAGAAAACATCATATGTTATTATTGATAGATTACAAAAGGAGAGCTTACAACCAGGCCTTGATGTTTGAGGCGTCCTTAGGTGAATCTAAGTCCTTCACCCAGCTCAAAATAATTCCTTCTCCCGTGCACTTAGGCTTAATCATGATGCAAGCATGTGAAGGGATGAGAGTTCATACGAGTCTGAAAATGATCAACCAAGCTCTAAACTTGAGGGAATGAGGGATGTGAATTTATAGTAAGGAGAAGGAGGTTGGGAGCCCATGAAATGAGGAGGAAGGCCCACTTTCTAAGGGATGACCCCCCATGGATGAGATCAAAGCTCCAAAATGAGAGAGCTCAAACTTATCATCTTTGCTCAACAACCAAATTGTCACCCTTAAGCTTCTAGAGTTCGAAGATTCTTGTCCATCTGAGGAAGCACTGCCAGAAAGGGGATTAGCATGGTTTTCCAAAAAATGAGGGTGCTGACAGCGTTGGGCCAGAACTGGGAAAAATACATCAGTGCGGCCATGGCACCAGAAAGGGCGTTGACCCAGGAAACTAGGAATTTGACCAAGTTTCTTCAATAATCTTTCAAGGAAGTCTTATTTGGATCTTCAAGGGGATATGTTAGCATATTACTTAATAATGGAAACATTGCACAAGATTCGTCACATGGAATTTCAGGATCAGGGACGGGAAAATGAGGATGGTGACAAATTATTGTGTAACACAATCAGGAAAAGTTTACTTTTGCACTCCTCAAATTTTCCCCCCATGTCAAGGACTGGTGGGAAACCTACTATGAACAGAGGGATTAGAGAGAACCCTCACTATTTTCAGCCACACCCACTCAAAATTATTTTTGAGACACAATCAAGGAAAAATATTACCTTGTGGGGAGCTATGAAGACAAGTACATACAATGGACGATGTTGCAGAAGCAAAGGGATCAATATGTGCATGAGATGGCGAATATTTTCCATACCCTATGCACAAATTTGGGTATCAAAGATTCAAAAAAAATTTGGTGCTCATGCACCGTAGTTGAAAGCACAAATACGTTCTGCTATGCTGACAAGATTGAGCATAAATTCAAGTAGAAGAAGAGATACTTTGGATCTGCAAACCCAAAGTAGAGCAAAGGTGCCCACAAGCCACAGAGAAAAGGGAAGAGTCAGACTTCAAAACTAGAGGACAACTCCTTGAAGCTGCAAGCCAAGAATAACGTGAAGGTGAAGAAGGACACTAACAAGTGGGGTGAGTTCCATAAAACTCCCACTCACAACACAAACGAGTGTCGCGCAAAGCAGGCACTGGAGACCGAGCTAAAAGACTTAGATACAGATGCATGCTCTGATTCTAAGCCAAAACCTGACAAGGGAAAGTATATCATTGATGCAGAACCCACTGCGACAGTAGCCACCACAAAGCTCCAAAAGGTGGAACCTGAGGATCCAAAGGAGGGGGAGTGCCTCTTCCACTAGCATATGTGGGTAAAGGGTTCACCGATGAAGTTCATCATTGAGAATGGGAGCCAAAATAACCTAATCTCAATCAAGGTCATTAAGAGATTGAAGTTGTGATGATGTCACACCCACATCCATGCATCATCAGGTGGCTCCACCAAGGGTGAGATCTCTGTGTCAACCAACAATATCCTTGTCTTAAAGCATCAAGCCATTTTTAGATGAGGTATTGTGTGACGTTTCCCCTCTTGAAGTATGTGATGTTTTATTAGGTCAGCCATACTTATGGAAATTCCATTCTTTATATGAATCCAAACCTCAATATATTATTATTACTTTGGGTCTGAATTTGTACAAGATACCAGAGGTGGCACTGCCTATTGCCTTTTTGTTTGTTCTATGATAAACATGCAGTAAGATCATTTCTCAGACCGATAAATTTTTCTTCCTTATGATTCGTCCTCAAAACAAGAGGAAGGTTGTGGCCACATCCACATCCTCCAAACAAGGCTACTCCACACGACAATAGTAGATGGACAAGGTCATGGAGGAGTACAAGGTCATATTCACCTCGCCTGCAGAGGTACCTCTACACTGTCAGATCAAGCACTCCATCGATCTGAACCTGAGCGCACCATTACCCAATGGACCGATCTATTGACACTCTTTTCCATAGAATGATGAAATCAAGAGGCAGATTTAGGAGTTGTTACAAAAAGGGCATAGCAGGCCAAGCTCCTCACCTTGTGGGAGCTCGATTGCATTGGTACATAAGAAGGACAGAACTTGGAGGCTTTATATTGACTATCGAGCACTTAATAGATCATTGTCCATAATAGGTATCCAATCCCAAGGATCGATGACCTTCTAAACCAGCTCAAGGGGGCCAAATATTTCAACAATATTGACTTGAAGTACAGTTACCACCAAGTACCAATTGTAGCTTATGGTGTATGGAAGGTTGCCTTCAAATACAAGGAGGGAATTTTCTAATGGCAGATCATGCCTTTTGGGTTGACAAATTCCCCCGCAACCTTCATGAGGTTGATGTACGACATCTTGCGGCATTTCACCAACTTGTTCGTGGTAGTATATTTGGATGGCATCCTGATATTCATTCAGGGTTGGGAAGAGAACCTACACCATATTTGACAAGTCCTCCTAACCCTGTGACAACACAAGTTTTGTGCCAATTTGGAGAAATGAACTTTTGGCATGACCCAGGTTCAATATATGGGGTACATCATTGATGAGTGTGGTTTGTATGTCAACCCATACAAGATACAAATTATTCTATATTGGTCATCCCCAACCACTCTAATAGATCTTGGAAACTTTCTGGGTCTTGCCAATTTCTACCACATGTTTGTGTTGGGTTTATGTCATATCACTTGGACTTTGAGTCAACTCACCAAAGGCGGAGTGAAATAAAATTTGATTTGTTCTGAGTCCCAACATAATAAGTTTTCTGAGTTGAATCATCGCCTATGATCTGCACCGATGCTCACATTACCGAACCTGAAACAACCATTTGAGAATGGGACGAATGCCTTTGACTATGCTATTGACATAGTTCTTACTTGACAACAGGGGCATCCAATAGTATATCATAGTGAGACACTTTCAGACACAGTATAAAAGCATCCCACCTATGACAAAGAGATGTATTCTATTGTGAAGGTCTACCTTTTAGTGGAAGCATTAAATTTTGGGGAAGGAGACAGTGGTCCACACAAAACACTAACCCCTACAATTCATAAAGAAACAAGGAAAGTTGCAAAAAAATCCCCATAAGAAATGGTCCATAAACTTGCAACAATTCCATTTGAACATTAAGTACAAGAAGGGAAACACAAATAATTTTTCAAACTGCCTCAGCTGACCGCCAATCATGGCACTGACCACTATGCTCAACTCATGTGGACTCGAGACTTTCGAATGGCCTCATCTTTACAAGAGCTATCCAAAATTCTACAACGCATACGAGATGCGCTTGGAAGGCAATCAATTTCCTGATTTTAATCTCTATTGTGCACTTTTTTGCCACCTGGGACACCTATGTGTTCCTTCAAGCGAGCGTGCAAATATAATTTGGGAGGTGCACTACAATCGGGTCGTTGGAAATTTTGGATTAGAGAAAACAATGACAGTGTTGCAGAAGTATTTTTATTGGAAAAACCTTCAACGAGATGTTGGGAAGCACATCAGATCCTACACTTCCTGTGCCATTTCCAAACCGAGTCAAGAAGCAAGGCCAATATAATTCTCTGCCTACTCCTATTCGGACTTTGGAATCCATCTCCATGGATTACTTGTCATGCCTTCCTTATACTAAGCATGGCAACGACTGTGTTTTCGTGGTTGTCAACAGATTCTCTATGATGACCATTTTGGCAGCCTACAAGAAGAGTATCACAGCAAAAGCCACATCTAAGCTCTTCTTTGAACAAGTGTGGGTACACTTTGGGATCCCACAGTCCATAATCTCAGATCGGGATAGTATGTTCTTGATTACATTTTGTTCAAGCCTCTAGTTGATGTTGGATACCAAGCTCACTAAGTCCACGACCTTCCACCCCCAAACTGATGGAAAAACAAAGGTCGTCAACAGGATGATCGTGCACATTCTGTGCATGTACAACTCGAAGCATCCATGCACATGGGATGAAATACTCCCCTATGTCCATCACAATTACAATAGATCTCTCCATAGCTCAACTGGCCACAGCCCCTTTCAGGTGGGGTTAGGATTCCAGCCACTATTTCCCATTGATGTGGCCATACCCTTTACAGCTACTCAGCCAGATTTGGCTCATGTCCAATTCAAAGATAACAGGGCTAACAACTTTATTGAGTGCATTCAACACATTTGAAAACAGGTCCATGACATACTGGACAGATCCAATAATAATTACAAGCAGCATCATGATCAACATCGGGTGCCACACAGGTTCTAAGTGGGTCATGAAGTTTAATTACATTTGTAGAAGGAGTGCCTTTATGGGCCCATCGCAAACTTCGCTCACTCTAATATGGGACAAAGGTTGTAGGAGACAATTCCTTTGAGCTCAAAATTCCATCGTTCCTTGGCCTTCACCTAGTATTCAATGTTGCATTGGTTGCGACCATACTTTCCCTCATTGTTGGACACATCTGACGTTGTTAAACAACTGACACCAAAAAAGCTCAACCCAAGCTGCATCGAACAGGCCAAAACTGATAGGATCATGGAAATAAATATCAAGAACACTCTCTAGCAAAGGATCCAGCTATATCGAGTTTTCAAAGAAGGCCAACTCCTTCACCAGGGCAAGTGGTTCACCAAGGTCCATGTTCAACAGATATTTCCTCACATCATGGAGGCTCTACATGCAATGGGTACCATTGCTCCCTAAGGGGGGAGGACTGATCTAGGTGGATAGTTCTGGACACCTGCCTATTCCACCTAGACCACCAATCGGTTTCATTTGTTTCCTTGATTATAGTAGCATTTACTATTTTTAGCAGTTTTTTGGGTCCTAATATTTCAGAGTTGTTTTGAACCCCTAAACGGAATTTTTTGAGGTTCATAGTAGGCCCATTTCAGATATGCATAAAATCCTGTAGTACTCGAAGAGATATTTCGAACGAGGTATTGTACGTTCCCAACGAATATCATATGGCCAAGTTACGACCCTGGGAAATTGGCTTCCCAACTAACCCCATTGGGGCCCACAAACTCTTGGTGTTCCATCTCATGGGGTTAGAATTCTGGTTATTTATGTTTTTTCCTTGTTGTTCAATAATAAAAAGTCCCTTGAGCCTCATTTTAACACATTTTAGAGGCATGTATCTGCCACATATCTTCTCAGAGATAAGCTACCATCGCTCTAGCTAGTTTATTTCCATTCTGCTTGTAAGCATTTTTCAATTCTTTTATATTAATGAAATGAAGATTTATTTCATTTTCATCCTTGTGTTTACATTTATATTTGATTTCTATTGTGTTCCTGCATAAATTTGAATTAGTGGTATCAAAGCGGTCTTCTATTTCTTTGTTTTTCTTTGCATGTCCCCAACCAGATCAGGGTATAAGGAGTTAGGGCTCGAATTAGTTGAACCTTTGCAAGACTAGCCTCACAAACCCTGACGACCTCCCATGCTGGAAGAAGAGAAAAACGAGGGAGCAGGAGATCCTTTCAAAACATTTCTTGAGGAAGCCCTTAAGCGGTAGAGGAATGGATAACTTTTCCCAAATATTTCGGCGACTACCCATAGGTGACGCATCTTCATCTAGCAACCACTTTAGAGGCGCCACTCCCTTTAAGGTACAAGTCAACTTTGGAATTCCCAAATTTTAGGCCATATAGATGCAGACTCCATAGATATATGGTTAAATATATTGGAATGGTATTTTTCGGTTCATGATTTTTCCAATCAGGAAAATATTAATTTTTCACTCCTCAAAGTCGCCCCCCATGTCAAGAACTGGTGGGAAACCTACTGTGAACAGAAGGATGAGAGAGAACCATCACTATTTTTAGCTGCATCCACTTGGAATTCTTTATGAGACATCATCAAGGAACAATATTACCCTGTGGGGAGCTATGAAGACAAGTACAAGATGTGCATGAACTGGCAAAACTTTTCCATACCCTGTGCACAATTTTAATACCAAATATTTAGAAAAACATATGGTCATAAAGTACTGCATTTGCTTACACAAATACATTCAGGAGGAAATGGAGTTCCTGGACATTTCCTCGCTTGGTGCAGCATACCAATATGCTCGCAAGATTGAGAAGAAATTGAAGCAGAAGAAGCAATACTTTGGATCTGTGAACCCAAAGCAGAGCAAAGGCGCCCCCAAGCCACAAATAAAAGGGCAGAGTTAGGCCACAAACCCACATGACAACTCCTCAAAGTTGCAAACCAAGAATAACAGGAAGACAAAGAAGGACACCGGCAAGTGGTGTGAGTTCCATAAAACTCCCACTCACAACACAAACGAGTGTTGCACAAAGTAGGCGATGGTGGCAGAGTTGAAAGACTCGGAGATAGATGCATGCTCTGATTTTGAGCCTGAACCCGACAAGGGAAACGAAAATGGAAAGAATATCATCGGATGCAGAACCCACTGCGACAGTAACCATCACGAATCTCTAAAAGGCAGAACCTGAGGATCCAGAGGAGGGGACAGCACCTTTTCCACTCGCATATGTGGGTAAAGGGTTCACCGATGTAGTTCATCATTGACATTGGGAGAAAAAAGAACCTTATCTTTGTCGAGTTCGTTAAGATATTAAAGATGTAGATAACATCGCAACCACAACCGTACACCATCGGGTGGCTCCACCAAGGGAGAGATCTTCGTGTCAACCAACAGTGTTTCTTTCCTTATAACATCAAGCACTTTGTAGATGAGGTATTGTGCAACGTTGCCCCTCTTGAAGTTTGTGATGTTTTACTAGGTCATCCATACCTGTGGAAACGTCATGTTTTATATGAATCCAGACCTCGTTCTGTTATTATTACTTTAGGTCAGAAGTTGTACATGATACTAGATGTGGCATCACCTAGCGCCTTTTCTATTATCTCTTCTAAAAAATGTAGTAAGATCATTTCCCAGACTGAGAAATTTTTCTTCCTTATGATTCGCACTGAAAAAAAGAGGAAGGTTGTGGCCACATCCATAGCCTCCATAAAAGGCTACTTTTCACAACAACAAAAAATGGACAAAGTCGTGGAAGATTTTGGGACATCTTCACCTTGTTTGTAGGGGTACCTCTACACTGTCAAGTCAAGCACTTTATCAATATGACCCTGGGCGCACGTGTTACCCAATGGACCGATCTACAGATGCTCTGTTCTGGAGAACGATGAAATCAAGAGGTAGATTAAGGAGTTGTTGCAGAAATGGCACATTAGGACAATCTCCTCACCCTGTGGGAGCCAAATCGTGTTGGTACAGAAGAAGGATGAAACATGGAGGCTCTATATTGACTATCGAGCACTGAATAAGATCACTGTATAGAATAAGTATCCAATCCCACAGATCAATGACCTTCTGGACCAGCTTAAGGGGGGGGGAATATTTAAACAATATTGACTTGAATTCCGGTTACCGCCAGGTACCAATCAAACCCTCTGATGTGTGGAATACTACCTTCAAATCCAAGGAGGGCCTTTTTGAATGGCTCGTCGTGTCTTTCGAGTTGACACATGCCCCCGCACCTTCATGACGTTGATGAATGACATCTTGCAACCCTTCAACAACTCGTTCGTGGTAGTATACTTGGATGACATCCTGACCTTTAATCAGATTTAGTAACCTACACCATATTCGACATGTCCTCCAAACCTTGTGATAACACAAGTTGTGTGCTAATTTGGAGAAATGCACTTTTGGCATGACCCAGGTTCAATATCTAGTGTGCATCATTGATGGTCAAGGTGTGCATGTCGACCTATCCAAGATACAAGTTATTCGGGAATGAACAGCAACAACCATTCTAACAGAGCTCCGCATCTTTTTGGGTCTTTCCAATTTCTACTGCAGGTTCATGTTGGGTTTCTCACATATCACTTAGACTTTGAATAAAGTCACCAAGGGTGGAGCGCAAGTAAAGTTCTTTTGGTCAGAATCCAAACAGAAGTCGTTTTTTGAGTTTAAGTATCGCCTCTGCTCCGCACCGTTGCTCACATTACTGGACCTGCAACAACCATTTGATATTGAGATAGATGCCTCTGACTATGCTATTGGCACAGTTCTTACTTAGCAGGGGCATCCAATATCATATAACAGCGAGACACTTTCAAACACAATCTGAAAGTATCCCAACTATGACAAAGATATGTATTCCATTCTGCAGGTCTGCCGACAGTGGAAGCATTACATTCTGGGGAAGGAGATGATCATCCACACGGACCACCGACCCCTGCAGTTCATACAGACACAAGGAAATTTGTAGAACGAACACCATCAAAAATGGTCCACATACCTGCAACAGTTCCATTTGAACTTTAAATACAAGAAGGGAAGCACCAATAATGTTGCAGACTTCCTCATCCGACCGTCGATCATGGCGCTGACCACTGTGCTCGACTCTTGTGGAAACAAGACTTTAGAATGTCCGCAACTTTACAAGAGCAATCCAGAATTCAGCAACACATACCAGATGCTCTTGGAAGGCAACCAAGTTCCTGATTTTCACCTCCAAGGTGCACTATTGTACCACCTGGGACACCTTTATGTTCCTTCAAGCAAGCGTGCCAAGATGATTTGGGAGGCATACTACATTCGGTTCGATGGACATTTCGGAGTAGAGAAAACAGTGGCAGTGTTGCAGAAATATTTATATTGGTCAAACCTTCAACAAGATGTTGGGAAGTACATCAGATCTTGCAGTGCCTACGTCATTGTCAAACCGACCATCAAGAAGCAATGCCTATATGCTCCTCTGCCTACTCCTATTTGGATTTGGGAATCCATCTCCATGGATTACATGTCATATATTCCATCTACTAAGCATGGCAACAACTGTGTTTTCGTGGTCGTTGACATATTCTCTAATATGGCCATTATGGCGGCCTGTAAGAAGAGTATCACAACAGAAGCCACTGCTAAGCTATACTTTGAATAAGTGTAGGTACACTTTGGGATCCCACATTCCATTATCTCAGATTGGGACAATAGGTTCCTAAGTACATTTTTTTCAAGTCATTGGTCGATGTTGGATACCAAGCTCACTAAGTCTACAACTTTCCACACCCAATTTGATGGCCAAACAAAGGTTGTCAACAGGATAATGGTACACATTCTTCGCATGTACAACTTGAAACATCCACGCACATGGGATGAAAATCTCCCCTATTTCCATCATAGTTACAATAGAGCTCTCCATAGCTCAACTAACCATAACCCATTTCAGGTGGGGTTGGGATTCCAGCCACTATGTCCCATTGATGTGGCCATACCATTTGCAACTACTCAGGAAGATTTGGCTCATGTCCAGGCTGAATCTGACAGGTCTAACAAGTTTATTGAGTGCATTTAGCACATCCGATAGCAAGTCCATGACATACTAGACAAATCCAACGCTAAGTAAAAGCAGCATCATGATCAACATTGGGTGCCACATAGGTTCCAAGTGGGTGAAAAATTTTGGTTACATTTGCGGAAGGAGTACCTTGCTGGGCCCCATTGCAAACTTCGACCACTCTAATATGGGTCGTACACCATCACCAAGGTTGTATGAAACAATTCCTTTGAGCTCAGCATTCCATTGTTCCTTGTCTTGCACCCAGTATTTAATGTGGACCAGTTGCGACCATACTTTCCCCCATTGTTGGACACATACAATGTTGTTGAACAGTTGACACGAACAGAGCTCAACCCAAGCTACATCGAACAGGCCACAACTGACAATATCATGGACACACATATCGAGAACACTCCCTAGCAGAGGATCTAGTTATATCGAGTTGTCAAAGAAGGCCAAGTTCGTCAACAGGGCAAGTGAACAATGTTATCGATGAAATAGGTAACCTCTTTTCAATCCTTTTTTCAACAAACAATTTTGTTTTTAGCATAATTTTATAAAATGTTGAAATTTGACCTTCAAAAAAAACCAAGTGCGTTCTGGAAGACACTTTTTTTTTTTGTGTTTTTTCATGTTTTTTGAGACTTTTTGGGCTAGAGTTCCCGTTTTGAGGTCAGGTTACCTATTTGATCAGTAACAGTGTTAGTGGTTCACCAGGGACCAAGTTCAACAGAAATTTCCTCGCCTCATGGAGGCTCTGCACACAATGGGGACCATTGCTTCCTAAGGAGGGGGTATTGATCCAGGTGGATATTGGTGGAAACAGGCCTATTCCACCTAGAACCTCAGTCAGTTTCACTTGTTTCCTTGATTATGGCAGCATTTACTATTTTTAAATGTTTTTCAAGTCCTAAACTTCTGGAGTTATTTTGACCCCCTAAATGACGTTTTTTTGAGGTCCACAGCAAGTTCATGGTCGTAGGCAAGGGCTTGTGGAAACTACTGTAGTACTCGGAGAGATATTTCCAACGAGGTATTGTACGCGCCAAACAAAGATCATATGACCAAGTTACGACCCCGAGAAATTGGTTTCCCAACTAACCCAACAAGGCCCACAAACTCTTAGCATTCCATCACCTTGGGTTATGGTTTTGGTTATTTAGTGTTTTCCCTTTTTGTTCAATAATAAAAATGCACTTGAGCCTCTTTGTAACACAGTTCAGAGGCATGTTCCGCCCATCTCTTCTCAAAGATAAGCTACCATCGCCCGAGCTCGTTTATTTCCATTCTATTTGTAAGCATTTTTCAGTTCTTTGATATTAATTAAATGAAAATTTATTTCGACTACATCTGTGTCTTTATGTTTATATTTGTATTCTGTTGCGTTCTTGCATAAATATGGATCACACAGACCCCAGATATAGGTGACCGCTACATCCACTGAATATTTGTACCAGGAAAATCCACCTGAAAGGATCATGTCCTATTGGCTCAAACATGGACCCTAACCCCGAGAGTATCGAGAGAATTGAAACCGAGACCTCTCAATAGAAAAGGTGCTTTAACAATGGGGACTCGACCAAATGAGATAACACTCAAGGCTATATATTTATGTTTGTTACATTAATTATTATTTATCTTTGTTACATTTCCACCTTCTTAAGGAATGCTTTGTCTTTAAAGCATAATGAAAAAAATTCTCTCTAGTTGCGCACATCACTTCGGCATATATAATTCATTGTAATTCAACATGTATTAAAATCAAGATTAGTCTTTTTTTTTTTGTGAATCCCACCTCTCTTTTTATTTTCAATAAAATATTATTTTATTGATTAGTTATTATTATTTTTAATTTTATTGGTTTTTTTATGTATATATATATTATTTTTCTATGTTAACTTATATTTTAATATCCTAAATTATAACTAATCCCACCACTAATTTTGATAGTACAATGTGTGTTCCCTACCGACATGTACCTTTCTTTGTACAACTTATATGTCATGTAAACAGTGACTGAGACAATTGATAACAGTGTTTGATGATTCTCTACAGCACTTAATGTACTCCTCGACAACTTGGTTGGCCGACCTTTGGACTCCAGTAGCCCCTAAGCCACTCAGTCTGAGTTCAACATTCTCTATTTTGGGTTGGTAATGTAATATCTGCTAATACATCATCTCAAATCCACAACTTGTCTCCATACCCATTTCCACCGCCTTTTAATTTGGCGACGACAAAGGAGACATCAGATAGCAACGTGGTGCCTGAAAGGCTTGTTACACGAGTTGAGCATACATGGCCCTTGACATCCTCATAGAGACATCCACTATCTCCGTATTGCCCAAAAAATTCTCTATCTGAGACGCATCCTTCATGAAATCCTCGTCCTATTCATAAAAGGCCTCTGCCTCCTTGGAAATTAAGTGTGGCTCGTGCTTCAAAACCTGAGCCATGCTCAGAGGAACTCGAACCCTAAACCTATGCATGTTAACCCTGGCTTTATCGAGATAACCCTTAATATGATTGTTTATAACGTTATGAACAAAATTTCTCGCTTTGATTTGCAAGAAACCACTCGGGAGAGCCCGCCAGGAATCCCATACTGAGGGTTTCACCGGTAAATGGACAGTCTCCCTCACAAAAGCAGACAAAGATAGAATGTGAATAAAAACCCTATTCAAGTGGTTTTCTAGCCAGATCCACCGCAAAATCACACAAGTAGCCTCGATGAGTAAAAATTTGTCATCTATACCCCAAACCCCGGTTGAAACACTAGGTATGTGTTTCGTGATTTCGCATAGAATAAAGACCATGAACCACTCACCCTCTACGTTGTCTTTGTATTTAAGCTTATTGTGATAGGAAACAGAAACCCGCAGGTTCGAGTCCCAGCGGTTGGAATTGAGAGTACAAGGGCATAAAGAGGTTATAGAGGATTGAAGTTTGAATGACGTGTTGCCATATATGATCCTTGGCGAAATATGAAATTGTGTCTAGGAATTGTACATCGATTTCTTTCAATTAGGACTCGATTTCTTCGGCTAGCATCGAGTCTGATAATGTGAAGTCTCGGAAAATTGCATAGAGAAGATTGTCGTCGGGGATTCTCGCTCGGCTTGCCGAGTATTCGTATTCTTTGTCCATGGTTTCCATTGTTGCAGAAGCTTCACACACTTTTCTCCTAAAAATTATATTTGTTCTATGTAACTCAATGAGAGGTGTACATTCAATCTCTTCATATTTGTTCTCATTTATATCGCATTAGAGAAGTTTTGAGGTCTAAAATGGGCCTCCTAAGAAAAATGTACAACCAAAATAAACCTTATAAGAACCAATAGGATTCAAGATGATGATGTCAATGATGGGAGATGATTCACCATTTTTGGAGTAAAAAACTAAAAAGATTAAAAAATAATAAAATAATAAAACTACTTTTTCAACTTGTATTTTCAACTTATCTACCTAAGGTTTTAGTTAAATTTAGAATGGGAGTACTCGTTGGATGCAAAATTTGATTCATCATCCAAGGAGTACCCATGTTGCATACTTTCGATGGACCTTGCTACACGCAAAATGAGAAATACATGAAAAAACGTGATTGCAATCACGTTTTTTCATGTATTTCTCATTTTGCGTGTAGCAAGGTCCATCGAAAGTATGCAACATGGGTACTCATTTGACGATGAATCAAATTATTCATCCAACAAGTGTTCCCACTTGAAATTTGAGTAAACCCATTGGGAGGTAAGTTGAAAGTACAAGTTGAGAAAGTAGTTTTTTTTTCCCTCTAAAATTTGATGATGTAATCTAATCTTGTTTTATTATTTCCATTATTATTTTATAATTTCCTTAGGAATCTCATTTTAGACCTCAAAATTCCCCTAATGGATTCTATTTCCAATCATTTTTCTTTCTCTCGGGTGGCAATTTATATTGTAGCTATATCATGATGTTTTTCTCCTAATTTGACAAGGACAATTTCTTCATTTTGGTTCAACGATCCCTCGTGGTTTTCCTTCAACTCTCTATTCTTTGTCATTTTTGCATGCACTGATTTCGATTCCATCCTTTCAAGCATCCTTTTCCTAGTTAAAACATTCTTCGTTGCTATTTTGTTTCATGTCAATGTCAACTTCTATTGTAAGTGTCAAATTCGGTGTTTCAAAAACCTTTAGCGATTTTATAATTATTTCATTCATTCCCTGTAATAATTTTTCGTTGAGTTTTATGGTATTTCAATACTTCTTTGAAATATGTTTCCATGATTTTAGGACCCAGGAATATTGGTAGCCTAACGTGGCTTTGACCAAGTGATCTTAATATATAGCTCTGATACCATTGTAGTAAACAAATAGTATTCAGTTTGATGTTGGAGAAGAATTATATTTTGTAATAGATGTCTTGATAAACATATAATTGATAGAATGATTGAATGTTACAATAAGGGTCCTGCTTATATACTAGGCAAGATGCCCCTTCACAAATATTCATGTCTTTTGGGACATGTCCCTTGAATAACTAACTATTATGTAATATTTATAATTAATATTTAATATTACCCAACCCACCCAGGTTCAAGCCTTCAAAGGCATGGTGTAGTTTATATTGATTAGGCTCAAGGAGTAAGCCCCCCCAGAGAGTTCTCACTCTGACTGTGGTCAATACGGGATGTCTCGGCTCTTGCTTAGTCATTGAGTCTTTCTTGATATATGTGTGTGTGTGTGTTACATTAATTACTATTTAATATATTTATTATGTTTGTAACAGTGGCAAGGGGTTAGAAATTATGGATTAATATGATAATGGTTATGGGTTATCGATTATAGAGAGTTAGTGATTAGTAATTATGGGCTAAAGGACTATATAGATTAGGGGTTGATAGTAAATGGGTTAGTATTTTTTTCAGTTAGGGGACATTGGAGTTGCATCGATTAGGGGCAAGAGGTTATGTGTTGATGACCTAGTGGCAAGGAGGTAATAGGAGTGTTTAGTTGTGGTGAATTAAAAGTTATAGGGTTAAAGCAATTAGGGATTAGCAATGATTAGGGGGTTGTGGGAGAAGGGATAATATGTTTAATGTTATTGGTTAGGGATCAATGCGTTAGGGGTTAGAGGTTATGGGAGTGGGGATAAGGGGTTAAGGGTTAGAAATCAATTGGTCAGTGGTTCAGAGGATATACTATGTGGGTTATAAGGTTATAGTGGTTAGGAGGTTATAGGATATATGGATTGTAATATTATAGTGATTAGGGGCTACAAACTAGCAATCAATGAATTGATGTTTTGGGGGTTATGGAGGTTGAGGTTAGCAATCGATGTGTCAACAGATGGGTAATAGGATTTATTGTATATATGTTAGAGGTTGTGGAGGTTAAAAGTGAGATTATGAGTGAGGGTCAATGCATTAGGTATGGTTAAATAGGTCAATGGCAATTATGGGTTATGGGGATCAAGGAATTTGTGGTTATAAACTAGGCATTAATGGTCGATGATTAAAGAATTAGTGGTTAGTAGGTTAGGCATCAACATCTTTTCAAGGGCATGGCGCTAGTGGGTATGGGTTGATGCAGATAGTGGTTATGGGGTTACGGGTTATAATTATAGGGGATAGGGTTAATAATTAACATATAGTGGTTATAGAGGATATGGAAGTTATTGATTAGGGATTAGGGGGGTTAGTGGTGATAGGGGTTAAGGGTAATAAAGTAGAGGTTATGGGTTAATGGATTAGCGATAAATGGATTCAAGAATTATGCTTAAGGGGCTACAAGTGTCAGATGTTAGTAATCAATGCTAGGTAGATAGTTAACGGGATATGGGTAAGGGATTAGGAGTCAACAAGGTAGTGATAAAAGGGTTAGTAATCAATGGATCATTGACTAGTGGGTTATAGGGTAAATTTTAGCAATAAACGGATTCATTATTTTGGGGTGATGGGTTAGACGGATATGAGGTTATGAGTCAGGGATCAATGGTCAAGATCATAGGTAGCAAGGGTAATATGGGCTAGCAATCACAAGGGATAAGGCATGAGTGTTTAGGAGGTTGTGGGGTATAGGGTTATGAGTTATGGATCAATGGGTTAGTAGTAAGGAGATGTAGGAGTAATAGGGTTTATGGTTTAATGGTTACAAGTTAGGGGTGAGAGTAGTGATCAATGGATTAGTAGTAAAGGTGACACAGGTTATACAATGTAGATGCATAATGGCTAGGGGTTAGAGGTTAAGGGTTGGGAGTTAGGAGTCAAATGGTTAACAATTAGGGGTTTAAGGGGTCAATGGTTATGCACAAGGGTCTAGTGAATCCGAGATATGGATTATGGGTTGCAATGGTTAGTGGGTTATTGGCTATGGTAATTTTCTATATTTACATGTCCTAGTGCATGGGTTTACGAATCTTTTAGTAGATGCTTCTAAAAGGTCTATATGTATAAATAAAAGACTCGTGTCCCTATATTTGATATATAGTGAAAATTTGGTTAACAATAGTGTTTAGATTGAGAACATTTGAGAAAAAATCATTAGGGTGTGGTTTAGTGTTATATATCTTCATTGTATGTTATGTTCCCAATAATAGCATATGCAATAATGACAAATTTAAAAACTATCTCCATGTTTTTTTTAACTTGCCTGTAGGAAAACCTCTTCATTATTTTTATGTCCGCCCTAACCTTTAAAGTTTATTATGTATTTCGTTTTGTCTGTACACTTCTTTTGTTTCCCATAATGTCATAACACAGCTAAAGTGAAAAAGAATCTGGCAATTATAGAAGAAACCCAACCTGCTAGGAGGACCTTCGAAAACATGATTATTAGATGTGTCTACAAAAACAGGATAAAAGAAAGCCACAGTCAACAGTGGATTTGAGTTCATTAAGGTAGGCATCCGCATGGTCACTTGACACATGGTTATAAAACTAATCACAGCTACATCTAGAAATAGATATTCGATGGCCATCGGATGGTAAGAAAAAATTATCACTGTTTCTAACTAATTTCAGAATTTGGTGAATATAAGAGAAAATATTTGGTGAATACGAGAGAAAGTACAGCTCAGAGCATATGTATTGCTGATTTGTAATCCTCAAAAATAAAGGGAAGTGCAAGGCAAAGAAACAAAAAGAAGGCAACTTCTAGTGATTAAAGATCCTCAGAGATGTATGGATGGTTTTCAGTGAGGTAAAGTAGCCGAACTCAGAAAATTGTCTTGTGAATAAAACCGAGGCAGAATTCTAAGCTTGACTGGCAACTGTAGCATGCTGCAGTAGAAATGTTATCCTTTAACTCTTCTGAATTCTTGATCAAGATTTATTTCACACCAGCACATGCACTCTTCTGAATTCTTGATCAAGATTTATTCTACACCAGCACATGCAATCGTCAAATTTTACAGGCAACCTCTTCAAGTCTGATTTTTTAATATAGGGTAAGAACACTAGAGAGAATAAAGCAGCATTAAACAAACAATTAGGCATGTACCTACTTGTCTGGAACTTACACTAAAATGGCAAACACGGTCTAAACACAAACACTAGTAACTACATTCAAACTTTCAGAACAATATTCTCGAGTATTCTGCATATCTTGGCAGTCTGCAGAAAATAAGATAAAATAAAATGAGATCATTTTATTAAGGTCGAACAAATGACCAAAAGTAAGTAAATGGGACTAATATCCAACAAATGACCAAAAACAGGACTGCTATACAAATTGACAATATAAAGAGGGAGTGAAGAGGCTACTCCTATAAAAGCAAGAGTAGATCTATTCTCTACGGTCTAGGTCCATATGTCCCCTTCTGTATGGAGTTTTCATGATGCAAGTGTACAGGGCAAACGATAGACAAAAACATGAGTCAGAATATTGATGCGGGCTTGTGTCAATGGGACAGCCTCTCACAATATACGCAAATGCCAAACTCTGCAAGCCTGTGATAACTGCGTCTCTAAGCCTGTGGGAAAAAAAAATTAGAATGCATGCATTGGTTAGTAAATTGATCTAGAGCCTATTTTTGGTGCATCTTAATATCTATTATTACGAGCATGCTGCCTTGGCCATTAATTTATTATTCCGATAGTACCCATTAAAGCCTGCAGGTTGCAACATCTATTGTTAATCAAGAGAAATATATACCACATGGAGCATATACACAAATCATGACAAGGTTGTGTTGGCATTCAATCCAGAGGGGCAGTAAAAGGATGGAAAATAAAAGGATATCCTCAGTAGATTGTATTTATGCCTGTGCATTGACTTAAATCGTCTTGCGGTCCTCAGATTAGACAGCTAGCAAAATGTTTATCAATACATGATAATTAATCAAGTTGTCATATTTATAGGAGATAAACAAAACTTACGACGATGTACTAAAACATGATTAGCCTAACACGAAATTCCCTATAACAATGCCCTGGCACATGCAATGGTGGTCATCAGTGCATTAGGGGCAAAATTAATCTCACTTTCATCAAAACATTCACCATCAATCTGAGACACAACATGAAAGTAACCTCCCCTTGAAAAGAACAAAAATAGAGAAACCAGCTCCCAAAAAGCACGAATAAAGAATCTGTGTATAAAAACATGGCATAGGCACGCATGTACATTATTTCAAATCCTCTCTTCAGTTTGTTTTTATCTCGACTCTTTTTCATTGATTATTTTATTTACAACGATTAATCAACAACCTTCCAACTTCCTCTCTCTTCTTGTCCCCGAATGATAAACTGTTGAATTTTCAACCAACGTAACTTAAGATAGGTACAATGGACCTGTTGGTACATGAAATATTAGAAACAGTGAAAGATGGCGGTACTATTCCATTCGAATTTTTTTAAGACCTGTGTCGAATTACATCAAGTTTCACATTTGATCGTTGAACACTCGAGCCTTGCTACAGTATGTGAACAGGAAGTTTTAACTTTTAACTGCAGGCATTAATACCCGAGCAATACAAAGAAGCATACACAAATTAGACATCGTGCTTCCTCAGTCACCTTCAAATTCAGATCAACGAATACAAACAACATTATTATAAAAATACCACAATGTCTAAAGTGGACGATATATAATAACAATAAAGAACCTTCACTGCTTACAAACAAGAATTAAGAAGCTTATAACTGTCGGATGCAGATGACCTGTTACAATTTCTTCAGATATACACCTGTTGCATTTTGCATTTTGCAATTGTGCACTTGCTATTGAAAATAGTAGTGAGAAAAGGTTCCTTGATTTGTGCCTTAATCAAAGGGGCCACAACGAGATTTTTTTAGCATACTCAAGTTCCTATAAGTTATGAACCAATTCCTATAAGTTAGGACGAATTCCGATTTAGGATGAGTCCCTACAAATTAGGACGAGTTCCTATAATTTAGGATAAGTTCCTAAAAGTAAGGAGTTATGAAGCAGTTAACTGATGTGTTAAAGTGGAAGGCCAAGTTATTAGTCTTCTAGTGCAAGTTAATTGAGGAAAAGAATGTGTGTTTGAGTCTCAAGTCCTTGATTTGAGATAGGACGAGCTGCATGAGTACTTAAGTCATGCTAACTCAATCAATCACAAAAGCAAACTTCTTAATTAGAAACTCACTAAACTTGGCCATTCGAACTGCTTTAAAAGGAGGAACGAAGGCACAATTTGATCATTTTCTTGTGAGCACGAGTTGGTGAGACAAGACAATAGAGCTCACGGGTTTGTGAGAAGGTTGCACAGGTTTGTGTGTGGAGCTTGTAAGAGGAAGAGTGTGCAATAGAAGCTTGTGCACAGATTGGTAGACAGCAGCAGAGATCAGCAGTCTTGCAAGGGTTTCATGCTTAGAACAAGCAAGGAAGACAAGTGTGTTTTCTATTGCACAGTTTTTTCTATCAATAAAATTCTAGAACAAGTAGAGGGTTTTCCCAATTGGGTTCTGATCAATGTTTTAAAAACCGGAACCGGTGACCGGACCGGTGGACCTAATGAACTGGGTTTCTAACCGGAACCGGTCTAACCGGGAGCGGTCAGATCTCAATGAACCGGTTTTAAAAAAAATACATTAAATAATTATTTTTTAATAAAAAAACTATTTTTAAGATTTGCAACCATGATTCCAAGCCAATAGAGACAAAATATGCAAAGTTTTCTCATTTATATACCATGCAAAGGTGAATATATCAAAATGGCACCGAGTGCAATACATATCATCGAAAAATACATAAGCAATGAGGCTCAAAATGGCCCATAAAGTCCAAAAACAATGCTACAAGCTATGAGGCCATTGGCCTAATACAAGACTACATATTAGTGATCAATAACATGATCACTCCTCATCATGATCAAAATCATCACCACTACTAGACAAGGGATCATCAACATGAGCTACATAAATAATATGGCTCAGAGTTTGAGGACTCCTAAAACTTCTCTACAACTTTAGTAGTAGTAATAGTAGTAGCAAAAATAGACATCAAAACCAATGTTCTAAAAAACGGAATCGGTCAGCTACCAGGTCGAGGTAATGACTCGGTAATGACTCGGAATCGGTAATGACTCGGTCGACCAGGTTTCAATGACTCGGAATCGGTAATGACTCGGTTTTTGTAAAAAATACATTAAATATTAATTTTTTTGTACAAAAACATAAATTTAAAGATTTTTATTCATGTTTCCAAACACAAAGCATTACAATATAGACAAAAGACAACATATGATAAAAGTAGGCTCATGAATATATCCATTATATCAAACATAGACTATCAAACTGAATTCCAAGCAATGAAGTACAATGCATATGTTTGTACTAGGTCGGCTTATCCTTTTGAAGGAAACATAGGCCTGTCAATAATTATATATTTACTGCAAAAGGCAACCTCAGATATCAACATAGACTTATGTTGCTGATTTACCAACCAACTCGGATTGTGACAACACAAGCTGCCATTTTGTTAATGATGATCAAGACACAAGTATTTTATCCTCATATGAGCTTCAAGAGGAGATGAATAGGTCACTGTATCTGCCTCTTTCTTGCAACAAGTTCGTGCAACAATTATGCTTTTATTCAAGGCTTGAAATTAGTTGACAAGTCTGGAGATCCTTGTCACAGATCCTCGCTACTTTAAGAGGCCAAAATCACTGAACCGAAGGTTGTCTTGTACCAGTTGAGCTGCAGAGATATAAGGTCAAACAATGACCTGTGATTTAATGAAGATAGACCTTCAAGTTTCATTGCTTCAGAAAAGATAATCAACCATTTTCGTTGTCTCAGAGATGATATTCATGTTCAGAACTGGTGCCCTTAATAGAGGTCAAGTCACAGTGATAGAAGCTACCAAATTCGCTATGTCAGAGATGATATGTAGAGGAGGGCCAGAGTTGTTTTAGATCATGGTTTTAAGCCACATTTCCATGCTTCAGGGTCTAGTGCAGATCTCAGTTTCTTCCTGCACCTTTGTTGTATTAGATAGAGATCCTAATAAATTTTTGCTGGGATTTAAGCCTCAGAATTGATGCCCTAATGAGGGCCAAATAGATGTGTTGCTTGAGTCCAGAACCTGAATCTTCCACCTGCAATGAAGATTACCCAAACAAATCCCAAAACCAAAATAAAACAGAAGAAAAGTGCAACAAAACCCTGCCACTGAACTAATCATTCTCAAACCCTCTCTTCTGATTTCTTCGCTGTATCCGTAGAGATTGAATTTCAGAAATGTATCACAAATTGGGAGGGCTTAGACAACCTAAAAAAACCCTAACAGCGAATTAAAATTCATTTTCAAGTCCACAAAACCGATTTTTTTGGGCCCACCGGCCGGCTGTTATGGCTCGGCCTGGTTGAATCGGGCTCGGCTTGGTCGGCCGGTTTGTTATCGAGCCGGCCGAGCCATTACAAAAACCGGCCGGCTCGGTAATAAACCGGCCAACCTGGCTGGTTTTCTACCTGGTCGGACCGGCCACCCTACCGGCTCGGTCGACCAGGCCTGGTCGGTTTCGGTCAGGCCGATTTTTAAAACAGAGATCAAAACTACAAATCACTCAGCAACATGGTCTCTCATGAAACTCATCATTGATTCATCGCTACTAGAAATGGGATCATCAACAAGAGATACATAAACATCATCTAGCTCAAAGTCTTCAGACTTGGATTGCTCAACCTTATAACATGAAAGAAATTGAAAAAGTTTAACATGCCTAACCAGTGATTTTGGTTTGAGTGAAGGGTTCATTTCCTCAACCTTAAAATGCAGTAGAAAAATATTAGCATGCCTAACCAGTTGTTTTCCTTTCAGTGAAGGGTAAATTCTTGTTAAGGCCACGGTAGGGGAGTTCAACAACCAATACCACCAACATCAACAAAGTTCAACAATCAATGCCACCAACATCAAGGTTCTTAAATGACTTCATGCTCTTGATCAAATGCCAATCTCGTACCCTTACACATGATAGAAACAAATGGAAACATTGCAAACCCCCAAACCATGAAACCTTGAAAACCATTAAGTCTGCTGAATTGTGAGTGAAATCTAAAATTCTAGTTTCTCCATATGAAATCCAATGAGGACGAAACCACTCTTAAACATCCTGAGTCATTTCATGGTAATGTTAAAAATTTAAGTAAAAGGATGAAAATGAAAAATAAAGGAAATGTCACTTTTACTTTAAGAATTTAACATTACCATTAATTGCCAAGAGGATGGGTCAGGAAAATGAGAAGATAGGCAAAGTCAAGTGAAGCCCCCCTTGCCCTCCTGAAATGGTAGCACAAACTTGAGCATGGGACACCTAACCGGCCGGTTTATGCATTAACCGGCCGGTTTCATACCTAACCGGCCGGTTAGGTCCGATTAACCGGGATTTTTTGGTGAGATGCCCCCTTGAACCCGGTTGCAGTGCCGGTTCCACCCGATGACTTAGTTGACCGGCCGGTTTGGCCGGTTACCGGTTCAAACCGACCGGTTTTTAAAACACTGGTTCTGATGCAACAAGCTGAATGTCTACTCCAAGGAGGGATGGTCAACTGTGACGTGGCCCTGGTCGCATTCTCTTCCGTTTTCCCTCGTGGTCTTTTTATTCTCTTGGAGATTTTATTTATCAATTTTTTTAGAAAAATTGACAAATAAATATAATTGAATGTTATAGGTAAATCCCGGCTTATATCTTATCTCCAACTTTATAATCAAAGTTATAACTCCGCGCCTTTATATATATATGTTGGCTTTACAATAATCCTTGTGATTTAATTAACTTTCCGCGCCTTATGTGATACCCCAACACTTTATAACCAATATTTAAATCTTCGGGCTTTATAATTATAAACCACGCTTTGGAAGAAAACTTTATAATAGAGCCTTCGCTCTGGCCCACCTACATATATATGTATCAATAATCAATCAAACGTATGCACCGCACCTCCTTTATCTTCCGCGCACTTATATTAAACGTCGCGCATCTTCCACAAGCGATCACCGTCCGATTTCCTCTGCCCAGATCAACGACTCTGAGTGATTAAGCTCGGCGTCCTCGTACTAATGTTAACGCGCGAAAGCGCAGTTTAAACGGTGGTTTTGGAACAGCTCCTTTGCCACATGTCCAACGGTCTATGGAATCGCTCGCCCTCCCAACAGTACCGCCTCCGTACCAAGAGCGGTGCGAAATGGGGAAATCCACTCTCCAAAACAACTCGCGGTTTTTTCCACAGTGTTTACCCAAGGTTAAGGTGGGTTACGTTCTCCTTCACATTCATAACTCAGGTTTCGACTCGGGTTAGGAATTCTGATTATCAATAAACAATGTATTTCTTTTGAAACAAAGCGAACTCCAGTTAACTTAAGAAATGAATTAAATGGCCACGATTTTACGCAGAGACCTCGCCTGCGGCGGGATTGAATTCGCAGGGTTTTCTTTTCGAGTAAATTAGGGAACACCAGACAGAAGTACGCGGAATTCTTACAGGAGTTCAATTACACACGCATAGAGTTCATTACTTCACGATCAAACAACCTCTGGACAATTTAGGATTCAACACGATTCTAGGGTAAACGTGCACAAAACTATTTAATTGGAAGTAATTGCAACACACACAGTTTTTTTCTTTCGAAATCTCTCTCCCTCTGCATCCGAGGGAATACATTTATATGCATATACATATGTCTTTTCGGTTCCTCTGCAAGGACCGTTTATGGAATTTCAACAATCTAATCAAAACAATTTAACTGACTGGAATCTGACAGCTAGACTAACTATTCGACTTCTACAACTTAATTGCAATAATAATACAACCAGCTACGGTATTGATTTCAAGCCCTCCTAGCCACAACATGTGGACAAAACTCCTACATTGCTGGCTAGTATTTAATGCCCCTGCATCAGGTTCACTAGAACAAATATTGTGTTTTGATACTATTATGACTGATTTATTTCTGTTCCTATTCCGCTGCAAAATTTACTAGAGAAATTCTATGTCTATATGAAAAGAAAGTAGTTTTCAGATTGTTCATATTAGCAGCTGCAGAATTTCGTGGATTTTCAACATGGTATCAGAGCAGTGAACAGAATCAAGACCAGCACAAGCTCAGGCAAGCATCATAAAAAAAGAACTTTTGAAGCAGTCATAGCCTCTAGAAGCCTTATCAAGTGAGAAGGAGCCGAGCTTATTGTGTCTTTCTGTGATTTGGTATGGGCCGAGTTTGAGGGAAGTTCATGGCTCAGCTGGAGGGCAATTCTGTGCTTCTTTTTTTGTGTGTAATTCTCTGTGTATCAGGCCGATATATCAAATTCAGATCAACGAATACCAATGACATTATTATCAAAATACCATAATTTCTAAAGTGGACGATATATAATAACAATAAAGGACCTTCACTGCTTACAAACAAGAATGAAGAAGCTTATAACCCTCGGATGCAGATGACCAGTTCCAATTTCTTCAGATATACACCTGTTGCATTTTGCATTTTGCAATTGTGCACTTGCTAAATCTAAACCAAGGTGCTGCAATTGATGATATACTCACTTCAGTAGAAAATGCTTTTAAAAATACATCTGTCCTGGCTTGATTATTAATGTTTCTGCTGGTAATAAAAATCCATCTTCACATATAACTGTATATGTTGGTTTCCTCACTAAGATTAGCATTTCAAAAAATATATCTAATATTTTCTTTCACCTAATTATCACGTTAACCAAACTTAGAACAGAAAGAAAAAGGCAAGGCTCAAGTTCTACCAAAGTTACTAAAAGTACCACTATTATCCTCTAGCATTCTGAACAAGTCATTATTTCCAACAATTCTCTTATCTTAAAAGGTTATAAATCAAAGAACAAACATCACTAGGTAGACTTAAAATTGAGTAGTCTTTCACTGTACTACGATCAGTTTTAAATCTCTTGTTTTGCATAGCAACAGATACCATACACCTTTAAAGTATCTACAGCCCTACAGACTTTAGAAAGAAAATCTGTTATGCCTAATATAGGAAGGATCCCAAATTTCACCCTATTTTATCAGGAAAAATGTGAATAAACATTGCTGAAATTAGGCACAACCTGAGAAAGTAGGCAACTAAATTTACATACATATTTATAAGTTCAATAAATTATTGATCCAAGGGTGCCAATATTGCAAAAGATATGTCTCAAATACCTCGGTGATATTACAATTTATGAGACCAAATAAAAAATCTTGTAGAATTCCTTTCACTGCGAGAAACACTGATTAAATGCAATTGCATTTGACCCTTATTGTTGACAACTGCTACCACTCAAAAATCTCATTTCCATACAGAATGGGTCAATTAAAAACCAATATGTTACTTTGGGACTGGACCTTCAACTATTTGACAGTCTTCTGTGCTATGAATGGAGCTTTTGTTTCTGCTTAATGCCTGTGTTGTAGCCTGCGTTGTAGAACTTTCAGCGAATGAAGGCGGACTACCAGTTGACCAACCAAGATTTATAGCCAAATCCTCCACTGGCACCTTAGCTACATCAGTGCGAATACCAATATCTGTTGCATATCTGCTTAAACAATAAACTCCAGCCGTGACTGTAGCAACACCTACTGGACCAGCCAACAGGAGTCTAAAGGGAGAGGAAAGAATAGCAGCAAGAGGAGCACCAATTATTGATGCTGCTTGTCCACTTATTCCTAGGCCATTTTGCTCAATAGCAAGCAACCCTGTCTTGCAATACATTGCAAAGTCCTCGCAATTGTTCTGAAATATATGGTAGTTTCCAAACCCATTTTGAAGCAGGTACATTGCACGGTGAATTACTGATTCTGGGGGATCTGATTCTGCAAGCGTGCATGTCCCTCCACGGGCTTTAGCCAGAAAAACAGCTGGACTAACACCATACTCAAATCGATACAGAGGTCCTCCAGCAAGAAAGCAATCTAAACAGGAAAGCATCACTCCGCTATTTTCTCTTTGGAAGCCACAGTCAGGGCATGTGAGGCATTGAGTTCGTATTGAACTAGGGACAAATGCATCAAGAATGGTCCCAGTTCCAAGTTCTTGGCCTGGCCCTCTTGTGAAATGGACTACTTTGTTACCCCCAACATAAATCCCTGTATAGAAATCCCCAGAAACAAAAAAAAGTGTGTGATGAAGTAAATTGGAAAAAACATACAAAATCCATGCACTGTTCACAATATAGATAAACAGTCACTCAAAACAGAGAATATACTGGACAACAACAACAAACTTGGAATCAAAATCTGCATCAATGTTGAAAACTCACATTTGTAAAATCAGTCAGATATCTAAAATACAAATGGCATACAAATTTCAACTGGACGTAAGATTCATGTAAAAGAGCAAATCCCAAGGGGTTAGCTCAACTAATTCTCCACCAATCTTGCTGGGCATTTGGCTAGTTCTGTGTTAGCAGGTGCTCGGTTTGGATCCCCTTGGGTAAGGCACACAGGTACCAGAGGATTACTAGGGATGCCATCTACAAATGTGGGAAGCAGCCCTTGGGTTTCCCTGAGGCATTTTCCTTGGAAAAAAATAATAGAGAGCAAACAATAACATACAGATTACGGGCAACAAACCACAACTTAAACATTTTAAGGGAAAAAAACCAGATTATGGCTCCTTGAACTCTCCTTGATTGTTGTAGCCCTAGAGGGAGAAGCATAGCAATCAGCTGGTAACTGCCAGCAGATACCATACCTCTAGTCACTATCGCTCTATAGTATATAGATGTTCATATCTAGGTGTGTCAGGAATGAATCTCCAACTCTACTCATCTGAAGTTGGCACATAAGAATGCAAATTATCAATAATTTAAATAATAAAAAATTGACAATTGTAAAGAATATAACAAGTAACAAACCTTACCAAGTTTGACATGTATTCATGAGTCAAACTCATCTCAGCATAAAACTGAGCCGAACTGACTTGCAGTCATGTCAAACTCACTGCCAGTGTTTCTGACTTGCCAGGAGAGAGAATATCTCACAAGTACTTGCAGGTCAAACTCTGACAAACAAGCTCACCAAGTTTTTCACAGGCCAGCAAGTTTGACTCACCAGCCTAATAAATAACTCAGTGTGCCCCCCTATATAATCCAAACAGAACATATATAACCATTCTACCAATATTTTTCCAGTGACTTTGCCAGCTCTGTCCCAACATAGAAGAACACAAATTTCAGCATACACGGCCAGGGTTTCCATTAGGTAAAAGGACGAATGTTTTGGCATCCAAATCATAAGGCTTTCCCGTCCAGCACTCTAATAGAAGTCCAGCAGGCTCAGTTGGAGGTTATGAACTTCTCTCTTCCCCAAGTCCTCAGGTCACCATGGGATCCCACAAAAAAATTGGAGATAGAATCAAACATATTGTAACAAATTTTAGGGTTTATTGCTGCTGTTTTCTTCCATAAAACCTTACGACCTAAACCAAAAGTTCAGAAAATTCAAAAAAACCCACAATACCAAGAGAGAGGGAGACTTCGCTTGGAAATATGTAAGAAGCTGCAAGATGCACAAGGGAAAGTGAAATGTAATGTTTGTGGGAAAAGTTATATGGGTACGTAAACTGATTTAAATCCACCTTGCCAGAACGGTTAAAAGCCGGGATATGATATACCAACTTGCCAAGTGCTACTCAAGATGATAGACGCCAAAAAAAGTTGGTCTTAGGAGCCTATAATGAGGCTAAAAATGAGAAGGCCAAAATAATATAGCTGCAAATGCAACAGGAACTAGGGTGCAGAGATCTTCAAATAGACCCCCCTGTAAAGTATATTATATTGTCCACAACCACAGACAAGAAATACTTTTCTGCATGAACGTTAACCTAATCCTATTCATCCTCCTATTTCCACTCATCTTAGAACCAGGGGTGGTAATATACACACTGTTCACTGATTGTACGCAACCTGGTTTGCAGCCTAGTTTGGATAGCACAGGTTGGAAGAAGAATAAGCATTAGCAAGCAAAGAAAGCTATTGTCAACCTCTGGCACTATTCACATTACTTACAGGTGTCTTAAAAGCTCTCATTGGAGTGGATGACTGATGTAATTGCCATGTTGTGCCAGAGTTCAAATCCCCTACTTGTGAAAATCTCAGGGATCATTTGAGGGATGAAACAATTGACAATGTAACCCAAATTTATGGAGAGTACTATCAACCATGGGAAGAGTGACGAGTGTCCAATTACAAGGAATATAACCTTGACAAATTTCTTCCTTTTGTTGTCCAAACAGCATAATATTCCTGTTCTATTGATGCCTTCAACCAAGTTAAGAGTGTCTATATGCTCTGTGAACTCAAGGAGACGGTTGTTGAAGAGGTGTTGGAAGAACATGAGGGGTGAATCACTGAATTGTTACTTAAAACACAGCCCATTATATGGTTGATGGTAATCTTTTCATGGAGAGATACTCCATCGTTTGGACCTCGTGAGAAGCATATTGATTGGATTTAATGTTGAAGGACTTCGGTAAAATTGGTTAAATAACATGTGTTATCAAAACGCAAAAAGCATCACAAAAAACATTTATAATCACGTCTTGATTTTAAGTATCATAATAAGTTACCCTTAAGGCAAGGAACTTGTCCTTCTACTGGATTTCCCACAAATTTTCATGCCATGCAGTTCTCAATTCTCGGATAACTTCCCTGAAGAGGATGTTTATGGGTCTTGACTGGATAAAATCCAAATATCAAAAAATCATATAGGGCATGAACGTTTCTCTCTTGTGTTTAATGATAGTTCTAGGAAGGAAGCTGAGAGGACTATTTCAACTTCACAAACTGTAGCAGTCCTCAGTTATTTCAAGTCCCACTCCCAAGACTTCAAACTTCAAAGTTCAATGTCCATTTCATTTTCAAAATTCATTATGTTTAATTTAGTTTTATGGATTCCTTATTCTATAATTGATTTCATTTCAAAATTTATTGTTTCAAAATAGTAGATGATCAGAAACCCACAATCTGCTAGATTTTGGGATTCCACCAAAAGTGTTTTCACCTTGCTAGGAGAGCACAAGATGTATGACTTTGGGTGGAAGCTTGACTTTGGTTAGAGTGCTAGCATAGCAACCTTATCTTGGAAGTTGTACCTGGGCTATTACCTTAATTGGCATGATGACTAAACCCATTAGGTGCAAACAATAGGGGAGTTTGTTGTTTGATTATGGTCAGTACATACCTAGGAGGAAGAGCACTAGCCACTTGGAGAAGGGGACTTGGCCCTAGGAGCTTGGGACCATGTGGTATACACTTTAGAGGTTGACACTTGACTTGAGGATCTAAGTTGCGCGATACGGGGAAACGAGTACGAGTTTCCAAAACAGGTATGGGTACGAAATGTGACCCCCCCAAATTTTGGAAACGAGGAAATGCGATATGTGTGTGTGTGTGTGTGTGTGTGTGTGTGTGTGTTAGGACATTTAAGAAATGTTATGTGCAATCATAAAGCATACATGATACATTATTACATTATGATTAAATTGTCCAGTGTCAATGCATAAACTATAAGTCTCTAAATTTACATCACATTTACTCATGAATGATCACATAATGAAAGCAGCAATATCCAAAAACAACCTTGATAAATGAGGTTTATTATAAAATATATCCAAAATCGGCCTTTGTTATATATATGAGGCTGCAAGTACGATGAAGACTATGAGGCTGCAAGTACTATAAAGACTAAAGGCTAATAGTCTTCAATCTTCATCCTCATCATCATAATCCTCCTCAAAAATAGAAGCAGAAGCATGTTGGTGAGTTGAAGAAGATGATTGGCCAATTCCACTTCTAGGCTCCCGGTCCTACGCAAAAAACGGCATTTTTTTCCGAAAACACAGTCATGCGGCCTTGAAATGCGTTTAAGGCCGTACTGGGTTACGTTTCAACCTTGTGAAATGTGCTAGTATGGCCTGAAACACGTTTCCGAGCTTTCGTTTCGTTTTTTGCTAGAAACGGCCTCCTTCCCAACGTTTCCTACAACATAGTTGAGGATGCCTGTGTTGAGGAGCATACGTCATGGAGGTAGGTGATGGACACAAACACATATGTTGAGGAGAAGCACTAGAGCTAAGTGACCACATTGGCACACATGAGAGGACACGTGGCATACAACTAGAGGAACAACACCTTGCATGAAAACACTTGGATAGTGGATCACCATGGAAGAGAAAGCAATGGACTGAAGACTTGTTGGAGAGTGCACCAACTAGGATAAGGGGCATTGAGCCCAAGGAGGTTCAAGCTCAAAAGATGTTTGAATTTGGGGCTTGGATAATCCTTGGTTTGACACATATACCTCCTTCTATTATAAAAAACTCCATGTGGGGTTGCCTTGTTGGTGACTTGTATGGCCATATGTCTTTGTTTTATGTTAGCCTCCCTCACCTACTCTCTAAAGGGAAGAGAGAACTCTTGTATTTATTATATTATTATCCTATGTACTTTGCATTGTTTTAGAGATGTCTCATAGAGAGCAAGATGTTAGGGTTCATGAACAAAACCTAGGAGCGTGAAGTTAAGGTTCATGAGGAAACCCTAGGAGAAGACAAAGAGGGAGGGATGAGAGAGAGAGGTATTGGTTGTTCTTAGAGAGCTTGCTTTTGTGTCATGATAAATGTTTTCTCTTATGATGCTAAGGTTTGTGCCATGCATGTAAACCCTAGATAAGACACCGACATTAGGGATGATGATGGATCTTATTGTAACAAAAGGGTTTCCATCCTAGTAGAAGACATGCATAGTGGAGCTAATGACTTGCATGACTTTGAAGCCTTGTTCTTGTAGGATGTGAGTCTAGCGAAAGACACTGGAGAGACTCGCTAAATGAGTTTTCAGCTTAGTTTGATGCCTTGCTTGGAAGAAACTTGATTATTATATCTTTGATGTTCCTTGGAGGTCTTGGTGCTTGTGTTGATGCAATTAGCCCCACCCAATTCCAATTTGTTTTGCACATCAAGTTTAATACCCAAACCCCATTGTTCATTATTGATATTAAACTGGAATATAAATTCAATTAAAACACTAGAAGCTACCACTACTTTTTCACATCAGCTGATAAATTTCACAAACATGCACAAAAATTTAGACACTAATATTTGGTCAATCAAGCCCTCGAAAAACCACAAAGGGAAAACTGGTAGGAAGAGGATTTTATATGCTTTTTCTCAAAGAAATTTACAACATTAATTACAAACGGGGGTACCTATCTCCCTCCTTGAAATTCAGGTCAGCTCCTAGAAAATAATGCAACTATCTAAAAATTCATGCCATTATCCAAACGATCTACCCTCGTTCTTTGTGCCACTATCCAAACTTACTGCCCTCGATTTTCATGCCACTATTCAGATTTTCCGCCCTCGAAAATCATGCCTTTGTCTAGCAAATTCTTCCTCAAAAAACATGCCACTATCTGACAATTTCCTCCTTGAAATTTGCACTGTCAAACTAGCGATTTCTCCTCGAAATTCAAGCCTGTCATACCAGCAATAAATGTGTTGATTTTTCCTCAAAATCAACGCTAAAGATGCCTCTCTTCTCCTCGTTTTTCTGGCTATTGTACTTGTTGCACCTACTCGAATTTCAAGCCACACTCTCACCCTAGGTATTCGTGTTTGTACCTGCCTTCTCCTTGCTTCTCCTCTCCTCTTCTCTAAAAGCTACAAATGAAGAATGAATCTTCCTTTTGCCTTTTCCCCCTTTTTAGTCTCCATAAGGATGAGAATACCTATCCCTAAGATCAAGGGTTGAGATTAGATCTCAACTTCTCTTGATCAAGGGTGGAGATCTAATCTCACATTGACCCCCCCTCATGTCTCCCCCTTCATTAATTACCCCCTCTAGTCACTTTAATAACTTGTTGTACCATGTACTCTTTGCCTCATTAAGTCACGTTAAAAATATAGTCACTTTAATTTTATAAAGTACAATGTACTTCTAGACCTCAAAGTGAATAAAAAGTCACATGAATTTAATGATCTCATAAAATCACATTTAAAAGTTGTGTTCACTTGTTTTCCTAGCCTTAGGCAAAAAGCAATAGGAAACACCTCCTTGGTACCTTTTTCAACACTCCTTCTTACTGAAGAAGGTGTTTCTCACCACTCCCATCTTATCACTGAAGTAGACATGCTTGCCCCCTGGCAAGGATTTGGTGAGAATGTCTACAACCTGTTCATTAGTGGATATATACTCTAGCTTTCACTACCCCTCTCTGAACACAATTTTAGATGAATTGGTATTAGATCTCAATATGCTTTAACCTATCATGAAATACTTGATTTTTCGTGAGTTTAATACAACTTTGATTATCATAGTAAATTGTAGTTAGTCTCAACCCCTGACTAAATAAGTCATACAATAGCTTGCAAATCCAAATGGCCTCGCAACTAGCCTGACTAACTGTAATGTACTTGGCCTCCACGGAACTCAGTGCCACAGATCTTTGTTTCCTCTTGAACAACGACACAACTTACAAACCCAACATGAAACAACATCCAAATGTACTCTTCCTATCACTAGCACTACCTGCCCAATATGAGTTTGTACTAGTGAAGCGAACATCGCATTTTTTCAAAAAATCGCGATTTTTTCACTGAGCCGATTTAATCGCTAATTTTTTCGGCAATTTTTTTATTTTAAAAAAATCGCAATCCGATATGAAAAAATCGTCGTCCCAAAAAACAACGACGTTTAACATGCAATTTTGATTTTTTTCCTCATTTTTGCAGACAGAGGTTAAGAAATAGAGCTAAGGAGAGCTAAGGAGGAGGATAAGTTATCTACAAGGGTAAGAGAGGAGAAAAGTGAAGGAATTTAACAACCCAAGCCAACAAAATTCAAATTTGGACCAAGTTTCTTCAGCAAAACGTTTTTTCCAAGTATGGGCATCAAATTTGACCCTTTTTTTTTGTTTTTTTCTTGTTTTTCCATGGGTTTCTATCACCCATGTATTTTTCATCATTTTTTATTGCATTTGGTTGTGTTTTTTGTTTTTTTTTTTTTTTTTATTGAGTGGAAAGGGTTTATTTTGGTCAAAAATGCAAAAAATTGGTTGTTAAATTTATTTTTTATATTTCTTCTTCTGCTCCTAGTTTCTTTCCATTATTTTTGCTTGGGTTTCCATATGTATTTTTTCCCATTATTTTTGCATCGAGTTGAGGGGTTTTTTTGTGAAAAAATCAAAATGTTGTATGTAAAATTGTAATTTTTTTATTTTATTTTTTAACTTGCAATTTTTCTTCTGCCCTAAGTTCAAATTTCAAAGTTCAAAGTTCAAAATTCATTTTACAGTAAAACTCAAGAGTTCAACAAATTTACAAACATGCCAAGGAAATTGGATCCTTTGTGGGAATTTGGTGAACTTGCACAAGTTCCTGGACATGAAGTAGGGCATTACACAAATACCAATCCAGAAATAATCTGAAGAGCCCTAAAATCATTGAAAGAAATAGAAACAACTAAACTCAGCAAGGCAGCTCTGAGAAGTCAAATTTCAGGGTTTAAAGGTGACCGTGAGAGTGGTAGTGGTTCTTCAACATCAGCATCTTCTACACCCAACCCCATAGTTGCCTCCTCATATTTTGTTCCTAGAACCACTCCCGATGCACAGCGATCTATCTTCTCACTTATTAAAAAAAAGGAGAAGGAAGAAGCTGACAAGTTGTTGGGCAAACTGTTTCTTTGGAGTTATATTCCTTTCAATGTTGCCAGGAACAATCCATTTTATCAGGCTGCGATTGATGTTATCACTGTTGTTGGCCCAGGATACAAAGCCCCTTCATATGATGACTTTAGAGGGCGCATTCTTCAAAATGAAAAAGTTGACTGCACCAAGAGATTGGAGGAGTTAAGGGCATCATGGGAAGTCACAAGATGCAATGTGATGTCAGTTGGTTGGACTGATCAAAAGGGTAGGACCCTTATTAACTTCTTGGTCAGTTGTCCCAAAGGGACAATGTTTATGAAATCTGTTGATGCATCTGCACATGTCAAAGATGCACGATTATTATGTGATTTATTAGATGTGTTCATTTTAGAGGTGGGTCCACAAAATGTTGTCCAAATCATAACGGACAATGCTGCATATTATATTGATGCTGGCAAGATGCTTATGGAGAGGCATCTGAGCATATTTTGGACACCTTGTGTTGCATATTGCATTGATTTGATGTTGGAGGACATAGGAAAGATTCATTTTGTCAAATATATTGTTGAATCATCAAAGAGCATTACAAAATTTATATATAATCATGCATCTATGCTTCATTTGATTAGAACATTCACCAACAAAAAGGAGTTGGTGGGTCTTGCTACTACATGGTTTGCCACTAGTTTCATATCTCTTCAATCCCTCTTGAATTCTATGTGGGATTTGAAGAAAATGTTTCTTTCAGAGGAGTGGCGTGCTTTGACATACAGCCGCAAACCAGAGAGAGAAGCCATCTACAGGTTGGTTTCATATCAGGAAAGCTTCTGGGTGGGAGTGCAAGAGGTGTGCAGCATTACTGAACCTTTGGTAAAGGTTCTTAGATTGGTTGATGGAGAGAAGCCCGCAATGGGCTACTTGTATGAGGCCATGGATAGGGCCAAAGAAGCCATTCGCAGCTACTATGATGATAAGGGTGATGAGGTGTTTCAAAAACAACTTCTTGTATGGGAAGTGATTGATGAGCGATGGAACAACACACTCCATCGTTCCATTCATGCTGCAGGGATCTTCCTGAACCCCGAATTTGCTTACTCATGTAGTTTCATATTTGATGTTGAGGTCATGGATGGCTTTTTCACTTGTGTTCAGAAGATGGTGCCATCTCTATCAGAACGTGCAGAGATATCCAAAGAAATGGAGTTATACAGAATGGCAGGTGGCACATTGAGCTTTGATATGGTTGTCCAGGATAGGACTACTAAAATGCTAGGTAAGATTTCGTTTGTTTCAAATTTCGTTGTCTCCTCAAGTTCATGAATCACAACACCATACTTTGCTTCAACTTTCAATTTTCGAATTTTCATTATTTTAAATTTTTTCTTATGTTTGTAACTTTATACATTTATCTTATTTGTTGTAACGTGTAACTTGTAAATGCATGGTGGAGCTACGGTGGCAGATTACCAAAACTCCAAAATCTTGCCATTAGAATATTCAGCCAAACATGTAGCTCTTCAGGATGCGAGCACAACTGGAGTGTATTTGAAAAAATACACACCAAAAAACGCAACAGGTTAAAAACTTAAAATATTCCAACTGACATTTTGAATTCATTAAATAATTTTTTTTTCTAATTATTAATTTATTATTTATAATATATATTTTTAATTTATTAATTTATGACCCTTGTACAAGTTGGAGTCCCAGCACCTCATTGACATGGTTTATGTCTACTACAATCTTAGATTGTGGGTGAGACAACTTGAGAGGACACCTGATATGGAGGCCATCTCTTTAGATGCGATTGACACCATTGTTGCATGGAGGGTTGAGGCTGAGAGGCCTATCATGGAGTCAGCGCCTGATTGGATAGAGCAGAAGTTAGTGGAGGGGGACGAGGACGAGGCGCAGCAGCAGCAGGAGCAGGAGGAGGAGGTGACACCACCTACCCTTGCTACCGGTAGAGGACGTGGTCTGCCTCCTTTAGCCCTTGGTGCTTCAGGTTCTGGCGCTTTAGGTTCTAGAGCACAACAGAGTCCATTGCCAGCCCCGCTAGCTTCTTCATCTAGAGGGAAAGCTGTTACATTTTCTCACAAGAGGGGCAGAGGAAATCAGTAGTATAGGTTATATGGTGCATTCCTTTGTATATGACATTATGACTCATGATATGAGATACATTATTATATTTTTTGTTGATATTTTGAGGTTGAGTTGAGACTCAGGACTTAGTATTTAGGAGTCTGGACATGATTCAGTTTTATGTGTGATGTAGCACTAGACATGGTATTACACATCTTATATATTAGTTTTTTTTTCATATTTATGTGTCAATGCATTTATTTTATGTTGTGGATGCTTTAGATATTAAAAAAATTGAAAAAAATGAATATTTTTGTATGTGCTGATTTTTTACCGATTTTTTCCCCTCGCCGATTTAACCTCGATCGCGATGTTCGCAACATAACTTTGTACAACCAGCCAACCAGACTACGTCCCATTGGACATAGTTCAGTCCATAATCCACTGTGCCCTATAGGTATTGTAACACATGTTTCGCAACCAACTAATGCACCATCCTGGGCTCCACCATAAACTGACTCAATGTGTTGACCAGATACATCAATGACCTGATCAACTAACGATATAAAGTGAGGTCTACCAACTCAGAATCAGAATCATGCAACTTCTTCCAGTTGGTAATGATCGGTGTGGCCATCAGCCTGCAGTCCTCCATACAAAATCTCCTCAATATGTCCCCTGCATACTTGCCCTGGCCCAAGAAGATATGCTCGTCCTCCTGCCAAACCTCCAACCCCGGAAAATAGTGCATCATTCCTATATCAATCATCTTGAACTCTGAAGCAAGATCTCTCTTGTAGTGCTTAATGAGTCTCTCCTCTCTTATAATGAAAAAATCATCAACATACAATACAAGAATGACTGGATCCTCGCCAACCACAATGCAATATAGGTTTGGATCTACATCATTCTTCTTGAAACCTAGGTGCTACAAGTAGGAGTCAATCCTCAAGTACCATGCTCTCGATGCCTGCTTCAGACCATATAAGGTTTTTTTAAGCCTACATACATGAGATTATCTCCCATGCACCTCAAATCCCTATGGTTGCTCAATATAAACCTCCTCCTGTATGACTCCATTGAGAAAGGTGGTCTTCGCATCCATCTTATCGATCTTCCAACCCATCTTTGTTGCAATGGAGATCATTGATCTAGTCGAGGCGTATCGAGCCACTGGTGCGAAGGTCTCCTCATAATCAACTCCCTCTACCTGTGAGAACCCCTGTGCCACAGATCGAGCTTTGAACTTCTCCATGCCGCCATCCGCAACATGTTTGATCTTGTAAAGCCACCGAGAAGTCACCACTGACTTCCCCTCAGGTCTCAGCACTATCTCCCAAACATCATTCTTCATAATGAAAGCATACTCTTCCACCATGGCATCCCTCTAGATATGCTTACTCACAACCTCCTTGTAGCTAGATGGTTCGATCTCCACAACACTAGCCACATAGCCACCCAACTGCTCTGGTGGTTTGCTCTCCGTAACTGACCACTTGGGTCTTCCCACTGAAACCTGTGTTTCCTTCAAGGTCTCATAAAGCCATCTTGGCTTCCTCTTCCCTGAAGTAGCCTCTTGAACTAGTGTGGGAACATCCTCCCCTTGAACCTGTAATCTTGATGAGGATGCCTCTGTGGCCTGTGGTGATCTTGTACTCTAGGAATTTGTGCCCTGTGATCTTGAAACCTGTGAACCTGTTACCCCAAAAGTCAGTAATCATCTTGACCCTTATGAACCTGAAATCTATGGTGTACTCCCCTGCTGAGGAGCCTACTACTCTACATGATCATCCTCTTGTGACCTCCTCAAGGGCCTCTCCTCCTCAAACGTCACATCCCGCCTCAAGAAAACTTTCCTTTTGGCAGAAATGTATATATGATAGGCCTTGGAGGTCCCACCGTAACCCACAAAGATGCCCTTCTCTGCAATGGGTTTCGGCTTTGCCCTCTTCTCCTCAAGGACATGTGAATAAGTAAGGCACCCAAAAATCCTAAAGTGCTCAACTTCTTCCCAGAAAAAGCCTCCTCGAGAGTCTTACTCCCCAACACTCTGTGTGGACTCTTGTTTTGCAAATATATTGTAGTGTTACAAGCTTCAACCCATAAAAATAAAGGTAGCCTTTGATCATGTAGCATGGTTGTCGTTGCCCCTACTATGGTCCTATTCTTCCTCTCTACCACCCCATTTTGTTGGGGGTTCTTTGTTTGGTTGCCTCAGTCATTGTCTTTTATTTGCTTTAGATCTTCCTTACTTCAATTTATGCAGTCATATCAAAGCTCCATCTCACTAGGTCAAGTTCTTGTCCCAAGTGGATAGGCACCGTGACAATAAATAGTAGATGTGGGGGCCTAAAGGGGGTTGATCGATCAACCATGGAGGTTGACTTGTATTTGACTTTAGTTTTCATTTGACTATTTGTAAGAGTTGACCTTAGCAAGGGAGTGCCAAATTCATTTGTTAGGTATCAATCTTTGCGTTGTCTTGGAACATTCTCTCGACTTGTTACAAACTCCGATCAGTCTCTTGATAACAAGACCACCTCTTACATTGGAGACTTTAATTTGATTAACAACATTGCAAACACCCCAACACTCTATGTGAACTCCTATTCTGCAAATATACTCCAATATTACAAGCTTTAGCATATAAAAAGAAAGGTATCCTCTAATCATGTGGCATGGCTCTCACTACCCCTACTATGGTCCTATTCTACCTCTCCAGCACCCCATTCTACTAGGGGTTATATGGCACTATGAACTCTCTCTTGATGCCTGCTCTCACACAAAATTCCTTCATCTCATTGGAGGTATTACTCACCCCCATTGTCTGTCCTCAAGACTTTGATTTTCTTCCCTGTTTGGTTCTCCACAAGAGCCTTAAACTCTTGGAACCTCTTGAAGCCCTGATCCTTAGTATTCATGAAGAACATCTAGTTCTTCTTGGTGTAGTCCTCAATGAAAGTGACATAATAAGAAAATCCACTCAAGGATGGAAGACATAGGACCACATACATGAGAGTGAATCAAGTCCAGAATACTTGCTACCCTGCCATCACTACTCAGGAAAGGAGTCTTGGTGTCCTTTCCCAAAGCACACCCCTTGCACACATCATGATGTTCAATACTAAAATTTGATAAACCTATAACTATCTCCCTTAGTACCCTGAATGATCCATGGTGCAAGTGGGCAATCCTCCTGTGCCATAACTCACACAAATCACTATTGTTGGTCGTCGACACTAAGGCTTTGGTAGGCGGAAACATGAACCTATAAAGTACCCCATGGTGGACTCCAATTACTCTAGCAAAGGTGATATTGGATCCCCTAGGATACGTGAGTACTTATCCATCTAGGAACACCACCACATATCCCTTGTCCTCAATATTGGAAACTGAAATCATATTGTTCTTTAGCTCTAGAACAATAGGACCTCTGTCACTTTCAAGGGAGGTTGTGACTCCCTCTGAAAGGATACAATCCCTACACCTACTACTTTGACCTTGGAATCATCTCCAAGTGCCACCTCCAAATCTATACCAGTCTCTGTAAGACCCATAAAGTGTTCTCTAACTCCTGTCATATAGTGAGAAGGTCCATGGTCTACATACCAGACACTAGGAGTTGTAACACTAGTGGTAAGACTCACCACTAAGGAAAACTCTGTGTCAAATATGGTGGCAAACTCATCCACCTCAGCTAATGTTGCAACACCCTTCTTCCCCTTCTTACTAGGACACCGAAAGGCATAGTTACCCATCTTCTAACAAGCAAAGCATCTCACTTTGTTCATGTCCTTCTCTTGTACTCTCTATTTCCTCATCTACTTCTTGCTCCCACTAGTGGACCCCTTCTTGGGTTTCTTCCTGCCCTTAGTTGTGAGGGCAACATTCTCCTCCTCATCAACCCCACCATGCTAGCTGCCACTCTTGGCCCTCCTCTTGGTCTCCTCCTGGATGAAATCATCCCACATCCTTGTCCAACCTGAAAGATGCTCTCTAGCAACAATGCCACCAATAAATACATCCTACTTCTTGGGAAAACCACTCAATGTCGTCCTGACCAACTAGTCATCAAGGATAGCCTCTCCCACTGCAGGCTGCAGCCAACTCATCTCTCACCTGTGTGATCTTGGTAAGGTATGAGGTCACTGTGTCAATCTTGGTCATCTTAGTGTTTCTTAGTTTCTCACATGATACCATCTTCCTATTCTCATTAATATTAGTAAAGTTTTATCGAGAAAAACCACATCTCATAGGAAACATGTATCTCATAGGAAACACCTCCTTGGTACCTTTTTCAACACAAAGAATGTATATGTGTGAGGAAACATGGCTAGCATTTGAAAACTATCAATTTTAGATAACCATGGTATTTTCTATGTTTAATGCAGTTTACTTCAATCTTTCTTATAGGCCCAATTCAAATTAGCAATCACATAAACATGAAAGCAAATGTTGATAGAACATAATAATAGATCGACAGAAGACAAGCCAATATAATAAATCAAAATTTGTAATTCTTCTTGTTCAGCGAAAATAGAGAGAAATGTTTGTTACAGCAGTCAACAAGATGCCCTAGCCAGCAAAGACTTTTGCTGGTCAAACCAGCTCTTCCAACCTCCAAGTAGGTTCAGTCAAACTCGGTCAAACTCGACCTTTCTTCAGTGTCACATCAGCCCACAAAATAGCCCTCAAACAGTCAACGCAAGTCAAACTTCCAGCAGTCAAAAACCAATCAATGATGTGGTCAACTGCAATCAAAGTGTTGCAATCAAAGTCAACGAATTTCCTCAATTTCTGTGCCCTTCAATGCGGCCTTCCAAAATCTGAATTTCTAGGTAGAAAACACAGTCAAAGCATGGGGGTTGACCCAAAGTCAACGTTGTCCAAATTTGCCCTAAACCAGTCTGAAAACTTCAGCAACCTGTTTCACACGTGGGAGAGAGAGAGAGAAGCCTCCAAAGGTTGTACGAACCAATCAGATGAGGAAGAATGTGTGTGATGAGATGATGAACAAATGAACATCAAGTCTCTCCAATTTATATCCATAAATGAGGGTGTGTGACACATCTTTTGGGGCTTGTGAGCCTACATTACAATTCTAGCTGACCTTGACAATTTGCACGTGTGGAAAATAAATTCAATACAAGTTCTACTCATCCAAACAAGATGATATTTAGATCAATCTTGCACCTCTCTGAAAGAGGAATCCAACAAAAATATCACCATCATCATATGAGCAATGCAACATGAAGTTTGGACCTAGTTGCCCAAAATTAACACTTCCTCTCAACTAGGGAGAACTCCATCTGTCCACTTGTGCCATCTTGTCATACAGTACCATAGTGTACTATCATATATCATCTTGCAATCCTGTGTCATCCTGCTATAACTGCTTTGTTGGCTCTTCTCTGCACAACAAGAGTGAGTCACAAAGACATCACACTCTGCTGACCCGAAGTCAGCTTAGAGGTTAAAACCTAAATTGGACTCAAGAGAGTTACATATTGAACTGAAGTCAGTTTAGAGGTAAGAACCTCATCCAGACTTGATCCTAGATCAAGTGGTTGGACACATCCCATCCTAGACATAGAGAGTACTACAATCGCCGATGCGTCCATCGGCCATGCTATCGGTCTCTATCCACATTTCCCACCTCATTGGCCAAATGAGAGGTACTTTCCATGAGTCTGAAACTCCATGGGTAGGATGCATGCAGGGCATAGATCAAAGAGAGGGTGAACCAACTCAATATCATAACGGTGGGGAAGAAGCACACCAACAAGGTCCGGCGAACCTAGCCTTGTGGTTGCTTATAGCTCCAAGAAGCTATCCCCAAGCCCCCTGGAGCCCCTAGAGCCCATAGTCCAACTCAAGGAAACCCTCAGAATAGTGTTTGTCCACGATACCAAGCTTCTCACGAAAGGTTAAGAATTTGACCTTCCCCAAGGGCTTCGTGCGAATATCTGCGACGTGCTCATCATTCCCAATGTGATGGAGCCTTACGGCGCCTCGCTGTACCATCTCCCAGACAAAGTGGTACATAATATCAATATGCTTGGATCGGTCGTGGAACGCGGGATTCTCAAAAAGATGAATCCCACTTTGGTTATCCAAACAGCTCACTGAAGAGTTTTCACAACAAAATAGCTTCACAATAGGCCATACTTGCTGCAATGTATTCGGCCTCAACGGTGCTCAAAGCATCTGATTTCTGCTTCTTGCTCATCTAAGATATCGAAGCAAAACCAAGAGTGAAGCAACCTCCAAATGTGCTCTAACGATCCACCACACTACCTGCCCAATCAGCATCGATATATTCATGGAGCCTCATACTCCCGCCAATGTATCTCAACCCATGGTTGATTGTGCCTCGAAGATATCTCAAGAGAGTCTTGGCACCAATCTAGTGAATGTGATGAGGCTCGACCATGTATTGACTCAACATGTTCACTACAAAACATATGTTCGAACGTGAGTTCACTAAGAACATCAAGGCCCCCACGAGTTGACGATACTCGGTGGGATTTCCCAACTCGGGCCCAACAGCACTTCCACACAACTTCTTAAAGTTGTGTTCCATCAGAGTATTCACGGACTTGCAGTCCATCATCCCAAATCTCTCCAACAGCTTCATGACATATTTTCCTTGAGAAAGGAAAATCTCACCTAGCTTTTGCCAGACCTCCAAGCCTGGGAAATAGTGCATCAGTCCTACGTCCTTCATCTCGAACTCGGAAGCTAGCTCACTCTTACATTGATGAATGAGAGGGCCAGCACCTGTCAGGAAGACATCGTCCACATACAGAACCAGAATGAGAGGCTTGTCATTATCAACCTTGAAATAAAGGTTTGGATCAGCATCACTTCGAGTGAAACCCAACTTCATCAAGTAGCTATAGATCCTCTCATACCAAGCCGGATTAGCATCACTTCGAGTGAAACCCAGCTTCATCAAGTAGCTATCGATCCTCTCATACCAAGCCTTGGGGGCTTGCTTCAACCCATAGAGGGCTTTCTTCAACTTGCATACATATGTGTCTCTATCTTGGACTTCAAACCCCAGAGGTTGTTCCACATATACCTCTTCCTCGATTGAACCATGTAAAAAGGCAGTCTTCACATCCATCTGATGGAAACTCCATCCTTATGTTGCAGAAAGGGCAATGATCAATCAGATGGTGGTATAGCAAGCAATAGGTGCAATTATATCATCATAATCTATGCCTTCCTTTTGAGAGAAGCCTCGGGCAACAAATCTTGCCTTGTACTTTTCAGCACTTCCATCAGGTCCATGCTTGATCTTGTAGAGCCATTTCGAGGTGACAACAGATTTGTCCTTCGGTCTAGAGACCACATTCCAGACATCATTCTTCATGATCGATTCATATTCCTCGTGCATAGCATCCTGTTAAACTTGATACTTTACAACTTCTTCAAAAGTTCCAGGCTCAGATTGTATAATAGTACTCATGGCTGCTAAGTACCCTTGGTACCTATTCAACTTCTTACTTTCACGGAATGTTCCCATAGGACAATATGTCTCTCAGGATCTTCGAGAGTGTCTCTTAGCCATGAAGGTCTTCTTTTATTTGCAAAGGGTGGATCTATAGGATCCATCAAACCTTCAACATCGGGCATCAGTTCTTCCTACCTTCCAGCGTCTTCTTCTTCTTTGTCTTCCTGTGAGATAGGAAGATTTCTAACCTTCCTGAGGGCAGCATCTTCATCGAAGGTGACATCATGGCATATCTCCACTTCTCTTTGACCAGGCACATAGATTCTATATGCCTTTGAGGTTTCATTGTAGCCCACAAACATTCCCTTCTTCCCAGAAGCATCCAACTTGCTCCTCTTTTCTTATGGCACATGAAAATAAACGAGACTTCCAAAAACTCTAAAATGAGAGACATCGGGCTTCTTACCAGAGAAGACTTCTTCCGGAGTTTTGGAGTCCAATGCGGATTGTGGGCATCTATTTTGAACATACACAGCGGTGTTGGCAGCTTCTCCCCATAGAAACTTCAGAAGACCTTGGTCATAAAGCATGGTGCGGGCAACTTCCAAAATGGTTCTATTCTTCACACCATTTTGTTCAGGAGTATACATAGTGGTGGTCTCCCTCTTAATGCCAGCTTCCCTGCAATAGTCATTGAATTCATTTGTCTCATACTCAGTTCCATTATCAGTCCTCAAAATTTTGATCTTCTTCCCTGTTTGATTTTCAACCAAGGCCTTGAAGGTACAAAACCATTTGAATGCTTCGTCCTTCTTCTTCAAAAAATATATCCAACTTTTGCGAGAGAAGTCATCTATAAAAGTGATATAATATAAGCATCCTCCCAAGGATGTTACGGGCAGCATACCAGATAGATCAGAATGTATCAATTGCAAAATATCAGATGTCTTCGTGACACTTGAGGGGAATGGTCCCCTTGTATGTTATCCTTCGGCACAACCTTGACATACACCTTCATGATCATCTTTGAAATTGGGCATCCCTGTCACTACCTTCCTTGCTTCGAGAAGGGATTTCAAATGAAGGTGTGCAAACCTCTGGTGCCATAGCTCAAATTGAAGAGTTGTGTCACATGTCATGGCCCCCAGCGAACTTCCTCCAACCTAATAAAGTGTATCAACTCTAAAAGCAAGAGTGAATGCTTCTTTGAAGTTCCTCTTCCAAATGCATACCTTTCCATCGATGAATGCCACCTTGAATCCTTTGTCTTCCATTGACGAGATAGACACTAGATTCTTCTTCAAGTCAGGTACGTACAACACATCTTGCAAGTGGAGGACTTGAACTTGATTTAGATGAAGGGTCACAGTCCCTATCCCTTTTACAGGATAGGTGGCATTGTCTCCAAGGATAATTTCCAAATTAGTATCATTTTCAATCAAATCAGAGAGGGCTTCCTTATATCCAGTTAAGTGCCTTGAGGCACCACTATCAATCAACCAATTGTCCAACGTATCGGAAGAAGATGCAGCAGAAAGGGCAGATATAAGAATACATTCATTTTTCCTATCAACAACATTAGATTCATCATATACCTGGAATTCCTTGACCTCTTGAAAGGTTGCCCATTTCCACTTCAATCAGAGAGAGCCTTCCTCTTTCCTTTGAACCTATTGTTCCTTTGATTTCCATTCCCCTGAAGTTGTTGTTGTCATCATCTCTAGGAGAGTCCCTTCTATTGGGTCACTTTATTGCATAGTGACCAAACTTGTTACAAGTGTAACATCTGCATTTTCTTCCTTTGGGACCCACTCTTCCATAGTTTTGATTTCTCGAACCACCATTGTTCCTCTTCTTTGCATGAGCGGTGAAGGCAGTAAGGTCGCCTCCATTCCCATTAGAGGGGTGGTCTCTCTCCATCATCCTTGTCTCCTCTTGAGTGCATCTCGTCAACAATTCATCAAAATCAGGAATCACATTATTATTAAGAATCGTAGTATTAAATACATACCAACCTCAAGGGAGTCATCCAAGAGCAATGAGAACGAGCTCTCGATCAGTTATTTCTTCTCCAATAGCTAAGAGATCATTCTTGATTTCTGTGAGCCTCATAAGATAGGATTAGATGGATTCTTCTTTGCCCTTCTTGATATTCTTCAACTTGTTCTTCAAAAATAGGATTTGATTAGCATTGCTAGCCCTAAACATGCTAACCAACTTATCATACATCTCTTTCGATGTGCCCAGCTCGAAGATATAAGCAACCAAGTGCTTATGGATAGAATCCCTAATGATCTTCTTCGCCTTAACTTCCCCTTTCTTGTACTTTGTCTTAGTAGCAACTGGTGCATTTGATGGAGGCTCATTGATCTTCCCCTACACATAATCCATAACATCTTGGTCTCCCAATGTCAAATCCAAAGACGTTTTCCAAGCATGATAATCAGAATTCTCAGTCAGCTTATCATCAGATTTGAAACCCTTGTATGATAAGGAGGCCATTGATCCCGGTCCTTGATTTTTCAACTTCTTCGATGATTGCTTTTCACACTTGCTTGGGCTTTGTCTTCACCTTAGCTCTGAAACCATGTTAATTTTAGATAACCATGGTATGTTCTATGCTTAATGCAGTTTACTTCAATCTTTCTTATAGGCCCAATTCAAATTAGCAATCACATAAACATGAAAGTAAATGCTGATAGAACATAATAATAAATCGACAGAAGACGAGCCAAAATAATAAATCATAATTTGTAATTCTTCTTGTTCAGCAAAGATAGAGAAAAATGTTTGTTACAGCAGTCAACAGGATGCCCTAGCCAGCGAAGCCTTTTGCTGGTCAAACTAGCTCCTCCAACCTCCAAGTAGGTTCAGTCGAACTCAGTCAAACTCTGCCTTTCTTCATTGCCACACACAGCCCACAAAACATCCCTCAAACAGTCAACGCAAGTCAAACTTCCAGCGGTCAAAAACCAATCAACACTACAGTCAAAGAGTTGCAGTCAAAGTCAACGAATTTCCTCGATTTGCAACCCAACTAATCGTGACCCCAAATCGTAATTTCCAGTGACTTGTAATCGAACTTTGAGGGTTGTTAAGTGTCTTCATCCAGTTTGCTACGGCAGTCTGAAAACTTCAGCAGCCTGTTTCACACGTGGGAGAGAGAGAGAAGCCTCCAAAGGTTGTACGAACCAATCAGATGTGGAAGAATGTGTGTGATGAGATAATGAAAAAATGAGCATCAAGTCTCTCCAATTTATATCCATCAATGAGGGTTGTGACACATCTTTTGGGGCTTGTGAGCCTACATTACAATTTTGGCCAACCTTGACAATTTGCACATGTGTGGAAAATAAATTCAATATAAGTTCTACTCATCCAAACAAGATGATCTTTAGATCAATCTTGCACCTCTCTGAAAAAGGAATCCAACAAAAATATCCCCATCATCATATGAGCAATGCAACATGGAGTTTGGACCTAGTTGCCCAAAATTAACAAATCCTAAAGAGAATAGACTCTCTCGAAAACATGTGTAATTTTGAAAGATGTTCTATGTCGGTACGACTTTACTTTTATCTGATAATAAGTGAGCAATCACATAAGCAAGAAAGTAAAATGTGATAGAACTTATTATGGTGAATACAAACAAAAGACAACCCAGAAAAAATATAAAGTTATCGTGGTGGTTGTTGATCTGGCAAGTGTATAATATAGTCTCAATATGGTGGTAATAGTGTCACACACATGACCTGAAACTGACTCATCAAAAATCAGCATAATTCATGGTCTTATCAGTTTATAATATGTTTGACATCATTTAACTCATCCTATTCCAAACATCATCCATATTCACGACATCGGTCTGAATCATGAGATGTGTGCAGAATGAATAATTAAAATATATAATTGACTCTATTTATACATCAATCCATGAGGTGTGCTTATTACATTCACAGGGGTATAAAACATAAAACCCATTGCATATTTTAAGATTAATAAATTCAAAGTACATGTCCGGCTCATCTGATCGAGATGATCTTTAGATCAATCTTACACCTCTCCGAAAGAGGAATCCAATAAAAATATTGGGATCGTCATTTGAGCAACACAACCCGGAGTTTGGACCTAGTTGCCCAAATTTAACACCCCCTTTCAACTAGGGAGAACTCCATTCACTAGTGCAATCCAAACATCGTGCATCATCCCGTTGTAACTTGCTTTGTTGGCCTCTTTATTTCAGAACATAAGTGGGTCAGTCACTAGGACATCATTCCCGGCTGAAAGATTTAGCCCAGAGGTCCGAAACCTCTAGAGGACTCACAGAGAGTCTCATACCAACCCGAAGTTGGTTTACCTGACCCGAAGTCAGTTGGAGGTCCGAAACCTCACTAGGACTCAAGAGAGTCATATATCGGATGGATTTCACGCCGTCGATCGGAGGTGCAACTCACCTTGAATGAGAGGTGTATACTAACTTTCGAAGTTGGTTTAACGGCCGGGGAAATGGGTTGGAGGTAAAACACCTCTCTGAACAGTCCCGGATCAAGCCAGGTGGACAATGCCGCTCCTAGATAGAAAGTACGGCAATCTGCGGTACGATCATGGGTCTTTTCTACTAGTCTCTAGCTTTTCCCACCTCACTGGCCAAATGAGAGGTACTTCCCATGAGTCCGGAACTCAAATGGGTAGGATGCATACGGGGCACAGATCATGAGAGGCGAACCAACTCAATCATCATAACGGTGGGGTAGAAGCACCACAAGGTTTGGCAAGCCTAGCCCCGTGTGTGCTTATTAGCTCCGAGGAACTATCCCTAAGGCCCCCTCATAGCTCCCAGAGCTCATCGTCCAACAGGACCCTCAGAATAGGGTCGTTCCACAATTCCAAGCTTCTCACAGAAGGTTAGGAACATGACCTTCCCCAAGGGCATTGTGAGAATATCCGCGACCTGCTGATCAGTTCCTATATGATCGAGCCTTACAACGCCTCGCTGTACCATATCCCGGATAAAGTGGTACCAGCCAACAACATGCTTGGATCGTTCGTGGAACAGGGGATTCTATAACAAATGAATCCCCCTCAGGTTATCACAAAAGATAACGGTGGCATCTAGCACATGCTCGAACAACTCACTGAAGAGCTTTCGCAACCAAGTGACTTCAAAACAGGCCATACATGTTATAATGTATTCGGCCTCAGCAGATCTACATGTGAAGCAGCATCCAGATGTGCTCTTGCGATCCACCACACTGCCAGCCCAATCGACATCAGTATATCCATGGAGTGTCATACTCCTGACAGTGTATCTCAGCCCATGGTCTAACGTGCCACAGAGATATCTCAAGAGTTTCTTGGCACCAACCCAGTGAATGTTATGATCAACCATGTGTTGACTCAAAGTGTTCACTAAGAACATCAGGGCCCCCACGAGTTGACGATACTCAGTAGGACACGAGCCCAGCAGCGCTACCACTCAACTTCTTAAAGTTGAGCTCCATCGATGTCAACGCGAACTTACAGTCCACCATACCAAGTCTTTCCAGAAGCTTCACAATGTATTTTCCCTAAGAAAGGAAAATCTCGCCAGGTCTCTACCAAACCTCTAGGCCTAGGAAGTAGTGCATTAGCCCTAGGTCTTTCATCTCAAACTCAGCAACGAGCTCCCTCTTGCACCGATGAATGAGAGGGTCAGCACTTGTCAAGAAGAGGTCGTCCACATACAGCACTAGAATGAGAGGCTTCTCTCTATCAACCTTGAAGTAAAGGTTTGGATCAACATTACTACGAGTGAAGCCCAACTTCATCAGGTAGCTATCTATCCTCTCGTACCAAGCTCTGGGTGCTTGCTTCAACCACAAAGGGCTTTCCTCAACCTGCAAACATGGGTGTCCCGATCCTGAACTTCGAACCCCAGAGGTTGCTCTACATACACCTCTTCCTTTATCGCACCATGCAAAAATGCAGTCTTTACATCCATCTGATGAAGACTCCAACCTTGCGTAGCAACAAGGGCTATGATAGATCGAATGGTGGTCACAGGTGCAAATATGTCATCATAGTCTATGCCTTCCTTTTGAGAGAAGCCACAGGCAACGAATCTTGCCTTGAACTTTTCAGCACTTCCATCAGATCCATGCTTGATCTTGTAGAGCCATTTCGAGGTGACAACTGCTTTGTCCTCCGGTCTTGGAACCACATCCCAGACATCATTCTTCATTATGGACTCATACTCTTTGTGCATAGCATCCTTCCAGACTTGATGCTTTACGGCTTCCTCATAAGATCCAAGCTCAGATTGTACAATAGTACTCATGGCTGCTAGATACCCTTGGTATCTACTTAGCTTCTTGCTTTCACAAATGTCCCCCTTTGGGGCCATATGTCCCTTAGCATTCTCGAGAATGTCCCTGAGCCATGATGGTCTCTTCCCTATTGAAGGAGGTGGATCAATCGAGTCCATTGGTCCTTCAGCTTCGGGCATCGTCTCATCCTTCGGTTCTTCTTGATTTCCAGGCCTTGCTTCGTGATCTTCCTCAGATCTCAAAAGATTGACTACTTTCCTCAGGGAAGCATCTTTGTCAAAGGTAACATCGTGGCATATCTCCACTTCCCTTTGACCAGGCACATATACTTTATAGGCCTTTGAAGTTTCGTTGTAGCCCACAGACATTGTGGTCTCCCTCTTGATGCTAGCTCCTCTGCAAAAGTTTTTGAACTCGTTCATCTCATATAATAAGAACATCCTCCCAAGGATGTCACGGGCAGCATACCAGACAAATCAGAATGTACTAATTGTAAGACATCAGATGTCTTTGAGACACTTGAGGGGAAAGGTCCCCTTGTATGCTTTCCTTCGACACAACCCTGACATACACCTTCATGATTATTTGAGAACTTAGGCATCCCCGTCACCACCTTCCTTGCTTCGGGAAGGGCCTTGTAGTGAAGTTGTTCAAACCTTCAGTGCCATAGTTCAGACTGTCGGATAGTATCACATGTCATCACTCCCAGTGGACTTCCTCCAACCTGGTAGAGTGTACCAACTCTAAACCCAATCGTGATAGCTTCCTTGAAACTCTTCTTCCACATGCGCACCTTCCATCAATGAATGCCACATTGAAACCTTTGTCTTCCATGGCCGAAACAGACACAAGGTTCTTCTTCAAATTAGGAACATATAGTACATCTTGCAGGTAGAGGACTTGACCTTGAGACAAGTGGAGGGTCACAGTCCCTGTCACTTTCACGGGATATGTGGCATTATCTCCAAGGATAATTTGTAGATTAGTATCCTTCTCAACCATATCAGTAAGTGCTTCCTTGAACCCAATGATGTGCCTTAAGGCACCACTATCTATCAACTAGACATCCATAGTGTCGAGTGGAGATGCAGGAGAGAGGGCAGATACAAGAATGAATTCATTTCTTTTATCATCAAAAACATTTGATTCCTCATACTTGGAATTTCTTGACCTTTTGAAAGGTTGCCCATTTCCACTGGAGGGAGCCTTCTTTTTCTTGAGCTTCTTGAAAGGGTATTCTCTAGCATAGTGACCTAGCTCAGAGATGTAGGCAACCAGACTCTTATGAATTGAGTCCCTGATCATAAGCTTTGCTTTGATTTCCCCCTTCTTGTACTTTGATTTGGCAGCAGTAGTTGCAATGAATGGAGGCTCTTGGATTTTACCCTGCACATTGTCCATGACATCTTGGTCTTCCAAATTAAGATCCAATGTCATCTTCCAAGCATGGAAGTCATCCTTCCCCGTCAATTTTTCATCAGCCTTAAAGCCATTGTAGTTTGAGGAACTCATCCTCTTCTTCGGTGATTGCTACAAACTAGGGCTTTGTCTTCACCTCAGCTCTGATACCATGTAAATTTTTGAAGATGTTCTATGCTTGATGCAACTTTACCTTTATCCCCAATGTCAGTCAACGATCACATAAACAAGAAAGTAAGGTGCTAATAGAACATACCAGTAGATCGACAAAAGACAAGCCAGAAAAAAGCCAAAAAAATATAAGTGTGTTGGTGCGTTACGGCGATCAACAAGATGCAGCCAACCAGAAGTGTCACACACACAGCCCTTAAAGATAGTTCGTCAAAAATCAACATAATTCAACAAAAGAATCCCATATCCAAATTTCCGGCATCATCCAGATTTACGGCATCATCCATATTTACAGCATCCATTTCCGGCATCATCCAGATTTACGGCATCATCCATATTTATGGCATCCAGATTTACGGCATCATCCATATTTATGGCATCCAGATTTACGGCATCCATTTCCAGCATCATCCATATTTACGGCATCCAGATCTAGATCATGAGGATGTGTGTGATGAGATGATTGAAATGTCCTCCAACGTTGACTCTATTTATATCAATCACTGAGGGTGTGTGACACATCTTTTGTTGTCAGTAAAACCTGTTGTGCACATCACATATTTTGAAAGTATTAAAAATAAATTCAAAATAAATGTTCTACTCATCGGATCACGATGATTTTTACATCGATCTTGCACCTCTTCGAAAGAGGAACCCAATAAAAATATTGGTGTCAGCATCTGAGCATCACCACATGGAGTTTGGACCTAGTTGTCCAATTTTAACAATGTGCAATACAAATTTATTGTATGTACCATGAGGACTTGTTAGAGTTACCGTTAGCACTTTGAGGATCTTTGGAATGACCAGCTTTGGTTGGGAGTGATGCCTCCCTAGGAGGTGTTGGTGGCTAAGGCTTTTTTATGGTTTCCTTTGCTTGGTTTAAAAAATTTGACTTGTACCAGCTTAGTGATAATGCTGTGGAATGTCCTTAGGCTTTTTTATGGTTTCCTTTGCTTGGTTTAGAGATTTTGACTTGTACCAGCTTAGTGATAATGCTGTGGCATGTACTTGTACTATATATATATATATATATGAAGTTTCCAGCAGTCTGGACTCTGAATACAGTGTACTTAAAGATTTCATTTTTTAGCTTGTGTTATAACTTATCATTTTGATTGAGTAGATTTCAACCCTTATTGTTCATGCTGATTGACATAACATATGGCTGAATAGGTTAAGTGATCTAACACATATCTTGAAGATAAAAGAGAAAATATGCTACTGTTATAATCTGTTATCATAAAACATTTCAGGCCTGTTATATGCCTTGAAAAGTGTGCCCAAAGGGCTGTAGCATCGTGTTATTAAATTACACTCGTATGGTATTTATTGTCTTGGACTGACAAGTGAAATTTGGTTTAAGTGAAGTGAAATATTACTAATGTAATTTAATATTTGAGGTCAGCAACTCAGCACCAAGCTTGAAAATTCACAGGATTGAATTTGGCAGACCTCAAGTGAATGGGTGAAATTTCAGAATTGCATTAATTGTCCAATTCTCAAAAATTATACACGATGGTTATATTTATGAGACAGTGGATCCAGCCATGTAAAAAAACATTCTGAGGCTATGAAGGTAAATACATGCCTCTATGGGAGATAGTCAATGTTAGATAGAATAGAAAATTGCATTCCCTTTTACATGTTACTGGGTTCTTTTTAAAGCCCAGCTTACTTTTATGATTAAAAAAATTTCCATGAGGATGGGGAGGCAGCAAGAAGCTTATTGATGTGCATTGAGAGGTGTTTGACAAATGAACAAATTCAAAGCCGCATCATTGGAACTCTACGATATTGCAATGCCCCAACAAAATTGTTTATCTTGTCCAATGCAATCAAAGAAAGGAAGAATGGTGTGGCTGGGTACAATGACTAATTTCTTAAAATTTTGATGTAATTTTCTTTCTTACAATTTCTTTAATTTTGTAATTCATGTAATATGTAATATCTTCTATGCTTGGGCTATGGTAGAAAAAGTTTGACTTTATAAGCCCTGAACTTAAACAAGTTGCCACACATATCCTAAGTCAGAACTGCAGTTCTTCCAAAGCTGAGAGTAAAACTGGAGTATGTTTGAGAAAATCCACTATAGGAAGCACAACCGATTAGCACAAATGTGCCTGAATGATCTCGCATATGTCCACTATAATCTGACTATACAGGTAGATACAAGGTGAGAAATTAGAGTCTGATTTGCTAATATTTTCTCCCTATTATCTAATATCTAATGTTTTTAACAAGAACAATTTGTATTAACCAAAAAATATCAGAATTTAAGATGGGTCTAAGCTAAGTCTAGACTTAGAAACCCAATCATACAAAAGTCTCCATACAAAAGGATGACTGCAAAATGCAAGATGACTATTCTCTGAGAAAACAACTTCAAAAGCCTTAGCTTTCTAAATGTTTCCTTCATCAATTTCTACAATAAGACAGAATTCCCAGACATAGTCACCCTATTTCAAGACACCTAAAAACTTTGGCACGAGATTCAGAACAACAGAGACAATGCAAATAGCAAATTGACCAGAAATCCAGTTATTGTCAATGTCAATGACGTCAAAACTTTGAATGGATCCTCGTTCTTCACTGTCACTTGAGCCATTGTATTCCGATGGAGTGTTTCCACTGCCACTATCCATGTCACCTCTCCAACTGGGGGAGCTCTGCCATTAACCATCAACATTTCCTTCAACCAATTGGTGCCTCTAGTGTTGAGTCTGGACGCTACTCAAGATTAGAAAGCTGGTTGTACAGAGATGAGAACCACAAGTTGTTCTCATCAAAGTGGGAGTTCAAATCGTGACTATGCTGAAGATAATTATCAAGGTGAGAGCATGCTTTTCATTGCCTCCTCAATTTTTTGTTTGGCAGCTTTTATTTCCTCTCCAATATCCAGAGCCGTTTCTTCAAACATAGCAAGCTTTCTCTTTAGAGCAAACATCTCTCTTTTAATGACAAACATCAAGTCTGGATGTTCACTTTAACAAAAAGAAAAACGTCTGTTGCTTAACCTAGGCAACTTGATAGATATGATGCTTGTCCACGTAATTAACAATCTCTTTACCCATGCTTAGCCAACGTGACTATGGTTTTAACCAGTGTCACCAAGCTTGGAATCGTCAAAACTCAGTGAGGCAAAAGACCCAGGAGTTTGACTCGGATCAGGAAAAACTCGTTAAGTACAAAAATAAAATCAGGTTCAATGCTTTCGAACAAGGAGTTTCTAATATAGGATATTATTTTATTGGAAGGGTTCGCACAAAAACTATATAGTAAAATCAGGTTCATCCATTTTCAAAAACAAACAACAAATAATAGCTAAAAGTGCATCAATTTTTATGCAAACCCTTTCAATAAATATATATCCCTACACCATAAATACAGATGAAAATACAGTCGAGTAGTGAATTGAAAGATATTACCAAGTCATGATGAAACGCTGTTCACGTGGAGAAACTGACCACTGCATACCGAATTTAGCCTGTTAACTATCAAATTTCAACTGCTAACTGAGGCAAGAGAACTTAGCCTCTGGTCTCTAACAATTCAAAGATCTGATGCTCTGATGACAGAACAAGAAGTCATTATTCTCAACCCAAGCTTGTCAAACAATGACTCAGGCATGCCCTGGCAAAAAAGACAGATAAGTCACTTGGCAACTAGGAAAACTATGCACCAGACTTGGTAGTCAAATGAGCCATGGATAAATTTACCAGGCCAGTGGACTTGGCACAAAAATATGCAGGTCAGCCGACCTCCATGTCAAGCAGGCTGACTCGGTGAGTATAATAACCTTGCCTAAAACTAGAGCACTAATGTGCAACATTGAGTATATAACTAAGTAAAAACCTGTATGAAGTAGTGGCATTCCATGGAAATCATACTTGATAGCAACCGACTCCTAAAGGCCACCCAGAAACAGCAGATCAATACATTGATACTCATAAAAGAGACAAAAATTCACTCAAACTGTAGTCAGGATCAAGGTCTTGAAATCTGGCCCATGTGAATAGTACACCACCATGGTCTAAGGTGCTAAAAGCATCAATCGGGAAAATGTACATTGTATTGGGTTAAGTCTGAGAGGACCCAATTGGTAAAATAGTACATATTCCTACCAGAGTACAGAGATTGGAGTTCTCCATGAAGAGTGTAGTAGTAAACCTCTGAAACTGTACAGAATCTAATTAAAAGAATCATGCAGTTGCCATTAAAAGAGCTTCGGGGTCAGCCTAGGATAATGTTGAAGGCCCTTCAATTAAACAAAGGAAACCGAAATGAGTATAATGTTGAAGGCAATTAAATGCAGACAACAAAACCAATTCAAAACAAGTGCATTACAACCCACAAGAAGCTGCAAATCGTGTGTTCAGCAATTATATTAATGTAGAAATCCTAGGGCAAAAATAAGAGAAATGTACCATGATGGGCGTATGTGTAAGCTTTCCGCCATGAGTAAACATGATCACCAGCACTCAGCTCGCTCTTGTCCACCTTGTTAGATAATAAGCCCATTGTAATGATATGACCTGACCCACCGGACTCGGCACCTGACTGCCGTCTCTCACGGGACAGAATGCAGAAGAAACTCCTCCTATTTCCAATGAAGCAATCTGGTTTTAGGAAATGGCATCAAGTATAGATTTACTGGAACGTTTCTGCAACATTAACTTATTGGAAGTGGTCCCGATGATTGCACAGTGGTTGTAACAGTGGATGGGGAGGGCCCAATATATTCAGTCTCCCTGCTTCGATGATGACCTCGCTGGATGCATATGGGACCATCCCCGTTTCTTTTTTGTACGATAAAGAGTGCCCATCCGGGATATCTTTGTCCAAATGACGTAGGGCTTGTTATTTTTAGGGGTTCCGTGTAAATTAATTGGTTTTGGTCAGAGGTTTAGCAAATTAAATCTTTGCAAATATTTGAGGAAAAGGTGATTGTTTTTTTATTGGATGCTTTTAATATATTTTTTATTAGATAATCAAGTTGGGATATAAATTTTTAAACGTGTTTCAATTTTTATCCGACGCAGCGTATATTGTAGTTATTTAATTAATTTTGAAAACTTTTCGAATTTATTTTTAAAAATTATTGGAGTTTTGTTAAAGTTAAATATTAAATTTATTTTTTAAAATAAAAATTTTATATTTTTAAAATTTGAATTTTAAATTTTAATTAAATTTTAATTTTTTACCAATTATTTTCTAAATTTATTAAAGTTCTAGTAAAATTAAATATTAAATTATTTTTTAGAAATTAAAAAAAAAATTATGTTTCTTAAATTTGAATTTTAAATTTTTGATGGGTGGATGACTAATTTTACTAATAATTGTTTTCAATGTGATTTTTTGGAAAGCTTTCGTTTATTTTTCAGGTCTAATTTGTTTAAAATCCGGCAAAAATTCATTTTAATAATTGTTTTCAATGTGATTTTTTGGAAAGCTTTCGTTTATTTTTCAAGCCTAATTTGTTTAAAATCAGGCAAAAATTCATTGAAATCAAAAGTTTGATGGGTAAATTGCACAATCCAAGTGCCCTATTATTTTTCGGAGCTAATTTGTCTAAAATCGGGCAAGAATTCATTGAAATCAGTAAATTGCACAATCCAAGTGCCCTAGGGGTTTTTCAGGTAGAGATTCAGGCCAGAGAAACCACCGAAACTCCAAAAAATTGCATTAAAGACAATTCCCTAGTAAAATCGTTTTAAAAATAAAGCCCTCATAAATTAATTATTCAAAAAAAATCAAAATTTATGGAATCTTCCATAATTTATATTTTCTTTTCAAAAAAAACAATTACTATTAAATTTGGGGCTTTTATTAACCATGGAAATTGGCCTATTTAAAAAACAAAAGCAACAAGAGTGCATATTGATTGTCTTCATATTTTTCCCTTGTTGATTTTTAATATTAAATAAACTTGGCTCAATCATTTTCCTTTATATATTTTCATAATGCAATTTTAAATCATGATGCAATATAAAAAAAGTCAACACTGTAATAACCAAGGACTACATAGTAGCTAGTACCTCTAGCCTAAATATAATTTAATTAAGCTAAAAAAATAATAAAGACAAAGATGTTTTATTTTTATTAATATATATATTTTTTAATAATTAAATTTATTAAAATGTGTTTTTAATATAATAATAAGTCATTAGGGAAAATGAAAATAATGGAAAAGAAAAAAAAATCGAAAAGGAAATGAAACTAAAAATTTGTTATTGATAGAAATGGTAGTTACTAAACAACTCATAATAAGGATTTCAACCCATACAAATAAACAAATTTAAATAATAACAAAATTTGAATAAGTGACAAAAAAATTGGTGAAAGACAAACTAATACACAGTGAAAGCAAAACAAAATTATAATAACATGCATCTGGCAAGTTTAATAAGATTTTCTCTTTTGTCTTCATAATTTTAATCATAACTTTGTGTGTGTGTGTGTGTGTGAATTTTTTGTGCTCACATTTAAGCTTTTGTGTAACTAAATTTTATATTTTAATATACTAGACACACACACACACATATATATAAATTTTTTGCGCTTTATATTAGATATTCTATTACATATGAATGATTTGCCAAGCTATTAAGACAACATAGGGTACTCATATCAATTTGATTTTTTAGACAGAAATTCTACCATAGATTATTTATTTATGGTTGAATTGGATGAGTATCAATTTAAAGTTAAATAAATAGTTTGTTACAATAATTAGCTTTTTTTTAAATTCTTTTATTTATATCATATATATACATTATTTAATATAAAGATACTAGACATTTTAATTTTTCCTCTTTATTTGGTCTTATAAGCTAAAATGTGCACAAACACATTTCAATAAACTCTTAACTTTCGTAACAAACGATGATGTTGGGCTAATGTTTCATCCAAAATTATCTATGCACCTATCTTTATTTTGCTCAAAGGTTATCTAGTCCATTAATTATTTTTGTTACTTCCCTTTGTCATATTCAAATGTGTTTCATTATTAGATTTATGAATTTGTTCAAGCATTCAATAATTGTTATCAATTAATTTTTGCATAAGAGACAGGTACTAAGCAGCGACCCTACATATTACACTTGTTTATAACTAGATTGCGATTATAATTGTTAAAAAAAAAATAGTAATCGCAAAACATTAAATGTTTTTGGTTTATTGATTTTTTAAGGTTATGTTAAGTTAGATAAAAATATTTTGATATTTAAAAAAAAAAAAGGTGAAATATTTGATATTTAAAATATATATATGTGTGTGTGTGTGTGTGTGTGTGTGTGTTGGGGGGGGGAGGGGGGGCGAGGCGGGGTTGTTTGATATAGAAATAGGCATGATACACAAGTTAAGTAAGGTTTGAATTAGTGATATTGTAAGAAATGTGGAAGACCCTTAGAGTATTGGGCGAATGAGAGTGCTTAGGCATACTGAAGATGAATTGGGCATTGTGCCAAGTTGCAATGCAATATTGTATGGCATGGGCACACTTAAGCGATCTATTGAGACCTTGCATGAGATAGTGTGGAATGGGGTGCCCCATTTTGGTGTTCCCCCACCATCGTGCAATGAGAAAAGTCGTGTGACAAGGTGCGACTGACCCCCAATGGCTAAATCGATTCCATTTGTGTGAATGAGTGTTCAAGACGACATGTGAGTTGGTAAACGTGGGATGTGTCGACCCCATAGTCAAGTACGTGATCATATTACAAGATGGGTCAACTAATTGAGACATAGGTGCATCGCAACTAGGTGAGATGAGTTAGTGGGCAAGACAAGCACACATGAGACGAAGATGAAGGGTTGATTTGGAACATAAAACGTTGTCTTGTGAAGGGATAAGCCCCATTTGAACCAACAAATCAGAGAAAGAGAGAGAGATGACTTGAGTTTAAGAGGAACAAGTTTGGTGTGAAGAGCACGACAAATGTAGATTGCTGATCGCGATTGCTAAATGCAATTCACAACGGGTAATCAAAGTTTGGGACAAAGGGACTCACACGGTTGTGAGTTGCGTCCAACCAAATGGGCGGACTTGCAAGCCTTTGTTTCTTGTAAGGGATCATTTTGTAGCATGCACACTTAATTGACAATTAGTTAAAGGTGCAGGTGTTGGAATGATTTTGGTGTTCGAGCAACAAATCAAAATTTGGTGTCAACCGAACCAAATTGAGACAAAACCAACTTGTATGTTCAAGCCGAATTTTGGTGTTGGTTATGGACCGAAATGTGAGGTTTGGGAAAAATTGGATTGTGTTTTTCTGGAGGCCTGAATTTTAGTGTTTGGGATTTCAATTTTCCAAATTTTGAGGTTTGGATTTGGCCTGAATTTTAGTGTTTGGCTAAACTTTGGTATTCTGTTATAAATTTGGTGTTCAGGCCAATGGTTTTTTTGCCAAGAGGGGCCTTTTATGAGCTTGACATAAATTGCTTGAATATATTGAGCCAGGAAGGGTTGTTTTATGTAACTTGTATGTATATCTTGTTCAAGCATTAGGCAAGAGAGATGCCCTAGTTATATTTAACTTTTGCATATGTGGGTATATTGCAATTGTGCTTGTGGATATTATTACCATTGTAAAAAAAAATGAAATTGATTAAGTACACATAATTCTACAAACACTTAACTAAGGAAAATTGGAGTAGGCATAATCCAAGTTCAAGTAAGCCTGACTTGAGAAAGTCTCGGGAAAGAAAGAACATTGGTGCCACGTGCTTAGAGATCCACGAGGCACCTTTAATAATGTAGGTTCTCAAGGATATGACAGAATGCCTTAACAGTGCACTCTATCACTAACTAATATGTGTGTGTGTGTGTGTGTTGGCTTTGAGTAGTGTGAACTCTTAAATGAGTATACCTATGGGATAGCTTGGGACCGACAACTTCACTCTATTACTTAGACTGAGAGGAAGGCTTTGCTATTGCATTAATTTTATCCAAGATTAAGCTCCAGATCTCCTTCCTCGACAGGTTCAGGAACCTTCCACATTCTTGGAGAGCATAACCCCATAACAAACTCTATGGAAAATAAAGCAATTGTTTGCTTTCGGAAACTCTAGTCGCAAATGGGTCAATATTAGAGGCACCCATTCCTTAATTATTTTCTTAGTGAGCTTCATAATGAATTCATTAAATCAACATTAAATCCAATCAATAGGCTTCTCATGAGGTCCAAACTATGGAGTATATCTCCATGAAAATATTACCATCAACCATATAATGGGTTGTGTTTTAAGCAACAATTCACCCCTCATGTTCTTCCTACACATGTTCAACAACTAACTCCTTAATTTCACATAGCATATAGATACTCTTAACTTGGTTAATTTTATCCAAGATTTTCTTCATATTTTTCCCTTGTTGATTTTTATTATTAAATGAACTTGGCTCAATCATTTTCCTTTATATATTTTCATAATGCAATTTTAAATCATGATGCAATATAAAAAAGTCAACACTGCAATAACCAAGGACTACATAGTAGCTAGTACCTCTAGCCAAAATATAACTTAATTAAGCTAAAAAAATAATAAAGACATATATATATATATATATATATATATTAAAATGTGTTTTTAATATAATAATAAGTCATTAGTGAAAGTGAAAATAATCGAAAAGACAAAAAAAAATCAAAAAAAAAATGAAAAGGAAATGAAACTAAAAATTTGTAATTGATAGAAATGGAAGTTACTAAACAACTCATAATAAGAACTTCAACCCATACAAATAAACAAATTTAAATAATAACAAAATTTGAATTTTCTATGTTAAACTATGAATAAGTGACAAAAAATTTGGTGAAAGATAAACTAATACAAAGTCAAAGCAAAACAAAATTCTAATAACATGCATCTCGCAAGTTTAATAAGATTTTCTCTTTTGTCTTCATAATTTTAACCATAACTTTATATATATATATATATATATATATATATATATATATATGAATTTGTTGTTCTCACATTTAAGCTTTTGTGTAACTAAATTTTATATTTTAATATACTACACACACACACATATCTATATAGTTTTTTTGCGCTTTATATTAGATATTCTATTACATATGAATGATTTGCCAAGCTATTAAGACGACACATTGTACTTCATATAAATTTGATTTTTTAGACAGAAATTCTACCATAGATTATTTATTTATGGGTGAATTAGGATGAGTATAAATTTAAAATTAAATAAATAGTTTGTTACAATAATTAGCTTTTTTTTTAATTCTTTTATTTATATCATATATATACATTATTTAATATAAAGATACTAGACATTTTAATTTTTCCTCTTTATTTGGTCTTATAAGCTAAAATGTGCACAAACACATTTCAATAAACTCTTAAATTTTGTAACAAACGATGATGTTGGGGCTAATGTTTCATCCAAAATTATCTATGCACCTATCTTTATTTTGCTCAAAGGTTATCTAGTCCATTAATTATTTTTGTTACTTCCCTTCGTCATATTCAAATGTGTTTCATTATTAGATTTATGAATTTGTTCAAGCATTCAATAATTGTTATCAATTAATTTTTGCATAAGAGGCAGGTACTAAGCAATGACGCTACATATTACACTTGTTTATAAATAGATTGCGATTATAATTGTTAAAAAACAAATAGTAATCACAAAACATTAAATGTTTTTGGTTTATTGATTTTTTAAGGTTATGTTAAGTTAGATAAAAATATTTGATATTAAAAAAAAAAAAGGAAGAAGAAGAAGGTAAAATATTTGATATTAAAAAAATATATATATATATATATATATATATATATATATATATAGGTATTATATGTGTGGGTGGTGGGGGGAGGGGGGTTGTTTGATATAGAAATAGGCATGATACACAAGTTAAGTAAGGTTTGAATCAGTGATATTGTAAGAAATGTGTAAGACCCTTAGAGTATTGGTCGCATTGGGCGAATGAGAGTGCTTAGGCATATTGAAGATGAATTGGGCATTATGCCAAGTTGCAATGCAATATTGCATGGCATGGGCACACTTAAGCGATCTATTGAGACCTTGCATGAGATAGTGTGGAATGGGGTGCCCAATTTTAGGGTTCCCCCACCATCATGCAATGAGACAAGTTGTGTGACAAGGTGCGACTGACCCCCAATGGCTAAATCAATTCCATTTGTGTGAATGAGTGTTCAAGACGACATGTGAGTTGGGCAACGTGGGATGTGTCGACCCCATAGTCAAGTACATGATCATATTACGAGATGGGTCAGCTAATTGAGACATAGGTGCATCGCAACTAGGCGAGATGAGTTAGTGGGCAAGACAAGCACACATGAGACGAAGACGAAGGGTTGATTTGGAACATAAAACATTGTCTTGTGAAGGGAAGAGCCCCATTTGAACCAACAGATCAGAGAGAGAGAGAGAGAGAGAGAGAGAGAGAGAGAGAGATGACTTGAGTTTAAGAGGGACAAGTTTGGTGTGAAGAGCACGACAGATGTGGATCACTGATCGCAATTGCTAAATGAAATTCACAGTGGTAATCGAAGTTTGGGACGAAGGGACTGACACGGTTGTGAGTTGCGTCCAACAAAATGGGAAGACTTGCAAGCGTTTGTTTCTTGTAAGGGATCATTTTGTAGCATGCACACTCAATTGACAATTAGTTAAAGGTGCAGGTGTTGGAATGATATTGGTGTTCGAGCAACAAATCAAAATTTGGTGTCAACTGAACCAACTTGAGACAAAACCAACTTGTATGTTCAAGCCGAATTTTGGTGTTGGTTATGGACCGAAATGTGAGGTTAGGGAAAATTTCGATTGTGTTTTTTTGGAGGCCTGAATTTTAGTGATTGGGATTTCAATTTTCCAAATTTTGAGGTTTGGGTTTGGCCTGAATTTTAGTGTTTGGCTAAACTTTGGTATTCTGTTATAAATTTGGCGTTCAGGCCAATGGTTTTTTTGCCAAGAGGGGCCTTTTATGAGCTTGACACAAATTTCTTGAATATATTGAGCCAGGAAGGGTTGTTTTATGTAACTTGTATTATTCATACTTGTATGTATATCTTGTTCAAGCATTAGGCAAGAGAGATGCCCTAATTATATTTAACTTTTGCATATGTGGGTATATTGCAATTGTGCTTGTGGATATTATTACCATTGTAAAAAAATGATATTGCTTAAGTACACATAATTCTACAAACACTTAAGGAAAATTGGAGTAGGCATAATCCAAGTTCAAGTAAGCTTGACTTGAGAAAGTCTCGGGAAAGAAAGAACATTGGTGCCACATGCTTAGAGATCCACGAGGCACCTTTAATAATGTAGGTTCTCAAGGATATGACAAAATGCCTTAACAGTGCACTCTATCACTAACTAATATGCATGTGTGTGTGTGTGTTGGCTTTGAGTAGTGTGAACTCTTAAATGAGTATACCTATGGGATAGCTTGGGACCGACAACTTCACTCTATTACTTAGACTGAGAGGGAGGCTTTGCTATTGCATTAATTTTATCCAAGATTAAGCTCCAAATCTCCTTCCTTGATAGGTTCAGGAACCTTCCACATTATCGGAGAGGATAACCCCATAACAAACTCTATGGAAAATCAGGCAATTGTTTGCTTTCGGAAACTCTAGTCGCAAATGGGTCAATATTAGAGGCACCCATTCCTTAATTATTTTCTTAGTGAGCTTCATAATAAATTCATTAAATCAACATTGAATCCAATCAATAGGCTTCTCATGAGGTCCAAACTATGTAGTATATCTCTATGAAAATATTACCATCAACCATATAATGGGTTGTGTTTTAAGCAACAATTCACCCCTCATGTTCTTCCTACACCTGTTCAACAACTAACTCCTTAATTTCACATAGCATATAGACACTCTTAACTTGGTTAATTTTATCCAAGATTAAGCTCCATATCTCCTTCCTTGACAGGTTCAGAGCCTTCCACATTCTCGGAGAGCATAACCCCATAGTGAACTCTATGGAAAATCAAGTAATTGTTTGCTTTCAGGAACTCTAGTCGTGAATGGGTCAATCTTAGAGGCGCCCATTCCTTAATTATTTTCTTAATGAGATTCATAACAAATTCATTAAGTTTAAATCAAAATTATTTTAATGGGAGGCACATGGCCTCCCCTTCAAATAATTATGCAACCATATGGAAATTAATCCACCCAATCAGGCATGTGTTCTTATGATATGTGCTCTCCCCTCCTGGTTATAGTCGCATTAAATTGAAACTTAGGTGCATGATAGGCCTTGTACTTCATCATACAAAGTACTTCAACCCCCCGCAACAAACTTGGTCTCTTTACTCTATAATGATGGTGGATTATGGGCACAATGACAACGCAAGACGACACAGGCATGAGAGAACTCCAGGAGCAGGCTTGTCCAACCAAATTGAAAGGTGCAACTCTATGTGTAATCCAACCCATTCCTATTAGAGCATGCACTACGATAGAATCTAGTCTGGTGGCTCCCTCGTTTCTCTGAGTCCCCATATTCTAGTTTGGTTGTGTGGATTTCTTGGAGCTAGACAAGCCTCTACCTAACTTCCCAAAGCTCCCGCTGGTTTCAATGGCCTAGGTGAAAATATGGTTTAGGGGTGAATTTGGAACACGTTGTTGGTTTGGATTTGATTTATGAGCTGTGGGTTTTCCCGCGCACCTTCACTCCCTTGGATTGGCTCTATGAGTGTGCCCTTCCAAGCGCTTCTATGAGTAATTAATGTGGGCGCTCTAATCGATTCCCAATATATGGTTTGTTTTGGAGTGGTCTATGGTTTGCTTTGGCATGGTCTTCTAGGGTGCTTCCTCGACGCAATGATTTCTCTTTCATCTTTCAGTGTTACTTGGGTTGGTTTGAATTTGAAATTTTTAGCTAGAAAGACACATTGAGAATTCATGTTGGTTTAGGGGGAATTCAACCCCTGTAATTCCAAGGATTGGATTCACCTCTTAGGAAACCAGAATTAATCAATATCTCATAAATGATGGACATTTGTACACTCATTCAAATGATAACTAAGCTATCCAACAAGCTATATATGTCTCTCAAAATCTTGCATACAATTGGTGGTCAAATTACTGAACCCAAACAAGATGTTAATATGTTGGAAGCCCAATTATCAACCACTCTAAATGCACACCAGGATCAAATCTGTTCAATTCAAATATCCTCAACCAATTTAGTATCTCCAACTATCCTAAATCTAAATTGGGCGGCAACTGACCCAGAGGTAATTGTTCTGGATGAATAATTCTCATTGAAAATGCAATTCAAAACAAAGTTTTTGGGTGGCTCTTTCATGAGAGTTTATACAAGTAGATTTAATTGCACTTTTGTAAGGAGAAATATAAGGCAACAAATAAGCCTCTTAAGGTGTGGCAAGCCCTTTAAGGACCTTGAAAGTGTAACTTTTTTGTACTCTTATCACGCATGGCACTTTTTTGATATATATATATATATATATATATATATATATATATATATATATATATATATATATATATATATATATATATATATATATATATTTGAAAAATAATAATAATATTGCAATAAACATTTAGAGTAACTATTTTAAATTTTGATTTATAAGTATATTACATTTTATTGAGCAATTATTCTTTTAAATGTTTCAAAATGATATCAAATTTACTTATAATATATGTCATATTTTTTATATAATTTATTTATATTTAAAATAAACACCAATATCCTCGAATGGGGTGACAAGAGGTGAAAGGGAGGCAGGGAGAGGGGGTGTTTCCACCGCCCCCCATGTCCAATAGGTAAGGGGACATGGAAAAACGCCCCTGCCATGTGCAATAATCTTGCAAACTCTAATTACACCACCAGCCTTGGGTTGGATGAAGGATTGTCGAGGGACTGTGTGAATTGACTTAGAACATGAGAGGAGAATGTCATTAGCTGGAGAGATTAAGGTGTGTGCCAATCAAGGGATGATAAGGAGGGGATGTGAGGGATAGAACCAATTAGATCTAATAAAAATCATAGAGGGTGGTGAATCTATGAACTAGAAGGCATTGCATACAAGAATAACAATGTATGTAGGTGATGGAGTAGCCCTGGTCTGGCAATCCTCCATCTTCATGATCAAATGATTTATCTGAAGCGTGTACCACACAGGATCCAAGTGAAGGAGTGGGTTTCGAAATGGAAATTTCTTGACTTGTCATGGAAGTTGTAGAAAAACCTCTTTTAGCTCTATCCAGGTAGCTTCTATTTTGAATCCAAATTTGATTCTATAGATTTTGTGAGTAGCTTTCTCTTTTTCCAATCTTGTGGGGGGACCTCTACCTTCCTTATCAGGTTATTGAGTAAAGTTGGGGATTTCCTACTAGTTTTTGTTGTATTAATAATTCAAGAGTGCAACTAGGTTAAAGGTCTAAAGGTCAAAGAGTCAGGGTTTTCTCTGGTAGTCAATGGAAGCGACAACCTAAGACTGGTTCATCACTAGATGATAATTTCATGGGTGAATGATGTTAGTGGCCTTTAGGGTGAATGGGTTGGTGCTAGGAGCCTTACCAAGAACTAGTCAAGTTGGATACGATATGGTATGTGGAAATATGGAGTTTAGGACATAAAACTAAGGATAATTCTATGTTTTGAACAATTCATAGCTCATTGTTCTTTAGCATGGGTTAGAAGAGGGAGAGGTCCCTATATTTGCAAAGCCGAGTGGGTTGGTAGGAGGCAGTGTTGTAGGGGCCTGAGACGATATTTGAAGCCTAGCTGGCACAATAATTTTTTGAATACAAAGGTAGGAACCATGTGTTTGGAAGACAGTGGAAGGTGGAATATATAACAACCAATGTTTGGTGTTTGAAACAGGGTCTCCCTTTGCCTATGTTGTAAGTGACGTATTGTGTATTTCTTGAAATATTACAGGTGAGGGGGTGTAGCAGAAGTGAATCTTTTACAACACAACAGAGTTATGACTTCTTAGTCCAGCATTCGGGCGTGCTAATCAAAGTGTCGAGAGAGAGAGAGGCAAGGTGAGGAGATGTGTAGATTATTACAAGGAGAGAGCCCATAGAGGAAAATCCCGATTACATACCAAGGTGGCAGGTTTTGCAACTCGATATAGGGAACAAATCCATGTGTATGTGTAGGAAGATCTAACTAGATCTGAAGGGGAGGCATCATCCCAAAGAACCTCCCTCTCAGACCTATAATTCTGAAAGAATGGTCAAGTTGGATATCAGATACGGCAACACACGAGGCAGAGCCAATCAATACATGAAAGTAGTGGATTTATATTGGAAACTGAAGTTCCTCTTCGAGTGCACGCTGCAAGATAGCCAGGAGTATAGGAGGGGTTTGCTTTAGATGCTGGACCACATGCACAATCACATGAAGCATTACGATTTCATATTGGAAATGATGGATCACATGCTAGAAATAATTGAAAAGCATCTCAGTGTTCCCTGAGACCTTCAACAAACCAACAGATCATATCCCAGTACTCGGACCAAACTTGGAACCTTTCCCCTGACTCTTTGATGGATTACGCTCATGTTTTTCTTTTTTTTATTGACTATATGTATGGCTAGATAGGCTAATGCCCTAGTATAGGCTTGTGTGATGTTTTTTCTTATATTCATTTGTCTCTTATGTCCCTTTAAAGGGTATAATTTTGTTTATGGTCCAATCTTCTATGTGAGAGATTGGAAGGACTTGTGAAATTATTTGATGTAATCACTTGATTTTGCAGTTAATGAAATTCACCTTACAAAAAAAAAAAAAGATGAACATCATTCACAATCTGTCTTGAAGATGGATCCTCTTTGGGATTCGAAACATCGACCAAGTTTTGTTGATACTGTGGATAATTTGAATTGTGTTTCTTCAACCAATCAATGCTTTGGCACTTCTGTAATAGTTTCCTAGGATTCAAAAATAAACTAAAAAATCAAAATTTATATAAAAATTAATTAACAATTTCAAGAATATCTATATACTATTATAAGTTTATAAATTTATAGTTGAAATTATTGGTAAACGGTAATTTCCCGTTCTACAAATTTCTATATAAATACTTGATTTCACATTTTTTTATAAAATCTTTGAAAACATTTCTCAAATTTCTTTATTTATTCAACTAAAGTAAGCAATATTATATTTTCCATATAAACTTTATTAAATAAAACATTTATAATAAGGTTGAAATTTGCAAAAAATGAAATGAACACCAACCTTTCTTCATAATAAACTTTAAGAGTAGGTAGAAAGCAATGAATTCACTTTATTTATTAGTCCCCTTTTGAATATTTGTTTATATATATATATATATATATATATATATATATATATATATATATAAAGAGAGCTATTCCACAACCACAAATGACATCATTATAAGCTCCATTCAATAAAATCAAAGAAACGTTATATCTATATTTAGCCCACTGATCGTCATTGGAAGATTTTTGCTTTTGTGTAAGGTTCACCTTTTTATTACCGAAATTGAGATTTACATGAGATAATACTTCGTGCTATTGGCTTGCCCGTCGGGAAACCCGACCAAAACACAGATTAAGAGTCTTGAGGTTACATATGTCTCCTTTTAAGATCTTGGTTGAGAAAAAGAAAACATTTCCATTGTACACATAGAGTTGTAAAAAAGAAAAATTATAAAAGCGATGCCTTACAGAGTCTTTTTGGTTGAACCACAACAAAATTGAGCTACCCATTTGCAATTAAGACATAAAGAGAGACTATGCAATGACCTAGAGGAGCTCTGAGAGCTCGAAGTGTAGATCCACACATAGGTGGTCTTTCCATGGGCCACAAGCTACCTTAGAACCATGCAACGATGGTGAGCCACCCCAGAGTTAGGGGAGCCATGATGAAAGTCGCAGGTACCAAGGCACATGCATACGCTCCATCCACGAACCACGAGTTAACCATGAACCACACCAGCAATAAGGAGCCACCATAGGGCTAAAGGAACCATGAAAGATGCCACAAATGCATGGCCATGCACAAACGTGATGCCCATAAACCAAAAACTGACTCAAAATCTCAATAGCGTCGGTAAGCCATACCAAAATTTCCACAACAAACCAATGAGACTGGAATTCCCAACAACCCCTTCCCCGTAATGGTAGGAGTTGAGAAAGCTTCGCAAGGCTCAAATTATAAAGGCCCACCAACTGAAACCATGAAATGCTTGAAACAACAATGGGATGATTTCATTCCCCATGATATAGAGAACCAATCATGTAGAGCCAGGTCAGGAGAGGAGAGAAAGGGGCCATTTAAGTTCAGGAGGAGAGCCACTATGGAACTAAGAGAAAATTAAGGTTTCTTGTTTACCGATAAGTAGCAGAGTATATTCCTTGAAAGACACACCATCACAGAGAGCCATGAAGGCTAGGTGAAGCCCCATATTCCCCATGTACACATTGGAGGATGAAAGTTGCCCAGCCAAAGGAGGATAACAGAACCGATGCTCCAATTTCGTGAAGATCAGTGTAAGCCAATGTAGGGGCCAACCAACGAATGCATGGAGATTATCAAGAAGGTGGGCATGGCTGCCATGGACCAACAGAGGGGAAGCACATAGCATGGTTGAAGAGAATACATGCATGGAAAAGATACGCACCTAGACAAAAGGTAAACTTAATGAGGATTTCGGTTGGCCATGATGCCACCCTCACACAACTCCAATTGAAACCTTTCCCTGTAATAATGAATCCTCATGATTAAGTTGTGAGTCACGTGACATATATTGTACAACCACCTGAAGCATAAGAGTACAACCATCGAATTAGAGTAAATTCAATGTCAACTTGCAGAGGAGTCTAAGCTATTAGTCAAATGGCTTTCTATTCTTTTTTCCTTCAGCATGGTTCTGAAAACTGATTGAGATTCACACCAGTCGTGGGGGATCATCATTGGAAGTTTATTCCTATGGTATACTTATAAAAAGAAAGAAACCTAAAACTTGAGCATAACCCTAAAAATGCAAGGAAAATTTACTTTGAATTTAAATTTGAATTGTGAGGTGACCATATACCCCAAGAGATCAAATAAAATATCTCTTCAACTCCTAAGAGGCATCAACTCCTTTTCCCCAAATCAAATTAAAAAATATTTTTTCAAAAGTTCAATAAACCTAAGTGATTTTACATTATCAATCAAGATATATTAAAAAAAGTGCACAATAAGAAAAGATGTTCACTTTGACTCATCTCTATTTCCATTTCAACATAAAAATAAATTTCTAAACCAACTTTATCTATCATTTTTATTATTTATCGTGTAATAATCTTATTATTAGACCTTACATGGTATTAGGCATTTAGTTTTGTCTTTGACCAAAAATTTATGTCGCTTATCCATTGTTTAACATTGAGAATCCATTTTTTGTCATTTTTTATTATTATTTGAATTTGTTTATTTGTAAGGTGATTGGTTGAAGTCTTACTATGGGTTGTTCAGTAACTTCTATTTCTACTAGTTACTAATTTTTTGTTTTTAATTTTATTTCCTTTTTATTTAACTTTTTTATTTTGATTTTTTTTCTTCTTTCTATTATTCCCATTATCATCAATTGTAGTTTTTTCTCCATGTTTTCGATTTTAGATGACTTATTATTATATTAAAAACATATTTTAATAAATTAAATTAAATTATATATATATATATATATATATATATTATATATATATATATATATATATATATATATATATATATATATATTAATAAAAAATAAAACACATAACTATATATAATAAAAAACATATATACTAAAGTGTATATATATTAATATAAACACTATTAGTTAATCATATTTTTTAATTTTTTGTGATGACATTCAACAATACAATATTTTATTAGTTGTTTTATTTTTGTGATGAAATCTTTATGTCTTTATTGGTTTTTAGTTTAATTAAGTTATGTTTAAGTTAAACAACGGGTACTAGGTACTAGGTAGCCCTTGTTTAATATTAATAACATTAATAATAATTTTTATTATTTATTTTAATTTTTATCACATACAGATCTTTTTTTTTCGTGAATTAAGGCTTTCTATTACTCAAAAAATAGATTTACATGGATTTCAAAAGCGACCATGGAGGATAAAACCTCTCCTCATCTTACTACCATTGACGACCAAAGAACCAAAAGATTCCCATAACCATATTACAGTGAAGCCAAGCGTAGAGTTGGTATGTCTTCCTACCTAACTATCCCATGCGTAGATAATAAACAAATTACCCAAGAATAAGCACCGCCTACAACTTTTAAACAACAAAATATCCCACCAGAAGTCCAACATAAGAAACCTTACAAAATTACCACGACCAATACACAGACAACCAAATTGAGAATGAGGTATCATGTCCAACCATTTCCATACAACAAGGATTTCAAAAGAAATAACAATTGCCTTGCAAAACGAGCCTAGAACCACCATGAATGTCACTACAACACGATTGTCTTAGGCTGACACAACAAGGAGACCAAAAGAGATAACAAGTGCCCTGCATAAATGGGCCAAAAACCACCATAAGATCAATATACTGCACCACCAACCATTTATGCTCATTCATCATTATCTAAGGGTGAAATATTTTTTGGAGTTCTCGCACTGGAACCAGGAGGATCCATTAGGTCCCCACCATCCAAATCACAAGCAATATGGCTCTCCACATGAACCAAGTGGAAGTCAATCCTATCCAAGCAAAACCTTTGATTCCTTAGCATACTCTTGAGGTTCTCCAGGGATGAAAAAAATGTACTTTTCCACTTTCTTATCCTTCAAGACTAGGGCCAATAAGGTCTTCATTTGCCAATGAATAACCACATAGTTTAGGTACTTCTTCCTCCTTCCCGTGGTATGCATAGGTTCAGGAACCTAATCTGATATGTGTTAGGTCCCTATAATACTAGTGTACCCCCCTTATTGTTATTGTTAGTGTAGTCCCCTATTGTTATTGTTGTGCTCATGTATCCCCCATGTTGTTGTTGTTGTGCCTCATAGAAGCCCACTATTGTTATTGTTGTGACCTTACATTATTATTGTTATGTAAGCTCTAATTATATTATGACCCCTTAGACTCCTATATATACCAAAAATGTCTTATCATTTGTATCATCCAAGAATTGTTCATTTATGTAATGTAAAAGAGGTTTACCCCTCGAAGAGGATCATTTTTAAGTCGTTGATCTATATTCTAGGTTTTGTTGCTTAAAACAAGCCATCTTGGAATTTTAGTTATAATTTTTTTTCTACAAGGCTTCAGAAGCATAAATTTCGACCATGTGGAGTAGAAATATTGGTGAACTTCTTGTAAAAAATTCAGATCTTGGTTTGCTATATTTTATGAGATATGATCCGAAGAAGTTAGGTTTTTTGTAGGCTCCATAATTCAATCTCAAACATGTGACCTAGGGAAAATCGACATAACTTTTTCTCTGAGCATTGAACTTGAATTTAGTAAAAATTGACTGAAAGTGCATAGAATATAGTTATTTTTGTATCATTTTCAAGGCCGAAGGTTGAAATAGTGACACATGGAATTGCGTACAAGTTCGCTCTACTTAACGAGTCTATAATCAAGTCATTGTGGGAGATTGGGCATAACTATTTTTGGAAGAATTCAATTTCAAGCTAACTTATGGGGTTGGAAATAAAACTCATAGGGCTACCACATGATGAAATTTCAGACCTTGGAGATCTGAAATTATAGAGATACAACATTTTCAATATCGAGCTCCTAAAAAGCAAGAAAAAGGTGTGTATTTGTTTAAAATTTTGCATAACTCTTGTTTGAAAAATCGGTTTGAAGTGATTCAATGAGCATACTGAAGCATAGATATCATTGTTTGATTCAAAAATGCCTCAAAACAAAAAAATTGACACACCTAGTAAGCAACCAGAAATCCCTTCTATGACACATGAAGAAGAGGAATATATGCAACATGATATATCAAAATTACAAGACCAAGTGCAATAAATTTCGATCTCACAAAAAGTACCAAAAAATTAATTGGAAGCCATGATGAATGTTAATATAGATGGTATAAAAAGGGACATGAGAGTTTTGAATGATGGTTTAAAAGAAAACATGGAATCAATGATGAATGTCAAGATAGAAGGGTTAAAGGAAGGTTTGACAAAGTTGTGAGAAGAAAAGCTTCCCAATGGTGACAAGGTAATCCATGAAAATCACGATGAGGATAAAAGGAATATGAATTATGATTTTATAGACTCTAATGTTGTGTTTAAGAACCACCACATTTCAAAGATCGATTGAGGAAGTTTGATGGCAAAGATCCGGTAACATAGATACTACAAATGGAGAAATATTTTAATATCCATGATGTGCAACACACACAAAAGGTATACAATGCATATTTGTATTTAGAACCCAATCAGTTTGTATGGTATTGATGGCTTTGTTCTCGTAAACCACTTGTCACTTCGTCAATTTTTACGGAGGGAATGATAGCACATTGTGAGGATACAAAAAGCAACACCTTCTTTATCCAATTGATAAACCTAAAACAAAAGGGTTCAATGATGGAGCACATTGAGGATTTCCACTAATTGGATACCAGGGTAACTGATATTCCACAGGAGCATAGGATTGATGTCTTCATATGGACTTTAAAGGATAACATCCAACATGAGGTTCGAATTTGGGAAGTTGATCCATTGGAGAAGGCATTTAGGGTGGCAAGAAAATTTGAAAGCAAAATTATGGAAATAAGGAAGTCTACCACTTACAACTATAAATATGGAAGTGTTGTTGCTCCCACAGGGGTTTCACTCAATGGACCTATGACATAACACGTGCGATTGTGGCATACTAAATAATACCCTTAATTTGACTACATATTGGAAAATACCTCTAAAATTCACTTTATTTAACTCCCTATCAATATGAATCCAATACACCTTCCAAAAAAAAAAAAACAAAACAAAACAAAACAAAACTACTTTCACTAGATATTGTAGGTATCCATTTTTTCATTAACATTTTTTATACCCCTTTCTATTTTTTCATTAACTTTGAAAACCCTTTACCCCCTATTATATGTTCAATATATTATGTAATTTTTTCCTAAATGTATATCCCCCAATATGAATGCACCTGGTATGGTATTGCTCCCCGAGTGAAGCCCCTGTGGTTGCTCCTAGCCTCACACAACCTACGGGTTAACACCACAACAATTGGAGGAAAAAATAGAAAAAGGGTTTTGTTACATTTAATGTGAAAGCAAATACACTAAAGTTCATAAGTGTGCTCAGAAGAAATTATTCTACATAGTTTTTGAAGAGGAGGAAGAAAAGGAACAAGAAACATCAAAAGAGGAGGATATACACTAAGAACCAACCCTAGAGAAAGAAGAAATAAATCCAACCATATCTTGTAATGCATTGGAAAAAATTACCACTCGTAAAACCCTTAAGATAGAAGGATATATCAAGAAGAAAAAGGTACTAAGGTTGATTGATTCGGGAAATACCCATAATTTTATTCATTGTAAGATAGTCAAGGAATTGAATTGCTTTCTATATCCAACACACGAGTGTCAAGTGATGGTTGCAAATGGAGGAACGACAAATTGCTCTGGAAAGTGCCAGAATATCAAGCTAACCATGGGGAAATATGTATTGAATATTCTAATGCTTTCCATTCCAATGGGTTGTGTTGATGTTGTACTGGGAGTCCCATGGTTACAATCTTTGGGGACGATAACATTTAATTTTCAATAACTTTTATTGAAATGTTTTTGGGAAGGAAATGAAGTTGAATTAAAGGGTATCACAGGTACCAGGAAAGATAATCAACTCTAATGGCATGACAAAGCTTCTGAAGAAATAAAAACGGGGCGTAATTGCACAATTATGCTCACTAGAGGTTCAAACATCGAAATCATATATTTCTCTATATTTCCAAAAAGTCTTGGACAATCATTCCAAGGTATTTGAGACTCCCAAATGCCTTCCACCTATTCATGATCATGACCATGCTATTCATTTGATTCCAAGAAGTGTTCCTCTAAACATCAGACCTTACAGATATCCCTATGCCCAAAAGAGTGAAATTGAATGTATGGTTGCAGAAATTCTAAAGGTTGATATAGTTCAACCTAGTCAAATTTATTTCTCTACTCCAGTAGTATTGATGCATAATAAGGATGGATCATGGCGTATGTGCCCAGATTATAGGGAGCTCAACAAGCTCATTATTAAAAATAAATTTACCATTCTTGTAATTGATGAATTGCTGGATGGATTACATGGAGAAAATTACTTCACCAAGCTGGATCTTTGTTCATGATATCATCAAAATAGAATGAGGACTAGAGACATTCTAAAAACAAAATTGAAAACTCATGAGGGTCATTATGAATTTTTGGTTATGCCTTTTTGCCTTACTAATACACCTTCCACATTTCAAGGTTTGATGAATTCCATTTTCAAACCCTTCCTTAGAAAATTTGTGATAGTATCTTTTGATGATATAATAATTTACAACAAGTGTTGGAAGGATCATGTTCAACATGTTTGCAGGGTGCTCAAACTATTGGAGGAGAAACAATTATATGCAAAAACCTCCAAATGTTTCTTTGGAGTGCAGGAGGTGGAATTTTTGGGTCATATTGTATCTCATGAGGGTGTTAAGGTAGACCCTAACAAAATTAAAGACATTAAGGAATTGAAAATCCCCATAACCATAAAGCATCTTCAAGGATTTTTCGGGTTGACAGGGTATTATCATAAGTTTGTTAAGAATTATGGGAGAATAACAACATTACTAAAGAAATATGCATTTTCTTGGACTCTAGAAGCAACTAAGGCCTTTGAACATCTTAAAGAATGTGCCATGCCTCATGAAATGGAATTGGCGTTGTTTTAATGCAAGAAGGAAGACCCATTTCTTTTGAAATTTGTCCAACCAAAGGAAAATATTGACACAAACCTATTTATTAGAAGGAAACGTTGGCAATACTACATGCACTAAAGCAATGGCAACCTTAACTAATGGGAAGACACTTCAAGGTAAAAACATATCATGATAGTCTTAAATACTTTTTTGAACAAAGATTATCTTCAGAAGAGCAACAAAAATGTGTCACAAAGATGTTGGGTTATGACTTTGAAATCATCTACAAAAAAGGGAAGCAAAATGTTGTTGTAGATGCACTCTCAAGAAAGGATGAGTGGAAGCATTGCTTTGTGCCATTTCTATTATCCAACCTAATTGGATAACCGAATCAAGGGATGAATGGAAGAATGACAAACATGTGTGGACACTCATTCAAAATTTGTAGCAAGATCCCAGTACATCTAATACATTTATCTGGAAAAATGATTTGTTATGGTAGAAATATAGCTTATATCTTTGTAAGAATTCCCAACTCAAGTAAAAAATTCTTTTGGAATTTCACACCTCCCCCTTAGGAGGGCACTCAATATTTTTTTTAAATTACCACAGGGTCAAGAAGGATTTTTTTGGGGATGGCCTTAAATCTGATATTCAGAAGTTTGTGGCAGAATGTTTGCTTTTCCAACGAAATAAAGTTGAGACAATTAAGACCCCGAGTCTGTTACAACCTTTAGCCATTCCAATTCAGCATTGGGAGGAGGCCTCAATGTATTTTATCCTAAGTTTACCCAAGTTTGAAGGAAATAATTTCATCATGGGGGTGGTTGATAGAATTACCAAGTATGCACACTTTTGTACATTATCTCATCCTTTTGAAGTGAGTACAATTTCTACTACATTTATGGAAAAAATTCAAAAGCTACATGGAAACCCAAAGATTATTGTAAATGAAAAAGATTCCATTTTAATTGGATTTTTTAGGATGGAATTATCTTCTTGTCTTGGTACTCAATTAGCTCATAACCCATCTTATCATCCTCAATCTGAAGGGAAAACTGAGATAGTGAAAAAATGTTTGGAAGGATATCTTCATTGCTTTGTATATGATAAACAAACACAATGGGTCAAGTGGTTACCTCTAGTTGAATGGTGGTATAACACCTCCTTCCTTACTGCAACAAAAATGACCCCATTTATGGCACTTTATGGATATCATCCACCATCCATCACATCATCTCTAAGAGAAAATTATAAGGTTCAAGCAGTGGAAGATCACATCGAGCATCAACAACAAGTTCTCCAACTCTTAAAGGATAACCTCACTCTTGCGCAAAATCGAATGAAACAGTAGGCATATCAACATTGCAGTGAAAGAAGTTTTGATGTAGGTGACTGGGTATTTTTATGGCTACAACCATACAAACAAATGTACCTCAAGTAAGCTAATAAGGATAATATATTATCACCCAATTACTATGTTCCTTACAAGGTGTTGCAAAAGATTTGTACTATGGCATGCAAATTGGAGTTTCCTGCATCTTCCAAAGTACACCCAGTTTTCCATGTTTAATGTTTAAAGAAGGTTATCGGTGACAAGCTCCCAATTCAAACAGTGTTTCCAGAACTTGACTAAGAAGGGAAAATCATATTTGATCTTGAAGAATTCATGGAAATAAGAACCCGACAACTATAAAATCGTGGATTGTAGATTTCCTGTGGTGTAGATTTTTAGAATCAAAGCTCGGAATCTCCACTTACCCACTGAAGATTCCACATTAGAGGATGTGAATTTTATACAAAAGCATCCAAAACTGCTCAAGTTTTGAGGACAACACTTTTTTGAAGGGGAGGGACATGTTAGGTCCTTATAATATTAGTGTATCCCCCTTATAGTTATTGTTAGTGTAGCCCCCTATTGTTATTGTTGTCCCCATGTATGCCCCATGTTGTTATTATTGTGCCCCATAGAAGCCCACTATTGTTATTGTTGTGCTCTTACATTATTATAGTTATGTGGGCTCTGATTATATTGTGACCCCTTAGACTCCTATATATACCAAGGAGACCTTATCATTTGTATCATCCAAGAATTGTTTATTTATGTAATGTAAAGGAGGTTCCCCCCTCGAAGAGGATATTTTTAAGTCATTGATTTATCTTTTCTTCTTTTTTTGTTAGTTGGTTGCATAATAATATGTCCTCCAAAAGCTTGGAATCTAAAAGAGGTTGTCTTTTCTCCCCCTCTTGGGTCTCGAGCTTACGGATTTCCTTCTGAGTATTTGGTGAAACAACATTGAAGGTGGAAACCGAGTCATGTGAAAAAAGTATCATGCCTCATTTCCATGGTTGAGCTTTGCTACCTCCCCCCCTTATGCACCTCATTATCTATCTCAGCAACATAGTTGAGACTCGAGGGGCACACTTATTGCAACTGCAATGAATGCATCTACCTACAAAAAACCAAGAGAACGAACGAAACCCACCTCTTATAAGACTAGGATACCAGTAGACCAAAGCATCACAAAAGCTCCAGATATATGACCCAATCTTTACAGAAGAACCACAAATTATGACAGAGGACGTAACTTCCTCGACCAAGATCCTTTTGCTATTGACCATTGAACAAGAGAAAAATAATTCAAAGACCAGAAGACCTTGAAACCTAGGAGTGCAGAACTAGACATCAAACTTGGCCAACCAATGCTTATCTTGCCATAAAAACAACATAGCAATGTAGGATCCCTGTAATTCACTCCAAACATGACTCACAAACCTTAGCTTAAGCCTTAAACGTGGGCCCCAAAACAAAACCCAATGAAAAATTAACGAACCGCTTTAGACGGAATCCCCAGACAAGAGATCAAATTCCAACGCAAAGATTTATTACCTAGACACGAACCTAAACCTGATAAAAGTTATGAATCTGATTGTTTAATATTAATCATATTTATAAATTTTAGTCATACCTTTACTTTTAATTATATATGTTAATATCATTTTTTTAATATTTTAATTTATTATCACATTAAAATATTTAAAATATTATATTGAATATATTTAAACCATTAAAAACTGGGTGTTTCTCCACACTCCATATAACATATATTTTAATGTTTAAAATAAAATATATTAATAAACAAACAAACAAACATTATATATGTAAATATAATTAGTTATTTCTATTTTAAATATTATATTAAATATATTTAAACCATTAAACATGGTATATTATTTCATGTTTAATATAAATATATTCTATTATTTAAAATAAAATACATTTAAAAATAAAAAAATATATTGATAAATAAATAAGCGTGATTTATTTAAAAATAAATAAATACGTATATGTTTAATGATGAGGGACAATGACGAGGTGATGTGTTAAGGCGTTCCTTGTTGTAAAGGTCATTGGTTCGAAACTCTATAGGCAAAAAACCAGTCATGCTGAGGGCTAGTGTGGTCTAGGCTGAGTGCAATCCTCGACGATTTTGACAACTTAAATGTCACTAGGTCGTACCTTAGATCATGTCAATGAGTTAATTCTTACATATTTAATCAAAAACTTTGCATGATATAATCATGAAAGAGACTTTTCATATTCTTTAATTTTTTTCTTTTGTCGGCCAAAACACTTTCATTAATTCATCAAAAAGAGGTATATTACAATCCAGGTTCTCCTTGCTCTCTCGACTTCACTCTGGCTAGATTTGTTAGCCAGGATAACGATGCAAAAAAATACTAGAAACTAAAGTTTTTTACATGATTTCGAGAGGTAGAAGAGTTAGACAACCCAAAAAACCAGTAAGAGTAAGAAACAACTAGCATATACCATGTCAAGTAGGAGAGGGTGGCGCATTGTTGAAATTTGCAACAAGAAACAGTGAAATTGGCATCCGGAAACAACATCCATGATCCTAGTAAAAATTAAGCACCTACACAAGGGTGGGGCCCACCCAGGCTATTTTTAGGTATATTTCTATTTATAGATGTATGGTGCATGTCTATTTATAGAATGCATGTCTATTTATAGATGCATGTCTATTTTTATTATCCCTTTATTTAGATGGACATTAAACTGTAATCCATTCTCAATGTGGACTTGAAAATAGTTAAGTGAAGTGGAAAATCAGTTAGCTAAGTGAATTTCAAGTTAAGAGGTTGGTTGGTGGGACATGCAAAGTGACTTGGGTTGTATCTAAGTGATTCTAGTTGTAACAAAGTTGGAAGTGCAATGGTGCATGAGTTATGCAAGTTGTAAATCACTTTAACTCAGTTAAGTGAGTTAAAGTCAATTGTGCTAGTTGTAACTGCATATACACTAGTGAGAGATCAAGTGAATTAAATATTAATTAATTCACATGTAGTGATATCACATGCAACTGATGTTTTTACTATTATTAACTGCATGCATGTCAAATCCAGTGGAGACCCAGTTGAGTTCTAGGTGAAAGGAAAGTGTAACTATTAGTTGTGATATTAGCTAACTACCAGGTGTAGTTAAAACACCGCAAGATGCCCATGATACTCAGAGTAGTTGAGGAAGGCTGAAATTATTTGTGATTAAGGATTGCTTTCATCAGGAACTGCGTGAGCAAGGCACGTTGTCTGGAGATAGTAAATTGGCTAAGGAACTTACTAGTTGTTGTATGACATTGTGAGACAATTAGTTGATGTACTGAGGGCTCTTGTGAAAAGAGTTTTATATGTAATTGTTTCATGGTTCCTTGTGGACTATACAATATATGATATAGGGGTTTTGAGCAGTAAGCTTTCCCCGAGAATATATGGTGTTGTGGTTTTGATCTATTCTTCTTTGCTTCATGTGATTGGCAATTGTGTTGTTTTTAATTCCGCAAAATATTTGTAGAAGGGATTCAATATTTAACTTTAGTACATTGTTATATCGGGTGAATCCAAGATATACATGCATGTTGTATAATTTCTACATGGTATCAGAGTTGTGTTATAAATTTTCTTCATTGTATGAGAGCAGGAATTATTTGGGTGCGCGAGTTTGCAGAGAATATCTGGAAATTTTGATGCAAAAATTTCAAAAACAAATAGCATATTTGGATTCCTTGCGAAAAAATATCCAAATTGGAAAAAAAAATCGGTCGAATCGGAGCTCAGATGAGGGAGATATCATCAATTTAAAATCAACTCTTTTATTAGAAAATTTTGTGACGGCGGGACGATTACAATGTGCGCGAGCCAAGAACCTACATGCATTGAGGTACAAGATGCATGCAAATTTTTGAGGAGAAAAGCAGAGGTTAGTGACTTGGTGTTTGAGAGGGAGTCTCTTAACATGCAGCCTGAAAAGCAGTCTCAGAAGGTTGTGGGGCAGCCACAACTGGAGATGTAGAAGAATCTCTCTAGACTTGATGTAGATGTGATTTCTATAGAGCTTCCTACCATTGGGAAGTGTGAGAAAGCCATGCAATTGACCCTTGAGAAAGAAATGGATTTGCATGCAGGTAAGAGTTAACCTAAATATGTGGAGCATCCACATGCGAAGGATCATGGAGTGGGAGCAACCACTCATACAGAGAAATTTCGAGCCAGATGGGGAGAGAGAGTGCATGCAGCTATACCACCAGGTGAGAGGTGGGGCAACATGCATGAATAATCCCAAGAAGAAATTTTGGGCACGATTCATTGAGATGGTGTGGATCTCATGAATCGAACCTAGCTACTAGGAGCCCACAGAGCAGTAGTAGCAGGATCAGTTGGATTAATGCAGTCAGATGTCATGAGGACATGAAATCAAAGTGATAGTGTTAGATACTGGAGCACAGATCAGATTTGGCAGCAAGTGCATAGTGCATGGATGCAGGTGTCAGTAGCGCAAAGGATCCAGTAGACATGTGCAGTAGCTAGCAGCAAGTCAGAAGACTTTGATGACCGATGCATTATACTGATTTAGTTGTTTGGAGGCTATTCAGTTTCGGAAGTGTTGCATGCAAAGGTTGCATGTGTGATAAACACTAGCGAAGTGTTGCGTGAAAGAGTTGCATGTGCGAGAAACACTAGATAAGTGTTGCATGCATGAGTTTCATGTCGCATGCAAGGACATTCCTTTCTTGTTGAGAGGGTGGCGCATTGTTGAAGTTTGCAACAAGAAACAGCGAAATTGGCATCTAGAAACAACATCCATGATCCTAGTGAAAATTAAGCACCTACATTAGGGTGGGGCCCACATAGGCTATTTTTAGGTGTATGTCTATTTATAGATGTATGATGCATGTCTATTTATAGAATGCATGTCTATTTATAGATACATGTCTATTTTTATTATCCCTTTATTTAGATGGACATTAAACTATAATCTATTCTCAATGTGGACTTGAAAATAGTTAACTGAAGTGGAAAATTAGTTAGCTAGGTGAATTTCGAGTTAAGAGGTTGGTTGGTGGGACATGCAGAGTGACTTGAGTTGTAACTGAGTGATTCTAGTTGTAACAGAGTTGGAAGTGCAGTGGTGCATGAGTTGTGCAAGTTGTAAATTAGTTTAACTCAGTTAAGTGAGTTAAAGTCACTTGTGCTAGTTGTAACTACAGATACACTAGTGAGAGATCAAGTGAATTAAATATTAATTAATTCACATGTATTGATCTCACATGTAACTGATGTTTTTACTGTTATTAACTACATGCATGTTACATCCAGCGGAGACCCAGTTAAGTTCTAGGTGAAAGGGAAGTGTAACTATCAGTTGTGATATTAGCTGACTACTAGGTGTAGTTAAAACACCACAGGATGCCCATGATACTCAGCTTTGTTGAGGAAGGCTGAAATTATTTATGATTAAGGATTGCATTCATCAGGAACTACGTGAGCAAGGCAGGCTATCTGGAGCCAGTAAATTGGCTAAGGAACTTGCCAATTTTTGTATGACAGTGTGAGACAATTAGCTGATGTACTGAGGGCTATTGTGAGAAGAGTTTTGTATGTAATTGTTTCATGGTTCCTTGTGGAATATACAATATATGATAGAGGGGTTTTGAGCAGTAAGCTTTCCCCGGGAATATTTGGTGTTGTGGTTTTGATATATTATTCTTTGCTTCATGTGATTGACAATTTTGTTGTTTTTAATTCCGCAAAAGATTTGTAGAAGAGATTCAATATTTAACTTTAGTACATTGTTAGATCGGGCGAATCCAAGATATACATGCATGATGTATAATTTATACATGCATGACCAACATTAGGAGCCCTTGGAGAGCCACGGTCTTCATGGACATGGAAGTCAATATGTTCCAACCGATATTCTATCTCATCCAACCTTTCATTGGAACGATGTTGGCTTCTCCGAATGAAAATTAACTGGTCCAAAACATCTCAGTAACTTAACTGGATATCATTTATGTAGGCAATTGTTTTGTTTCAGTCATCATATCTCGGATGATAGATGATCTATAAGCTCATTGAGATGTCCCACAACTGCTCATCAATGGAAGCCAGCGTGGGCAATTGTTCCACGTGACCCGACGAATGGGCACGAGCCTGGGAAAATTCCCCCACCATGCCAACTTCACCAGCCACATCCTCTTCCATATCCATCACGTCATTGAATCTCCCTCCGTAATGGCCCCGAGGGCATGCACCGCATCTAGTCCTCCCACATTGTCTCATCATGTCCCCCACCGTGTCAGACTGCGAAAACTCCAAAAAGGAGAGAACGCTCAACCTATGCCTAAAGCTTTGGTCACTCCAAGAAACATCTTCTTTAATTAAATTTTAATCATGGTGGGAGGGGCCAATGCACCAAAACCAACTAAGCCTCCAGGAATTGTAATTTGACCCAGAACAACACACTTCCTAGACATGAATCACACCCAAACACCCAATCTCAAACCAAGCAAGAAATACAAGGGAAATTTGAAAATTGAAAAAAAACTGACACTTACCCAGTAGCCTCGAAAGGCCTGTACATGCCACTCATGCTTGAGCCCTTCGACAAAGCTATTAACAACCCCGACTACATTCTGAAACTCCAACATGTCCACAACACTCCTCTAAACCCACTCTTTGGGATCCCACACCGACCCATGTTTCACTTGATTATAAACCCCACTACAAGAGAACTCACCCATGCCAGTTCCAATTGCGTATCTAACCCAACCATTGAGCATGCACATATGACAAGCTTGTGCATAGTCGTTCAAATTTAGACTGTGCTCCCTCCCTCCCATACTGAGAAACAAAATTAAGCCAAAATTTCCTAGTTGCTCAAATAAATGGAGAACCACCTTATCGAGACTTCTACCCATGCGACGCCACTTGGTGTGGCCGCCCTCCCACCTGTCATCCCTCACCATCTATCCAAAATAACCTGCTGGGAGTCAGATCCTTTACCACATGATCTTCCAACCCCATCAGGGTTTAATCTTCTTTAATTAAGTTTTAATCATTTTTGTTTTCTTTAATATGTTTAAATAATTTTAAAAGTGATTTATTTTTTATATAAGAAAATACTATGGTATATTTTAATAATTAGATTTATATTTATTTATTTTATTGGTTTTTTTAGTCAATTTTACTTGAAATTTTACGTGCATTTTTTTGAATCGTGTAAGTTTCACCTTTGTGAAATCAAGTGATGGAAGGCTTTTCACGGAGTAAAATCTATTTATGCATTTAAAAAATTATTTTAAACAACTAAAATTCACAAAAAATCATATTACCAACAAAAAAAGAGAGACCAAAACAACATTTAATAGTTGAATTGATTTTTTTTTGTAAGTTGAAATTTTGTATTACGTCACAAAAACATTACATCCAATACATCAATATTAATTCCAACAACAACATATATTATGGCAAGTGGTCTTAACTTTCCCAATGGGAAACCACATGTTTTTAACCACCTGCCTATAGAATAAGTAGTCCAAAATTCCAAGAGTCTTAACAATTGAAGCATAACAAGAGATTCTACAGCATAATCAAAACACAAAAAATTGACAGATATCATGAGAAAACTAGGAATCAGAGGAGGTAACAGGTGTAAGATTTTGCACACTATATCTTAGAGGATTTGATGCTGAAGTGATTCATGGGATATGTCTCTCAATCTGATCCAGTCGCATGTCCATTTGTTCCATAAAAACCTTTGGTTTCTCTCCTCTCGTTTCACATATTCCAAGCTTGGAAAGACTCTATGCCTTTTTGTTTGCCTCCCATTAAGAGCCTTTCCCAACAAGGTTTTCAGTTGTCAATAGAGAGACAAAACTTGGTAGTATTACTTTTCCTTCCCCAAGTTAGGAACCCACTATCCTATATTGTTAATGAGCTCTGTATCAGAGAAGGCTTTCCTATCTCTTGCTAATATGGTCTTTAGGTTCTGCATTTCAGTCCATATATCCAGGGGCACCACAACTTGATAGATCTTAATAGCCTTATGTGTCTATTATTGGGCTCAAGTTCGACCCTAGGGACCATGCCCTCCACCCCTTCTACTTCTCATACACTGCCTCTGCATGGGGGCTAATTGATTGCACCAACTTAGGAAATAACCAAACTAACTACAAGAGGAAGATTGTATACATAATTGAGGTAGACAAATAAGCACCCACAAGGAAATAAGTAAAAGGCTCACCCAAGACCCAACATAAATTAGTCTATATAACAACCAACCCCCTCGGGTGCAATTACAGTGGAGCAAACAAACCCTGATAAGAAACAATGAAGCACTGGCCCAACTTGTATACAAGAGGTTACTTTTCCAGCTAGCACAACTTAATTGCATACAAATCCAAGCATCAACATGACCCACATTTCCCATACCATAAACCACTGAAAAGCTTGCATTCATGAAACCAAACAGAGGGACGAAATCAAACTTAGAAATTCTAAGGAGTTGTGGGCCGTGTCATTACCCATAATGATGAAATCACGAAAAGGCGAGTACTAGAAGCCACCTCACATCTTTGCAAGTTGTATCCTCTTTGAGAAACTGAGCCATAGCCTTGTCTTGCATGTTCATAGCTTGAATTCCAAATGTCTTCTCTAAGCACGCTCTCTCGAAGCTTCAGAGCACAATTTCTTTCAGCACAACTAGTACAAGCTTTCCTTCTAGTGTAGTAAGTCGGTGAGATAATTCTTTTAGTTGCTCGGCTACCAACACATAAGAATAGATTAGAAATATGATCAAATTTAGGCCCATTAATAGACCAAAAAGCTGACCAAGTCTCACATCTATTTGCAATAACCAAAATATCCACAGGGATGTTGCACAGGTTGCCTTGTCACACCCCTCTTCTCATTGTTTTAGCTCTCCTCATGGATTCTTAGGAGTAATATCTTCGCATGTAGTTGCATGCATGGTGTCAGGTCCCCTAGTTTTGGTTGCGAAAAGCAAGTGGTGGTGGGCGCACCTTGGCGCAACATGCGCCAAACTCTGGTATATGTGTCAACGATGTGCGATGGGCACCCCATAGTGGCGAGCGAAGTAGTGTGTTTTGGTAGACGCGACGAGCGGCGACGGACGGGCCCACGCCCCATAGGGGGCAGATGCGACGAGAGGCGCCAGACGAAGTCTTATTGGTGAGTGCATTCATTAATACGGGTGAACCATGTAGCAGATGGCGCGAGCTGGGCGCGATGACCCGAGTGACCCGAGCGACCCATCGGTGGAAGAGACGTGTGCGACGAAAGCACACACATTGGACGAGTTTATATGGGTGGATGAGCAAAGATACTTACTAGGCCAACGTGCATATATGTGACCAAGCCAATCCATGGGCATGGGCTAAGGGTCACAACTTATGGAAAATGGGACCACAAATTAGCACATAAATGCGGATGAGTTGAGGAGGTTCAAAGCGATCAATCATTCGAACACACATCACTTAGACAAGCTCTGAAGTAGCTTGGTCAAGTGTATGTGCCTGCAGAACAGGCGGATGCGCGAGAAAGGCGAATATTGAACGAGCGGTTCGAGTCGTGTCTTTTCCTGAACACGTGCAGGGCGTCGTGACCTGGGCGGTTCATTTCATGCACAAAGGCATGCGGAACAGTGCGGAGATGCGTGCAAAAAGAGTCGAGTTGGGTGTTTCGGCAGACTGCTAGAAGGTGCGTGCAGAAAGGGTTGAGTCGGGTATTTTGCCGAACGCGTTTTTGAACGGGTGCAGACCCTGAGGGCATCGGTGACCCAGGTGACCCGCATGCATACCATGCACAAGTTGAGGGCGTCAGTGACTCCAGTGAATCGAACTGAATGTGTTCATGGGAAGAAGGCTAAAAACACATTTTGAGGAGAAATTTGGGGTTTCTCATGGATTTTTGAGTTATTTGAGAGCATTGTAGCTCGGGCCAAAACACAAGTGTTGAGGCACACTTTGGAAAGAAGTGCAAGTGGCTTGCACATGCTTGGTATTGTATGATTATTGTACAATTGTACATTTGTTTATGAAACATAATATTGGGCAGACTCATATCCAGGGAGTTACCCATCCCTTTTGTGTATGGGCATACATGGTGATATATATTGATGTTTATGTTGTATTTATTTCTGCTGCATAATTGAAGAACACTTGAAGATAAATTAACTAATTTTTGAAGATAGGCATAGTCTACTTGCTTGAGTATTGATAAAAAGAAAAATTGAGGTAGTGCCACACCCAATATAAGTGGTTGAAAGAGTACCACAAGTATAGGGTCGTGATAGTTGGTATCAGAGCCCACTTCCGCAAGTCTTTGATTATTGAAGTATGAAGGACTAATCCCACTACTACTTTGTATCAGTTGGTATCAGAGCTTCATTCAGGGTGAGTCGAGCTGTATTGATTATTCAAGAAGCAGGAATACATTTGCAGGGTTGCAGGTGGTATTGAAGCTTGGACATATATTATTTGGTCTTATTGAGACCTTGGCAGAGGCAAGACATTGGTCAGGGCCGAAGCTGCAGATCAAGATATGGAAAGTTGGGAAGAATGCTAAGGGAGGCTCCTCGACACCTTACACAGGTAATGGTGCATGAAAGAAGAGAACCCACGGATTCAAGCTGAACTTGAAATCTTGGAGGAGAATGTTGAGGTGGAACTTCTTCGACTTAGTTGGGAAAAGGAGCAAGATAGACTTGCAGGTTGCTATAAAGAAGGAGAAGAGGAAACTAAGACATGTGAAGGAAAGGATGTTGCAATTGTGTCCATGATCAAGGAGGAACTTGATGAACAAGTTGAACCAGGATCGTACACATTACAGACATTGATGATGGAGCACACTCACTTAGAGAGTCTTCATGGAGGTATGACTTGTGTTTCATTTGAGCATTTGGAGGATGGACCGTATGCACAGATGATAAAAGGGATAACTTCTTTGCCGATGCCAATGATGATCTCTCCTTGGATGACTATGATGGGACCTTGTACATTGGAGAAGAAAGGAGCATTGTTTGTTGCAGAACTTGTTAGGGAAATTTGTGACCTCATGCTAGAAGGTTCAAATGCCCGTGATAAGGGTGGAACATGATGATCTTTGTGATGGATGGGTCAAGCTTAGCCATATAGATAGCTGGATAGGTTCCTGGCATGACTCATGGACTGCTTGGAGAAAGGGCACACACCGGAGTTACATATGATGATATATGGGCAAACTTCTTCATGGCTAGAAACCAAGAAGGAACTCTTGGTGGACCTTTAGTGGGGGAGGTAGCAGTGAAGGAAGTACTCATGATGATGATATAAAGGTAGAAGTGACTGATGGCGCTTTACCTGGGGGATGACTAGAGTTGTGTTGAGTCCACTCTTGATGGACACGTGAACAACCAAAGTCATGGATATTGACATGAGGGCATGGTAGGAAATTATGCGGAGACATTATTCAGGTGCACTTATGGAGATGCCAATTATGAGCATCATGGAGGAGTGTCAAGTTAGGATGTTGAGCAGGATGGAATTGCTGGTGTTACATGGAGACCTTTTATAGGTGGACTGATGAGAATGTTGTTCACTTTTGAGCAAGAAGGCCATGGATGATTGTATGAGAAGCCTATGAGGACATTCATATGACTTGCAGGGTGGGAACAACTTGTGATGGAACTCATGGCCAAGACAAGTATGCTTGCCAAAGCTTTGGATATGATGATGCATGGGAGTTCATGATGAGTTGCATTCATTGGAGACTTCATATTATAGTGATCTTGGTGTATCTGGTTCATCGAGGAGCCAAGGTCAGGATTGGTCTTTATTTTTATCCATTATGGGATGCATACCTTTGAGCACATTAAGGGGTGTGTTCATGAGGAGTGACTTAATGGAGATGATAGAGACAAGACACTCTAGAGTTCGATGGAGATGCAACGATGGAGATGCATTGGTGGTATACACTTGGGCATGGGTTGAGTATTCTTTACTTAGCCACACTTTTGATAAACATGGTGGCTGATTGATCTAAGCTCATGTGCATCACATGGATGGATGATGAGGCAAGGTTAAAATTGCCCTTCGATAGACTTGATGGAGTGAATATTTCAAATGGGATGGACATTACTCCATGGACCTGGATATGGCACATTGAGCATTGGATTGATGGGAGGATGTTCTTGATTGATTTGAGGAGGACCTCTCACACATGGATGATGATGCTGGGATGTATGTGATTGATTTTGCAGCACATGGGTTAGCATCATGGACAACATATTGCAGGGATGATGAGGACTACTTCACGAACCTTGATGTGGCTTATTTGATGGAAATTATGTTGCAGATGAGATGGAAATTGCTTCATGGACATGAGCATGGATTCTTTTGATGGGATGGATTCTTGATCGAGTTGATGATGTGACACAATGCAGGAGAAAAGACTGTCACATGGCATGAGGATGTGCATTCTCGTGATGAGAGTGTATGGTTGGATTAGCTACCCAACAAGTTCGAGTCACGGGGTCTGGAAATGTGTGAAGTTATGCTCGATACATTACAGATTATGCTATGTTGAGTCATGTTGGAGTACCTTTATACAAATATTCACATGATGATATTAATGATAAATGATGGGTGGACATGATATATATTGCAGCAACATGTAGCTCGAGTTGGAGAGATTGACTTCCCACGATAAAGGCAACATGTGGATATTGCGACGGATGTGTTGATGATCATGGATTGAGGAGATGTTCCCATTGATACATTTTTTTTTATAGAGACATGGACCTTGGTGGTTTCTTCGATGGATATAACAGAGGTGGGCATCATGGACATTGTTGGAGATGTTGTAGCTAGTGACACTTTGCGACAATATGGTGCGACGATATATTACGACGGGATGTTGCGATGATATGATGCAATGATGATGATGGCGTTGTCGAGGACGACAACCTTATTTAGAGTGGGGGAGGATGTCAGATCCTCGAGTTTTGGTTGCAGCGACCGAGTGGTGGCGGGCGCGCCTTGGTGCGACGAGCGCCCAACTCGGGTATGTGTGATGGCGATGTGCGACTGGCGCGCCATAACGACAGTCAAAGTCATGTGTTTTGGCAGATGCGACAAGCAACAATGGACGGGTGCACTCCCCATAACGTGCGAACGCGACGAGAGAGGTCGAGCGAAGTTGTGTTGGTGAGCATGTTCGGTGATACAGGCACACCGTGTAGCAGATGGGCAAGTTGCGTAAGGTGACCTGAGCAACCCGAGCGACCCACTGGTGGAAAAGACATGTGCGATGAAAGTACACGCATTAGACGAGTTTATATGGGCGGATGAGAAAAGTATACTTGCTGGGTCGACGTGCAGATATTTGACCAAGCCGGCCCATGGGCATGGGCGAAGGGTCACGAATTATGGAAAATGGGACCGCAACTTAGCATATAAATGTGGACGATTTGAGAAGGTTCAAAGGGATCAATCATTCGAACACACATCACTTAGACAAGATCTGAAGTAGCTCAGTCAAGTGCATGTACCCGCAGGATGGGCGGATGATCGAGAAAGGCAAAGACTGAAAGAGCGGGTTGAGTTGTGTCTTTTCTTGAACGTGTGCAGGGCGTCGTGACCTGGGTGGGTCAACTCGTGCACGAAGGCATGTGGAACAGTGCAAGGGGCATGCATAAATAGTCGAGTTAGGTGTTTGAGGTGGGCTGCAGAAGGCGCATGCATAAAGGGTCGAGTTGGGTATTTCCCAAACGCATGCAAAGCTTGAGGGCGTCGGTGACCCAGGTGACCTGCATGTAGACCGTGCACAGGTTGAGGGTGTCGAGGACCCCGGGGACCCAGGCTGAACGTGTTCGTGGGCCGAAGGCCGAAAACACATTTTGAGGAGAAATTTGGGGTTTCTCATGGATTGTTGAGTTGTTGGAGAGCAGTGTAGCTCGGGCCAAAACACAAGTGTTGAGGAACACTTTGGAAAGAAGTGCAGTGGCTTGCACAGGCTTGGTATTATATGATTATTGAAAAATTGTACATTTGTTTATGAAACATAATATTGGGCAGATTCATATTCAGGGAGTTGCCCCTCCCTTGTATGTATGGGTGTACATAGTGATATATATTGATGTTTATGTGTATTTATTTCTGCTACATAATTGAAGAACACTTGAAGATAAATTAACTAAGTGTTGAAGATAAGCATAGTCTACTTGCTTGAGTATTGATAAAAAGAAAAAGTGAGGTAGTGTTGAACCCGCTATAAGTGGTTGAAAGATTACCACAAGTATAGGGTCATGATACATGGGGTGACATGGCCACCCCTTCTATTTAATTCACTTGTGTTCATAGGGTGGCGGGCACATGGCCCTAAGCCGCTCAACTCCTCGATCCTCAACCACATCGTGGGGTAGTTAAATTGAAAAATTATTTTATTATTTAAAATACTATTTAATAAATCCAAATTTATATTAAAAAAACATATTATATAATTTATTAAAAAACTATTACTCAATTAATATTATTAAATATTTGTGAGAGATAGTTGGAATAATTGAAACTTATAATGATAATATTGTTTATGTGAATTTGAATTTTGGCTAAACCTTATTTGATATATAATTTGTAGATTATTATACTAAATCAAAAGATTTTTATTTCCAATATTATATAATCCTTAATAACGATAATATATATATATATATATATATATATATATATATATATATATATATATATATATATATTAATTACAATTTTTCTTTAATAAAATAAAAATAATATTATACTCACAACATACATAATTAAATTATTAAATATTTATTTATTAACCTGTATTATTATTAAAGTGAAGCCGTATCATTATTAATAAAAGAAAAATGAAAGAAAGGCCACAATAAAGTATACCAAGCGATAAAACATAACATATACAATCATGTCCCGGAAGAGAACCTACAAATATTATAAAGTTTCAACTACTTGGAGATGTCTCAATAACACTAAATACGAAGGAATTTTTTTTTAGGCTAATTTGTAATTAGCTTATTAATTTGACAACTTATTTTAAGTTTAGTAGTTTTAGAGCCAACTTATTTAGGATGTGCTTGTTTTATTTTATTACTTGTTTTGATAAAAGAGGGGATATCAATTATTTTTATGCTAATTTGTAATTAGCTTATTAATTTGACAACTTATTTTAACTTTAGTAGTTTTAGAGCCAACTTATTTATGATGTGCTTGTTTTATTCTATTACTTGTTTTGATAAAAGAGGGGATATCAATTTTTTTTATGCTAATTTGTAATTAGCTTATTAATTTGACAACTTATTTTAACTTTAGTATTTTTAGAGCCAACTTATTTATGATGTGCTTGTTTTATTCTATTACTTGTTTTGATAAAAGAGGGGATATCAATTTTTTAATGCTAATCTTATTAATTTGACAACTTACTTTAACTTTAGTAGTTTTAGAGCCCACTTATTTATGATGTGCTTGTTTTATTCTATTACTTGTTTTGATAAAAGAGGGGATATCATGGTGATGGATTGATTTTTCAGTTTTTTTTATTTGATAAAAGAGGGATATTATGGTGATGGATTGATGTTTCAATTTTTTTATTAGTTTAGGTTATTTGATTATTTATTTATTAGCATTTAGTTAAATTCAAGTTTATTATAATGTTTAATAATTTGAGATATAATTTTATATTTTTTAAAAATTGTAAAGTTGAATAGTTTATAATTTTATTATTTTCAAAAATTGTAAAGTTGAATAGTTTGTCTAATCATTAAAAGTTGAATGGTGTTGTTTAATTATTATAAGTTTTTATTTTTTTTTATGGAAATTTGGTGATAAAAAATTATCGTGACATTATTATTTTAAATTTAAAATATGTTTTGCATGTATAACTAAATTCAGCCTTGTTATTTAAAATATGTTTTTACATGTATAAATAGATTTAGCCTTTCTAAAAATTTTGAAACATTCAAAATGTGTAGGTCACAAAGTTCAAATTTATCATTAAAAAAATCTTCAACAAATTTTAACAAAATTTAAGTAAAATTAATAAAGAAAAATATTTATTATTATTATTATTATTTTATTTTTTTTTATTTTTGTCAAAAACCTCTTGTGAGTTATTGAGTTGAGAGGCTTATTCTACAACCTAGTATGAGGGGATGTGTAAGTTCGTCCATCCTTCCGTCCTTGAAAAAAAGAAGAAGAAGTTCTAAATAGAAAAATAATGTCGGCTATAATTGAAAATAAAATAAATATGTTGTAAAGTAATTAGAAGTAAAAAATAATGTGTGAATCATATGTTTAAATAGTATATTTTTCAAAAATATTTCAACAAGAGATTTAAATAAACTATTTGAAAATCTGTGTTAACTAATTTATGTCGATATCATCTTCATATATCTATATGTAGAAAAAAATTATGTTTTTATGGTTAAAATTTGTATTTGGTCTTCTATTTACATAATTTAGCATTTAGAAATACAATTTAAACAATGAAAAATAACACATTATATTTTGCACTCTAAAAAAGTTTGCTGATACTACTCAAAACCAAATTAGTGCGTGTTTCCATCTTGCATTTTAAAGCCAAATTGCTATGTGTTTCCATCTTCCATTTTAATAGTGAAACATACTTAGTCGTGCATGAAAATAAATTTTCTTTTTAATGAGGTTTTGGATTTATTGGACATGATGAAGATGTAGTCCTGCTAAGCTTACAAAAACAAAAATATTAATAGAAAAATAATAAATTATAAAATAATGAAAATAAAAATATTTATGTAGTCTATTTAAAATAGTTGGAATTCAGAATAGTAATTTTGAGCATTCATTTGAATTTTCATTGTTGTTATTTAAATATAGTTTGCAGTTTTCTTTTAAAGAATACAACAAACTACATTTACTACATTTCTGGTGTTATATATATATATATATATATATATATATATATATATATATATATATATATATATATATATATATATTCTTTTATTTTCTTTTGCATCCGTCAACATTGACATATTTCTTTGAGATATTCCATTGTAGAGGGTTTTTCCATACTCTTTGTTTCCTTGTTTTCCACTTAGTCTAGAAGGCACAATTATGGCTGAATCTCTTTCCTTATCATTTAAAAGACACTCTCGGATGAAGAGATGGTGCCTCTGGTGGCTGAGCTCGAGGATTTGATTTGGGGGTAGATGTCTTCTGTTGCTAAGGGTTGTCCTCAAGTATTCTTGGGCACTTTTGCTCCCTTTCTGATTTTGCTATCCACTACTATTTTTCTTCTAATCCTCGGGAAAAAGGCACTTTGCTAAAAGGGCATCGCTGTTGACAATCCCTGTCGCTGAAAACAATATTTTCATAATCCAAAAATTGCATAAAATCCTTACCTCTCCACGTAAAATGTTATATGGCAACCCTAGATCCACTTCAACACAGATGCTAAAAATGTGAGAATTCCTTTTGAAAGCCTTTTTAGTGTCTATTTTGATAAGGCTGCTTATTAAATTTCCCATGTCTTCTAAGATATTAGGTTGTGTCAAATAGATGAGAAAGTTAAGAAGCCTTACCTATAATGATTAAAATTATAAAACCATGGTTACATTCAGAGGCTAATTTGTAGACTCTTATACCAAATAAAAACAGATAACAATAATTATATATTCTAATTACCTATTTTACTTTAATTATTAAAAAAAAAATAATAATACCTACTTAATCTAATAAGGGCCTATAGTATGCCTAAAACAAGAGTGAAAGCCTGCCCCTTACGGACCACCAGGGTTACTCCAGGTGACCTAGAACTAGCAATTGCACCACATGTTGCAAAGGAAACGTCATAAGGTTGTGGTATAGGAAAGAACACCATATAAGAAAGAAGAGGTAGTAGGAACTTTCTCGGCTCCAACTGATCCTCCACAATAAGGGGTGGAGAATTATGTTTGCTCGACCTCAAATCAAAATATCCATATTGGGTAATTGATGTGGAACAACTTCTTTGTTATTAATTGCATGCAACATTTGTTTTTTCATAATGGATGAGACATTTTTGCCAAAGTACTCAAGACCTCTATATGACGAAATCTGCATGTTTATTTTTATTTTTTTTTCTGCATGAAGGATGCACTTGGTTTTTATGACCAAGTTCGGTAGACTTCACCCTTCCATGAAATTATTTTCTTCTATCACATTTGCAATGTTGAATTCCTCTGATACTACTCCTAGAACTCTGACTCTGCTCTATAGCTATAATTATTTAATGGAATAAAAACTTATTACTATGACATGATGTATTTCATAAGAGACTACTAAGAAGATTAAGTATGGTAAATCCACCTTCTCCTATCATTTAAACATAGAGCATAGAGTTATCTTAATCATCAATTTTATGGATAAGAGACATTTGGGCCCTTTTTAACCCTTGGGGATGATTAATTAACCTCAGTTCAGATAATTTATATCAATAAATTATCTACAATCATGTTTCCATAATTCCTCTTTGAATGACCGATATTCCATTTCTTTGGAACCTTTCACCTCAGTCAGAATAACAAACATCATGAAGACCCAAAAGTAAGAAGAAAAAATCAACTCATAATCAGGGAATCTAGCGACTTCTTTAAGGGTCATAATTCAAGAATTTAGTGCCTTTTAAAGATCATTTGTTTTCCCATCAAATAAAAAGCAACAATTAGATTTTGTAGTGACAAGAATGGGAACAAATTTTAAATGTAATAACTCCCTTCCCTAGTGATAGTACATTTTTGTTTTGAAATGAAATTATTTTTCGGATCTTTTAAATAATAGATTCCTCCCCAAGTGACCCTTTAGAGATACCTTTTTTTTTTTCAACTGATTGCAATAGGTAAGTATCTTTTGTCTAGTATTTTTTGAGTCATTGAATTTAAGGGCAAAGGTAAATAGACTACTAGACAAAAAAGAGCAGAGTGACTGAATGTGAAATGAAAATATCATTGAGGAATCTCTTCTGATTTTCTCACGTGGGTCTTCTTCAATTGATGAGGTAGTAGGAACTTTCTCCTCCAGAATAAGCGGTGGAGAATTATGTTGAGTGAACTACTACTCATGTAACTTTGACTCCTCCTTACAATTGGAATGTTTCTCTTCCCATAACTCTATCTCTGGTTATAATTCTAGCTTTCTCTTCTTTATGAATAAATTGTCTCTATATCACTATTGTCTATCTCTTTTTGAGCACTTGCTTGAATCAGCGAGATAATGTAGCTCATCTCGATTCCAAAATCCTTGAGTAACCCATTTTCTAAAGAGTCCTCTTCTGTTTTTAATTCTGCTATTTGGTCCTCCATAGCCTTGTCAACGTCGTTTCCTTCTAAAGAATCATACATTCTTAATAAATATCTATTTTCCTGCTTTTCTTCTTCCATATACTTCAGATCTAAATGAATGGAACATGAGATAAGCTTTGTGACGTTTTCCAAATTCCAAGATTTTTCATTGCACTTCTCATGTGTATAAGGGAAAATGGGTTCCATACATTCAACATTATGCCTTTTTAGGGCTTGTTGTAAGGTTGGAAGCTTCTCTTCACCATGTCTCATTTCTTTTGTATCCTTGACTTTGATACAAACAATTGTTACCGACCTCTTGAAAGGTAAATTTAGTGTTATTTAAGAAATGAGAATTATGAACATTCATCATTATTTCTCAAGATAAATCATGTCCTCTGAAATAATTTGGAAATTTAAAAAAGATCACATATTTTAAAAAATTTCATTATTAATCTAGTTTTTTATATATTAAGAAATAATACTCATGTATTATAAAACAATTGTAACATAAATAATATATGACAAAAAAAAACCATGTATTTTTGGAATAATAAAATAGTTGTAACAAAAATTATGTATATTTGGATGTATGAAAATTTAGATACATTTTATTAAGTAAAATTTTAAAAGAATAATGGTTATAAACATTTAAAAATAATTTTATTAAATAATTAGTTTAGATCCAAAGTTAAGATTGATTTAGGCCATCTTAGTTCCTCCTATAAAGAAACTACATTCCACGTGAATAAAATGGGTCAATACCATGGGCTGTATTGATACTTTATCATTATTTTATTTTATTATTTTTATTTTTTATTGCATTTTGACCCAGTTAAAATGTTCATTAGATTATGTCAATCTTTTTATTTAATTTACTTTTATTTCTAATTTTGTGTAATTTGAAATAGTCAAAATGTTAAACATGGCATTACAACCTTTATATCATACTTTGTTGGAGAGCATAGTAGCACAAAATTGTAATATTTAAATATATAAATAGTTACTTTCATTTTTTTATATTGTTTTTTATCCATGTAATATAAATTAATTGGTTTTTGTGTAGTTTAACCATTTGTCAACCTTTGCTTTGCATCTCAAATCTCTAAAATTCTCACAATAATCACCATTTAGTGCATTCGCTATTAAATGTAAAATATTAAATAATTTTGTCAGGAACAATATACTAAAATGCTATAGTTTCAATCTTTACCTGGAAAACATACTCCTTTGTCAAATGCCTGATAATTGAATTTGAGTGCAGTGAACTTATCTGGAGAACAATCAAATTACAACGGATTTCATTTTGACTACTCAATATGAACTTTCTAGTCTTAAATTTACCAGATATCTGGCTTATCTAAGCTGCGAAGGTTCAAATTTTTAGTAACCACCTCTGGAAAAAATAGATTCTCGATCTTTTTAGTAAAAGCAAGTGTAAAACACACAATTTACTATTTGAAAATATATGTATTATTTTAATTCATTTATATATTGAAATAAAAATTTCATAAATTTATTTATAATATATCATGAAAATGTGGAAGATTAAGTCCTTATCCTAAATGAACAAGATCCGTCCATGGAACTTCATTTAAAGCAGATTTAGCCTCTAAAAATCTGCCAACTTGAAAATCTTACTAGAAAATATTCACATTCCAATCAACTCCCCCATGCAAATGCTCGATTTAGAGAAATCAGTGTTGAATGTATTTTCCCAGACACATTATAAACCCTACTTTTCACTATGTAATCTTTGTCAGTGCTTGTTCGAAGGAAAATGGTGTAATTCAGTGGTTTATCAATTTTTTGGAATTTAGTAAAATATTTTTTTAAAAATTAGATAATTGGAGTGTTTGAATCGTTTTTGTTAGTGGAAATAAATTCAGTATTATTAAAAATTCTAAAAAAAATTTCTAGTGCACCTAAAATCTTGAATTTATTTTTGCTATAACGGGTGGAGCTTATAGTACTATATTTTGCCAAAAGATTGAGGACTGTTAAAATGTCTGTTTTAAATGACATGACAATGTTATCAGGTTGTGGTAAAACTTATCCCGAAGATGTTATGTTTCCCATTTATGTTTTTTGAACAGTATGAGGCTTGTCCTCCCAATATGTAATTCGAGCAGATTGATGATCATTTTGAAGAATATGTTGATCCGTTATTGTTCTGGTACATAATATAAACTAGTTGTATTTTTTCATGCTGAAAAAAAAATCTTGAAGTTTGACACTAACCCAAATTTTCAAAAATTTCTGTAGGAAATTTTCATAATATTGCCGGAATTTCTAGGTTATTTTGCGGGTTTAGGAGTTGCCTATGGACATAACAAAATAACCCCCACAATAGTTTTTTGCCCGGTTAAAAAAAATTCAAAAAATCAGATAATTAAAATGTTTGAATAAATTTTTTATAATGGAAATAGATTCAGCACCATCAACAAGCACCCACAAAATCTTGAAATTTGACACCTTGATTTTTCTTAATTTCATTAATTTTTTTAATTATATATTTTATTATATCAATTTAATAACCTAAAAAATTCACTTTTATTTTTTTAACATATATTTCATCATATTAATTTGGTACTAGCTATCTTCACCCACAACATTTATCTATTATTTATGATTTCAATATGCTCATGGATAGTATGTGTTTTTTAATTGTGTGTGTTTTTTTAACATCTATCTGACATTAAAAATATATATATATATATAATAACATGGTCAAACATATCATAATTCAAAACCCATTAAAAAAATTAAAATAGATAATAACATTACATATTCAAACATATCGTATTTCAAACTATAAAATTTAAAACCCGTGGAAAAAGATAATAGACCTTTCCCACTCAATAGTAACTCGATTTTTACAAATAAATCCATGCAAATGACAAAATCCATGCAAATGACAAATAGTCGTTAAATCCCATGCATATTATAAATTTAAAACTTCAACCCGTACTATAATTATGTCAATGGGCCCACTTCTACTGCCCATCTATTGACTATTACTTTATTCGTTGCAGCAGTCACTCATCAGACTTTGGACAAAAGTGACTCAATAAAGATTGAAGTTGTTTACTTTATTCGTTGCAGCAATGGCTCATCAAAATTTGGACAAAAGTGATTTAATAAAGATTGGAGTTGTTTATTGACTCAACAGAATAGCTCGGATTGTTGTTTTTTACTGGAATCTAGTTTTAAAAAATTCAAAAAATTAAGGAGTTGGAGTGTTTGAATTGCATTTTTGATAGTGTAAATGGATTCAGCACCATCAAAAACTTTAAGGGCACCCAAAACACTGAAGTTTAACCACTGTAACCCAGATTTTCAAAAATCTTTCTCTGAATTTTTCATAATCTTACCGAAATTTCTGGGTTATTCTGTAGGTTTTTTAGACTACGGCATAAAGATTGGCTCCCAACATTGATTGACTGTACCATTGGTTAGTGATGCATTTCGATTGGTATTTTAGGGAGAGAAATATGGCAATCATTATTTTTTAGGTTATGGTTTTATTAATGGATTTTATCGTTAGATTTAAATTTGTTTAAATTTAAGGGTAGACATATACTCCCGAACCACATTAACTAAGCTATAGCTTGGAAAATATGTATGATGCATCTGACTCGCATCCAATCATGTATATAAGATATTAATATTTTTCACTTATTTTTTTGGATTGAGTTATATATTGTGTTTTGATAATAATTTCTAATCTAAAACATTTACCAAATTTAATGGTTTTTATATCCAGGGTTATTCTTATTTTAACCAGCAAATGCTTTGACAATCTACTAGCCAAATTATGGATAGCAATATGTAATTACAATGGTCACTAGAGCTGTAATACAATAAATAAGTTGTATTCGCTATGAATTTTAATGATTTTAAATTTGCATATATGTACCCGTGCAACTTGATTATATGCTACTTAATTTTAAAAGTGTTAGAGGATGACTTCTTGCAAAACAATGCAATAGTTTCTCATAAAGAACATCTTGGTGTTATTTATTATTAATGGCTTATAATGGGTTTATTTATTTTTTATTTTAACTTAATAGTAAAATCATTTTTTTAGTATTATAATTTTATAGTTTAAAATTAACTTCTCTATTATTTATTTTTATAACATTGATTGAAAAATTATATTAGTAAAGAAACTGTGTTAACGGGTCTAGAGTATATCCTAAAACAACTATTGTTTGGCTAAGAGTTCATGGACGTAAGGAAACAGGTTAACGATCCAAGACCTAGACCTAGAAGCATCTGGTAGGAGTGAAAGCATGCTCCCTTAAACAGGTTAACGACCCAAGACCTAGAAGCATCTGGCAGGAGTGAAAGCATGCCCCCTTACAGACCACCAACAAGTTATTCAAGGTGGCGTAGTTTTCCTTGAATAACAGTGATGAGTCAGCCTGCATTCGCGGATAACAACTAAAGATGACTATCCTCACTGATGGTTTGATAACTGAGTTATGATAGGTTTTCCCACTGTGTGAAAAAATAAATTGTGTCGACTCATAGCAAGTTTACAATTTAGATTTTGCAAAGCCATTATTTTCATAATTCTTGTTACCCATGGCTTGTTTTAAGAACATTTTCTTACACATAACAAAAAAACCTATAATTACATACAGTTTTGAATGTGAAAATTTTGTAAAGTATATCTTCAATCTTGCAACTCTTTGTTTTCATATCTCATTGATATCCTACTTTACCATCAAAAGAAGCCTCTTCATTTTCCAAGGTGTCCCTCAAATCAAGATAATTCATATCAAAGGAGGATGAGGGGGAGTAATACACCCAAATTGCTGATAATGGAAGCCTTTTGTTGACAAAGAGGGTCATAGTGCTATCCATAGTTCTTCCAATTGTTTCCTTAACCCATCAATTTCATCCTCTTGCCTGTGTATCAAGTTTTGGTGTTTGATAATGATCTCCATTTCAATTGTTAGCTCGGTTGTCACCTTGTATATACATAAGAGGAGTTCCCTACATTGTTGCTACAATTTCACCACATCACCCCTCTCCATCACTACCTTCATCCTTTTTCCAACCCGTGTCGCCATGTCTGATGTAAAATGACACAAAATATGCAATTTCTACTATTGGCTTTGACCAAGGAGAGGGGGCCCCTAGAGTTCCTTTCTTGTCTTGCTAGATAAACAGAGAGATTATAGAGAAAATGATAGGAATGTTGCTAGGAAAAAGGCCCTGGAGCAAATCCATGTTGTTAACCTTTGCCACCATCATTCACCGATACAAAATACGCTTATACCAGTGTGACAAAGTTTGGAGTAACAACATGAATGTGAGATGAGGTCACCAGTCTATTCCAAACTCAACCATGTATGTTTCCCATGCGTAAGATGTCATATAACTTGCACCAAGGAAATGAGTGGGATGTCTTGAACACTCCTCACAGGTGATGAGGGGCAACGATACTTCTATAGAGTAGCACCATAAATACAAAATAATGAATCAATGGGGCCATGTTATTATCTGTCCTATTTCACCATTTGTCATTTTTCTAATCTCCATTAATCCACTTGCTTACCAAATAGCTGTCATGCGTGTCTACATGGTTCTATCTTACCTAAGGTTCCAAAGGGTTGTTTGGTGGCTAAGTTTTCCAATGAATATGCTTCTGCATCCAACTTGTTATCCTCCACAGCGTTCCAAGGCTGAGAATGAAAACCGACGGAGGTAACCTTAAACCACTTGGGATTTGGTAGCTAGCCCTACCAAATCAAAATGGGCTCTCTCTGTGATCTTACAACCAAATATCACTAAAGAAGGGTAATATATTAGGCTAGGTTTGATCTCTAGGGTTTTGAAAATTTAGGGTTTTTGTTGGATCAGGAGGAGAGGCCAAGGAAACTAGGTCAGATCTAAAAGATCGCAGTTGTAGGGATACAAAGGGGCATGGCAGATATGTTTCAGTGGCACTTTAAGGTTGTCAATTGTGGTGTAGGGTGGAAAAGTAAAGGATCAAAATAAGCATGAAAAGAATGAGTTCAATTATCAGAAGATGAACAATATAAACATGAAATTCCTACCAAAATAGAGCATAAGTTTAAAGAATTATGTTTAATATCTTATAGGAAGATCACTGAAAAGAATAGATATGGAAAGAAGATGAATCAATCATTCATAAAAGTGAATTACAATAGAAAAAAACTGCCACGAAATCACACCACATGAATCCCTATATAATAGTTGCAACTAAACTTGTATTTCTGCAAATATCAACTGTAACAAAGCTCCAATCCTTCTACTCTCTAATTTCCAACCTTGATTATGAATGAAAACTAGATACAAATTGACCAAAACCATCTTCCCCTTTCTCAGGGGTCGAATCCCTCAAGATAGGATCAGTTTACACAAATTTCTCCAAAAAAACCTAATATTAGGGAGTTTAAAACAAACTCTCCTTTTAGCCTTTCACTGACCTACACATCATAAATGATCCTCAAAATTACATCAAAATGTCATTTACAAGCCTAATTACATTCATCTACCTCAGAAATACTCAAAACAAGATGAATTACATCATGAAAAACCACATTTGACTGAATAAACTCAAATAATTGACCAATAGGGAAAAGCGCAGCGCCAACAGGGAAAAACGCAGCGCCACTAGGGAAAAGCACAATGTCATCTTGCGAGGTAATTTCGACTACCTTCCTGAGATCCAAATCCCAATCTGAAGGTACCATTGGAAAGCTTAGGATGTCTAGTTATCAATAGACTCCTCAAGCAAGCAAAATGGACTCTCTAAGGCTGAGAAAAACACATTTTCCCAAGGTGACTCCAAAAGCGCAGCGCCTGGGTCAAAAAGGTGGCAGAAAGTGGTTTTTAGCCTCTCTTTTTTTGCATTTTTCTCCCAATCCGTTTCCTGACATGGATAAAAAAGTGGATAGTTGTGATATGAAGGTCAATTTTGGCTCAACTACAATTTCCTGTTTAAGCCAAAAACACCAAAATTTCTCCAGACTTGCCCCATGAAGCTAGGAGATGATGTATCAAGCAATGAGGGATGCCTCAGACAACAAATCAAGTTTGTCCTTCTCCTTTTGCTTCATTAGGGTTTGCCTCAATTTCTTCTTCAATTGCTTGATTTTGATTTGAGAGATCTTGTTCCTTGTGAAATAGTACACGGCCATGTGCCTCTAAAGATTATTGTTCCTGTTAGCCTTCTCAAGCAACTTCTCTAAGTGTAAATTGACCTTGTCAAGCCAAAAATCCTTATCTTGCTCAATTTCCATTGTAATTAGGTCATCAAAGTCTTCTTGAGCTAGTGGTGGAGTTGGAAAAAGGCTACCTCTTTTTTATGGAACCACCGAGATTACAGCTAAGCAACATATTGACAAAATCACAGATTTCATAGATTTAGAAGAGGTAGATAATGATGATGCAAAAATGAGAACAATTGCTCAGAGTTTCTCAGGAGAAGTGAAAAAATGGTTCCGAGCTTTGGGACCTTGTTCAGTGTCGGATTCACAACAGTTAACTGATATTTTCCTTGCTAAGTGGGAGGAAAAGAAAAAACCTCTTCAGATATTGGTTGAATACAACTCATTGAAAAGACAACCTAATGAATCAGTTCAAGGCTATACTACTCGTTTCAATAAGGTGTACAATTCCATTCCTGCCAATATCAAACCTCCACCTGACTTGCCCTTGTTGCATTATCCAGATGCTTTTGACCCTGATATGGAATATCAACTTGGAGAGAGAAATCCCACCTCATTGGAGGAAATGCAGAGAAATGATGTCAGTGTTGAAGCCAATCTGTTGATCAAGAAATCAAAAATCGAAGTTGAAAAGAGAGTTACAATTAATGAAGAGCCATCAACCTCATCCGAAGCAAAGTTGGATAGTTTGATTAGAATTGTGGAAAATATGGTAGACATGTGTCCATTTCTAAAAGGCAGTGAGAAAATCAAGTCTGGAATCCCAATTTCCGAGGACATTAGCAATAACCTCAGTTCATAATTAAGCAGAGAGAGTAGAGAGCTCTGGATCAACAAACACAATGATAAGTCTGCACTCCATTACAACAAAACTATGCCCAAGGACCTGAAGATGAAGATGACATTGTTGAAGAAAATAATTTCTTTGAAAAAAATCATGGACCTATCTTCCTTACAGAAGATGATGAGTATATTGAGGAAACATATGTGCCAGATGACCAAGAATATGTACTTGAAAATGATGATGGTTTGGCAGTCCAATCTGAAGACTATCAAAGGGGATACCTAAATGCTCTCAGCTCAACGCAGAGGCAATACAATTTGAGAAACTGAGATGTGCCTATTACTTCTACTCAAAAGAGTACAACTCCATGAAAAGATACTCAGTCCAAACAAACTTCGCAAGCTAGTCCAAATAAGGAGGAGCCTGCTGCCATAAATCAGAGCAACAACAGTGAGCCATCTACAAGTACATCAAAGAGAGACAAGGAAGGACAAAGAAAGGGGTCTTCAGTAAAAGAGCAACCTGAAAAGCGGGATACCATTGCCAAAGAGGTAGAGAAACAGTCTAACTTGTTTAGCTTAGAGAGTGAAATTTCTAAGTCAAAAGTTTCTATTCCCCTTACTGAGCTTGTAAAGAATGATAAATATACATTTCGTGTTGCCAAGATGTTGAAAGTAGATCAGATGTCAGACATGGTCAATGTCAGTGATGACCATCCAAACTTCCTGTTTGGTCCAACTGTAAATGGAAATCTTGAAGATAGTGAAGTCCCTCCCTTTTATCTTAGTTTGAGGATTCATGATTATATCCTCCATAATGCTATGTTGGATTTTGAGGCCTCACACAATTTAATGCCGAAGACCATCATGGATAAGTTGGGGTTGGACATAACTCGACCCTATCATGACCTCTATTCTTTTGATTCAGGTAGAGTTAGATGCCTTGCTCTTATCAAGGACTTGGTGGTCTCTCTTGATCAAATTCCTGCTAAAAATGTGTTGATGGATGTTGTAGTTCCTCACATACCTCCAAGGTATGACATGTTTCTTTCACAGTCTTGGGGAGCCAAATTAAGGAGTACTCTACGACTTAATTTTTCATATGCTACAATTCTGGTATTTGGTTAACTTAGGAAGCTATATCGGGAAGTTAAAATGAAATACATGATCACTAGAAAAGACAAAACCAAAAATCAACCCATTCACTCTGTACATACTGAATTAGAGTCTTTCATTTTGTATAATGATCATAGTACTGATTATTTAGAAAGTCAAATTGTAGAAGGTGAAGAAATTTCAGAATTGTCAAATAATGTCCAAGCAACCTTGAATGGAGAACAAAGAAATCAAAGTTTTGATGGCTTGCAGCCAAACACTTCAGAGCAAAGTTCAGTTGAGTTAGAGAAAGGAAAAGAACATGTTGAGACATCGGGTCAAAAATAAGAAACATAACATTCCAGAGAATTTCAGCTTCCCGATGATGAGGAGGGTCTTTGGACCATGGCTTTCAATGGTGCTCTGGGAAAAGATGGAGCTGGTATCAGAATTTGGATCTGTAGCCCTATACATCAGTCATCTAAAGTCCCACTGAATGTAATATTGTGTTATTATAAGCTAATATTGTTCGAACAATGAGGCTTAATATGAGGCCTTGATCATCAGTCTCCGAATTTTGAAAAGGCTAGGTGCGAAAATAATTACAGTATATGGAGACTATGAGTTGGTGATTAAACAGGTAAAAGGGGAGTACCAGGCCAAACATCCCATGATAAGAGCTTATCATAATGCTATTATTGACATTCTTAAAACTTTTTCAGAATATGCATTGTTTATGATTCCTAGAAGTTAGAATTTTATGGCTGATTCTCTTGCCACAACGGCCAACAACTTTAAGATTCTTATTCATGCTACTAAAAAGTTTGAAATTCATGTGAAGCTTCGCCTAACTGTCCCTAACAATCTGAGATACTGGAAATTATTTTGGGATGATAAACAAATAAACATTTTTCTGCGAATGGAGGAGGAGTTTGCTAACTCCCATATTGATGATGTGAATAATGAAGATGATCAGGTAAGTTGCTGAAGTTGAGGTGTTGCAGCTAAAGGAAAATAACATTCCACGAGGTCTTGTACCTTTGGAAGATTCATTTGATCACGATAATGTCACTAAAAAGCCGACAATGGTCCCCACAGAAGCAGGTGTTGAAGATGTAAACATTGGTACAGTTGATAAACCCAAGATGGTTAAGTTATTGAGGTCTTTATCTCCTGAGTTGAAAGGTAAATACACAACTCTTTTGAGTGATTTTCCTGATGTATTCACTTGGGATTATTCAGATTAAAAGTGTATGATAAAAACATCATCCAACACACTATCCCAATCAAACTGGATCAAAAGACATTCCACCAGAAGCTGAGGAGAATCAATCCTAAACTACTGCCATCAATCGAAAAAAGATTAAATAGACTTTACAAAGATGGTATTATAGTTCTTATTCAATTTCCAGATTGGATGTCCAACCTTGTGCCAGTAAAGAAAAAGACAGGGGAGATTTTTCTTCGCATAGATTTCAGAAATCTGAACAAGGTGTCCTTGAAGGACAATTATCCTCTCCCAAAGATGGACCACATCTTGCAAAGGGTAGTTGGAGCTTCTTGAATTTCACTCCTCTACGGATGCTTAGGATACAACCAAATCTTGGTGCATGAATATGACCAGGAGAAAACAACATTTACACCACCATGGGGTACTTTCATGTATGCCAAAATGCCATTTGGGCTAAAGAATGCAGGGGCTACATTTCAACAAGCTATCGAGATCGCTTTATTGAATGAAAAGGATTTATTTCTTGTGGTTTACCTTGATGATGTTACTGCCTTCTCACAATCAGATGACGAGCACCTACATCACTTAAGAATAGTGTTTCAAAAATGCAAGAAATTTGACATTTCGTTGAATCCTAAGAAAAGAATATTTGCCATGGAAGAGGGAAAACTACTTGGGCACATTATCTCAAAAGATGGCATCCGCATTGATCCCTCCAGGATCAAAGCAATTCAACAGTTGGAATTCCCAAGGAACAAAAAAGAGATCCAGTCATTCAACGATAAGATAATTTTTTTGAGGAGATTCATCCCTAACCTCGTTGAACACCTTAGAGATATGACATACATGTTGAAGAAGTATAGTGAGGTAAGATGGTCAGAAGATGTAAATAAATCATTCACTTTAGTCGAATTTTCTTTAACATGTTCTCCCACATTGATCAGCCCCGATTATACTATAGAGTTCATAATCTTTTCATTTGCTTCTGAGCACTCCTTGGCAGCTGTCCTAATGCAAAAACAGGACTCGAAGATGGAGCAACAATTTTCATTTTTTAATTGGACCATATGAGATGCGACACTAAGATACACCATTATTGAAAAACAAGCTTTGGCCTTGGTGAAGGCATTGAAAGACTTTCGAGTATACATCCTTCACTCTCACATCATTGCTTATGTTCCGAATGCAGCTGTGAAAGATGTTTTGATGCAAACTGATCCCGAAGGTAGGAAAGGGAAATGGATTGCAGCCATGATTGAATATGACCTGAAGATCAAGCCCACAAAGTTGATCAAGGGACAGGGTTTGGAAAAGTTGATGGAAAAATATAATTTGTATGCGCTAGATATTAATCTGATTTCTGCACTTTCCGAAGAGGAGGTTGATGACTCATTAACACAGGTATCTCATATTTTCATTTCACCCCCTTGGTATGTTGATATTGTTTATGTACTGCAACACTTAAATCTTCTGACGAGTGTGTCTAAAAGCAAGAGTAGATCACTGAAATTAAAGGCTTCAAACTATTGTATTTTAGACAGTGTTTTGTATTGGAAAGACTCGAGAGGTGTTTTGTTAAATTGTCTTGTTGAAAGTGAGGCAAAGGAGATGATGAATGACTTTCAAAAGGGTGACTGTGGCGATCATTTATTCTGGAAGACCACAACGAACAAAGTTTTGAGGGTTGGTTTTTATTGGCCCACTCTTTTTGCTGATGTATACAAGGTCATGATGAGCTATCACGAATGTCATATTTTTCAAGGGAAGAGGAAGTTTCTCCCGCTGCCTTTGCAGCCTATTTTAGTTCAGGTATCATTTCAACAATGGGTCTTGATTTCATAGGTGTGATCCATCCTTCATCTTTTGCGCAACAGAAGTGGATTTTGACGGCTACTGATTCTTTTACAAAGTGGATTGAGGCAATCCCGACCAGGCAAGCTACTGATTTGGTAATCATTGAATTCATGGAATCTAATATCTTGTCTAGATTTGGTTGTCCACATAAGATAATCACGTATAACACCGCTGAATTTAAGTCCAAAAAGATGGTGGAATTTTGTGAGAGGTATAATATCAAATTGGGTCATTCAATTGCATACTATCCACAAGGCAATGGACTGACCGAGTTTCTGAATAAGTCTTTGGTAAATATTATCAAGAAGATGTTGGAGGCAAATAAGAAAATTTAGTATAAGAAACTCATCAATGATTTTTGAGCAGACCAAGTAAGTAATAAGAAGTCCATAGGCATGTCACCTTTTGAGTCAGTGTATGGAGTTGATATAGTCTTTCCTACTTCTCTTGTTGTTCCAGTCATGAATATTTTGCAGGAAGTTGGTAGCGAACGGAATGATGTTTAGAGGAGGATAAAACAAATGATTCATTTTCAACAAAACATGGAGGAAGTTTTTCAGAACACTTCTAAGCTTCAAGAAAGAATAAAAAAGTGTATGATAGGAAAACAAAAGCGGATGATTTCAATATGGGAGATGTAGTTCTTTTTTGGGATGCTCGGAATGAAGAAAAAGGAAAGCACAACAAGTTTGGAAACTTGTGGAAGGGACCATATATAATTTCAGCTTCAAGAGGGAAGAATGCCTATTTGTTGGAGGAAATGGATGGACAAGACTATGCAAGTGGACCAGTAAATGGTAGGCTCCTCAAGCACTACCTCTTTTGATCATATTTCTGAAGTTTCTCATCATCATTGTACATATCATTTTACTTTTCTGTCGAAGTGCGAAGGAGTTAATCATGGAAGCTTGAAGCCCGAGGTGAAGGCCATATGGTTTCTTTGATTGGCTGTTGGTTTGTAAGTTTAGTAAGTTTTGTTTTAGTCAAATGCAGTTCAGTTTTCAATTTTGATTTTAGTCTCTTGATTTTTGACTCCATGCCCAATGGATAAGGCTGCTTGGTCTACGGTGTTCTTGACACCTCCTAAGGAGCTGCCATCCCCAACTAGAGCTAATGTTAGTGTCTGCCGGTCTTGCCAGTCACCAGTGATAAATTATGCTCTTACAAGGTTTTTGATATGGCCCTACTGCAAATTTTTATGGTTTCAATAGGTTTTCAAATAAAAATTTGGTTATTGGTTAGTGTGTCTAGGTGTGTTACCACTCATTTTAGTTCATGTTTTAGTCATTCCATCACTAATTTGGAGGATTCGTCACCATCTTAGCCACATTACCATGGTCGTTATTTCGCTCATCATTTCATGTAGTGTCATCTTTAGGTCATAGGGTCTGTTTAAGATTGCAACAAGAAACAGTGAAGGAGGCATCCTGAAACATCATCCTTGATCCTAGTTGGAAAGTAATCACCTAAACTAGGTGGGGCCCACAAAGGTGATTTTTGGCGCAAAGTCTATTTTTAGACATGTCGATCATATTCTATGAGTTGCAGGATGCTATTTGTGGATGGTTGGTCAAGTTGGAAAAATATATGGACTTCCTCTATTTTACATATCAAGGAAGTCTATTTTTAGACCGCGCCTCCAAAATAGATATGTTTAATAATATTATTAGCTCTTAATACACGGACTCTAAACATTATCTTATTCTCTTGGAGCACTTCAGTTAAGTGCACAGATGTGGCACAGTAGCTGACAGAAGGAATTACGCTATTCCTGAGGGTTTACTAGAGCTATTGCATGGAGGACTTATGACGCAACAAAACTGAACGTCAGCCCTGAGGAGGGGCGGTCAACCGTTGCCGTTCTCTGTCTGCTCCTTTATTTTTTCCCCACGTGGTCTATTTCTTTTTCTCGGAATCTCATTTATCAAATTCGGGGAATTTGATAAATAAGTATCATTTGAAAACTACTGCAAATTTAAATATATCTTTCGCGCTGCCCAACCTTATAACCGATGGTTATAACTTTCCATACTTTATATTATATCTCCCGGCTCATATAACTGGATTACTTTAAATAAACGATTGTTAATTAAACAAATGTTGCCATACCTTAATTAAAAGGTTCCAATTAATATAATTTATAACTGGGCCCCAGCATTGACGTGGAACATACGACTGATTCGTATCTTCGTTAATCTTGCTTCCTTATCCGACGGCTGTTATCGCGTTGCCCGATCCAACGTATATCGCTCGATCAACATGCGCAAACAATAACGCGCGATGGCACGTACGGGAAGGTGGTTTTCCAATTTCACTCGGGGACACATGTCAGGCACTCTATGGAATCGCTCCTCGACCCAGAAATACCGCCTTCTGTATAAGAGTGGTGCGATGAATACCGCTTCCAGACTTTACTGTTCACCCAACCCACTCGCGGTTTGTGCACAGTGCTTAACCAGGGTTCCTCGTCGGATTTGTGTTCTTCTTTGCTTGTTAACCCACGTCTAACCTCGAGTCAATCCTCGACAGGTTTCAATCAACGATAACGAGATTCTATTTCAACGACTTTTCTATATAGACCATGCCTGCGGGTGGTGATAACTTCACAGGTTTTGTTCGAATCAATTAAGGAAAACACCAGATAGAAATATGTGGAATTCATACAGGGGTTCAATTATACATGCATAGAGTTCATCACTTCGCAATTAAACAACCTCTTGACAATTAAAGATTCGACACGATTCTAGGGTAAATGCGCACAGAAACTATTTAATTGGAAGTAATTGTAACACACAGAGTTTATTGCAGAATCTCCTCTCTTCTTCTTGTCCCCTCCATACATCTGAGGGTTTACAATTATATACATAAACCTATGAATCTTTGGTTCCTCTGAGAGGACCGTTTCAGGAAATCAACAGTCTAATTAAAACAATTCAACTAACTGGAATATGACAGATAGACTAGTTGGGCTATTCAACTTCTACGACTCTAACTGATCTAATAATACAATCAGATAAGGTATTGACACCTAGCTGTGACAATTCGACTGTTTTCGAACCCTCCTAGCCACAACATGTGGAAAAAACTCCTACATTGCTGGCTAGTGTCTAATGCCCCTGCATCAGACTCCCGAGGGAAATCTTCTTCATGGGCTCCTGTCCATGAGCTCTTCCACTGATCTGCCTATATTCTGCAACATTTCTTCAGTCATCCAAGTGGCATCTTCTTCTGGCTTATCCTTCCATTTGATCAAGTACTGAAAGTACTCTCGTCCTCTGGTCCTTCTGAACACTCTTTTGTCCAATATCTTCTCTGGTTGCAATGGTTGTGCTGGTGGTAGCTGCTCTTTCCAATCAATCTATTCCTTGTCTGCTGCTCTTTCTTCTGCACCATCATCTTCATACTTGTACAAATCTGCAACATTAAAAATAGGAGATATTCCAACATCAGGAGGTAATTCAATCTCATAAGCATTTGCAGAAAACTTCTTAAGTATCTTGCATGGCCCAATCTTCTTGAACTTCAATTTGTTGTACTGCTTCTTTGGGAATGTCTCCTTTCTCAAGTGTGCCAAAACCTGATCTCCTACTTCAAAATGAACTTCTTTTCTGCTCAAGTCTGCTCCGCTTTTGTATTTGATGTTGCTGCCTTGTAGTTGTTGTTTCACTTGTTCATGTATGGCCTGGATCTCTGAAGCAAATTCCTCACCATCTGCACTCCTTAGCTCTGCTCTTCCCATATTTCTTAACTCTGATATCCCTCTGGGGTGAATTCCATAAACAATATGAAATGGAATCTGACCTGTGCTTCTGTTTGGTGAGTCATTATATGCATATTCTGCCTGGGGAAAAATATGATCCCACTGCTTGGGATGCTCTCCTGCAAGACTTCTCAATAAATTCCCTAGACTCCTATTAACTACCTCAGTTTGCCCATCAGTCTCAGGATGATAAGCTGAGCTGAAACTTAGTTTGGTACCAAGTTTCTTCCACAGTGTCCTCCAAAAATGACCCACAAATTTGGTATCTCTGTCTGAAACAATACTCTTGGGCAACCCATGCAATCTAACAACTTCCTTGAAGAACAAGTTAGCAACATGGGTGGCATCACTAGTTTTGTAACATGGAATAAAATGTGCTATTTTGGAGAATCTGTCCACCACAACAAAGACTGCATCATTCCCTCTCTGAGTCTTGGGCAATCCTAGAACAAAATCCATACTCACCATGTCCCAAGGCCTGTCTGGAATATGTAAGGGAGTGTACAATCCTGCATTCTGGCTCCTTCCTTTGGCATATTGACAAATCTTGCAATTCTTCACAAACATGTCTACTTCTGCTCTCAACTTGGGCCAGAAATAAAAGTGACTCAGCTGCTCATAAGTCTTATCAGTACCAAAGTGTCCATCAAGTCCACCACTATGCTTCTCTTTGATCAAATTTTCCCTCACGGAACATTTTGGTACACACAGTTGGCTTCTTCTGAATAGTAAGTCCTCCTGCAAGAAATAATCCAGCCACTGGCTTCTATCTATTAAAACATGGTTACTACATGCCTCAAATGCTTCTTTAAAATCTGGATCTGTTTTATACAATTCTTTTAGAAAATCAAACCCTACAACTTCAAAATTTGTCTCTTGAACAAGCACGTGCCTCCTACTCAAAGCATCAACTACTTTATTGGCTTGGCCACTTATATGTTTCAAAACAAAATTAAAAATTTGGAGATACTCAACCCATTTAGCATGCTTATGTTTCAATTTGGGCTGCTGTACAATATACTGCAAAGCATGATTGTCATAATATAATACAAATTCCCTGGACATCAGATAATGTCTCCACTTCTTCAGTGCCTGAACAATTGCATAGAATTCCTTCTCATAAGAGGAATACTTTCTTCTAGTGTCATTCAGCTTCTCACTAAAATATGCCACAGGCCTATCATCCTGACTCAACACAGCTCCAATGGCCTCTCCACTGGCATCACATTTTACTTGAAATGGTTTTGTAAAATCAGGCAAAATCAAAACAGGCTTCTCTGTTATCTTTTGCTTCAGCAGCTTGAAATTCCTTTCTGCTTCAGCAGTCCACTTAAATGGCTATTTGTTCTTCTTTATTGTCTCTATTATGGGTGCATTAATCTTACTGAAGTTTCTTATAAACTTTCTGCAAAAACTAGCAAGTCCATGGAAACTTCTTACCTCAAAGACATTCCTGGGTGAAGGCCACTCCACAATTGCCTTAACCTTTTCTGGGTCCATCTTCAATCCTTCTGCAGAAACAACAAACCCCAAATACACCAACTCTTCCTTCATGAATGAGCATTTCTTCAAATTTATCAGCAGTTTCTCTCGGTGCAGCTTCTTCAAAACTTGATTAAGATGCCTTAAATGTTCTTCTCTAGTTTTGCTGAAAACTAAGATATCATCCAGATACACTATCACAAATTTACCAATGAACTCTTTCAATACTTCATTCATAAGTCTCATAAAAGTGATAGGTGCATTTGACAACCCAAAAGGCATTACCATCCATTCATATAACCCTTCATTTGTTTTAAAGGCAGTTTTCCACTCATCACCCACTCTTATTCTAATATGATGATATCCACTCTTTAAATCTATCTTTGAGAAATATTTGGCACCTCTCAAACAGTCCATTAAATCCTAAATTCTGGGCAAAGGGAATCTGTACCTGATTGTGATCTTATTAATTGCTCTGGAATCAGTACACATCCTCCAGCCTCCACCTTTCTTTGGGCTCAAAACTATTGGTACTGCACATGGACTCAGACTTTCTCTGATCAGTCCTTTGTCCACCAACTCCTGTACTTGTCTCCTGATTTCCTCATTTTCCTTGGGAGTCATTCTGTAGGCTGCCTTATTTGGCAGATTTGAACCAGGGATAAAATCTATCTGATGGCTGATCTTCCTCACAGGTGGCAGCTCATCAGGTAAATCATCCACAACAATGTCACAGTAATCATCTAACATCTCTTGTATCTCCACTGGTAAATCAGAAATCTTTGTAGAAGTAAGAACTACTTTAGGCTTGCAAACTAAAGCAAAGCTTACCTCTTCTTCTTCTATCTGCTGCAGATATTCCTTCCCACTCAGCAACAAGGTCTTTGGATCAATCACTCTGCTGGATGGCTCTCCTTCCTCCATGGGAATTAATGTATGATGTACCCCATCCTTGAAGAACTTGTAAGTGTTCTTCTTGCCATCATGCACTGCTGCTCTGTCAAACTGCTAAGGTCTACCCAACAGTATATGACACACATCCATGGGCATTACATCACACAGGACCTTATCTTTGTACTTTCCCATTTGCAGCTCTATCTCACACTGTTCTTTCACAACCAGCTGGTGCCCTTTGTGCAGCCAGGACACCCTGTAGGGAGTTGGTTGCTCCCTTGTTTTCAACTTCAACTTTTCTATTACCTCAGTGGAAACCAGATTGTCTGTGCTGCCACTATCAATGAATAGCTGGCAGCATTTCCCTTGGACTTTGCATATGCTCCTAAACAAAGTCTTTCTTTGTGCAGGCTCAATGACCTCTTTGGCTTGCTTCAACAAGACCTTATTCACCACCAAGGATTCTCCCCTCTCTGGAAGAATTTATTCTTCAATTTCTGCCTCTTCTCCAGTCTGGGCAACAACAACATTCCTTGGACCAACACCCACATTCTCTGGACATTCATAGTGCTTGTGTCCCACTTGATGACATCTATAACACCTCAATTCTCTACCTCTGCCTCTGTCTCCTCTTCCTTTTCCTCTGTAAGAACCCCTTCTGCCCCTTACATCATCCTCTGCAGATGCATTCTGAGGTGAGCTACTGTTAGCTCCATCCTTGGGTGTAGCAGGCTTTCCTCTACCACCTCGACTTCCCTTTCCTCGGAAAGTACCTCTCTTCTTGGCAGACTGTTTCCTCAGGAGTTTCTCCTCTGCTTTCAAGGCCATCTGATAGGCCTCTTCCACTGTCTTAGGAGACAGGAGACCAATCTCATCTTGGATCTCCATCTTGAGACCATTCACATATCTGGCAGTCTTCTCTGGTGTGTCTTGGAATTGCCCAACCCTTATGCTTACTCTGTAGAATTCCTCTGTGTATTCCTTTACTGTCAGCAACCTCTGTCTCAGGTTCTGCATTTGCTTATATAATGTTAGCTGGTAATCACTAGGCAAGAATTTACCTTTTAATTTAACCATCATTCTGGTCCAGCTCTTGATAGGTTTCTTGCCAACTCTCCTCCTTTCTGCCTGCACTCCATCCCACCAAAGTGTAGCATGTCCTTTCAACTTTGTCACTACAAACTTGACCTTCTTATCTTCACTTATTTCTTCATATCGAAGCACTTGTTTATTTCATTAGTCTAGTCCACCAGCTCCTCTAGATTCAGTCCCCCTGCATAGCTTGGCACTTCAATTCTCGGCTTAACTGCAGACCCCAGAACAGTTCTAAGGAGCCTCATGTCAGGAGGAATTTCAACATTTTCTTCTGCTTCTTCTGTTTCAGGTTCGCTGATGTCTTCAGGATCTCTGGTCTGTCTTTGCTCTATGACATCCATTCTGGCCTCGACCCTCTACAACATCCCCAACACCTCAGCGTTGGCAACATGTCTTCTTCTGCCAGCACCTCTACCAACTCGGATTGCCATGTCAGCAAAAACAACTTCAGACTTGCTCTGATACCACAAATGATGCAACAAAACTGAAATTTAGCCTTGAGGAGGGGCGGTCAACCGTCGTCGTTCTCTGTCTGCTCCTTTCTTTTTTCCCCACGTGGTCTATTTCTTTTTCTCGGAATCTTATTTATCAAATTCGGGGAATTTGATAAATAAGTATCATTTGAAAACCACTGCAAATTTAAATATATCTTTCGCGCTGCCCGACCTTATAACTGATGGTTATAACTTTCCATACTTTATATTATATCTCCCGGCTCATATAACTGGATTACTTTAAATAAACGATTGTTAATTAAACAAACGTTGCCATACCTTAATTAAAAGGTTCCAATTAATATAATTTATAACTAGGCCCCAACACTGACGTGGAACATACGACTGATTCGTATCTTCGTTAATCTTGCTTCCTTATCCGACGGCTGTTATCGCGTTGCCCAATCCAACGTATATCGCTCGATCAACATGCGCAAACGATAACGCGTGATGGCGCGTACGGGAAGTTGGTTTTCCAATTTCACTCGGGGACATGCGTCAGGCACTCTATGGAATCGCTCCTCGACCCAGAAATACCACCTTCCGTGTAAGAGTGGTGCAATGAATACCGCTTCCAGCCTTTACTGTTCACCCAACACACTCGCGGTTTGTGCACAGTGCTTCACCAGGGTTCCTCGTCGGGTTTGCGTTCTTCTTTGCTTGTTAACCCACGTCTAACCTCGGGTCAATCCTCGGCAGGTTTCAATCAACGATAACGATATTCTATTTCAACGGCTTTTCTATACAGACCATGCCTGCGGGTGATGATAACTTCACAGGTTTTGTTCGAATCAATTAAGGAAAAAACTAGACAGAAATATGTGGAATTCATACAAGGGTTCAATTATACATGCATAGAGTTCATCACTTCGCAATTAAACAACCTCTTGACAATTAAGGATTCGACACGATTCTAGGGTAAATGCGCATAGAAACTATTCAATTGGAAGTAATTGTAACACACAGAGTTTATTGCAGAATCTCCTCTCTTCTTCTTGTCCCCTCCATACATCTGAGGGTTTACAATTATATACATAAACCTATGACTCTTCGGTTCCTCTGAGAGGACCGTTTCAGGAAATCAACAGTCTAATTAAAACAATTCAACTAACTGGAATATCACAGATAGACTAACTGGGCTATTCAACTTCTATGACTCTAACTGATCTAATGATACAATCAGCTAAGGTATTGACACCTAGCTGTGACAATTCGATTGTTTTCGAACCCTCCTAGCCACAACATGTGGACAAAACTCCTACATTGCTGGCTAGTGTCTAATGCCCCTGCATCAACTTCAGTTAGAACTCATGTGACAGAGTTTGGTGGAGTTGGAGAAGTAGTTGGTGGAGTTGTATTTAGTTTAACTCAGTTAGACTCAGTTGAGCTAGTTGTATCTAGTCTAACTGATTGATACACTAGTGAGAGTGGTGTGAATTAATTATTAATTAATTCAGGAAATATTAACTCATTAATCAACTGAAGAATACATCAGTTAACTATAGTGCATGGATAGTTTCAGTGGAGACTAGTGGATAGGTAGGTGAAAGAGCAAGTGTGACTATCAGTTGTGACTATAGTGTTGCATTGTTTGCACCACACATTCATTGGAGATTCCAATGAGGATTGCACAGTCAATATAGGATGGATTTGAGTTCATTCAGAGCCATTCTTCAGCAGGGATTGCGCAGTAGAGGCAGACTAGCAGGTGGTAGAGATCGGTGCATGGATTTGCTAGATCGGACCTGATTAGTGTGTAGCGATTGTATTGTATTGAGAGCTTGACATGTTCAGCTTTGTATGAGGATTGTTACATGATCTCTATGACATATATTATATACAGATAGTTGGGGTTTTCAGCTTCAGGCTTTCCCATTAAAACATTGTGTTAATGTGTGTGATTTTTTATGGTTTCATGTGTGCATTGCAATTGATTTAATTTCCGCATGTGATGATCAATGAGTGGAATAGATTTTGTATTGTGCATGAAGTCAAATAGTGTGTGATCATGAGAATCTTAGATATATAACACATTAGTTATATAATTTATACAAGGGTCAAAATCATAAAAATAGGTCATTTCACCATTTAATTCAGCATTGAAAGGAGTAGTAATAGTGAAAAATATTCAATAAAGGTTACAAAATTGTAATTTAATTTTAATCATGATGTAATGTGTTTCATTAGCTTCTAAAGCCATAGTTCCAAATCAAAAAGTGAAAAGGACATGGTGGGGCCACTACACCACTATGAAGAAAAATCAATTTTCAAGCTATTTAAAGACCAAGGGAGCTTGTTATTTTCTCATTCCAACCTCCAAAGATATCACTCCACCAAGAAAGACCATTTTCACCCTCATAGAAACCATTCCTTGCCACCAAAGTGCCTCATCATTTGTTGCGCTGCGCATTCCTTGCGCTTCTGCTACGTTTTTTCCAGAGGTGTTGCGCTTTCTTCAAGGAGGAAAAAAACTTCATTCCAATGGTTTCTACATCAAAAAGCAGGTTCTAGTGTATCAGATACAAGTAAGTGGGTCTCTAAAACTACCTTTTTGACTTTATATAATGCTTGGAAAGATCAATTCCCTCTTCTAGAGTTTTGGTTGCATTTGCTTGGTTTCATGATCTCATTGACAAATAACTGAGAAAAACCCTAAGTTTAAAGCTTAGACACATTCCCCCACCTTTCATATACCTTCATAGACATTTTCCCTCACCCCTATCCCTCATTTTCACTATTTTCCCACAAACCCTAGCCTAGACTACACTTTCCTCGGCTAGGGTTGCGTTTTCTCCTTTTGGACCTCTTCCCCTCACTCATTCCCTCAAATTTCACTTTCCCCTACCCCCATAAAATTTCCCAAGAATTTAGGAGACCCCTAACCCCTTCATCTCCCTTCATTTCTAAAAATTTCCCAAATCTCCTATTTTTCCCTACACCAAACCCTAATTTCCCCCTCCCACTGAGCTTGATTTGCTATGGAATCAGAGAAAAATGAGTAGAGGAGGCACAAGGGAGGTCAGATCATCAGGTATGATCCCACTTTAGCACATGAGATCGTGTCTTCACCCTTCATTAAGAAATCATTCCAGGATGTAGGATGCCTTGCCTTTTTCCAAAAGGTTGAGGAACTAGGTTTCAATGATAAACTTACCAGCACTTTTGCCACTAGTTTGAGGAAGGATAAGGTGACCATTGCAGGGGTTGTGTTCAATATTTCAGCAGAGACCATTTCCATAGCTATAGGGATTCCAAACAATGGAGAAACTTGGTTCAAAGGTAGAGACCTTGACATTGAAAACTACAAGATGTATTTAAAACCTGCATATAAAGCTGCTCCGAAGCGCATCTTTCCATTCAGATGCTTGCTTGACAAGTACACCCCTCTCATGAAATTAATCATGAAATACTTCACATGTGAGGGTAGTTTCTCCATGTTATATCAGTATCATGTGAGACTATTGATACATTTCACCGGTGTAATAGCTCTTAATTTGCCTCATTTACCTCTACAAAAGCATGGTAAAGATGCAAGAGAAGGTACATAGACTAGGAGAAGATCATCATTATAGTTTGTTTTAACATGGCTTGGTGAAAATCCTCGTTTCTCATCAGCTCACACATATCAATTTGTCTTAGGATGGTTATATGTATTCAAATTTTCTTATGCCTTCTCCAGCTCAGTCAAGCAGTCACTCTACTCCTTTGTCATCACTAGCACAATAAGAGGTTGCTTCCACAAGAAAACCTATCAAAAGAAATCCTAGGGCGAAGGTGAATCAAACATATGTTAGAGGAAAGAGGCTTGTGTTTGCTCCAGACATTGTTGAAAGGGCCAAGCCTACATCAGGTGAGAAAGAAACATCATCACAGCATGAGGTACCATTGGAGGATGAGGAACCAATTCATCTTGACACTGATATGGTAGATTTAGAAATCCACGAGGAGGACAAAACAGTTGAACAGATCATCATGGAGAAGGAGGCTGAGATTAGAGAGCTCAAATACAATTTGTCAAAGGAAATTTTCTTGGTCTCAGTCTTGCAACAGGAGAACATGCAACTAAAGGTAAATCAACTGCTCTTAAACAAGCCCAAAGCAAATTTAAGAAAGGATGATGTCAAAGGTAAGGCAGTGGTTGAGGTTGATTATTTAGAGGATCAAGAAGAGTAGGTTAGAACAAGGAGACCAAGAACAAGAGGTCTCAAGAGGGCACTTGAGCAGCAAAAAGAAACATCTCCACCAAAAGGTCAAATGACTGTTGATGAACTCATTCTAGCAGAAATTGAGAAAGATAGGGAATATTGGCTTTATAGAGTGAATTTCCACTTGGATAAGCTCCTTAAGAGGGAAAACAGGGACAAAAACCTACAAAGACACATGGCCATGCATTATTATACAAGGAGCAAGGTCTCCCAAGTCAAAATCAAGCAAGTGTAGAAGAAGCTCAAGCAAACCCTAATGAGGCAAAAGGAGAAATATAAGCTTGACTTGCTTGCTGAGGCATCCATGATTAAATGACACATCATCATCTGGCCTCATGGGACAATTTTGAGCAAATTTTGAAGAAATTTTGGGAAATTTTGCATTTTTGTGACTTTTGGCTTAATTTGGAAATCTCAGTATAGACAAAAGCGTAGCGCCTTGGCGCTGCCCTTTTTCCTCAGACCTCCAAATGCCAAAAAAATTGCATTAATTGATAGATAATCACTCATACATGTTAGCTATGCAGTTTTGGTGCCTTGTCAGCAAACCGGTTGAGAGAAAATGCCCAAAAATAGGTCAAAAAGACACTTTCTGCCACCTTTCTGGACTAGGCGCTGCGCTTTTGGGAGTAGTTTTTGGAAAATGTTTTTTTTCTCTGTCTTGGAGTGTCCATTTTACTTGCTTGAGGTGTCTAAAGACAACTAGGCATCCTCATCTTTCCATTGGATCCTTCAAAGCTAGATTTGGAGCAGTGCAAGGCCCTCAAAAGTCCTCTCCAAGGTTGGTGTTGCGCTTTCGTCTGATGTCGTTGCGCTTTTGCTTGTTAGTGGAAATTTCGACTTTTCTTCAATCAAATTTTGGTTTTATGATGTAATTCCTCTACTTTCAAGTTTATGTGAAGTAATAGAAGGTCAATGGACTTGTTAGAGTCATTTTGTTGTAATTTTGGACATAATTGATGAGGTGCAAGCCAATCAAAGTCTATTTGAGGAGAGTTTGTTTAACCTCCTAGTCATTAGTTTTTTTTTGAGAAATTCATGTGAGTTGTTCCTACACTGAGGCATTCGACCCTTGAGAGAGGGGAGGTTGTTTTTAGTCTATATGTATGTGTTTTCGGTCATTTTGTTGGTTGGACATCAGAGGGTGAAAGTCTTGTAGCTTGTACTTCATCATTTTTTACAGGAAATCAAAGGACAATTGTAGCTATTATTCAATAATTCTTGTGTTGTGAGTTTGTGATAATGTTTTCTCTTTGTTATAGATTTATATGAATGATAAACTAGTATCCTTACCATATCTTTGATCTTCAACGATTTTCCTAAGAGGTCTTAAGCAAAATTCTTTTAATTAAGCTCTGTTTTGTTAGAAATCTCATTTTGTGTATTTTATCTTCTTAATTAATAAATTCATGGCATACATCCTCATTATGATATTCTTGCTCATTCAACCCTACACTACACAGACCAACTCTTGAGCTATCACAAAAGCATACCTACCCTACTCCTCTATATCTCTTGCAATTGAAACCTTTGATGTTTTGACCTAGTTCCCTAATTTTCACTCCTGATACAACAAAAAACCCTAAAATATTTCAAACCCCAGCGCTGAACTATCTAGCCTAAAATCCATTCTTGCACTAGTCAAATCCTTGACTGTGTTTTTCATAGAGAGAGCCCTTTGTGGTTTGGTAGGGCTAGAGCTACCAAACTAAAAGCTTGGTTTGAGGTTACCTCCATCGATATCCTTTCAGCCTTGGGACATTGTGGAGGCTAACAACGAGCACATGGCCTGAAGCCACTCAACTCCTCAATCCGCACCCCATTGTGGGGTAGTCAAATTGAAAAGTTATTTTATTATTATTATTATTTATAATATTATTTAATAAATATAATTTTATATTAAAAAACATATTATATAATTTATTAAAAAATTATTACTCAATTAATATTATAAAATATTTAAAAAATTATTACTCAATTAATATTATTAAATATTTGTGAGGAATAATTGGAGTAAATATTGTTTATATGGATTTGAATTTTGGCTAAGCCTTATTTGATATGATTTGAGAATTATTGTACTAAATCAAAAGATATTTATTTCCAATATCATATAATTCTTAATAACAATAACAAATATATATTTTAATTGCAAATTTTCTTTAATAAAAATAAATAAAAAAATAAAAAAATAATATTAGTTTAATAATAAAAATAATATTATATTCATAACATACATAATTAAACTATTAATTTTTTTTTTCTTCTTATTATGTAAGATGTATTATTATTAGAGTGGAGCCATATTATTATTAATAAAAGAAGAATGAAAGAGACATCACAACTGCGAAACTTATTTTCGAGTCCATCTGCTCATAAATGCGACAAGGCAGGAAATGCCCGCATTGAATTAAAGCAGGTACATAATCCTGCAGTAGGCGTTTCCTGCCTCAGCACATTTATGCGCCGATAGACTGGAAAATAAGCTTCGCCAAAATATAACATATAAATACAAATATTATAAAATTTCAATTACTTTAGAAATGTCTCAATCAAACTAAATGCTAAGGAAATTTCTTTATGCTAATTTGTAATTAGCTTATTTATTTGACAACTTATTTTAACTTTAGTAGTTTTAGAGCCAACTTATTTATGATGTGCTTGTTTTATTCTATTAGTCATTTCGATAAAAGAGGGGATATCATGGTGATGGATTGATTTTTCAGTTTTTTTATTAGTTTAGGTTATTTAATTATTTATGTGTTAGTATTTAATTAAAATTTGAGTTTATTATAATGTTTATTAATTTAAGATGTAATTTTATATTTTCAAAAATTGTAAAGTTGAATAGTTTATAATTTCATATTTTCAAAATTGTAAAATTGAATAGTTTATAATTTCATATTTTCAAAAATTGTAAAGTTGAATAGTTTTGCTTTATCATTAAAAGTTGAATGGTGTTGTTTAATTATGATTAGTTTTTTTTTTTTTTTAATGAGAATTTGGTGATAAAAAATTATCATAATATTATATATCTTTGTAATTTAAAACATGTTTTTGCATGTATAAATAAATTCAGCCTTCTCAAAAAATTGAAACATTCAAAATGTGTAGATCACAAAGTTCAAATTTATCATTAAAAAATCTTCAATAAAATTTAAGTAAAATTAATAAAGAAAAGTATTAAAACTAAAAATTGTCAAAAATCTCTTGTGAGTTATTGAACCAAAAAGCTTATTCTACAATCCAGTATGAGGGGATGTGTAAGTTTGTTTGTCCCTCCGTCCTTTAATATATATATATATTCTAAATAGAAAAATAATGTAAGCTATAATTGGAAAAAAAAAAAACTTTATAAAGTAGTTAGAAGTAAACACACGTGTGAATCATTTATTTAAATAGTATAATTTTCAAAAATATTTCAACAAGATATTTAAATAAACTATTTGAAAACCTATGTTAACTAATTTATGTCGATATCAACTTCATATATCTATATGTAGAAAAAAATTAAGTTTTTATGGTTAAAATTTGTATTTGGTCCTCTATATACTCTATTTAGCATTTAGAAATACAATTTAAACAATGAAAAATAACACATTGTAATTCAGCGTTTTTTTCCTTCTGAAAAAAAAAAAAAAACACATTGTAATTTGCACTCTAAAAAAGTTTGTAGGTGAAAAAATTTGATCCCTTTTGACACATGTTAGATCCTTACTTAAGATGGATATATGTTGATACTACTCAAAGCCAAATCCTTACTTAAGATGGATATATGTTGATACTACTCAAAGCCAAATTAATGCGTATTTCCATCTTGCATTTTAAAGCCAAATTGGTATGTATTTCCATCTTCTATTTTCACAGTGAAGAAACATATACATATCATATGTTGATCAATTTTAATAATATTAGATGCAGATTCAATTTTGTTACAAAAAAATATTAATGGAAAAATAATAAATTATAAAATAATGAAAATAAAAATATTTAAGTAGTCTATTTAAAATAGTTGACAACAAATTACATTTACAACATTTTTGGTGTCAGAACTTTTATATATATATATATATATATATATATATATATATATATATATATATATATATATATATATATATATTCTTTTCTTTTCTTTTGCATAAGTCAACATTGACATATTTCTTTGAGATATTCCATTGTAGAGGGTTTTTCGATACTCTTTGTTTCCCACTCAATCTAGAAGGCCACAATTAAAACACAGTGTGAGATGAAAGACAGTCTCAGATAAAGAGATGGTGCCCTCAGGTGGCTGAGCTACAGGATTTGATTTGGGGTAGATGTTTTCTGTGACTAAGGGTTGTATATATATATATATTCGATTCTAATCTTTTCTTTTCTTTTCTTTTGTATAAGTCAACATTGACATATTTCTTTGAGATATTCCATTGCAGAGGGTTTTTCGATACTCTTTGTTTTTTTTGTTTCCCATTCAATCTAGAAGGCCACAATTAAAACACAGTGTGACATGAAAGACACTCTCAGATGAAGAGATGGTGCCCTCACGTTGCTGAGCTATGGGATTTGATTTGGGGTAGATGTTTTCTGTGACTAAGGGTTGTTCTCAAGTATTCTTGCGCCCTTTTGCTCTCTTTCGGAATTTTCCTCTAGAAAAAGGCCCCAAAGGGCATACATTTTAAAGATGAAAAGGCTGTTGATAATTCCTGTGGCTGAAAACAATATGTAGAATTTGGTAGGGCAACCTTAGGTCTACTTCAACACAGATGCTAAAAATATGAGAATTTCTTTTGAAAACCTTTTAGTGTCTATTTTGATGAGGCTGTCTATTAAATTTCCCATGTCTTCTAAAATATCAGATTGTGTCAAATAAATGAGAAAGTTAAGAAGCCTTACCCATAATGATTAAAATTATAAAACCATGGTTACATTGAGAGACCAACTTGTAGACTCTTATACCAAATAAAAACATATAACAATAATGATACATTCTAATTATCTATTTTTCTTTAATTATTAAAAAAATAAAATAAATTCTACTTAATCTAATAAGGGTCTATAGTATACCCTAAAACAGCTTTTGCTTGGTTAAGAGCTTGTCTTCCTCAGTGTAAGGAAAGAGGTTAACTGCCCAAGACCCATATGCATCTGGCAGGAGTGAAAGCTTGCCCCTTACCTACCACCACCGGGTTACTCGAGGTGACATGATTTTCCTTAAATAACTATGATGAAGTAATGTGATTTTCCTTGAATAGCTATAATGAATCCACCTGCATTGAAAATAGCAACTATAGATTTTCCCAGTGTAAAAAAAATAAAAAAATTAATGTACATCCAACCTTGAAGGATTAATTGTCTAAATATTTCGAGCTCTGCTCTGCCTATCAAATCTCTAAATTTTCATCTCTCAAAATGATCAACATTTTGTGCATTCCCTATCAAATGCTAAATGTTAAAGTATTTTGTCATAAACAATATGCTAAAATGCTATAGCTTCAATCTTTACCTGGAAAACATACTCCTCTGTCAAATGCCTGATAATTGAATTTTAGTGCACTGAACTTACCAGGAGAACAATAAAATTGCAACGGATTTTTTTTTCTTTTTTAAGTAAAAAGTTGGGTACTATGAAGTACCGCTCTTTTGTTGCATAGGTTCATGCGGTGAATCGAACTCGCGCCTCATTCTTATGGGGCCGCATTAGCAACCATCATCCTAGCGAGGACCAACCGCAGCAAAAGCGATTTGTTTAAACCCATAAGCTAATTTTTCTGGTGCCAGTTTGGAGCGTTCAGATTGTCTCGTGAAAAATCTGATTTAACAGATTAATACCCTAATTAAAGCAAGTGAACAAGATCCGTTCATGGAACTTCATTTAAAGCAGATTTAGCCTCTGAAAATCTGCTAACTTGAAAATCTTACCAGAAAATATTGACATTCCAATCAACTCCACCATGCAAATGCTCGATTTGGAGAAATCGGTGTTGAATGTATTTTCCCCATAAAGGCGCATTATAAACCCTATTTTCCACCATGTAATCTTTCTCAGTGCTTGCAGAAAGGAAAATGGTCCAAGGCAAGTAGAACTGTTTCTAGAATATTTTTCATAACGGAATAGTTTTGGATGGCAGTTTTTTTTATCGAAATCAGGTGTAAAAAGATTCAAAAAATGAAACAGTCAATTTCTTTGTTTCCCACTCAATTTAGGAGGCCACAATTAAAACACAGTGTGAGATGAAAGACAGTCTTAGATGAAGAGACGGTGCCCTCAGGTGGCTGAGCTGCAGGATTTGATTTGGGGGTAGATGACCTCTGTGGCTAAGGGTTGTCCTCAAGTATTCTTGCGCTCTTTTGCTACCTTTCGGAATTTTCTTCTAGAAAAAGGCCCTTTGCTAAAAGGGCATACATTTTAAAGATGAAAAGGCTGTTGATAATTCCTGTGGCTGAAAACAATATGTAGAATTTGGTATGGCAACCTTAGGTTTACTTCAACACAGATGCTAAAAATGTGAGAATTTTTTTTAAAACCTTTTAGTGTCTATTTTGATGAGGCTGTCTATCAAATTTCCCATGTCTTCTAAAATATCAGATTGTGTCAAATAAAAGAGAAAGTTAAGAAGCCTTATCCATAATGATTAAAATTATAAAACCATGGTTACATTGAGAGACCAATTTGTAGACTCTTATACCAAATAAAAACATATAACAAGAATGATATATTCTAATTATCTATTTTTCTTTAATTATTAAAAAAATAAAATAAATTCTACTTAATCTAATAAGGGTCTATAGTATGCCCTAAAACAGCTTTTGCTTGGTTAAGAGCTTGTCTTCCTCGGTGTAAGGAAAGAGGTTAACTGCCCAAGACCCATATGCATCTGGCAGGAGTGAAAGCCTGCCCCTTACCTACCACCACCGAGTTACTCGAGGTGATATGATTTTCCTTGAATAACTATGATGAAGTGATGTGATTTTCCATGAATAGCTGTAATGAATCCACCAGCATTGAAGATAGCAACTATAGATTTTTCCCAGTGTAAAATAAAAATAAAAATTAATGTACATCCAACATTGAAGGATTAATTGTCTAAATATTTCGAGCTCTGCTCTGCATATCAAATCTCTAAATTTTCAACTCTCAAAATGATCAACATTTAGTGCATTCCCTATTAAATGCTAAATGTTAAAGTATTTTGTCATAAACAATATGCTAAAATGCTATAGCTTCAATCTTTACCTGGAAAACATACTCCTCTGTCAAATGCCTGATAATTACCAGGAGAACAATCAAATTGCAATGGATTTCATTTTGGCTGCTCAATATGAACTTTCCAGCCTTAAATTTACCTGATATCTGGCTTATCTAACCTTTTTTTTTTTAATAAATCCTTTCCTTTTTTTAAGAAAAAGTTGGGTACTATGAAGTACCGCTGCATCTTTTGTTGCATAGGCTCATGCGGTGAATCGAACTCGCGCCTCATTCTTATGGGGGCCGCATAGGAAACCATCATCCTAGCGAGGACCAACCGCAGCAAAAGCGATTTATTTAAACCCATAAGCTAATTTTTCTGGTGCCAGCTGGAGCTTTCAGATTGTCTCGTGAAAAATCTGATTCAACATATTAATACCCTAATTAAAGCACGTGAACAAGATCCGTCCATGGAACTTCATTTAAAGCAGATTTAGCCTCTGAAAATCTGCTAACTTGAAAATCTGACCAGAAAATATTCACATTCCAATCAACTCCACCATGCAAATGCTCGATTTGGAGAAATCGGTGTTGAATGTATTTTCCCCATAAGGGCGCATTATAAATCTTATTTTCCACTGTGTAATCTTGGTCAGTGCTTGCAGAAAGGAAAATGGTCCAAGGCAAAGTAGAATTGTCTTTAGAATATTTTTCACAAAATAATAATAGTTTGGATGGCAGCTTTTTGTCTAAATCAAGTAAAAAAAATTCAAAAAATCAAGTAGTTGAAGTGTTTAAATTGCATTTTTATAATGGAAATGGATTCGGCACTATCAAAGACCCTTAGAGCACCCAAAATATTGAAGTTTAACAACTGTAAACAAGATTATGATATGGAATTTTTCAAAATCTTACCGGAATTTCTGGATTATTCTGTGGGTTTTTTAGAGTACTGTTTTTTTTGCACAAAAGAATTGTTTACAGACACAATAAAATTGTTTGGATGACAATTTTTTGTTGGAATCTGGTAATTTTTTTTCAAAAAATCAGGTAGTTGGAGTGTTTGAATAGTTTTTTGATAGTGGAAATAGACTCAGCACCATCAAAATTCTCAAAACACGGAGACACCGAAAACCCTGAATATTGTCAAGCTTAACCTTAACCCAGATTTTCAAAAATTTCCGCTGGAATTTTTCACAATCTTGTAGGAATTTCTGGGTTATTTTGTGGGTTTAGAAGTTGTAAGGAACTCAACAAAAGGACAACAATATTTTGTCTTTATCGAAATACAATAAAAGAAATTTCAAAAAATCAAGTAGTTGGAATAGGCACTCAAAATCTTGAAGTTTGACACCTTGATTTATCTTAATTTCATTTTTTTTAATATGTATTTTATTGTATCAATTTCCCACATAAATAATTCATTTTAGTTTTTTTTTTTTCTTACTAACTGTGTTCACACAACATTTATCTATTATTTTGAGTGAACACTATATATATCTTTGTGATTTCATTATGGTCATTACTAATTTTTTTTAAAAATATATATATATATATATTTAAGTAATAGCTATCTCTATATCTCTGCAAATCTATCTTACATTAAAAAAAATAAAAATAAAATAAATAATAACATTACATAGTCAAACATATCCAGGTATAAAGTTCAAAACCCGTGGAAAAAAATAATAGACCTTTCCCACCTCAATAGTAACTAGATTTTTACAAATAAATCCATGCAAATGACAAATGGCCGTTAAATCCCATGCATATTATAAATTTAAATCTTCAACCCGTACTAGAATTATGTCAGAGGCCCACTTCTACTGCCCATCTATTGACTATTACTTTATTCGTTGCAGCAGTCAGTCACTCATCAGAGTTTGGACAAAAGTGACCTCCCAAGATTGATTGATTGTACCATTGGTTAGTGATGCATTTGGATTGGTGTGTTCAGTGAGAGAAATATGGGGATCATTATTTGTTAGGTTTATAGTTTTATTAATGGGGTTTGGCAGTTTATGTTTATAGTTTTAAATTTGCATTAATGTATCAATGCAACTTGATTATATGTTGTTTAATTTTAAAAGGGTTAGTTTATGACTTTCTGCAAAGTAATGTAATAGTTTCTCATAAAGAACATCTTGGTGTCATTTATTATGAATAGCTTATAATGAGTCACATTTTTATTTTTATTTTAATTTAATAGTAAAATCGTATTAAATCGTTTATTATTATTATTATAATTTTATGGCTAAAATTAAGTTCTCAATTATTTATTTTTATATATTTAATATTGATTGAAAAATTATATTAGTAAAGAAAATGTGTTAATGAGTCTAGATTATGTCTTAAAACCATTATTGTTTGGCTAAGAGCTCTTCTTTTATGGATATAAGGAAACAGGTAAACGACCCAAGACCTAAAAGTATCTAGCACGAGTGAAAGTTTGCCCCCTTACAGACCACCAACAAGTTATTCTAGGTGGTGTAGTTTTCCTTGAATAACATGATGAGTCAACCTGCATTCGTGGATAACAACCAAAGATGACTATCCTCAATGCTGGTTTGACAACTAAGTTATGATAGGTTTTCTCACCGTGTGGAAAAAAAAAACTGTGTCAACTCATAGCAAGTTTACAATTTAGATTTTCCAAAGCAATATTTTTCATAATTTTTGTTACCCATGGTTGGTTTTAAGAACATTTTTCTACACATAACAAAAAAACCTATAATTACATAGAGTTTTGAATGTAAAATTTTTGTAAAGTACATCTCCAATCTTGCAACTCTTTGTTTTCATATCTCATTGATATCCTACTTTACCATCAAAAGAAGCCTCTTCATTTTCCAAGGTGTCTCTCAAAGCAAGATAATTCAAATCAAAGGAGGATGAGGGGGAGCAATAGACCCAAATTGCTGATAATGGAAGCTTTTTGTTGACAGAGAGGGTCATAGTGCTATCCATAGTTCTTCCAATTGTTTTCTTAACCCATCAATTTCATCCTCTTGCTTGTGTATCAAGGTTTGGTGTTTGATAATGATATCCATTTCAATTGCTAGTTCGATTGTCACCTTGTCTATACATAAGAGGAGTTCCCTACATTGTTGCTACAATTTTACCACATCGACCCTCTCCATCACTGCCTTCATCCTTTTTCCAACCCGTGTCGCCATGTCTGATGTAAAATGCCACAAAAGATGCAATGTCCACTATTGTATTTGACCAAGGAGAGGAGGCCCCTAGAGTTCCTTTCTTGTCTTGCTATATAAACAAAGAGATTATAGAGAAAATGATAGGAATGTTGCTAGGAAAAAGGCCCATGAGAAAATCCATGTTGTTAACCTTTGCCACCATCATTCACCGATAAAAAATACACATATACTAGTGTGACACAAATCCAGAGTAACAACATGAATGTGAGATGAGGTTGCCAGTATATTCTAAACTCAACCATGTATATTTCCCATGCCTAAGATGTCATATCACTTGCGCCAAGGAAATGAGTGGGATGTCTTGAACAATCCCCACAGTGGATGAGGGGCAACGATACTGCTATAGAGTAGCACCATACATACAAAATAATGAATCAATGGGGCCATGTTATTATCCGTCCTATTTCAACATTTGTCATTTTTCCAATCTCCATTAATTCACTTGCTTACCAAATAACTGTCATGGAATCATGCATGTCTACATGGTTCTATCTTACCTAAGGTTCCAAAGGGTTGTTTGGTGGCTAAGTTTACCAACGCATATACTTCTGCATCCAACTTGTTATCCTCCACAAAGTTCCAAGGCTGAGAATGAAAACCGGCAGAGGTAATGTCAAACCCCTTGGGATTTGGTAGCTAGCCCTACCAAATCAAAGAGGGCTCTCTCTGTGATCTTACAGCCAAAAGATGACTGAATAAGGGTAATATATTATGCTAGGTTTAAGCTCTAGGGTTTTGAAAATTTAGGGTTTTTGATGGATCAGGAAGAGAGGCCAAGGAAACTAGGTCAGATCTAAAAGATTGTAGTTGTAGGGATACAAAGGGGCATGGCAGATATGTTTCAGTGGCACTTTAAGGTTGTCAATTGCAGTGTAGGGTGGAAAAGTAAAGGATCAAAATGAGCATGACAAGCATGAGTTCATTTATCAGAAGATGAAAAACATAAACTTGAAATTCCTACCAAAACAGAGCATAAGTTTAAAGAATTATGTTTAACATCTTATAGGAAGATAAATGAAAAGCATAGATATGGAAAGAAGAAGAAACAATCATTCATAAAAGTGAATTACAATAGAAAAACACTGCCACAAAATCATACCACATGAATCCCTATATAATAGCTGCAACTGAACTTGCATTTCTAAAAATATCAACTGTACACAAAGCTCCAAGCCTTCTACTCTCTGATGTACAACCTTGATTATGAATGAAAACTAGATACAAATAGACCAACACCATCTTCCCCTCTCTCAGGGGTCAAATCCCTCAAGATAGGATAAGTTTACACAAATTTATTCAACAAAACCTAAGACTAGGGAGGTTAAAAAAAAATCTCCTTTTAGCCTTTGACTAACCCACCCATCATAAATGATCCTCAAAACTACATCAAAATGTCATTTACAAGCCTAATTACATTCATCTACCTTAGAAAAACTCAAAACAAGATGAATTACATCATGAAAAACCACATTTGACTGAATAAACTCGAAAAATTGACCAATAGGGAAAAGTGCAGCACCAACAGGGAAAAACGCAACGCCACCAGGGAAAAGCACAACGTCATCTTGCAAGGTACTTTTGACTTCCTTCCTGGGCTCCAAATTCTGATCTGAAGGTACCATTTGAAATCTTAGGATGTCTAGTTGTTAATAGATTCCTCAAGCAAGCAAAATGGCCTCTCCAAGGCTGAGAAAAACATATTTTCCCAAGGTCGCTCCAAAAGCGCAGCGCTTGCGTCAAAAAGGTGGCAGAAAGTGGTTTTCTTAGCCTCTTTTTTGCAGTTTTCTCCCAATATGTTTGCTGACATGGATCAAAAAGTGGATAGTTGTGATATGAAGGTCAATATCTATCCATTGGTGTAAATTTTTTCTCATTTGGACCTCTAAGGGAAAAGCGTAGTGCCAAGACACTGCGCTTTTGGCTGAACTGTGATTTCCTGTTTAAGCCAAAAACACCAAAATTTCAAAATTCTGCAAAATTTCCTCAAAATTTCTCTAAAATCGCCCCATGAAGCTAGGAGATGATGTGTCAAGCAATGAGGGAGGCCTCAGACAACAAATCAAGTTTGTCCTTCTACTTTTTTTTCATTAGGGCTTGCCTCTATTTCTTCTTCAATTGCTTGATTCTAATTTGAGAGATCTTGTTCCTTGTGAAATAGTGCATGGCCATGTGCATCTGAAGATTATTTTTCCTATTAGCCTTCTCAAGCAACTTCTCTAAGTGGAAATTGACCTTGTCAAGCCAAAACTCCTTATCTTTCTCAATTTCTGCTGCAATAGGGTCATCAAAGTCTTCTTGCTAGTGGTGGAGTTGGAAAAAGGCTACCTATTTTTTATCGAACCACCAAGATTATAGCAAAGCAACATATTGACAAAATCACAGATTTCATAGATTTAGAAGAGGTAGATAATAATGATGCGAAAATGAGAATAATTGCTCAGAGTTTCTAAGGAGAAGTGAAAAAATGGTTCCGAGCTTTGGGACCTCGTTCAATGCCGGATTCACAACAATTAACTGATATTTTACTTGCTAAGTGGGAGGAAAAGAAAATTCCTCTTCGGATATTGGCCGAATACAACTCATTGAAAAGGCAACCTAATGAATCAGTTCAAGAATATACTACTCATTTCAATAAGGTGTACAATTCCATTCCTGCCAATATCAAACCTCCATATGACTTGGCCTTGTTGCACTATCCAGATGCTTTTGACCTTGATATGGCATATCAGCTTAGAGAGAGAAATCCCACCTCATTGGAGGAAATGCAGAGAAATGATGTCAGTGTTGAATCCAATATGTTGATCAAGAAATCAAAAAGAAAAGTTGAAAAGAGAGTTACATTTAAGGAATACCCATCAACCTCATCCGAAGCAAAGTTGGATAGTTTTATTAGAACTGTGGAAAAGATGGTAGACATGATGTCCATTTCTGAAAGGTAGTAATAAAATCAAGCCCGAAATCCCAATTTTTGAGGACATCAGGAACAACCTCAGTTTATAATTAAGCAGAGAGAGCAGAGAGCTCTGGATCAGCAAGTACAATGACAAGTCTACACTCCATTACAACAAAACTATGCCCAAGGACTTGAAGATGAAGATGACATTGTTGAAGAAAATAATTTCTTTGAAAAATATCATGGACCTATCTTCCTTACAGAAGATGATGAGTATACTGAGGAACCATATGTGCCAGATGAACAACAATACGTACTTGCAAATGATGATGGTTTGGAAATCCAATATGAAGACTATCAAAGGGGGTACCTAAATGCTCTCAGCTCAGCGCAACGACAATACATTTTGAGAAACTAAGATGTGCCTATTACTTCTACTTAAAAGAGGACAACTTCGCAAAAAGATACTCAGTCCAAAAAAACTTTCCAATCTAGTCCAAATAAGGAGAAGGAGCTCGTTGCCACAAATCAGAGCAACAAAAATGAGCCATATACAAGTACATCAAAGAGAGACAAGGAAGGAAAAATAAAGGAGTCTTCAGCAAAAGAGCAACCTGAAAAGCGGGATACCATTGCCAAAGAGGTAGAGAAATAGTCTAACTTGTTTAGCTCAGAGAGTGAAATTTCTAAGTTAAAAGTTTCTATTCCCCTTACTGAGCTTGTAAAGAATGATAAATATAAATTTCATGTTGCCAAGATGTTGAAAGTAGATCAGATGTGAGACATGGTCAATGTCATTGATGACCATCCCAAACTTCTATTTGGCCCAGCTGTAGATGGAACTCTTGAAGATAGTTAAGTCCCTCCCTTTTATCTCAATTTGAGGATTCATGATTATATCCCCCATAATGCTATGTTGTATTCCGAGGCCTCACAAAATTTAATGCCAAAGGCGATCATGGATAAGTTGGGGCTGGACATAACCCGACCCTATCATGACCTCTTTTCTTTTGATTTAGGTAGATTCAGATGCCTTGCTCTTATCAAGGACTTGGTGGTCTCTCTTGATAAAATTCCTGCTAAAAATGTGTTGATGGATGTTGTAGTTGTTGACATACCTCCAAGGTATCACATGCTGCTTTCACAGTCTTGGGGAGCCAAATTGAGGAGTAATCTACAACTTGATTTTTCATGTGCTACAATTTCGATATTTGGTCAACTTAGGAAGTTATACTAAGAATTTAAAATGAAATACATGATCGCTAGCAAAGACAAACCCAAAAATCAACCCATTCACTCTATAAGTACTGATTTAGAGTCTTTCATTTTGTATAATGATCATAATGCTGATGATTTAGAGAGTCAAATTGTAGAAGGTGAAGAAATTTCAGAATTGTCAAATAATGTCCAAGCGGTCTTGAATGCAAAACAAAGAAATCAGAGTTATGATGGCTTGCAGCCAAACACTTCAGAGGAAAGGTCAGTTGAGTCAAAGAAAGGAAAAGAATAGGTTGAGACAGTGGGTCAAAAAGAAGAAATAGATCAGTCCAGAGAATTTCAACTTCTCGATGATGAGGAGGGTCTTTGGACCATGGATTTCGAAGGTGCTTTGGGAAAAGATGGAGCTGGTATCAAAATCTAGATATGTAGCCCTATACATTAGTCATCTAAAGTCCCACATAATGTAATATTGTGTTCTTATAAGCTAGCTTTTGACTGTTTGAACAGTGAGGTTGAATACGAGGCCTTGATCACCGGTCTCCGAATTTTGAAAAGGCTAGGTGGGAAAAGAATTACAGTATATGGCGACTCTGAGTTGGTGATTAAACAGGTAAAAGGGGAGTACCAAGCAAAAAATCCTAAGACAAGAGCTTATCATAATGTTGTTCTTGATATTCTTAAAACTTTTCCAGAATACACATTATCTATGATTCCTAGAAGTCAGAATTTTATGGCTGATTCTCTTGCCACAACAGCCAACAACTTTAAGATTCCTATTCATGCTACTAAAAATTTTGAAATTCATGTGAAGCATTTCCCGACTATCCCTGAAAATCTAAGATACTGGAAATTATTTTGGGATGAGAAACAGATAAAAATTTTTTTGCAAATGGAGGGAGAGTTTTCTAACTCCCATATTGATGATGAGTATAATGAATATGATCAGGTAAGCTACCGAAGTTGAGGTGCTACAACTAAAGGAAAATAACATTCCACGAGGTCTTGTACCTTTGGAAGATCTGTTTGATCACGACGATGTCGCTAAACTGTCGACAATGGTCCCCACATCAGCAAGTGTTGAAGATGTAAACATTGGTACAGCTGATAACCCCAATATGGTTATGTTATCAAGGTCTTTATCTCCTGAGTTGAAAGGTAAATACACAACTCTTTTGAGTGAGTTTCCTGATGTATTCACTTGGGATTATTCATATTTAAAAGTGTACGATAAAAACATCATCCAACACACTATCCCAATCAAACCGGATCAAAATCCATTCCTCTAGAAGCTGAGGAGAATCAATCCTAAACTGCTGCCATTAATCGAAAAAAGGTATATATACTTTACAAAGCTGGTATTATAGTTCCTATTCGATTTTCAGATTGGATGTCTAACCTTGTGCCAGTAAAGAAAAAGATAGGGGAGATTCGTCTTTGCATAGATTTCAGAAATCTGAACAAGGTGTCCTTGAAGGACAATTATCCTCTCCCGAAGATGGACCACATCTTGATGAGGGTAGTTGGAGATTCTATAATTTCACTCCTCGAAGGATACTCAGGATACAACCAGATCTTGGTGCACAAAGATGACCAAGAGAAAACAACATTTACAACACCATGGGGTACTTTCATGTACGCCAAAATGCCATTTGGGCTAAAGAATGCAGGGGCTACATTTCAGTAGGCTATGGATATCGCTTTCTTGAATGAAAAGGATGTATTTCTTGTGGTTTACCTTGATGATGTTATTGCCTTCTCACAGTGAGATGATGAGCACCTACATCACTTGAGAATAGTGTTTCAAAAATGCAGGAAATTCGACATTTCGTTGAATCCTAAGAAAAACCTATTTGCCATGGAAGAGGGAAAACTACTCAGGAACATTATCTCAAAATATGGCATCCGAGGATCAAATAAATTCAGCAGATGGACTTCCCAAGGAACAAAAAAGAAATCCAGCCATTCAATGATAAGATAATTTTTTTGAGGAGGTTCATCCCCAACCTCGCTAAACACCTTAGAGATATGACAGACATGCTAAAGAAGGACAAAGAGGTAAGATGGTCAAAATATGTAAAGAAATCATTCAATTCAGTCAAATTTTCTTTAACATGTGCTTCCACATTGATCAACCCTGATTATACTATAGAATTCATTATCTTTTCATTCGCTTCTGATCACTCCTTGGCAACTATCCTAATGTAGAAAAAGGACTCAAAGACGAAGCATCCAATTTCCTTTTTTAGTCGGACCATACGAGATGCGGTGCCAAGATACACCATTATTGAAAAACAAGCTTTGGCCTTGGTGAAGGCATTGAAAGACTTTCTAGTATACATCCTTCACTCTCACATCATTTCTTATGTTTTGAATGTAGTTGTGAAAGATGATTTGATGCAAACTGATCCCAAAGGTAGGCAAGGGAAATGGATTACAACCATGCTTGAATATGACCTGGAGATCAAGCCCACAAAGTTGATCAAGGGATAGGGCTTGGCCAAGTTGATGGCAAAATATAATTTGCATGCGCTGATTATTAATCTGATTTTTGCACTTTCCGAAGAGGAGGGTGATGACTCGTTGACACAGGTATCTTAGATTTTCATTTCATCCCCTTGGTATGTTGATATTGTTTATGTACTGCAACACTTAAATCCTTCGACAAGTGTGTCTAAAAGCAAGAGTAGATCACTGAAATTAAAGGCTTCAAACTATTGTATTTTAGACAATGTTTTGTATTTGAAAGACTCAAGAGGTGTTTTGTTGAATTGTCTTGTTGAAAGTGAGGCGAAGGAGATGATGAATGACTTTCACAAGGGTGATTGTGGCAGTCATTTATTTTGGAAGAACAAAACGAACAAAGTTTTGAGGGCTAGTTTTTATTGGCACACTGTTTTTGCTGATGTATACAAGGCCGTGATTAGGTATCACGAATGTCATATTTTTCAAGGGAAGAGGAAGTTGCTCTCGCTGATTTTGTAGCCTATTGCAGTTCAGGTACCATTTCAAAAATGGGGCCTTGATTTCATAGGTGAGATCCATCCTTCATGGTGGATTTTGATGGCCAATAACTATTTTACAAAGTGGATTGAGGCAATCTCAACCAGGAAAGCTACCGATTTGGTAATCATTTAATTCATGGAATCTAATATCTTGTCTAGATTTGGTTGTCCGCAAAATATAATCATGGATAACGCCGCTACATTTAAGTCCAAAAATATGGTGGAATTTTGTGAGAAGTATAATATCAAATTGGGTCATTCAACCGCATACTATCCGCAAGGTAATGGACTGGCTGAGTCTTTGAATAAGTCTTTGGTAAATATTATCAAGAAGATGCTGGAGGTAAATAAGAAAATTTGACATAAGAAACTCATCAATGCTTTGTGGGCAGACAAAGTAAGTAATAAGAAGTCCATAGGCATGTCACCTTTTGAGTTAGTGTATGGAGTTGATAGAATCTTTCCTAATTCTCTTGTTCTTCCAGTCATGAATATTTTGCAGGAAGTTGGCAGTGAACCGAATGATGTTTAGCAGTGGATAAACCAAATGATTCATTTGCAACAAAACAGGGAGGAAGTTTTTCAGAACACTTCTATGCTTCAAGAAATAATAAAAAAAGTGTATGACATGAAAACAAAAGCAAATGATTTCAATATGGGAGATGTAGTTCTTCGTTGGGATGCTCGGAATGAAGAAAAAGGAAAGCACAACAAGTTTGAAAACTTGTGGAAGGGACCATACAGAATTTCAGCTTCAAGAGGGAAGAATGCCTATTTGTTGGAGGAAGTGGATGGACAAGACTATTCAGGAGGACTAGTCAATGGTAGGTTCCTCAAACACTACCTCTTTTGATCATATTTCTGAAGTTTCTCATCATCATTGTACATATCATTTTACTTTTCTGTCGAAGAGTGAAGGAGTTAATCATGGAAGCTTGAAGCCCGAGGTGAAGGCCATATGGTTTCTTTGATTGGTTGCTGGTTTGTAAGTTCAGTTAGTTTTGTTTTTTAGTCAAATTTAGTTCAGATTTCCATATTGATTTTTGACTCCATGCCCAATGGATACAACTGCTTGGTATATGTTGTTCTTGACACCTCCTAAGGAGCTGCCATCCCCAGCTAGAGCTAATGTTAGTGTCTTCTGGTCCTTCCAGTCGTCAGTGATCAATTATGCTCTTACAAGGTTTTTGATAGCGTCCTACTGCAAATTTTTATGGTTTCAATAGGTTTTCAAATAAAAATTTGGTCACTGGTTAGTGTGTCTAGGTGTGTTACCACTCCTTTCAGTTCATTTTTTAGTCATGCCATCACTCATTTGGAGGAGTCATCACTGAAATCTATTCATAACCATCTTAGTCACATTACCATGGTCATTATTTCACTCATCATTTCATGTAGTGTCATCATTAGGTCATAGGGTCAAAATCATAAGATAGGTCATTTCACCATTTAATTCAACATTGAAAGGAGTAGTAATAGTGAAAAATATTCAATAAAGGTTACAAAAGTGTAATTTAATTTTAATCATGGTGTAATGTGTTTCATTAGGTTCTAAAGCCGCAGTTCCAAATCAAGAAGTGAAAAGGACACGATGGGGCCACTACACCACTATGAAGAAAAATCAATTTACAAGATATTTAAAGACCAAGGGAGCTTCTTATTTGCTCATTCCAACCTCCAAATATATCACTCCACCAAGAAATACCATTTTCAACCTCAGAGAAACCATTCCTTGCCACCAAAGTGCCTCATCATTTTCTGCATTGCGCTTTTGTTGCGCATTCATTGCACTTTTGCTACGTTTTTTGCCAGAGGTGTCGCGCTTTGTTCAAGGAGGAAAAAAAAATCATTCCATTGGTTTATACATCAGAAAGCAGGTTTCAGTGTATCAGATACAAGTAATTAGGTCCCTAAAACTACCTCTTTGACTTTATATCATGCTTGGAAAGATCAGTTCCCTCTTCTAGGGTTTTGGTTGCACTTGCTTGGTTTCACGATCTCATTGAAAAATTGCTGAGAAAAACCCTAAGTTTAAAGCTCATACACCTTCCCCCACATTTCATATACCTTCATAGAAATTTTCCCTCACCCCTATCCCTCATTTTCACTATTTTCCCACAAACCCTAGCCTAGACTACACTTTCCTAGGCTAAGACTATGTTTACCCCTTTTGGACCCTTTCCCCTCACTAATTCCCTAAAATTTCACTTTCCCCTACTCCCTAACATCTCTCCCTAGCCCCCTAAATTTTCCCAAGAATTTAGGAGACCCCTAACCCCTTCATCTCCCTTCATTTCTAAAAATTTCTCAAATCCCATGTTTTTCCCTACACCAAACCCTAATTTCCCCTTCCCACTGAGCTATGGTTTGCTATGGAATCAGAGAAAAATGAGCAGAAGAGGCACAAGGGAGGTCAGATTAGCAGGTATGAGCCCAATTCAACACATGATATCGTGTCTTTACCCTTCCTTAAGAAATCATTCCAGGATGTAGGATGCCTTGCCTTTTGCCAAAAGGTTGAGGAACTAGGTTTCAATGATAAACTTACCGTCACTTTTGCCACCAATTTGAGGAAGGATAAGGTGAAAATTGCAGGGGTTGTGTTTAATATTTAAGCAGAGACCATTGCCACAGCTACTGTGATTCCAAATAATGGAGAAACTTGGTTCAAAGGTAGATACCTTGACATTGAAAACTACAAGATGTATTTAAAACCTGCATATAAAGTTGCTTCGAAGCACATATTTCCATTCAAATGCTTGCTTGACAAGTATTCCCCTCTCATGAAATTAATCATGAAATAATTCACATGTGAGGCTAGGTTCTCCAGGTTATATTAGTATCATGTGAGACTGTTGATGTATTTCATCGGTGTAAGAGCTCTCAATTTGCCTCATTTACCTCTACAAAAGCATGGTAAAGATGCCAAAGAAGGTACATAGACTAGGAGAAGATAATCATGCTAGTTAATTTCACCATGGCTTGGTGAAAATCCTGGTTTCTCATCAACTCACACAGATCAATTTGTCTTGGGATGGTTTTATGTATTCAACTTTTCTTATGCCTTCTCCAGCTCAGTCAAGCAGCCACTCTACTCATTTGTCATCACTGACACGACAAGAGGTTGCTTCCACAAGAAAACCTATCAAAATAAATCCTAGGGCAGAGGTGACTCAAACATATGTTAGAGGAAAGAGGCTTGTGTTTGCTCCAAACATTGTTGAAAGGGCCAAGCCTACATCAGGTGAGAAAGAAACATCATCACAGCATGAGGTACCATTTCAGGATGAACAACCAATTCATCTTGACACTGATATGGCAGATTTAGAAATCCATGAGGAGGAAAAAACAATTGAACATATAATCATGGAGAAGGAGGCTGAGATTAGAGAGTTCAAATACAATTTGTCAAAGGAAAATTTCTTGGTCTCATTCTTACAAAAGGAGAACATGCAGCTAAAGGTAAATCAAATGCTCTTAAACAAGCCCAAAGCAGATTTAAGAAAGGATGATGCCAAAGGTAAGACAGTGGTTGAGGTTTATGATTTAGAGGATCAAGAATATTAGGTTAGAACAAGGAGACCAAGAACAAGAGGTCTCAAGAGGGCACTTCAGCAGCAAAAAGAAACATCTCCACTAAAAGGTCAAATGACTGTTGATGAACTCATTCTGGAAGAAATTGAGAAAGATAGGCAATATTAGCTTGATAGAGTGAATTTCCACTTGGAGAAGCTCCTCAAGAGGGAAAACAGGGACAAAAACCTACAAAGACACATGGCCATGCATTATTATACAAGGAACAAGGTCTCCCAAGTTAGAATCAAGCAAGTGAAGAAGAAGCTCAAGCAAACCCTAATGAGGCAAAAGGAGAAATATAATATTGACTTGGTTGTTGAGGTATCCATAATTGAATGAAACATCATCAATTGGCCTCATGGGACAATTTTGAGCAAATTTTGGGATTTTTTGCGTTTTTGTGACTTTTGGCCTAATTTGGAAATCTCAGTATAGCGAAAAGCGTAGCGCCTTGGCGCTGCCATTTTTCCTCAGACCTCCAAATGCCAAAAAAATTGTATTAATGGATATATAATCACTTATACATGGCATCTATACAGTTTTGGTTCCTTGTCAGCAAATCGATTTAGAGAAAATGCCCCAAAACAGGTTAAAAAAGACACTTTCTGCCACCTTTTTGGACTAGGCGCTGCACTTTTGGGAGTAGTTTTGGGAGAATGACCTTTTATGTATCTTGGAGTGTCCATTTTCTTGCTTGAGGTGTATAAAGATAACTAGAAATCCTCAACTTTCCATTGGATCCCTTAGAGATAGATTTGGAGCAGTGGAAGGCCCTCAAAAGTCCTCTCCAAGGTTGGCGTTGCGCTTTTGTTTAATGTCGCTGCGCTTTTGCTACGCTTTTGCCTGTTAGTGGAAATTTTGACTTTTCTTCAGTCAAATCTTGGTTTTATGATGTAATTCCTCTACTTTCAAGTTGATGTGATGTAATAGAAGGTTAATGGACTTGTTAGACTCATTTTGGTGTCATTTTGGACATCATTGATGAGGAGCAAGCTAGTCAAAATCTATTTGAGGAGAGTTTGTTTAACCTCCTAGTCATTAGGTTTTTGTTGAGAAATTCATGTGAGTTGTTCCTACACTGAGGGATTCGACCCCTAAGAGAGGGGAAGTTGTTTTTAGCTAGTTGGAATATTAAATTTTGTTTTTGTTAATAAAATGGAGGAATAAGAGGGTAGGGGGACCCATAAATATCCTTAGTAGGAATAAAACCACTTCTAGTGTGAAAGTGGGTCAGTGTACGCAGTTGAATAAAGCACTCTTTAGTGTGAATGGGTGTCAATGCATGTGGATGGGGTCAAGATTGACCAAATCAACAACGCAGTCATGGAGGTAGTGGAGAGATCTTGGAGGACAACGCAATCATAATGGGAGGGAGTCTCCATGAGAGTAAAATATTTAATGAGTGGGACCAAGGGTGAAGGGGCTCAAAAAACATATAAGGAAAATATGGCAGCCAGAGAGGGCATTCTGATTATTGTTTGTGTCTTGTTCTTTTATGACTTTCTGCACGCTTCAGCTGTTTAGTAGAGTTTGTTGTGCTCTTTAGCACAAGGGTATTTCCGGGTAGAAATCCCACCCTCATCCTTGGTTGAATTCGAGTGCCCACTTAAAAGAGTTTCATTTGAGCTTCATTCCACCATTCGACATCAGGCCAAGCTTCATCCATATACAACAACAAAGTCTCCTTCAGAAACTGCGTTATTTTTCAGGGCAATTGCAGTGGAGGGTTGAAAAACCTATTTTGTGAGCTAGTTTCCTAGTGACGGGAGCAACCCTTCATCCGAAAAGTGAGAAGGCAGGAGTATCAACTATTTTCTTGTCATATCAGTCATCTCCCTGCAATTATTGAGTTGCATAGTGTAATTCAACCCTAGGGCTGCATTTTTGATATAGTGTATTTCCGGAAACCCTTTCTAGGTTGTCTTGGAATTGTGCTAGAGATCCTAGATCTCTGATCCCGATATTTTCTGAGCACTATATCATCGGCTCTTTGTATTTATGTTCTCCAGCTGCAGTCATTCTCACTAGGACCACGCAGTCATGGAATTCTCTCATATTTGGGTGTATTGGATCATGGGAGGCTTGTTTGCCTAGCTTGAGTGACTTTTTCCTCGAGAAATTGTACTCATTTTCTGCTATTATACAAAATGAAATGGCTCTATGATTTTCTCATGTTTTGATGTATTGATATTTACTACAATATCCAGTTTTATGTTCAATATTCTTGTTTTGGAATATTACAGTGGTATGAGAGCATAATCTTGGCTCAGCCTGTGAGACATCACATCTATGTCATTAGAATAAGAAGAGCCTCTCATAGAAAGGGAGAAGCAGTACATCAATAGAAGAAGAGGGTTTGATTATACAAACAATGAAGAAGATAAAGGCAAGACTCCAATATCCGGAGAAATGGATGAAAAGGAGTTTCCAAAGTTTCTTCTCCAAACTATGCATGATATTGCCAGAGAAATCAAGGAGATGAGGATGGAAAGACATAAAGAGACCCCAAGAAGGTCTCAACATGGAGGGAGTTCCGACACCTCACATTATTGTTGTGAGCAATCAACATTACAACCAGTTCCACAATGCTCCACCATGCCTACATTCCTAGCAATAGGAAATGAGGTAGGAGGACCACAAGAGGAGGAGACTCTTGGTGATTATCTCCTAGAATATGAATATCAATATCAGAGGTTCAAGGAGCATATAAAATTCCAAGGGTTTTGTCGGATCAAGGATAATAGAATACCTAGTAATCACAATAGAGGAAGAGGGTACATGCAGAACAATGATATGCAACATAATTTGGGTAGATTCTTTCTGCCTGCTTTTGATGGGTCACCTAAGTGCACAACCAAGGATTGGGTAGAGAAATTAGACATCTATTTTTAGCTGAACCAAGTTTTAGATATGGAGGCCATTAAGATAGCAGCGCTGCACCCTGAAGGTGAAGCACATGAATGGTGGTTTCATGGTCTATCTACATTGGGGCATGCCAGTATAACTGCTTATGTAGAATTTACCCAGAGGTTGGTGGAAAGATTTGACCGAAGAGATCCAGAAGCTCATTTTGTTGAGCTAGCTAAGCTCAAGCAGTCAGGAGATCCAAAGACTTATGTCTCTGAATTTCTGAAACTCTCAGTCATGGTGCTAGATCTATCTATAGCTAGAAGAGTATATATGTTTACTGATGGACTAGCAGAGCCTTTACAGGATTTGGTAGGATCCACTAGACCAACTACGCTCTAGGATGCTATTGAGAAGGCTAGAGACTTGCAAAATTCTTTGCCAAGGGCAAGAGCCCCCCTTTAGAAGGATTTAGCCTCCCAATCAAAAGGGGAAGCTATGAAGGTTCCTCCCTCAAGAGAGAACAAATACAAAGGATCTCTTAGTGATGATGAGGTATTCTCCGATAATAATGAGGAGAAAGAAGAAGATTTGGAAGGAGATACCAGCGCTGTAGCACCAGGAGGAGATCCACCACCACCTAGAGGTGGAAATGGAGAAATTTCTCCAACTAGAGGAGCCCTTCAATCCTTGCGGGGAGTTCCAAAGTATCTAATATTGAGAGGTCGAGGCACAGTTCAGGGGCAACAGGTGTCAGTATTGATAGACAGTGGGACTACCCACAATTTTATTAATGCCCAACTAGTGCAGAGGGGAGACATACCCACCAATGATTCTGAAGGATTCTTAATTTTGGTCCTAGGGACTAAGCAGTGGGTGCAGTGTGTTCCAACATTGACTATAACTTTGGGGACATACACCCTAATAGATCACTTCTTTGTGGTCGAGAATCATGGCACCAATATGACATTGGGTGTGCAGTGGTTGGTTACACTAGGGGAGGTCACTACAGATTGGGAGGCCTTGCAGATGGAATGGAGATAAGAAGAGTGGTGATCATCAAATGATCAGGGGTATGCACACCTATCCACCTCAAGAAGCCTCTGCACATAATATGGAGATTGATTTGTGCAGAGGAAGAAAGGACAAATCAATCCACTTAGATATTTAGTTTACTCTAGACCATGATGTTATATTATTTGGAGGCATTTCACCAGGAAGGCCCCCGGATTGGAAGTTGGTTAAAGAGTTCTCACAACAAGTGACATCATTCACAGATCTGATTAAGAGGAGAGCCTTGTATGGGACCAACACAATGTAGAGGGCCTTTGATTGGCTCAAGGAGGAGATGAATATTTGTTTGGTAGTGGGATTACCAACTTTCACCAAGCCTTTTTCGCTGAAAGGTGATGCTTCAGGAGTGGATGATGGCACAATTATAGTGCAAGAGGGCTATTCCATAGCCTTTAAGAGTCATAAGATACTTCCACATCATAAGGATTCTTCCATATATGGTAGAAGGTTGCTGGCCTTCATACATGCATTGGCCAAACTCAAGATGTTTTAGATGGGCAATAGCTTCCAAGTGAAGATTGACCACCATAAAATTCAAAATTTTCATGAGAAGAAACAACAACAAGGGAGGCAGGAAAAGTGGGATAGTAGAATTCCGGCATGTGGCTATGGCATTGAGCATGTAAAAGAGGGAAGCAATGAGGTGACAGGTGCCTTATCATAGAGGTTAACAACGCTATCATTGATGAGCATGGATCCATATTGGGAGTCCCAACTATTGGTGGAGTATTCCAAGAACCCCTTCACATGTGATGTGCTTGATGGGAGATATAGAGTAATGGATGGAGTCATCTATTACCAGGATCAGATCTTCTTGACTAGAGACTCTAAGCTCAAGGAGAAGGTTCTACATGCAACACATGATTCACTCCTTTCCGACCATCAAGATTTTATCAGAACATATCAGGCCATTAGGGAGAGAGTCTCATGGGAGGGTCTCAAGGAGGATGTGCTCCAACATATCAGTTACTACCCCCAAGCAGATGAGTAGATAGAGGCAGTAAGCAAGTGGTTGGGAAGATACTTACCACAATGTGTTCTGGGTTAGCAAGGAGCAGAACTGTGCTGGTTCCACTTGGTGGACTATTGTCACCATCCGACATTTTAAATGGAAATCAGTGTATCTCTATTCTTGATTCCATACGGTGATGATGTTATATTCATTTTTGTTAGAATGGTTGGGGCAAGCAAGGTTCCTATAACCAAATATTGGATTCTGGAGAGTCGGAATGTATTCCGGTCTCTTAAGGACAACATTGCTACAACCTAAGATCAATAGGAGTTCTACATAGATCATGGATGGGAAGAGAGACAACGTGGGGTGGAGAATTGGGTCTATCTCCATTTTCAACCACACAGACCATCTACTTTGGAGAAGAAGGGGAATGAGAAGCTTTTCTATGGGCCACACAGAGTGATCCATCTTGTTGGAGGAGTAGTATATGAGTTGGGGCTTCTCATTGGGAGTAAGACCCCCAACATTTTTCAAGTCCCATGCCTCAATGAGGCAATTAGAAAACATGTAGTTTCCACCATGGATCTCCCACTTCTTTATGATGTGAGCCATTTGGTTTTATCACCAAGGGATAAATTGGACAATTGGGAGGGGTAGCTGCAAGTTGATTGAAGAACATCTGATTCAGTGTAGGAATTTATCGGATGAGGATGCCACAGGGGAAGGAGAGGATATTTTGCAGCATCCATCCTTACAGTTGCTTGAGGACAAACAACATTTGGGAGGGGAGGATTGTAATATTCCTAATTAGCTTTTAGCTAGTTAGAATATTAAATTTTGTTTTTGTTAATAAAATGAAGGAATAAGAGGGTAGGGGGACCCATAAATCTCCTTAGTAGGAATAAAACCACTTCTAGTGTGAAAGTGGGTCAGTGTATCCAGTTGAATAAAGCACTCTTTGGTGTGAATGGGTGTCAATGCATGTGGATGGGGTCAAGATTGACCAAATCAACAACGCAATCATGGAGGTAGTGGAGAGATCTTGGAGGATAACGTAGTCATAATGGGAGGGAGTCTCCATGAGAGTAACATCTTTAATGAGTGGGACCAAGGGTGAGGAGGCTCAAAAATCATCTAAGGAAGAGGAAGGCAGCCATAGAGGGCATTCTAATTATTTTTTTATGTCTACGCTTCAACTCTTTAGCGGAGTCTACTGTGCTGTTTAGCACAAGGGTGTTTTCGGGCGGAAATCCCACCCTCATCCTTGGGGGACTTCGAGTGCCCACTCAGGAGAGGTTCATTTGAGCTTCATTCCACCATCCGAAATCAGGCCAAGCTTCAGCCAAAAGAGTACAACAAACTAAATTTACGACATTTAAATATACTTTGCAGTTTTTTTTTTAAGAGTACAACAAACTACATTTACGACATTTTTGGTGTCAGAATTGAATATATATATATATATATATATATATATATATATATATATATATATATATATATATATATATTTATTTATTTATTTATTTTTCTTTTCTTTTCTTTTTCATACGTCAACATTGACATATTTCTTTGAGATATTCCAATGTAGAGGGTTTTCCATACTCTTTGTTTCCTTGTTTCCCACTCAGTCTAGAAGGCACAATTAAAAGACAGTCTCAGATGAAAGACAATCTCAGATGAAGAGATGGTGCCTCATGTGGTTGAGTTAGAGGATTTTATTTGGGGGTATATGTCTTCTGTTGCTAAGGGATTTGATTTGGGGGTAGATGTCTTCTGTTGCTAAGGGTTGTCCTCAAGTATTCTTGGGCCCTTTTGCTCCCTTTCGAAGTTTTCCATCCACTACTCGTTTTCTTCTAATCCTCGGGAAAAATGCCCTTTGCTAAAAGGGCATACATTTTGAAGATGATTAGGCTGTTGAAAATCCCTGTGGCTGAAAATAATATTTTCAAAATCCAACATTTGCATAAAATCCTTACCTCTCCACTAGAGTAGAATTTCGTATGGCAACCCTAGGTCCACTTCAACACAAATGCTAAAAATGTGAGAATTCCTTTTGAAAGCCTTCTAGTGACTATTTTGATGAGGCCGCCTATTAAATTTCCCATGCCTTCTAAGATATCAGGTTGTGTCAAATAGATGAGAAAGTTAAGAAGCCTTATCCATAATGATTAAAATTATACTAACCATGGTTACATTGAGAGGCCAATTTGTAGATTCTCACACCAAATAAAAATAGATAACAATAATGATATATTCTAATTACTTATCTTCCTTTAATTATTAAAAAAATAAAACAATACCTACTTAATCTAATAAGGGCCTGTAGTATGCCCTAAAATCGCTTATGTTTGGCTAAGAGCTCGTCTTCCTCGAATATGTAAGGAAACGTGTTAATGGCCCAAGACTCATAGGCATCTTTAAGGGGTGAAAGCCTGTCCCTTACTGACCACCAGCTAATTATTCAAGTGGCTTGGTTTTCCTTGAATAAGGATTATAAATCTACATGCATTAAGAATAAAAAGAACAAAAATCATGTACATCCAACATTAAATGACCATTTGTCTAAATATTTGGAGCTTTGCTCTACATCTCAATTCTCAAATATTCAGCTCTCAAAATGATCAAAATTTAGTGCATTCGCTATTAAATGCTAAATGTTAAATAATTTTGTCATGAACAATATGCTAAAATGTTATAGCTTCAATCTTTACCTGGAAAACATACTCCTCTATCAAATGCTTGATAATTGAATTTTAGTGCAGTGAACTTATCTAGAGAACAATAAAATTGCAACGGATTTTATTTTGAATACTCACTATGAACTTTCCAGCCTTAAATTTACCCGATATCTGGCTTATCTAAGCTGCGAAGGTTCAATTTTTCAGTAACCACCTCTAGAAAAAAAAGATTCTGGATCTTTTCAACAAAAGCGACTTATTTAAACCATAAGCTAATTTTTTTGGTGCCAGTTGGAGCTTTCAGATTGTCTCGAGAAAAATCTGATTTAACATATTCATACCCTAATTAAAGCACGTGAATAAGATCCGTCCATGGAACTTGATTTAAAGCAAAACTGCGCTGCTTCCACTTGCAGGACTATTGTCACCATCTGACATTTTATATGGCAATCAATGTATCTCTATTCTTGGTTCCATATGGTGATGATGTTATATTCATTGTTGTTAGAATGGTTGGGGCAAGCAAGGTTCCTAGAACCAAAGATTGGATCCTAGAGAGTCGAGATGTATTCCGGTCTCTTAAGGACAACATTGCTAAAACCCAAGATCAGTAGGAGTTCTACATAGGTCATGGATGGGAAGAGAGACAACGTGGAGTGGACAATTGGGTCTATCTCCATTTTCAGCCACACAGACCATCTACTTTGCAGAAGAAGGGGATTGAGAAGTTTTTCAATGGGCCACACAAAGTGATCCATCTTGTATGAGGAGTAGTATATGAGTTGGGGCTTCTCATTGGGAGTAAGATCCCCAACATTTTTCATGTCCCATGCCTCAATGAGGCCATTAGACAACATGTAGTTGCCACCATGGATCTCCCACTTCTTTCCGATGTGAGCCATTTGGTTTTATCACCAAGGGATAAATTGGACACTTGGGAGGGGTAGCTAAGGGGTAAGTTGATTGAAGAACATTTGATTCAGTGGAGGAATTTATTGGATGAGGATGCCACAGGGGAAGGAGAGGATATTTTTCAGTATCCATCCTTATAGTTGCTTGAGGACAAGCAACATTTGGGAGGGGAGTATTGTAATATTCCTAATTAGCTTTTAGCTAGTTGGAATATTAAATTTTGTTTTTGCTAACAAATGGAGGAATAAGAGGGTAGGGGGACCCATAAATCTCCTTAGTAGGAATAAAACCACTTCTAGTGTGAAAGTGGGTCAGTGTATCCAGCTGAATAAAGCACTCTTTGGTGTGAATGGAAGTCAATGCATGTGGATGGGGTCAAGATTGACCAAATCAACAATGCAATCATGGAGGTAGTGGAGAGATATTGGAGGATAACGTAGTCATAATGGGAGGGAGTCTCCATGAGAGTAGCATATTTAATGAGTGGGACCAAGGGCGAGGAGGTTCAAAAGCATATAAGGAAGAGGATGGAAGCCATAGAGGTAATTCTAATTATTTTTATGTCTTGGTATTTTATTAATTTTTGCACGCTTCAGCGGTTTAGCAGAGTCTGCTGTGTTGTTTAGCACGAGGGTGTTTTCGGGCGGAAATCCCATCCTCATCCTCGGGGGACTTCAAGTGCCCACTCAGGAGAGGTTCATTTGAGCTTCATTCCACCCTCCGAAATCAGGCCAAGCTTCAACCATCTACAACAACGCAGTCTCCTTCAGAAACTACGTTATTTTGCAAGGCAATTGCAGTGGAGGGTTGAAAAACCCAGTTTGTGAGCTAGTTTCCTAGTGAAGGGAGCAGTCCTACATCCAGAAAGCTAGAAGGGCGGAGTATCTACTATTTCTTATCATATCAGTCATCTCCCTATAGTTATTGAGTTGCAGAGTGTAATTCAGCCCTAGGGATGCATTTTTCACATAATGTATTTCCGGAAACCATTTATGGGTTGTCTTTGAATCGTGCTAGAGAGCCTAGATCTCTGATCCCGACATTTTCTGAGCACTATATCATCAAATCTTTGTATTTCTATTCTCTAGCTGTAGTCATTCTCACTAGGATTGGGCAGTCATGGCATTCCAACATTTTGTGTATTAGCAATATCTCACATTTGGGTGTATTGGATCATGGGAGGCTTGTTTGCCTAGCTTGAGTGACTTTTTCCTCAAGACATTGTACTCATTTTCTGCTATTATACATAATGAAATGACTCTATGATTTTCTCATGTTTTGATGTATTTATATTTACTACAATTTCCAGTTTTATGTTCAATATTCCTGTTTTTCCTATTTTGGAATATTACAATATGTATGTGGTTTTCAGTTATTTTGATGGTTGGACATCAGAGGGTGAAAGTCTTGTAGCTTGTACTTCATCACTTTTTACAGGAAATCAAAGGACAATTGTAGCTACTATTCTGGAATTCTTGTGTTGTGAGTTTGTGATAATTTTTTCTCTATGTTATAGATTTATATGAATGATAAACTAGTCTCCTCACCACATCTTTGATCTTCAGTGATTTTCCTAAGAGTTCTTAAGCAAAATTATTTTAATTAAGCTCTGTTTGGTTAGGAATCTCATTTTGTGTATTTTTTCTTCTTGATTAATAAATTCATGGCATACATGCTCATTATTATCTCCTTGTTCATTCAACCTACACTACACCGATCAACTCTTGAGCTATCACAAAAGCATACCTACCCTGCTCCTCTATATCTCTTGCAACTAAAACCTTTGATGTTTTGACCTAGTTCCCTGATTTTCACTCCTGATCCAGCAAAAAACCCTAAAACATTTCAAACCCTAGAGCTAAACTATCTAGCCTAAAATCCATTCTTGCAACAATCAAATCCTTGGCTTTGTTTTTCATAGAGAGAGCCCTCTGTGGTTTGGTAGGGCTAGAGCTACCAAACTAAAAGCTTGGTTTGAGGTTACCTCCGTCAATATCCTTTCAGCTTTGGGACATTGTGGAGGCTAACATCGAGCACATGGCCCTAAGTCGCTCAACTCCTCATTCTGCACCCCCACCGTGGGGTAGTTAAATTGAAAAATTATTTTATTTTTATTATTTAAAATATTATTTAATAAATCTAAATTTATATTAAAAAACATATTATATAATTTATTAAAAAATTATTACTCAATTAATATTATTAAATATTTGTGAGGGGTAGTGGGAGTAAGTGAGACTTACGATGATAATATTGTTTATATGGATTTGAATTTTGGCTAAGCCTTATTTGATATGATTGGAGAATTATTATACTAAATCAAAAGATTTTTATTTCCAATATTATATAATCGTTAATAACAATAATAAATATATATTTTAATTACAAATTTTCTCTAATTAATTTTTTTTAATTAAATAATAAAAATAATATTATAGTCACAACATACATAATTAAACTATTAAATATTTATTTATTTAATTTTTTTCTTATTATGTAACATGTATTATTATTAAAGTGGAGCCATATCATTATTAATAAAATAAGAATGAAAGACACACCACAATAAAGTATAAGTGTATACCAAACAATAAAACATAACATATACATATAAATATTATAAAGTTTCAACTACTTTAGAGATGTCTCAATCATACTAAATGCGAAGGAAATTTCTTTATACTAATTTGTAATTAGCTTATTTATTTGACAACTTATTTTAACTTTAGTAGTTTCAGAGCCAACTTATTTATGATGTGTTTGTTTTATTCTACTAGCATTCGCACCAAAGGTGCAAAGACGTGCCGATAGAAGTGTAAATGAATGTAAAGTGACACACAAGTAGCATTGCAGGAAACAATGATGTGGAAATGGAAGACATGAGGAATGAGGAGGCTAAAGTATTGGTAAAGTAGAGCTTTTCAAGTGGGTATAAGTGCATTATAGAATCTGCAATATAGCATATTTCTATCACCAAACTCATAACTAAACTAGAAGCAATCTTCCATCTTCTCTGAACAACATCCTCGAGATTACGATGAGAAGTTGTTTGGATGGGGGAAGAAAAAAAGCAATTGAGAAACATGCATTTCATGGGGTGCTCAAAAGCCTAAACCAATTGAATTAGTGTCCTTCTCTTGTGAAATTTAAGGAATCCTTGAGTATTTGTATCATACTATGATTCTGAATGAGCAACAAGTGGATTATGTGTTCCCATTCTTATTTCAAAGTTTAGAAAATGAAGTTTGGAGGTCTAGATAGGTTGAAAAGGACAACAATTTGTTTTCAAACAAAAGATGGAAAATTTGAAAACTTGATGCCTATTGGAATTTGGGAGCATGCGGAATAAATATTTCCTAAAGGATGTAGTTGTAAATTATGTACTTCCTATTACATGTATCAAGGATTTCATACCTTCTTTTTCAACAAATTTTGTTTTAGAAGCATGTGGAACTACAATGTACATGAATGCAATGATGAACATAGTTCTTTTCACTTTGAACACTTTGGAAGAGGAGATCAATTCCACTAGAATGCAAAGGGATACACAAATTTGAAAAGTTGTGTATTATGAAATTGCTTTTGATTATGACCCGTGTGTTGCCAGTGGGTCACCAAAATGTCTTGATGAATCTAATGTTTGTTTACAAAATAAAAAGACATAGTTTCAAAAACACTCGAACTTCTACTTCATCTCTTAAACAAAATTTGCAGTAGAAAAAATGCGAACAACATTATGTAATCTCAGAACAACATTATGTTATATGAAGTGGCATCAAGGAATTTTTTGGTTTGTCACGATGCGACAAACAAAAGTAATCCATGTAGTTATTGTCATGTAGGCGTTGAAATAGCCTTGGATCAAAAGATCTTTACCGAATTCTTCGGAAGTAAGATTCACCATCCCTCCCATATTCATAACCTCGCGACATATTTGCAACTCTTAAACTGTTGTGAATGAAACAACCATGGCCATCGTGAATAGGAAGACTCCTAAATCCCTCGAAATTAAACTTTATTGTACATCCACGTAGTCTGATGGAGCAACACCAAATTCAACTGTTAGTTATTTTGTTCGACTGTCCTGATTTTTGAACTTACCTTTGATTTGAAAATGGTCCTAAATTGGTCTTCAATCTGGTTATATTACTAAATTGACCTTATATCTAGATAAGGCCAATTTCAAGGAAATAAATACAAGCATTCCACAATTGGAATGGAATATTGAAGCCATTGCATTCACTACTTCTCCTAGAAATCATCAGTTATAGTTTTGAAGTTTGTTTTTTTAAATTTTAGCAGGTATAGTGGCCTTGGATCAAACAACAAAGCGGATCTACTAGCACTTTTGGGAATCATATTTTGTGTTAAATGGCTAGCCATTGACAAGATTGATGTCTATGGGCACTTTTGGGAGTCACATTTTATGTGAAATGGCTAGCCATTGACGAGATTGATGTCTATGGACACTCTTAAGTGATTATTGAATGAGTTAAGATGAGATCAGTCTTCAAGTCTACATCACTATTAAACTAGATAAACTCTATCAAAACATTGATTAAAATTTTCATAAAAATATATTTTTCACATATTTCTAGAGAACAAAATCATGTTGCAAATGGTATATCATTGATTAAAACTTTCAAGAAAATATATGAGAAATAGATAGTGATCACTTGGTGAAAATAGATGAAAAAAATCCAATCAAATGTAACTATTTTTTATATCAATAAAAATATGTATGTTTTTTCTTTCTTACAAAATAAAAATAAAATATAATTAGTATATCCGGAAGCATGTGTGACCCATTAAAATGTCATAATTTATCGACAGTATTCACACGTTCGCTTGCGCAAATAATGAAAACCTGCAAAAAGCCATAGCAAACTAAAACTAAAACTTATAACATTCAAAACTGAGGTATCAATCTTTAAAACTTTTGGAGTCAAGAGCAGATATTCCATTCTCTTCCCAAACCAAAGAACCGATTTCTATGAATCGGTAACAATCCCCTATGCCATGGAATAACATGATATTTTCATATCTGTGAAGATTATCAACCCACTTGGCACCCTTCTCCAATCCATGTTAAGTGCCAACAAAAAATCTCGCACCCTTCAGCTCCCTGGTGCTTTTGTGCGGAACCTTGAAGTTCAATGAGTTTACTTGATGGAGAGAGTTTAATGTGTGATGGAGAGAACGTGGAGAGAGTTTAATGAGAGTGACACTCTTGAGATTTTGTTGGATGATGAATTTCAATAGTGTTAGCAGAAATCTCATAATAGAATGCCTATAGCATAATTATTGGTTTTGATAAAAGGGGAGATGTCATGGTGATGGTTTGATTTTTCAGTTTATTTTTATTAGTTTAGGTTATTTAATTATTTATATATTTTCATTTAATTAAAATTTGAATTTATTATCATGTTTATTAATTTAAAATATAATTTATAATAAAAATTGTAAAGTTGAATAGTTTATAATTTCATATTTTCAAAAATTGTAACTTTGAATAGTTTATAATTTCATATTTTCAAAAATTGTAATGTTGAATAGTTTATAATTTCATATTTTCAAAAATTGTAAAGTTGAATAGTATCTTTTAATTATTAGAAGTTGAATGGTGTTGTTTAATTATTATAAGTTTTTATCTTTTTGATGGAAATTTGGTGATAAAAAAATATTATAACATTATATAATTTTGTAATTTAAAACATGTTTTTGCATGTATATATAAATTCAGCCTTCTTAAAAAATTTGAAACATTCAAAATGTGTAGATCACAAAGTTCAAATTTATCATTAAAAAAATCTTCAACAAAATTTAAGTAAAATTAATAAAGAAAAATATTTAAAAAAAAAAAAAATTGTCAAAAACCTCTTGTGAGTTATTGAGCTGAGAGGCTTATTTTAAGGCTTATTTTACAACCCAATATGAGGGGGATGTGTAAGTTTGTCCGTCCCTCGTTCTTTAATAAATTTTTTACTTCTAATTACTTTACAACATATTCATTTCTTTTCAATTATAGCCGACATTATTTTTCTATTTAGAAATATATATATAGAAAAATAATGTGTATTTCTAAATAAACTATTTGAAAACCTATGTTAACTAATTTATGTCGATATCAACTTCATATATCTATATGTAGAAAAAAATTAAGTTTTTATGGTTAAAATTTGTATTTGGTCCTCTATATATAATATTTAGCATTTAGAAATACTATTTAAACAATGAAAAATAACACATTGTATTTTGCACTCAAAAAAAGTTTGCACGTGAAGAAATTTGATCCCTCTTGACTCATTTTAGATCCTTACTTAAGATGGATCTATGCTGATACTACTCAAAGCCAAATTAGTGCATGTTTCCATCTTGCATTTTAAAGCCAAATTGGTGTGTGTTTCCATCTTCCATTTTAACAGTGAAACATACTTAGTCGTGCATCAAAATAAATTTCCTTTTTAAGATAGGTTGCCTAAGCTATATCATATGTTGATCAATTTTAATAATATCAGATGCAAGTTCAATTTTGATAATAGTAACGAACAAATTCTTTATTCTCTATATCTTTATTGTGAAATTAAAATTTTATTAATGGGTTCACTAGGTTTTGGATAGACTCTAACAAGGTGATATATTGGACATCATGAAGATGTACTCCTGCTAAGCTTACCAAAAAAAATATTAATGAAAAAATAATAAATTATAAAATAATGAAAATAAAAATATTTATGTAGTGTATTTAAAATAGTTGGAATTCAGAGTAATAGTTTTGAGCATTCATTGTTAGATGATCCAAATATAATAATGTAAAGTTAGGATAAAAATATTTATTAAATTATAATATTTAATAAATATTAGAGACACTTAGAAATATAATAATGTTAGCAAAGATAGGACTTTAGAATTGAGTCGTATTTTAGGCTCTAAAATAGGAATAAAGTTAGTAGATTGGATAGAAGATCATTTATTATAAATGGACACTTATTATTTTTTCAAGTGATGCATAACTAAATTAAGTTAGGACATATAGCTTATAAATAGGTTAGTCTCCTAATTCCAAATTGAGTAGAAGTTTAGGTTTGTAAACTCCTGCAACTTTTTATGTAATTTCTTTTCATTATCAATAAAAGTACGTGTCTGAGGACACTTATGTATTATTCATGTGAATTTTGATTGTTGTTATTTAAATATAGTTTGCAGTTTTTTTTAAAGAGTACAACAAACTACATTTACGACATTTTTGGTGTCAGAATTGTATATATATATATATATATATTTCTTTTCTTTTGCATACTTCAATATTGACATATTTCTTTGAGATATTCCATTGTAGAGGGTTTTTCCATACTCCTTGTTTCCCACTCAGTCTAGAAGGCACAATTAAAACACAGTCTCAGATGAAGAGATGGTGCCTCATGTGGCTGAGCTAGAGGATTTGATTTAGGGTAGATGTCTTCTGTTGCTAAGGGTTGTCCTTAAGTATTCTTGGGCATTTTGCTCCCTTTTTGAATTTGCCATCCACTACTCATTTTCTTCTAATCCTCGGGAAAAAGGCCCTTTGCTAAAAGGGCATACATTTTGAAGATGATTAGGCTGTTGACAATTCTTGTGGCTGAAAGGAATATTTTCATAATCCAACAATTGCATAAAATCCTTACCTCTCCACTAGAGTAGAATTTTGTATGGCAACCCTAGGTCCACTTCAACACAAATGCTAAAAATGTGAGAATTCCTTTTGAAAGCCTTTTAGTGACTATTTTGATGAGGCTGCCTATTAAATTTCCCATGTCTTCTAAGATATCAAGTTGTGTCAAATAAATGAGAAAGTTAAGAAGCCTTACCCATAATGATTAAAATTATAAAACCATGGTTACATTGAGAGGCCAATTTGTAGACTCTTATACCAAATAAAACAGATAACAATACTAATATATTCTAATTACCTATTTTCCTTCAATTATTAAAAAAATAAAATAATATCTACTTAATCTAATAAGGGCCTATAATATGCCTTAAAACAACTTATGTTTAGCTAAGAGCTCATCTTCCTAGGATGTAAGGAAAGAGGTTAACCACCCAAGACCCATAGGCATCTGGTAGGAGTGAAAGCCTGCCCCTTACGGACCACCAACCAGTTACTCCAGGTGACAGCGTGTATTGGAGATAACAACCAGAAATAGTTGTCCTCACTGCTAGTTTGACAACTGAGTTATGATAGGTTTTCCCACACTATTAAAAAAAATAAGAATCGTGTACATCCAACATTGAACAACTATTTATCCAAATATTTTGAGCTTTTCTCTCCATCTCAAATCTTTAAATATTCAGCTCTAGAATAATGAACATTTAGTGCATTAACTATTAAATACTAAATGTTAAATAATTTTGTAAAAATAATATGCTAAAATGCCAATTGTTAAATAATTTTGTCAAGAACAATATGCAATAGCTTCAATCTTTACCTGTAAAACATACTCCTCTGTCAAATGCCTGATAATTGAATTTCAGTGCACTGAACTTATCTGGAGAACAATAAAATTGCAAAGGATTTCATTGTGACTACTCGATATGAACTTTCCAGCCTTAAATTTACCCTATATCTGGCTGATCTAAGCTACGAAGGTTCAATTTTTTCAGTAACTACCCCTGAAAAAAATAGATTCTCGATCATTTTAATTTTTTTTTTAATATGTGTTTTTACTATATTAATTTAGTATTAGCTATATTCACAAACAACATTTATCTATTATTTTGAAAAAACACTATATATCTTTCTGATTTCATTATAGGCATTGTTAGTATTTTTTTATATTTTAAATATATGTATTTTTTTTAGTAAACACTATATATCTTTTTGATTTCATTATAGTCATTGTTAGTATTTTTTTAAATATATGTATTTTTTAATAATAGCTATCTCCATAGGTCAGAATATCTACCTGACATTAAAAATAAAACAAAATAAATAATAACATTACAAAGTCAAACTATAAAATTCAAAAGGATAATAGACCTTTCCCTCTCAATAGTAGCTAGATTTCTACAAATAAATCAATGCAAATGACAAATGGTCGTTAAATCCCATGCATATTATAAATTTATGGTTTTATAATTCGACAAGCCGTACTATAATTATGTCAGTGGGCCCATCTATTGACTATTAGTTTATTCGTTACGGCAGTCACTCATTAGACTTTGGACAAAAGTGACCCAGTAAAGATTGGCTTCCCAAGATTGATTGATTGTATCATTGGTTAGTGACGAATTTGGATTGGTGTGTTTAGGGAGAGAAACAGGGTGATTATTATTTTTAAGGCTATAGTTTTATTAATGAGATTGGGTAGTGTATGTTTATTGTTAGATTTAAATTTGTTTAAATTTAACGATAAGTATATGTTGCCCAACCGCATTAATAAAACTATAGATTGGGAAATATGTATTGCTGAAAAATATGAGATGCATTTGAGTCATATTTTTATATGATTCAATAGCCCAATTGAATCATATTCCTTATATATATATATATATATATATATATATATATATATATATATATATATATATATATATGACATATTAATATTTTTTCACTTATTTTTTTGGATTGAGTTATATATTGGATTTTGAATAAGAATTTTAAATTCAAAACATTTATCAAATTTAATGGTTTTTATATTAATGTTTATTCTTATTTTAAGAAGCTCTTTGACAATTTACTCTATCTAAATGTTATGGATAGCAATATGTAATTACAATGGTCACTAGAGTTGTAATGCAATAAATAAGTTGTATTCGCTAAGGATTTTAATGATTTTAAATTTGCATATATATATATATATATATATATATATATATATATATATATATATACCAAATTTAATGGTTTTTATATCAATGTTTATTCTTCTTTTAACAAGCTCTTTGACAATTTACTCTGTGTAAATGTTATTGATAGCAATATGTAATTACAATGATCATTAGAGTTGTAATGCAATAAATAAGTTGTATTCACTAAGGATTTTCATGATTTTAACTTTGCATATATATGTATCGATGCAACTTGATTATATGTTGTTTAATTTTAAAAGTGTTAGTCGATGACTTCTTGCAAAACGATGTAATAGTTTTTCATAAAGAACATCTTGGTGTTACTTATTATGAAATGCATATAATGTATCACATTTTTAAAAATTTAGTAGTAAATTATTTTTATCATTATTATAATTTTAAAGTTAAAAATTAAGTTTCTATTTCATGTAATTTTTTTTACTAATTATATATATATATATATATATATATATTGATTGAAAGATTATATTAGTATATTAGTAAAGAAACTGTATAGCAAGTTTGCAATTTAGATTTTGCAAAGCCATACTTTTCATAATTCTTGTTACCCATGGTTTGTTTTAAGCACATTTTTCTACACATAACAAAAAACCCACAATTACACGAAGTTTTGAATGTGAATTTTTTGTAAAGTACATCTCCAATCTTGCAACTCTTTGTTTTTATATCTCATTGTTATCCTACTTTAACATCAAAAGAAGCCTATTCATTTTCCAAGTGTCCCACAAAGCAAGATAATTCAAATCAAAGGAGGATGAGGGGGAGTAATAGACCCAAATTGCCGATAATGGAAGCTTTTTGTTGATAGAGAGGATCAAAGTGCTATCCGTAGTTCTTCCAATTGTTTCCTTAACCCATAAATTTCATCCTCTTGCCTTTGTATCAAGGTTTGGTGTTCGATAATGATCTCCATTTCAATTGTTAGCTCGATTGTCACCTTGTCTATACATAAGAGGAGTTCCCTGCATTGTTGCTACAATTTCACCACATCACCCCTCTCCATCACTGCCTTCATCCTTTTCCAACCCGTGTCGCCATGTCTGATGTAAAATGCCACAAAATATGTAATGTCCACTATTGGCTTTGACCAAGGAGAGGAGGCCCCTAGAGTTCCTTTCTTGCCTTGCTAGATAAAAAGAGAGATTGCAGAGAAAAGGATAGGAAGGTTGTTGGGAAAAAGGTCCAGGAGAAAATCCATGTTGTTAACCTTTGCCACCATCATTCACCGATACAAAATACGCCTACACTAATGTGAGACAAAGTATGGAGTAATGACATGAATGTGAGGTGAGGTCACCACTAGATTCCAAACTTAGCCATGTATATTTCCCATTCCTAAGATGTCATATCACTTGCACCAAGGAAATGAGTGGGATGTCTTGAACAATCCCCACAAGTGATGAGAGGCTGTTATGAAACCAACTTCAAAAATAGAAGAAAAGAGATATCAACGCCTTAGAAATAAGCCACTTCGAGGGGGAAACCTCATTTACATTACATAAATGAACCATTTTTGGATGATACAAATGAAAAAACCTCCTTCTATATATAGGAGTCCATGGGGTCACAATATAATCCTAGGCGACCTAACAATAATAATGTAAGGGCACAATAATAATAGTATTGGGGTTACAGGGGTACAACAATAACAATCATTAGGGGAATTTTGAGGTATAAAATGGGCCTCCTAAGAAAAATGTACAACCAAAATAAACTTTATGAGAACCAATAAGATTCAAGATGATGATGTCAACCATGGAGGATGATTCACCATTTTTGGAGTAAATAAGTAAAAAGATTAAAAAATAATAAAATAATAAAACTACTTTTTCAACTCGTATTTTCAACTTATCTCCCTAACGGTTTATTCAAATTTCGAACAAGAGGACTTGTTGGATGCAAAATTTAATTCCTCATCCAAGGAGTACCCATGTTGCATAATTTTGATGGACCTTGCTACACGAAAAATTAGAAATACATGAAAAATCGTGATCGCAATCACATTTTTCATGTATTTCTCATTTTTCATGTAGCAAAGTTCATAAAAAGTATGCAACATGGGTACTCCTTGGATGGGGAATTAAATTTTGCATCCAACGAGTATTCCTGCTCGAAATTTGAGTAAATCCTTAGGGATATAAGTTCAAAATATGAGTTGAAAAAGTAGTTTTTTCTTTTTTCCCTCTAAAATTTGATGATGTAATCAAATATTATTTAATTATTTCCACTATTATTTTATAATTTCCTTAGGAGACCCATTTTAGACCTCAAAATTCCCCTAATTAAGGGAGCTACGCTAACAACAATAAGGGACTACACTAGTAATATAGGGACCTGACATGCCCCTCTCCTTCAAAAAAGTGTTTTCCTCAACGCTTGAGTAGCTATGGGTGCTTTTGTATAAAATTCTCATCCTCCCATGTAGAATCTTCAGTGGCTAAGTTCTTCCACTTGATGAGATACTCTGAAATTGATCAATTTTGTAGCTGTTGAGTTCTTATTTCCGTGATTGCTTCAGGTTCCAATATGAATTTTCATCCCTCATCAAGTTCTAGCAATATTGTTTGAACTAGAAGTTTTTCACCTATAACTTTCTTTAAGCATGAAACATGGAAAACTAGATGCACTTGCGAAGAAGTGGGAAGCTCCAATTTGTATACCATAGTACCAATCTTTTACAACACCTTGTAAGGACCATAGTACTTTGGCGATAATTTATTATCCTTCTTAGCCTGCTTGAGGGACATTTGTTTGTATGGTTGTAGCTGTAAAAATACCCACTATCCTACTTAAAAAAATTTCTCGCTACGATGTTGATCTGCTTCTTATTTCATTCGATTTTGTGCCAAATTTAGGTTATCCTTTAAGAGTTGGAGAACTTATTGTTGATGCTCGATGTGATATTCCACTACTTGAACCTTAGAATTTTCTCTTAAAGATGATGTGATGGACAGTGTATGATATCCATAAAGTGCCATAAATGGGGCATTTTTGCTGCAGTATGAAAGGAAGTGTTATACCACCATTCAGCGAGAGGTAACCACTTGACCCGTTGTATTTGTTTATCAGATACAAAACATTGAAGATATCCTTCCAAACATTTATTCACTATCTCCGTTTGACCATTGGATTGAGGATGATAAGATGAGCTATGAGGTAGTTGAGTACCCAAACAAGAAAATAATTCCGTCCAAAAATTTCCAGTAAAAATGAGATCTTTGTCGCTTACAATAATCTTTGGGTATCCGTGTAACTTTTGAATTGTTTCCATAAATGTAGTAGCAATTGTACTTTCTTTAAATGGATGAGATAATGCACAAAAGTGTGCATACTTGGTAAGTCTATCAACTACCACCATGATGACACTCTTTCCTTCGGACTTAGGTAAACCTGTGATAAAATCCATTGAAATCTCCTCCCAACGTTGACTTGGAATGGATAAGGGTTGTAGAAGTCCCGGGGTCTTAATTGTTTCCACTTTATTCTGCTGGCAAACCAAACATTCCGCCACAAACTTTCGAATATCAGATTTAAGGCCATCCCAAAAAAATTCTTTCTTCACCCTGTGGTAAGTTTTTAAAAATCCTGAGTGTCGTCCTAAAGGAGAAGTGTGCAATTCCAGAAGAATCTTTTGTTTTAGTTGGGAATTCTTACAAAGATATAAGCGATATTTGTACCATAAGGAATCATTTTTCCAACTAAATGTATCAGATGTACTAGGATCTTGCTGCAACTTTTGAATGAGTGTCCATACATCTTTGTCCTTCTTCCATTCATCTCTTTCTTCGTTTATCCAATCTGGTTGGATAATAGAAATGGCACAAAGCAATGCTTCCACCCCTTCATTCTTTCTTGAGAGTGCATCTGCAACAACATTAAGCTTTCCTTTTTTGTAGATTATTTCAAAGTCATAACCCAACGTCTTTGTGACCCATTTTTGCTGCTCTTCTGACGATAGTCTTTGTTCCAAAAAGTGTTTAAGACTATCATGATCAGTTTTTACCTTGAAGTGTCTTCCCATTACGTAAGTTCGCCATTTCTTTAGTGCATGCAGTATTGCTAACATTTCCTTCTCATAAATAGGTTTCTGTAAATACTTTCCTTTGATTGGACGACTTTCAAAAGCAATGGGTCTTCCTTCCTGCATTAAAACTGCACCAATTCCATTTCCTGAGGCATCACATTCCACAATAAAGGTTTTTTGTGAAGTCTGGCGTAGCTAAGACCGGTGCTAGGCACATTGCCTCTTTAAGATGTTCAAAGGCCTTAGTTGCTTCAGGAGTCCATGAAAATGCATCTTTCTTCAATAATGTTGTTAGAGGTGCTGCTATTCTCCCATAATTCTTAACAAACTTGCGATAATACTCTGTTAACCCGAGAAATCCTCGCAACTGCTTTATGGTTGTGGGGACTTTCCATTCCTTAATGGCTTTAATTTTGTTAGGGTCTACCTTAACACCCTCGTGAGATACAATATGACCCAGATATTCCACCTCTTGTACTCCAAAGAAACATTTGGATGTTTTTTTCATATAATTGTTTCTCCTCCAATAGTTTGAGCACCCTATCAACATGTTGAACATGATCCTTCCAAGACCTGTTGTAGATTAGTATGTCATCAAAAAATACTAGCACAAATTTTCTAAGGAAGGGTTTGAAAGTGGAATTCATCAACCCTTAAAATGTAGAAGGTGCATTGGTAAGGCCAAAAGGCATGACCAAAAATTCATAATGACCCTCATGAGTTCGAAATGCTGTTTTTGGAATATCTTCAGTCTTCATTCTAATTTGATGATATCCTGAACGCAGATCCAACTTGGTAAAATAAATTGCTCCATGTAATTCATCCAATAATTCATCAATCACAGGAATGGGAAATTTATCTTTAATGGTGAGCTTATTGAGCTCCCTATAATCCGGACACATTCGCCATGATCCATCCTTCTTGTGTACCAATACTACAGGAGCAGAGAAAGAATTTTGACTAGGTTGAATTATACCCGCCTCTAACATTTCTGCAATCATACGTTCAATTTCGCTCTTTTGGAAGTAAGGATATCTATAAGGCCGGATGTTTGGAGGAACACTTCCCGGAATCAAATGAATAGCATGATCATGATCACGAATAGGTGGGAGTCCTTTGGGAGTTTCAAACACCTTGGAATGATTGTCCAAGACTTGTTGGAGATCTGCAGAAATAGATGATTTTGATGTTGGAACTTCTAGTGAGCATAATTGTGCAATTATGCCTCGTTGTTATTTATTTAGAAGCTTTGTCATGACATTAGAGCTTATTATCTTTCCCAGCTTCCCTGCAATACCCCGTAATTCGACTTCCTTTCCTTCTGAAAAAAATTTCAAGAAAAGTTCTTGAAAATTAAAAGCTACCGTCCCTAAAGATTGTAACCATTGTACTCCTAGTACAACATCAACACCTCCCATAGGAATGGAAAGCATTGGACTATTCAATACATATTCCCCCATGGTTAGCTTGATATTATGGCATTTTTCAGAGAAATTTATAGTTCCTCCATTTGCAACCATCACTTGACATTTTGGTGCTGGGTATAGGAAACAATTCAATTCCTTGGCTACCTTACAATGAATAAAATTATGGGTACTACCCAAATCAATCAACACTATTACCTTTTTCTTCTTTATATGTCCTTCTATCTTGAGAGTTTGAGGAGTGGTGATTCCTGCCAATGCATTACACGATATGGTCAGACTCATTTCTTCTTCTTCTAGGACTTGTTCCTGGTGTATATCCTCTTCTTTTGAAGTTTCTTGTTCATTTTATTCCTCCTCTTCACAATCTATGTAAAATAATTTCTTCTCATCACACTTATAACCTTTAGTGTATTTGCTATCACAACTATAGAAAAGCCCTTTTGCTCTTTTTTCTTCCAATTGTTGTGGTGTCAACCTTGTAGGTTGTGGAAGTCTAGGAATAGCAACACTTCCATCTTTAGAGATGTGAGTGGTAGGCTTCCTTGTCGCCATAATTTGACATTCAATTTTTCTTTCCAACTTGAATGCCTTCTCCAATGAATCAGGTTCCCAAACGTGAACCTCATGTTGGATGTTATCATTTAAAGTCGCTATGAAGACATCAATCGTGTGTTCCTATGGAATATCAGTTACCCTTATATTCAATTTTTGGAAGTCCTCAATGTGCTCCACCACCGAACCCTTTTGTTTGAGATTTATCAATTGGCTAAAAAAGGTGTTTCTCTTTGTATCCTCATAATGTGCTATCATTTCCTCCATAAAAATTGATCAAGTGACCATTTTTTTACGGGAGTAAAGCCATCGATACCATACAAATGTATTTTGTTCTAAATATAAAGTTTCAATGCGTACCTTTGTGTGTTTTTCACATTATTGAGATCAAAGTATTGCTCCATCTGCAGTATCCATGTTACGGGATCCTTGCCATCAAACTTCCTTATATCGATCTTTGGAATATGGTGGGTCTTCCATCCAACATTAGAGTTTATGAAATCACGATTAAAATTTATTTTGTTCCCATCATGAGTTTCCTCTACTATCTTTTCGACATTAGGAAACATTTCTTGTATCAACTTTGTCAAACCTTGAAATATAAATTCTAAATATATAAATTGATTCAAATAATTGTAAGATAAAATATCATGCTCCTCATAAATTTATTTTAATTATCACATATCAAAATCTCATATCATTTAACTATACCCATGTTAAAGTGACCCTAATATCCTATCGTTGAAGGGATGGGATCACTATCTATTCAACCCCACCCCATGGTCCTCTATGACAAGGGATAATTTAATTATGTGTATTGGTTAGTTTTTATTGAAGTTAAATTGTTTTAATTTTGGCTAATTTTTATTTATCTATATATTTTTTTATGATATTATGTATTTTTTTTTTTTTTTTTTGCTAGTTTAGACTAATCCTAATTTTTCCCACTTTTTCTCCTCCCAAGCCACCCACGGGTTTCGAACCGGTGACCTTACGGAAGGGAGTGCCTTAACAGTGCACCCCATCACCAACTGTTCTACACCACGTGGGCTTATGATATTATGTATTAAATGATATTTTTGCAGAATATAAAATAATTTTTCAATTCAATATTTTTATCGATTAATTTTTATTTAAAAAAATATAGTTTTAAAAGTTTGAGAATTCTAAAATTAATTAACATTATTATACGTTGAGGAGAAAGAAAATTATGGCTATGTAATTAAATACAATATGTAACAAGCATATTAATCCTCTCAATTTTTTGTTTCTATGCTGGATTTTAGTGGTTTTCCTCAATGGGTACAACAATTTGATTACTTTTACCTATATTAGCTGTTAGAGAAGGGATAAATGGGGGAGGCCATGGCCATTATTTCACTGAGAATAAGTGTGGGGGACGTGGCTAGCCCTCTCACAAGGTATTTAATGCAAACACAGTTGCGAGAGGTGGTGGAGAAGGTTAATGGGTGTGATGTCGAAGACAATGCACCATCGCTTGTTCAGTCTGCAGACCATGGCATTCATGCAATTGTGTGGAGATAAAATGGGAGGGATCAAGACATGACCCTATGCATCATTGTGGGTTGGGTGCAACATGATAATTTGTCATTTCAGTAGGTGCAACACTTGCAAATGGGATGTCAATAAAATTTGGCACAATTCATGTTTGAATTCCCAAGCTACTCTCTGCTATGGTACTTCATTATTGATGGTTATGGTTGCAGATTATTGGTTTGGATTTTTGTTGCAAGAAAGATCTAATTATACCTATAAATTTGTTGGCCACCGCGACCTCTCTTTGTATCTTGGATATTTTTAATTAGAGCATGGATCCACTCCAACTTTTCAGTTGAAAATTCAATTCTCCCCTTAAGGGTCACACTCAAATCTCTCCATGGATTTCACTTTTCTTCAACATTGATTTTGATCTCCTGGTCTGGAATCCCCCCTTGCATGCCCTCTTAATCCCTGTCTCCCTACCTATGTTTTTCTCTTTGTGCATGGAATTGGTAGGGCGGTAGTCCTTTGGAAACATATCCCTTGTTTCTACTCCCCTTCCACTGTCACATCTTGTATTCTCTTTCCATTGATCGTTTCTACTTCGTGCTCGTGGGATTCCTTCTCACACTATAGCTCTCCTCTCAAGTCTATATCTTGTCATTTACATTCTCAAATCTCATATTTGAACCTAATATTAAATCTTGACATTATAAGGAATCCAAACCTACATAGAAAAAAATCCAGGATATGCAAGGGTGCTACTTAATATCAAGAAATAAATTCTCATGATAAGAAAATAATTGAGGCCTTAGCACAAAGATTCAGAGACCAAACCCAACCTCAAATTCAGGAAGAGATAACTAAGGAAAAGTGTGGCATATATGTGGAGAGGAAATATCTATTATAGATTGAGATTACAGGCGACTTTGCTGGGTTGATACCAAATGTCAAGCACACCAGGGTTAGACTTAATATGCACACTATTTACATTATCCGGCACATGGAAATTGTTATGTCCATATAATACTATTCTAGCCCCTATATTTTTATTAATGTGCCCCATAAAAACACATTATTATTATTTTTGTTCCCTTACGTTATTATTTTGATGTAGGCCCTAATTATATTTTGACCCTTTAGACTCCTATATATACAAAGGAGGTCTTTTCATTTGAATCATCTAATAATTGTCAATTTATGATATGTAAAAGGAGGTTTCCCCCTCGAAGTGCTTTATTATCAAGTCAAAAATCTATATTTTCGTATGTTTCTGCTTTATTTTGATTTGGATACATAACATTTGGTATCAAAGCTCTTGATCCTAGGGTTTTTCTACTTCAAAAGGGTCATCGTGGAATTTTCGGTATAATTTTTTTGTTGTGAATTTTCAGATCGTGAAATTGTTACCATGTGGAGGAAAAATATTGATGAACATAGGGTTACAATTTCAAAACTTATTTCACTATATTTTCGTAGATATGGTCCAAGGAAGTTAGGGTTTATGTATGCTCCATAATTCAGTCTCAAACAATTGTCCTGGGTAAAATCATCATAACTTTCTCTTCGAGCATCAGATTTGAATTTTGTAAAAGGTGAATGAAATTGCATGGATTGTAATTTTTCAGGTACAAGTTTCATGCCTGAAGGTTAAAATAGTGACACATGGCATCCCATACAAGTTCGCTCTACTAAACTAGTCCATAATCAAGACATTATGGGAAATTTGGCATAAATTTATCTTAAAGAATCCAATCTCATTCTAGCTAGCGGGGTTGGAAAGAAGACACAAATGGATACCACAAGACACAATTTCAGACCTTAGGAGGATGAAATCATAGAGATACAATAGTTTCAAGGTCAACGTTATCAAGAAGATCAAAATCAAGCTCTTAAAAGGTGTGCATTTTTTAATTTTTGTTTGAAAAATCAGTTTGAAGTGATTCAGAGGGCATAGTGATTCATAGATATCATTAATTGGTTCAAAAATCCCCCCAAAACAAAAAAGTGTTACACCAATTAAGCCTTCATAAATCTCTACTATGATGCAAGAAGGGGAAGAAATGCAACATGATATATGAAAATCACTGGACCAAGTGCAACAATTTTCGCTCTCACAAAGAATAACCAAAAATGAATTAAAAGTGACGATGAATGTTAATATGGATAGTTTAAAATCAGAAATAAAAGGGGAAAAGGCGACATGGACAGTTTAAAAGCAGGTATGGAAGGTTTGACAAAGTTGCTAGAAGGAAGACTTCTTACTGGTAATAAGGTATTCCATGCAACTCATGATCAGAAAAAAAGGAATGTGAATCATGATTTTAGAGACCCCAACTTTGGGTTGAATACCAACCACATTCAAAATATCAATATGAGGAAGTTTGATGGCAAGGATCCGATAACATGGACACTGCAGATGGAGCAGTTCTTTGATCTACATGATGCGCAACACACAAAAAAGGTATGCATTGCATGTTTATATTTAGGATCCAATTCGTTTGTGTGGTATCGATGGCTTTGTTGTTGTAAATCACTCGTAGCTTGATCAATTTTTACAGAGGAATTGATAGCACATTATGAAGATACAAAGAGAAATACATTCTTTAGCCAATTAATAAATCTCAAACAAAGGGGTACAGTTGCGGAACACATTGCGAACTTCCAAAGGGTGAATATCAAGGTAACTAATATTCCAGAGGAGCATATGATTGATGTCTTCACAGGGACTTTAAAGTATAACATCGAACATGAGGTTCACCTTTGGGAACCTAAGTCATTGGACAATACGTTTAGGGTGGCAAGAAATGTTGAAAGCAAAATTATGGAAACAAGTGTTGAATTTTTATCTAAGGCATAACTTAGAATATTTTTCATGTTTTTCATAGCATAAAAACATTATTAGTATTATTTAAAATTTATTTCATTAAACAATGATAGTAAAATAATTCATAAGCATAAAATATCAGTATCCAAATCATAGTAGAAATACCAAGAAACCATGAGACAAGAGGCACAAAAAATAGGCACACAACCAGAGAAAAACCCACAAGGCGAAAACCCAAGAAAAGTTATTACTTATGAGAGAGAGTGAGTTTCCAGATTCATAAATGCATCATAAATAAAAAAATAGCATAATAATATCCAAACTAGTAACCAAAATCATGATCAAGTTCCATGTCAAAATTCAAGTTCATGAAATGTCGACCCTCCCTAGAATTTCGGCCTCCTCCTGAAATTTTAGCCCTCCTGTAATTTCGTTGGATCAGAGATGCATAAGAAAAAAATGATGTTTTCAAATGAGGATAAATTATCTCATTTATATAGCCTTCAAGTGTGGGTCGAATGAGTGCCTCTAAGGGGCCCAACCGACCTAAAACATCATGAGGCTGAATTGAAATAAATTTGGAGGCAAATTTACAAATTTAAATTTCCCATGTCTTTTTTAAAATGAAAATACTGACCATGGACACCATTTTTTTCAACACTACCTCTTATCCAGGGAGGTAATTTTCATTCTCTCTGCCAAGATAATCTTCCTGACCAATCATAGGTCTCACAACTCACGACCTAAGGAAGAGATCACAAATACAAATCTCTCTCTATCAATATTAATCTCCTCGACCAATCATAGGTCTCACAACCCATAACCTAAGGGAGAGATCATCAATCTCATCATAAGGAAAGATACATAGCATCCAACTCATATCAATGCATCTCCCCGACCACAAGGTCTCACAACACACAACCTAAGGGAGGAACCACCAAATCAATGCATCTCTCAGAACATAAGGTCTCATAGCACACAACCTATAGGAGGAATCATCAAATCAACACATCTACCAAACCATAAGGTATCACAACACACATCCTACAGGAGGAATCATAAAATCAATACATTACCTGGACCGTAAGGTCTCACACCACAAATCCTACATGAGGAATCATCAAATCAATACATCTCCTGGACCATAACTTCTCACAACACACAACCTATAGGAGGAATCATCAAATCAATACATCTCCTAGACCATAAGGTATCACAACACACAACCTACAAGAGAAATCATCAATGCACCTATCGAACAACAAGGTCTCACATCACACAACCTACGAGCATGAATATATTCCCGACCAATCCATTGGTCTCATAACTATAACCTAAGGAAGATTTAGGATGCTATGTAATTAACGCTCCCTCTTCAAGGGGATTCTTAGTCATTCCAATTTCTTCATATAAACATCAAAAACCAGTTCAACATCACAAATGTAGACATGGTGGATCTCAGTACTTTAACAAAATTTTCATCAAACGACAACATTTAGTTGTTCATCCAACTTCAACCAGGGCTTCTCTCAGAAGTAAACATCAACAACTATCAACATACAAGAATAGACTTCAGCAGTGGCTTCTCATAGAAGCAATCATCGATGACCACATAAGAGAATGTTAATATCCATAGTCGAATCCAACATATAATAAATGGATTCTCTCAAAGGTAGGTACCAACAAACCATAATTGAATCCAAAAAATAATAAGTGGCTTCTCACAGAAACAAGCATCAACAATCATAGTATAATCAAATCAAACAAATAAGTGGCTTCTCACAGAAGCATACATCAACAACCATAGTAGAATCTAGCAAACCATAATAAAATTCAACAAAAAATAAGTGGCTTCTCATGGAAGCGGGCATCAACAACCATAGTAGAATCCAACAGATCATAATCAAATCCAAAAAATAAGTGGCTTCTCATAGAAGAAGACATCAACAACCATAGTATAATCTAGCAGACCATAATCGAATCTTCGTCAGAAACAAACATCATCAGATAGATCAACGAACCAATTAGAGAATCAATAACATAGTTGCATATTTTTTAAATCATTTGTCAGGGAGATGTCGATGGAACTACCATTCATTGTGCCAAAGATATCACAATTCTCTTGCCTTTAAAAAAGAAACCGCCTCTTACATAGAAGTCCTCTACATAACAAAAAAGTCACGAGCTCATCTTTAGTATATTTAGATCCACATCACTCTTCAAAAACTCTATCCATATTCATAGATCAAGAATGTGCTTCAATTAGGCGGTTCTTGTATGCTTCCTCTAAGTCCAATCACGATCATTCTTGTCACATTGTTCTTCCATTTATTTCCAACAATTTCCAAACCTTGGTAGTCTTCATTATAAACCTGCAATCCTTGCTAGGATTCCTTTAGAAGAAAAAGTACAATCATACATGATATACAAAGACAAGAGACTCATAATGAAACAATCAATAAAGTACTTATCTCTAGAGAGTGTGACAACTCCCTCTTGATCTTAGTCTTCTTGTTAATATTGTCCACATCATTATCATCAAAGAGTCCACATCCTTAAGGAATTCATATCATCATCATCATATCATCACGAAGTCCATTTCATCATCAAGAAGTTTACCTTGTCCATATCCCCAAAGAGTCCACATAAGTAGTACATATTGTCTATATTATCAAGGAGTCCATATCATGATTGAGAAATTCATTCAAGGACTCCAATCCACATCATCATCAAGGAGTCCTCATCAAGGAATCATTATCATTAAAGAGTCCACGTCAATATCCTCAAGGAGTTCACATCATCAAGGTGTTCATATCGTCAAGGAGTTCATCACTAAGGAGTTCGTCATCAAGAAGTTCATCACTAAGGAGTTCGTCATCAAGAAGTTCATCATTAAGGAGTTCAAAATTAAGGATTTCAATCATCATTGAGTCCATATCATCAAGGAGTCCACATCATCATAAATTCAACATTATTATCATCAATATCATCAACGAATCCACATCAGGAGTTCACATCATCAAAAAGCCTACATCCCTTTTCATCAATAATGAGTTCACATTATCAACAAGTCCACATTATTATCAAGTCAACATCATTATCATCAATATCAAAGTGTTATGGTTCTTTTATCAATTAGACATAATGGCTCATACTATCAAGGAGATAAACTTGTCCATGTCACCATTAAAGATTCCACTTCATCAAGAAGTACATATCATCAATAGGCTCATATTATCCATATCATCGTGGCATACTCAATATCATCAACAATAAATTAGGTTTAGGTTTATTAGAACTAAATTTTCTTCTCCAAACCCAACCTTGGGTTTTACAAATAATAGAAAGTCAAATGTCAGTATTAATTAAAACAACAAAATAAATACAAGATACTTATCTTTTGAGAACATTAAAAATCCCTCTCAATCTTTAGCTTTCTACAAATCAACCTCACCATCAAGATACAAAATCCTCGAAAGAAATTAATGCATAGGCCCAACCCTATATAGGGTTATTCGACACAATTTGGATGCGAAACCTTCATCTCAAGTTCATTATATATGGATCTCAATGTTAATCATCATACCTAGGGTTTTGAATAATATCACAGACAACAATAGATGACACATTCCATGAAAAATATTAGAAACAATAACATTTTAACCTTAGACATTAGTATGGAATCAATTCCTATCGGTCATCTATTATACACAGTTGATTACATGCAAATTTACTTAGTCACGAGGACCCACCAGGGTTATATGAAAACGATACAAAAACATCAGGAGACAAACAATTCAACAACATTAACTTATAGGACCTGATCCTTCTTTAGCTGCCATAGAATCAAGGTTACTGGATTGCAAAAAAACACTTCTTCCCAGGGAAATAACCTACAAAAAAAATTATCTAAATATGGTAAAACTTGTTAATGCTATGCAAGCTCCCTCATCAGTATTAAAAATGTGTTTAAGGATCGTCTCATTTAACCATTTGTGAATGGGTAAAATTGTCAAGTTTCATGTGTCTTTGATGAGGTAATTATGAGTTAATTAGATTTTAAAAACTCATAAACAGAAAATGAAATGCAGAAATATAACTCACAACAATCACATAACACAATGGATAATGATGGAGTTCACCCCTCCTAGGCTACATCTCCATGGACCTGCTTTAACTAGCTAGGCCCTCTTGGTATTATGAGTCAAAATCTCGACTACAAGTATTTGCGATGCTCCAATGGATTTTATTACTGTTTCGTTGGCTTCATATGACATGAAAACTCCAAAAATGACTATTCAATCTCTGAATTTGATTACCAGCTCCTCTAGGCTTGACCTCCAACCCCAGTGGCCATGGGCTTGTTTAATCTCCAAAGTGACAAAAGCACATTCAAATGTGCTCCAACGTCTCTATAAACTATACCACTGTGTGTTCAAGCATCAAATACATCAAAAATTTACTATTCACTCACTAAAATTGTCCTTCAGCTGATATGGGCATGGCCTTCTCTCCTGGTGGCCCTAGGCTTCAAAATTCATAAACGTGCCAAAAACACCTATATATGAGCTCCATTGCCTTTGAAAGCTATTCCAATGGATTCAGAGCATTCCAATCTACTAAGAATGACTATCCTTGAGAAAAAATTGGTCGAATATTAACCAAGATAGGCCTCATTAAAGTTTCCCCTAGATTAGGCCTCTAAATCTGGAAAACTGCGAGTTAGCTCCACCAAATCTGGAAGTTTCGCTAAATTTGAGGAATCTGCTAAAAATCTGCCAACTTAACTACAGATTAATTAAGGCTCTAACTGTACTTAACTGTATATTAAGTGCGCACTAATCCACACTTAACTCGGTGCTTAACCAAGATCATATGACAAAGTCATGTGGAGGAGGCGGGCTGGCCCCGCTCCTCCATCCGATTCCACACACAACATTTAAATATAATTTCACAACCTTTCATTTCAAGTTCTATAGTTGGTTATGGTGTATTACAAAATAGACAAAGTGGTGAGGGGGAAGTCACGATGTCAAACCCCGACCTCCACACCGTTGTTTTGTATTAGATAATACACTCGTTCTTTAATACATGCCAACACACATAACATTTTTAATATCATATTAAATAATACACTCGTTCTTTAATACATGCCAACTCACATAACCTTTGTAATATCTTTTTTTTTTTTTTTTGTAAATATGGTAGGACCTGGCTATTTTCTATTTATATATGCAAGACAGGTTACAACAATATAAAAGCAAGTCTGTGGCCTCAACCTGCCCGAAGGAAACCAGGTCTGTTGGCCACCGTAGTGCATGAAAAGCAAACCAAAACTGAAATTGTTTCATCGTTATAAAGTTTGCATGAGCTATCCTTCCTCTATCAGCAATGTCCACATACTGATACTTATAAAATAGCAGAAATTCATACAAAATTGCTAATTGCATTAAGAAACATGATAAAAATTAAACTACTATCCATCAGATGAGTAAACTGGAGCAGGGTCCTTCACTGTAGACCCAGGCATGTCAACTTGCTATAGCATCTGAAGTTTCTTCTCCATACGGGCAACCCTATCATCCAGTCTGCTCATGCGATCTGCTGCCTGATACTGGGTAATCTTTATATGCTGTAATTGATCCTGTATGGTCTGAAGTAGTTCCAAGATGCGAGGATCCATCTTAGTAGCCTCATTCCTTGCTTGGCCAAGATTTAAACTTTGAATAGCCTTAGCTATAAGGCATTTGACAAGCCAATATGTGTGAACAGTCTGCTGAAATAAGGTGAGGTGCCCTCGAGTATTGCCAGGGTCCAATATGAAATCAAGGATTTCGGCTTCTGTTTCCAGGTCCTCAGGATCAGTCTTGAGATCACATTCCTAGCCACGGATTTCTTGGCGTATAGCAAATGAGTTCCCTGTAACATAATTTGTAGCAAGAGTCTCAAGGTTCTCATGGAGTGGTTTTCGACCACGCTTCTTAGGAGCAGGCTCCGGCATTGCCGACGATTTACCCTTCGGAGGCTGAGCAAGTCTCTTCCCCATGGTAGAAGGAAGTCTGTGCATCAACCCAAACATACAGGAGCAAACAACAAGGATATAAGTAACAACATTGATATAACCAACGACTATCGCATGAACAGAGCCAGTGTGTCTACCCATCGCATCAAAGTGAGATACCCAGAGGACCCAATTAATATACCAATTTACAGAGGCAACCAGAGATTTCAGTGTATATGTAAGAGGAACAAGGAACATATTAAACACGGCTTTGACCTTTGCCAGAGAATCTCTATAGGGTATTCCAGGAATATGAATAATAGAAAAATAAAACCAGACCCAAGGCCGACACTGTGACTCACTAAAATCCCAAGAGCTGACTTTGCATATTGCAGGAAGCAACAAAATTATTCCAAGGCAGAGAATCTCTGAGGTTACCCGGTGAACAGGAAAACTACACCACGTACAGGCCCTACCTCGACACCTGCCTCGCTTAACAATGGCAGAGACGGTACCCCTACTGCTAAAACCCCAAAACCAACCTTCAGCATTCAATCCTATCAATAGTAAGGGCCAGGAACAAACATAAACAGTTGTAATAGATACACAAGGATCTCGAAAACATGGTTCTATAGGATTAAGTGGCGGAAGTACCGGGTGGCAAGCCATCCGAAACTGCCAGATACCCTTGTCATGAAATTGAACAATGCTATCATTAAAGTCATCAACATTAACAATTCTCAAACAAGCGAATACATACCCCCACAGAATCGTCAGCCTGGTTAATAGCTCCTCCAGTCGGTTTCGATGCTGCCTCCGTGTCTTCAGAGCGTCAAGTTTTTGCATGGCAAAATGCCACAAACACTCTACTTTGATGACCCTCCCAAGCCTTTCTGACAACCAGGCTGGCATGCATGCGAAGCCGTCACTCACCTTTCCTTCCGCTGGCGTTTGCATGAGACCATGTCGTGCTCCATACTGTGACATAATGACGCTGGATTACCGTCGCCATCTGTCCTATTCATTAAAACATCCTGTGCCAACTATCCACCCCGATCAGGGGATCGTTGGTTTGGATCTCTTTGAAGGTCCTTATTTACAATGTGCTGCAGAGAATAGAGTTCGACATCCCATATTGCATCAATCAGCCGTGCTTCTATAGACCGATTAGGATTTTTGCAACCCCAGTTAGCAAGATAATCCGCTGCCGCATTTCCTTTTCTGCGAATGTGAATCGGTATCATATACTGAATATTTTTAATCAATTGGATAATTTCGTGAATCAGGCTTGATGTCCGCCAACTTTGAGTCACCTTGTCCCATTGGGTGCCATGTTGTAGCTTTTGTAAGACCCCTGTCACCATCGCAGAGTCACCTTCTACTATTAACCTTTGATAATTTTCTCGAATGGAAATGATAAAGCCTTGTTTGACTGCCATAAGTTCAGCCTCATTGTTTGTGGCATAGCCCAAATCTGAGGTGAAACATCTACAGATTGCCCCTTGAGAGTTGCGAAAAATGCCACCTGCTCCCGCCTGTCCAGGATTGCCTTTAGATGCATCGTCGTAGTTGAGCTTGATAAAGCCTATCTGAGGTGGTTTCCACTGATCTTCTAATAGCTGCCTCGGAGGCCGATACTTCCACAAAGTTTTATATAACATCCGAGGCTTTAGATTTAAACATTCCAATATATGGGCTTCAATTCCCTGAGTTTTCCAATCCTCATCCGACCAACATTCTGCTAATATTGTTTCCCTAATATTTTCAATTGAGCGTTGCCAGATTTGGTGCATAGGCTGCTCGATTGCTTTGAAAACCCATTGATTCCTTTCTTTCCAGGTATTCCAGAGAAAAAATCGAAATGAAAGGTGCCAGGCTCTGTTTAAAACTTGACACTGAAACTTCCCTCTTCTCCAGTTACAGATTGTATCTGTTATGCTATAAGGGTTCCTATCTGATTGCCGAAAGAGCTGTTCCAGGTTCGTCCATAACTGTTGTACCATAGAGCATGAGTTTAACAAATTTTTAGTTGTTTCACCATCAGCATTACATAAGTAGCATCTTGAGGCTCCAACCATGCCTCTTTTCTGTAAATTTTCCCAGGTCAATATCTTTCGGTGACTGACCAACCATAAAAATACTCTACCTTAGGCCAATGCTTTAAGAGCCCGATTCACTTCCAAATACTGCTGGCATGAGTCTCCTCATAATGGGCTTGAATAGAATATCCCTCCTTGACTGTAAACAATCCCTTGGGAAAATATCCCCATCTGAGGATATCAGATCCTTGTACATACCTTATCTTCCTCGATTGGAGTTCTTTAGCAAAATTGTCCCATTGATGTGTATTCGGAGCATCCTGCCAGTGGTTCCTTTCTTTCCATATTCTCCATAAATTGTGTTGATTGGGGCACCAGTAATGATGAACCTGTCTATAATTCGGTGTATGAATGAATAAGAAAATCTCTCCCAAATCAAGCCGACTAAACAATTTCTCTCGTTGTTGCCAGGAGTCTTCCCAGAAGAGAGCTGTGGATCCTTCTCGAATCTCCCAAAAACTGTGTGAACGTATTAAATGCCGGTTAATTGCCGCCAAATTCCAAATAGATGAACCTTGTGGAACAATATCCACCTTCAATCTACCAGGGACTGTTCGAGGCATGTCATATTTCGTCATCCATATAATCTTCCAGAGATCAGTCCCTCCCTGGATCCACCTCCACCAAAGTTTTGCTCCTAGAACATTATTCAAATGAGACGGATCCCGCAATCCTATTCCCCCAATTGATTTTGGCTTGATGAGCTTCTCCCAGCTGAGAAGGGCCCATTTCCTATTTGCTTGCGCGCCCTGCCATAAGAATTTTTTGTACAATCCAACTAGTTGACTACAGATCCCTCTCGGACATGCTCGTCTAGACAACTGATAGAGAGGGATGGCTTCGAGTACTAATTGTAGCATGATTAAACGTCCTGGAGCATTAAGTGTTCTGAAAGCCCAATTTTGAATCCGTTTCTCCACCCGGATAATGATGTCCTGCCAGTCAATCACTCTGACTAGGCCTGAGTTCAAAATCATTCCCAGATATTTCATCGGCAATGAGCCAATCTGAAATCCTAATGTTCTGGCTAGGAAGTGTTGGATAGCTGGACTACAGTTAAAGAAATATGCATTAGATTTGTTGTTATTGATTTTAGTACCTGAGGCATCCATAAATATGTCTAATAACCAGAGAATTGCTTTGCATTCCTTCACCGATGCCATACAGAATAACAAAATATCATCCACAAATTGCTGGTGTGTTAAAGGAAGGTGGGGACCCCACAATTTTAAACCATGCAGTTTGCCTTCAGCAAGATGAGCCTTTATTAATCGGCCTAGTCCTTCAGCAGCAATGATAAAGAGAAAAGGAGAAAGAGGATCTCCTTGACGGAGGCCGCGAGAACTATTAAATGGGGTGGAAGGGCTACCATTCAGTAAAATGGAATAATGAGGAGAGGAAATAAAATATCGCAACCATTGATTCCAGCGATCATCAAATCCAAATGCACGCAATACCTCGAGCAGATATTTCCAACTAATACTATCATAAGCTTTGGACAAATCTAATTTGATTAATAAACCTTTCTTTTTTGCGTTTTTAGAGTGTGAATGGCTTCCTGAGCTATTACTATACCATCTAAGATTTGGCGGCCTTTCACAAACCCAGTCTGCTCTGGTGAAATAAGCCGAGGTAACAGGGGTTTCAGTCGGTTTACCATAAAATTTTTGTAAATGACGTTACACAACGCTATGGGTCGAAAGCCAACAGGAGTGTCTGCATTTTGCTGTTTGGGAATAAGAGTTAGAAAAGTGGCATTTAAAGCTGGGTAAACCATTTTATACCTGCGGGATTCTTCAACAACCTCTAAAATATCCTGACCCATAAACTGCCAAGCTGCTTTAAAGAACTCACCTGTGAAGCCATCTGGACCCGAAGCTTTATTCTTAGGTAAGTTTAAGACTACTTCCTCAACCTCCCGGAGACCAATTTCCCGGAGCAGAGCTAGATTCTGGTCTCTGGTTACCACTCGAGGTATATGAGCAGTAATTTTATCAATAGCTGCTTGGCATTGAGGCACCGGCTCTGTGAGAAGGTCTTTGAAATGAGTGGTCAGTGCATTTTCCATATCTGCATGCTTTGTCAATCATTCCCCATTCGCCCCTTTTAGAGAGAAAATCCGATTGTGTTGACGCCTCTGTATCATTGACTGATGGAAAAAATTTGTGTTACGCTCACCTTCCTTTAGCCAGTTGATCCTCGATTTCTACTTCCATAATATCTCTTCTTGCTTCCGGCGCTCTTATTGTTGACTAAGTATATGACCTTCCTGTGAGGCTAAATCATCTGATCGACCATATAAAATAATTCTTTGCTGTATTTCCTTCATTTTATCTTGCAATCAGATCTGTTCCTCATGAATATTGCCAAATTCAAGACGGTTCCAACACTTAATTTCAGTTTTCAGGTTCTTGAGGCGGAGCTGGAATGTATGCATCTTATTTCGTCCTGTAACCTAGTGGGAGGTCCACCAATTTTTAACCTTTTATATAAATCCAGGGTCCCGTAACCAAAAGAGTTCGAACCTAAATGGTCGATTAGGTAGATCTGCTTTGACATCGATCTCTAACCGAATCGGCCAATGATCAGACCCTATCGTTGGAAGGATAGCTGCTTCATAATAGATATCCAAGTTAACCAAAGCTTCTGTGGCTACGAAGCGGTCCAAGCGGGAAGCCACTTGATACCGTTCTCCCCTTCTATTATTCCAAGTAAAGTACCCATTAACAGTTGGTATGTCTACTAAGCATAGGTTTGTTAATAAATCACAAAAATGATCCATGTCCGGTTCTTCCCGTCGAATACCACCTTTTTTCTCTGCGAGATTAAGAATCATATTAAAGTCACCAGCAAGGAGCCAATACTTTTCCTGATGCATTGTACTCAATGTTCTAATCTTCTGTAAAAATTCTGCTCGCTCTCCTAGAATTGGGGGCCCATAGACAGCCGATATTAGGATTCTATCCTCTGAGCCAAGTAAGCGAAAATTTCCTGTCAGTATTCGGGGAAAGCCAATCCAACCATCTACAATTAATTCAGTAGCGTTCCAAAGAATCGCTAATCCCCCCGCTGTACCAACTGAATCTATTGCCATAAATTCATATTGCAGTTTAAAATATTGAATAATTGATTGCAATTTCTGTCCCGATACTTTTTTTTCCTGTACCAACATGATCTGGGGTTTCTCGAGCTTCAACTGATCCTTCAAATAACGCCGCTTTCCCTTACTATTGAGACCCCTAATATTCTAGGAGAGGACCTTCATTAGGAATTTTTGGGTATTTGCTGAAATACCGTTGTTGACGGTATGATCTTGCCTGTGTTAATGAGCGTTTCTCCAACTAACTGAATAGATTCCTGCAAAGTGCGGCGGCCACACTTTTTAGCAGGTTTTGACGCAGATGGTGCCTTCTTCCCTCCTGTTTGCTCCCTTTCCTGTAATTCTTTGTGAGCTTGTGCCGTCAAATAATGCTCAAAAGTTTCTTTATACAATTTTTTCTGATCCGTCGGAATAAAACGATCATCCAAGTTCCGCGATTCAAACAAAAGTTTCTTGAGAACTTTCTCCTCAGCACTCAAATCTTCTTTGTTTTGTTCCACATCCATCGGGGCATGTTCTTGCAGATTAATTTCTTCTTCCACTACCGTTTCCAGAATCGCCTTTCTTTTTGAGGTCTTGGGTTTCAAAGGTGGAGGGATTACTGCAACACCTTCGTCAGGAGTTTCAATCATTACCGGTTCACCTTCCTCCTGTAAAACCTCATATCGATTTTCAGACTTTCGTGGGCCGACTGAGAGTGCCGTAGAATTTGGGTTAGAGCTACCTGCCCCCATTCTATTTGACCTTTTCCTATTTGTAACAGTAACAAAACCCTCTTCATTTTGACGAGGTGGTTCATCTGAACCATTGGCGCGAGATGGTTTTGAGACATTAAGAAGGCAAGATTTATAGAGATGCCCATATTCGTGGCATCGCCTACAACGAAATGGAATATGTTCATAGTCAAGGAGCTGAAGCCAGATTTTACCTTCATACTTGAGTTCGATCATTTCTGGTAGGGGTTCAGAGATATTCATATAAACACAAATGCGAGCAAAAGAAGTATATCGTCCACGAGAAGTGGATTCTGCTATTTTAACAAAATTGCCTAAATAATTTTCGATGCCTTCCAGGATTTCTGGGTCCCAAAAGTCTATAGGTAGACCAAACAATCGAACCCAAACAGGTGCCGCCAAAAATTGCTCTTGTTCTGGGTTATAACACTCTTCCCATTGTCGGAGAAAAAGCCCAGAGGTGTTATAGAAATATGGCCCTCCCTTAAAAATCCGTTCTTTATCAAGTAAATTAGAAAAAATAACTGTAAAAAAACCCTTGGCCCCAAATTTCAGATCAATGTGACCCTTCGGCTGCCATTTTAACAAATCCTTTTCTGTCGGCCAGATGCCAATGAACTTACAGATTAGAGGGTGGTTCTTCATGTATCCTCGGTACTCCTCGAGCTTAGAGGCTGGGATAACGAACCTTGGTTTCTTAACTGATCTTGGCAGGCATTGCCCTTTCATTCGGGCTTGCCACTTTGCACCTAAGACTGGGCCCGTCCGTGATTGATTATTTGCAAAAGGCTGCGAACGCGATGGATGATCCCCGCTCGTCAAATTGCGGTAGGAGGGTGGCAACCCTCCTCCCAAGGAAGCTGCCATGGCGCGGCCAGACAGCACACGGTACTGGAACCTGAAACCCTTCAAACCCTAACAACCGTTCAGATGGTGTCTTGCACTCGTACGCACTGCATTCAGAACTCATAAGAGATATAACCCATAACCTTTGTAATATCATATGTACAACCCACGTTGAAATTTAATGCGCTCCACCATTTTGAATTATGGTTTTAAAATCATTAAAATTCCACCAATATTATACACCACATGCAACGTATCACCCAAACCATATTAAATGATCTATGTGGATTTTTAAAATATAATAAAGTTTTGAAATTAATTTAATATATATACATATAATAATATAATATATTTTTTTTTAAGACCATATAATATATATATATATATATATATATATATATATATATATATATATAACTTCAATATATTAAAAAATAATTTCCACTGCATAAAATTTATGTACTCACATTTAATCTTGGAGGATATTAGGCGATTTTTACCTTTACAAACCAAACTGGAGAATCCAATTGTGTCACTTATCACAATCCCATTGGAAAAAAACGGAAGAAGATATTTTACATGCTGACTGGACTGCCATGTCATCATCTATACCTGTTCTGCAACAATTTTTAAAATTTTTGCCCATTCTAAACGACGATAGCAAACCATAACTCCTTCATCCGAACTCGGTTTTCAACGAAACAAGTTGCATTGGATTCCTTGCGACGGGCAGGTCGATATGGTTCTAGTTTGGTGCAATTATGAGCAATTTCATTTTTGAGCTAATTTTTTCCCCTGATCCAGATTTTGATCATTCCTTCCCATTGACATACTTTTGGACCTCCAAAAGCTGGTTATCTCATAAGAGTTGAACTCTCTTCTGTTTCCCAAGTTCTATCATCTTGATTATAATTGGAGAAATCACTATGACAACCACTTTGTCACTGGCATGCCTTGCCTTGCCTTGCAAATGGCTTGGCTCTTCAACCACTGTTCTCCTTTTGTTGCTGACCCAATCCAACACTTGTTGGTTACTTGCTGATATAACACTTTTGTTGTACCCAATTGATTCTTCGGTGTCTTCCCATTGAGAATAATGTTCCTCCTTTGCAAAATGAGTGAACTACAACAAATAGTTTCCAACATCAGTAAAAAAAGAAAAAGAAAATAAATGACCATTCTTTACCTCCACGGCTCCAAATTCCATATATGGAAGAATGCATTCGTCATCTCCTTCTCTTCTTAGCGTCAACACATAACATGGTCTACAATGGCTGAAAACTTTCTTTGACATCTTGTCACAAACACACATGCAAGAAACATAACTTGTCGACATATCCTCTTGCTCCTTGAAAGCAACTAATTTCACATCATGTGAACATCGCCATGTACTCTCACATAATGGTGTCAAACTTATCGACCAAACACAAGTCGACAAAACATGCCTCTTCAATCAAATGACCCTCAAGTCCAGCATAAGCATGTGTAAAAAAAATGAATTTCACATCTCATGAAACACTTCGTCAACATCTCCTTTTCCTCTTTTGGAGACAAAATAAACTCTTCCAAGTCGATATGACATGCATGAAACACACAATCGATCAACACAAGTCGACACTCATGCATGTGTAAATTATCAACACTCTCAAGTTGACAACATTCATGTTAAACAAAGCAATCGACCAACACAAGTCAATTACTCATGCATGTTGAAGCACAATGAAACCATCAAAATTTTACTGTTCATACACACAAACTCTCATGCATGTATACAATTATTCAACTCTCTCACAAGTACAATCATAAGTACAAGAACTCCATTCATATGTACATGTACTTAAAGATTAAATGAACAAAATTTTCTGCAATAAAGTGAGTCAACATACTCCACTTTCAATCACCTTCCTAGCGTAAACATGCAACATGCATTCCATTGGCAAAGAAATGCATCAACATTAAAAGACATGCAAAGTCTTAATTGGATAAGAAATCTAACCATCTCTTACCAAACCATTTCAATGATGCTTCTTTCAGCTACACAACATCATCCTATGAATCATCTTGACCCACATCAATTATGGAATCCGCTTTTCCATTCTTGCCATTCTCTTTCTCCACCTTCTTCAAATGTCGTGGATGACTTGCTGGATACAAAGTCCAACACTTGTCTACAAGATGACCTTGCTATGGAAATGAGTTCAAAACAATTGCCTCTTCTTTTCACAATAGTTTTCTTTCTCTTTGGATTTTTGCCTCCTTTGCTTCAAAATTTTCCCGTGCATGGCTATCTTCTTCCAACACCTTGAAACATTATGGTTATTCAAACCACAAAAGGAACATGCAACTTTTCTCCAAATATTATATGATAATTTGCCATGTTTATCATAATCAAAAGCAACTTGATTAAAAATAGATTTATACCTTGAAATTTCACCTTTGTTGCCTTCTTGAGGAGGTGAAATTGATGAGGTAGTGGCTCTCTTCAGAATACCAACAATGCATTCAATGACTGTAGAGCTTTCAACATCCTCTTGTTCACCATTCTCATTAGCTGCATGCTTATGAGCACCTTCTTGCAAAGTGGGTGTAATTTTTTTTTGCATTCCTCATGAACAAAATCTTCACAAGCTTGAGGTAATGAACATGAAATGAAAGTGCTTCTTGGAACACCTTCATGTGCCTCCTTGGCTTTAGAGCTTTCTCCATCATGTTGTCCATAACCAATACCCAAATACGTAGGCCTTTCCTCAACAACAATTGGCTCAACTATGCCTTGTGCATGTTTTCCATTTCCTTTACCTTCATAGCCCATCTTTATCAATAAGTTGGACCCTATTCCTCTAGTGTGTCTTTCAAAAGAACCTACACATTCATTTTGAGAGGAAATTGAAGATAAAATTGAATTTCATACTTCTTTTTCAAGTGCATTCTTGGCTAAGGCTTCCTTGGCATCATGGAGCCGAGTCTCCATCTCATGCATATTTTCAAGAAGTTCTTGCTTCTCCTCCTTCATGGGAATCAACTGTTCTTGAAGTTTAATGCTCTTCCTCCTATCTTCATACTTCTCTTCCATCCTATCAATCATGATGTAAAGTTTCTGCAACAACACTTTATCAAAGATTTTTTGTAAGGAAGATTGACTAGAAGCATCACTTAATGAAGCTGCCATCACACATGCAATGCAAACAAAGCTTCTTTGCTCTGATTTTGAGAATACGAAGTCTCAATCTTGACCTTCTCCTTCACACATAAAGTTGGAAAACTGTTAAATTCTCCTTGCACAAATTCAACAACCAATAGCTATATGAAAAAATAGCTAACCTTGGCTAAAATGAGCTAAAATTGTTCTTTGATACCAAATTGATTTGAATATATGAAAACTTGTTAATTCTATGCAAGCTCCCTCATCAGTATTAAAAATGTGTTTAAGGATCGTCGCATTTAACCATTTGTGAAGGGGTAAAATTGTCAAGTTTTTTGTGTCTTTGATAAGGTAATTTGAGTTAATTATATTTTTAAAACTCATAAACAAAAAATGAAATGAAAAAATATAAATCACAACAATCACATAACACAATGGATGATGATGGAGTTCACCCCTCCTGGGTTACATCTCCATGGACCTTAACTAGCTAGGCCCTCTTGGGATTGTGAGTCAAAAGTATGATTACAAGCATCTATGATGCTCCAATGGATTTTCTAATTATTCCATTGACTTTAGAAGACATGAAAACCCAAAAAATGACTATTCAGTCTCTGAATTTGGTTACCAGCTCCTCTAGGCTTGAGCTCCAACCCTGGTGGCCATGGGCTTTTTTAATCTCCAAAGTGACAAAATCACCTTCAGATGTGCTCCAACTCCTCTATAAACTATACCACTATGTTCATAGCATCAAATATATAAAAAATTGACTATTCACTCACTGAAATTGGCCTTCTGCTGATCTGGGCATGGCCTTCCCTCCTGGTGGCCCTAGGCTTCAAAATTCAACGTGCCAAAAACAATTGTAGATGAGCTTCATTGCCTCTACAAGATATTCCAATTGATTCAAAGCATGCCAATCTGCTACGAATGACTATCCTTGAGCAAACATTGGTCGAAAATTGACCAAGATAGGCCTCATTAAAGTTTCCCCTAGATTCTGCCTCTAAATTTGGAAAACTCCCAGTTAGCTCCACCAAATCTGGAAGTTCCGCTAAATTTGGGAATATGCTTAAAATTTGCCAACTTAACTGCATATTAATTAAGGCTTTAACTGTGCTTAACTGTGCATTAAGTGCGCATTAATCCGCACTTAAATGAGCGCATAACCAAGGTCATATGACAAGGTCACGTGGAGGAGGCGGGCTGACCTCCGCTCCTCCATCCAGTTCCACACACAATATTTAAATATAAATTCTCAACCTTCTATTTCAAATTCTATGATTGTGGTGTATTGAAAAATAAGCAGAGTGATGAGATAGAAGTCACGGGATTGAACCCAACCTCTACACCCATAATACGTTTGTTTACACAATCGTATTAGATAATACGCTAGTTCTTTAATACATGCCAACGCACATAACCTTTGTAATATCATATGTACAACCCACTTTGAAATTTAATGCACTCCACCATTTTGAATTATGGTTTTAAAACCATTAAAATTCCACCAACGTTATACACCATATGCAACGTATCACCCATACCATATTAAATGATTTATGTGGATTTTTAAAATATAATAAAGTTTTGAAATTAATTTAATATATATACCTATAATAATATAATATATGGATTTTTTAATACCATATATATATATATATATATATATATATATATATATATATATATATATTATTCCAATTTTAATATATTAAAAAATAATTTTCACTACATAAAAATCATGAATCCATATTTAATTTTGGAGGATATTGGACAATTTTTATCTTCACAAACCAAAATGACTAATCTAACTGTGACACTTGTCACAATCCCATTGGAGAAAAACTGAATAATATTTTCTACATGCTGATTGGATTGCCATATCATCAGCTGTACCTATTCTGCAATAATTTTTTAAAAATTTTGTCTGTTTTGAACGGTGATCAGCAGACCATAACTCCTTCATCCGAACTCAGTTTTCAACGAAACTAGTTGCGTTGGATTCCTTACGACAGGCCGGTCAATGTGGTTATAGTTTGGTGTAATTATGAGCACTTTATTTTTTGAGTTAAATTTTGCCCCTGATCCAGATTCTGATCAACAACTTATGCACAAATATTAGATCAACCTAGCAATTTACATCAATAGACAATACACATGTGATAGTAGAAGATTTGAGTATCTAGGCTAGGGCTTGAGTAACATTGTAATTGCAACTTCACCATTATTGGCGATCAAAGGGTCTCAAACCGTTGCAACAACAAATTTTTCCTTTAAATCTCACCATAGAGAGGTTAATCCTTTCACTATATTAGATTACTGACAAAAATATATCAAGTTTCATATTTAGGTTAGGGCTTAGCATTCCATTAGGTCCATAACATATTAAGGTATTTTGTATGACAAAATACCCTAATCAAGCTAGGGTGCTCGAAGTCATATCTCATAATTTAAAAAATAATTCCACGGTTAGATAAAAATGAATTGACATACCAGAAGTAATATCATATGTAAGGAACAAAAAATTATCATCTAGTTAAACAAGTCGGCTTTGGCTTGCTTTAACTATGCATACAATTATATATATAAAGAACACATACCTTAGAGATACACCTACTAGTCACTGATCCACTGTAACAACTTAGATGGACTATTCCATAGAAAACTCAAATCACAGTTGTAGCTTACCTCAGACCTTGAGATTTGCAGACCAAAGATTTACCATATTTATGAAAGATCGGACTTCTAAATGTCACAGGTGATTTAGCTCGAATATTGACAGACAAAACGTGGTCAGAACTCGCTCTTATAACCCATATGATGTTCCAGAATGTGATAGTAATAGAGAGGCTTGCATCAACCTATGATCAAATCTACAACATATATGACACTACCAATCACTCTCCATCCAATGCACAGGGGATTACATATTGCATTGATACCATCACACTTAAATTATTGAATTTATCGCTATTATTGAATGCACATAGATAACTCATACACAAGTTTTACTGTGATCTAAAATTGGAGTATTACTTGGCACACAAAATTTAAATCCACCTCCATTTTCAGAATGGACTATCTCATATGCTCATCAAAACGCATAATAATAGTACTTTGATCTTACAATATACAACATATTTGATGGGTTCCAAGTGAACTGTTCATCGCGCTCTGCTACAGGTGATTACATTCATCTCCAAGTAGTTCCTACTCCATGTGATAGCTATATCATTTAGCTAAGATCTATTGAGAGAAATCACTCATGTGCAACCTATGACTTAGAGGTATAAAATAACAAAGATACAAGCTTACACCTCAATAGAGAATATGTGCCACAATATTTCACTACAAAATTGTTACATACTACATGATAAAATTCAAATCATTTTACTAGACTTCGAATCTTCTTTGAATCCGCAGAACTCGGACATGCCACAATTCTTCCTTCCAAGCCCTAAACATTTCATGGAGCCACAAAATTTCGCGTGACAGAGAAAAAGAGTGCAACAAAAGGTTCGTGTGTATAGTAACTCGTTTGTATTAATGAAATTTGCACATGTGCTAGACAAGACTCACTATCACATATGTAAGGAATTTGCATACTCATCAGAACTAACATATTTATACGCATATCAGGCCACATAGAAGCTCACATAAAGGAGGAGCATATTATAAAAGGACAAAAGCTTGCTTCTAGGTTAAAACTTATGTTCAAGGGTTACTACACAAGAGCATTTGATCCTCTTCTTTTCATATGATAGGAGGCTCATAATATTACAAATATAATTATGATCCAGATTGGAACACTATATTGTTTATCATCCATCTCTATGCATTCGTAATGGAAAAATTGAAGGAATCAACTCACAGGAATGTTTTACTAGCGAGTCCCAGTTTGGTGAAACGAGGTCTAAAACCTTCCGAGAGTATTTTGAGGAATCAAACGAAATTTTTTTGGGGTAAAAATTTACCGCTTTAATGTAGCACCATTTCATGTTATTCTATACACAAATATATTTCCAATGACACAAAAATCATGCCAATCAGAGTCCATATGCAAAAGTTATGCCACTAAGAAGTTGACATTCCCATTTTCACACCTATAATTTGGGAGGATATCGTGTGAGCCCCCATTATTCATGGAAAAGGGGCTAGAAATGTGTTTGTGATGTAAAAGACTCTAGAAGATTCTATATTGTAACTCTAGTTAAGAGTTGTAGTCAAACTTAACCACTAGTACGCTATCTGGTTGTGTTATAACTGGACCACTAAGAGGAAGAGGCATTCCGTTCTTTCGAGAATTTTTTTTTTTCCATAGATGAGAAAATATATCTAGGAGAGATAGGAGGTAGATAAAACAAAGAGGATCAATGCACCGTAGCAACCCACGGGCCACAGGCCTTACTTCTTTGTACCTGTAGCTATATTTCCAGACAGACAAAGAGAGTGAAGCGACCTCACCTTCCAACTGGGTTTTCTCCCAAAAAGGGTTTCCCATAACATATTTTGTGTCTATGTTGTGAAACCAGCTCCAAAAATTGAAGAAAAGAGATATCAATGCCTTAGAAATAAGCCACTTCAAGGGGGAAACATCCAATACTTTACATGAATAAACAATTCTTGGATGATACAAATTACAAAACCTCCTTTCTATATATAGGAGTCCATGGGGCCATAATGTAATCTTAGTGGGGCCACAATGTAATCCTAGCCGACCTAACAATAATAATTTAAGTGCTACGTATAACAATATGAGTACATGGGGTACAATAATAACAATAAGGGGTTACATTAACAAGAATAAGGGTCCATTTAGTTGTAGTATCCAACATTCCTCCTTAAAAAGTGTTGTCCTCAATGCTCGAGTAGCTCAAAGATTCTAAAATTATTCATCTCCCATGAATATGCAGTAAGTAAGTCTTTCCACTAAGGAGATATCAAATTGACTGGAGCCAAGAGGCTGCCGTAGTTCATGCTTCTGACTGCCTGTGTTCTAAGAGCAGATTTTTCCCTTCCTCATCATAAAGTGACAACATTTTTTGAACTGAAGATTTTCACCTATAACCTTCTTTAAGCATGAAACATGGAAAATGGATGCACTCGTGAAGAAGCAGGAAGCTCCAATTTGTATGCCATAGTACCAATATTTTGCAACACCTTGTAAGGACCATAGTACTTTGGCGATAATTTATTATCCTTGTTAGCTTGCTTGAGGGACATTGGTTTGTATGGTTGTAGTCGTAAAAATACCCAGTCTCCTACATCAAAACTTCTCTCGCTGCGATGTTGATCTACCTATTGTTTCGTTCAATTTTGTGCCAAATTTAGGTTATCATTTAAGAGTTGGAGAACTTCTTGTTGATGCTCGATGTGATCTTCCACTGCTTGAACCTTATAATTTTCTCTTAAAGATAATGTGATGGACTATGGATGATATCCATAAAGTGCCATAAATGGGGTCATTTTTGCTGCAGTATGGAAGGAAGTGTTATACCACCATTCAACAAGAGGTAACCACTTGACCCATTGTGTTTGTTTATCAAATAAAAAACAATGAAGATATCCTTCCAAAAATATATATACTATCTCAGTTTGACCATCAGATTGAGGATGATAAGATGAGCTATGAGCTAATAGAGTACCCAAACAAGAAAATAATTCCGTCCAAAAATTTCCAGTAAAAATGGGATCTCTGTCGCTCACAATAATCCTTGGGTTTCCATGTAGCTTTTGAATTGTGTTCATAAATGTAGTAGCAACTGTACTTTCTTTAAATAGATGAGATAATGCACAAAAGTGTGCATACTTGGTAAGTCTATCAACTACCACCATGATGACACTCTTTCCTTCAGACTTAGGTAAAGCTGTGATAAAATCCATTGAAATCTCCTCCCAACGTTGACTTGGAATGGATAAAGGTTGTAGAAGACCTGGGGTCTTTATTGTCTCAACTTTATTCTGCTGGAAAACCAAACATTCCACCAAAAACTTTTGAATATCAAATTTAAGGCCATCCCAAAAAAATTCTTTCTTCACCCGTGGTAAGTTTTTAAAAATCCTGAGTGTCCTCCTAAAGGAGAAGTGTGCAATTCCAAAAGAATCTTTTGTTTTAGTTGGGAATTCTTACAAAGATATAAGAAATATTTGTACCATAAGGAATCATTTTTCCAACTAAATGTATCAGATGTACTAGGATCTTGCTGCAACTTTTGAATGAGTGTCCACACTTCTTCGTCCTTCTTCCATTCATCCCTTGCTTCGGTTATCCAATCTAGTTGGATAATAGATATGGCACAAAGAAATGCTTCCACCTCTTCATTCTTTCTTGAGAGTGCATCTGCAACAACATTTAGCTTCCTTTTTTTGTAGATTATTTCAAAGTCATAACCCAACATCTTTGTGACCCATTTTTGTTGCTCTTCTGAAGATAGTAGTTGTTCCAAAAAGTGTTTAAGACTATTATGATCAATTTTTACCTTGAAGTGTCTTCCCATTAGGTAAGTTCACCATTTCTTTAGTGCATGCAGTATTTCTAACATTTCCTTCTCGTAAATAGCTTTCTGTAAATACTTTCCTTTGATTGGATGACTTTCAAAAGCAATGGGTCTTCCTTCTTGCATTAAAACAACACCAATTCCATTTCCTGAGACATCACATTCCACAATAAAGGTTTTTGTGAAATCTGGCGTAGCTAAGACCGGTGCTAGGCACATTGCTTCTTTAAGATGTTTAAAGGCCTTAGTTGCTTCAAGAGTCCATGAAAATGCATCTTTCTTCAAGAATGTTGTTAGAGGTGCTGCTATTCTCCCATAATTCTTACAAAACTTGCGATAATACCCTGTTAACCCGAAAAATCCTCGCAACTACTTTATGGTTGTGGGGAATTTCCATTCCTTAATGGCTTTGATTTTGTTAGGGTCTACCTTAACACCCTCATGAGATACAATATGACCCAAATATTCCACCTCTTGTACTCCAAAGAAACATTTGGATGTTTTCACATATAATTGTTTCTCCTGCAATATTTTGTGCACCCTGTCAACATGTTGAACATGATCCTTCCAAGACCCGCTGTAGATTAGTATATCATCAAAAAATACTAGCACAAATTTCCTAAGGAAGGGTTTGAAAATGGAATTCATCAACCCTTGAAATGTAGAAGGTGAATTGGTCAGGCCAAAAGGCATGACCAAAAATTCATAATGACCCTCATGAGTTCGAAATGATGTTTTCGGAATATCTTCAGTCTTCATTCTAATTTGATGATATTCTGAACGAAGATCCAACTTGGTAAAATAAATTGCTCCATGTAATTCATCCAATAATTCATCAATCACAGGAATGATAAATTTATCTTTAATGGTGAGCTTATTGAGCTCCCTATAATCTGGACACATGTGCCATGATCCATCCTTCTTGTGTACCAATACTATAGGAGCAGATAAAGAACTTTGACTAGGTTTAATTATACCAGACTCTAACATTTCTGCAATCATATGTTCAATTTTACTCTTTTGGACATAAGGATATCTATAAGCTTGATGTTTGGAGGAACACTTCCTAGAATCAAATGAATAGCATGATCATGATCACGAATAGGTGGGAGTCCTTTAGGAGTTTCAAACACTTTGGAATGATTGTCCAAGTCTTTTTGGAGATATGAAGAAATAGATGATTTTGATGTTGGAACTTCTAGCATAATTGTGCAATTACGTCTTGTTGTTCCTTCTTTATAAGCTTTTTCATGACGTTAGAGCTTATTATCTTTCCCAGCTTCCCTGCGATACCCCGTAATTCGACTTCCTTTCCTTCTGAAAAAAATTTCAAGAAAATTTCTTGAAAATTAAAAGCTACCATCCCCAAAAATTGTAACCATTGTACTCCTAGTACAACATCAACACCTCCCATAGGAATGGAAAGCATTGGACTATTCAATACATATTCCCCCATGGTTAGCTTGATATTATGGCATTTTCCAGAGCAATTTATAGTTCCTCCATTTGTAACCATCACTTGACATTCTGGTGTTGGGTATAGGAAACAATTCAATTCCTTGGCTACCTTAAAATGAATAAGATTATGGGTACTACCTAAATCAATCAACAATATTACCTTTTTCTTCTTGATATGTCCTTCTATCTTGAGAGTTTGAGGAGTGGTAATTCCTGCCAATGCATTACACGATATGGTCGGACTCATTTCTTCCTCTTCTAGGGTTAGTTCGTGGTGTATACCCTCTTCTTTTGAAGATTCTTGTTCATTTTCTTCTTCCTCTTCACAATCTATGTAAAATAATATATTCTCAGCACACTTATGACCTTTAGTGTATTTGCTATCACAACTGTAGCAAAGCCCTTTTTCTCTTTTTTCTTCCAATTGTTGTGGTGTCAACCTTGTAGATTGTGGAAATCTAGGCGTAGCAACACTTCCTTCTTTATAGAATTGAGTGGTAGGCTTCCTTGTCGCCATAATTTTACATTCAACTTTTCTTGCCAACCTGAATGCCTTCTCCAATGAATCGGGTTCCAAAACACGAACTTCATGTTGCATGTTATCCTTTAGAGTACCTAAGAAGAGATTAATCATGTGTTCCTCTGGAATATTAGTTACCCTTATATTCAATTTTTGGAAGTCCTCAATGTGCTGCCCCACTAAACCCTTTTGTTTGAGATTTATCAATTGGCTAAAGAAGGTGTTGCTCTTTGTATCCTCATAATGTGCTATCATTTCCTCCGTAAAAATTGACCAAGTGACAATTTTTTATGGGAGCAAAGCCATCGATACCATACAAATGTATTTTGTTCTAAATGTAAAGTTGCAATGCGTACCTTTTGTGTGTTTTGCACATTATTGAGATCAAAATATTGCTCCATCTGTAGTATCCATGTTACAGGATCCTTTCCATCAAACTTCCTCATATCCATTTTTGGAATATGATGGTTCTTCACTCCAACATTAGAGTTTATGAAATCATGATTAACATTTATTTTGTTCTCATCATGAGTTTCCTCTACTATCTTTTCACCATTGGGAAAAATTTCTTGTATCAACATTGCCAAACCTTCTATGTCTACTTTTAGATCATTCTTCATGTTTTCCATGTTGTCTTTCATTTTTTCATTGATCTTAGCTTCCATGTCATCGATATTAACTTCCATGCGCACTTCCATGCCATCCATCTTAGTGTCCAAACCATTCATCTTAGATTCCACGCCTTTCTTCAAACCATCCATCTTCATTTCCTTGCCTTTCTTCAAAACTTCCATTTAATTTTTTGTTGCTCTTTGCGAGAGCGAAATTTGTTGCACTTGCTCTTGTAATTTTCATATATCATGTTGCCATTCTTCGTCTTCATGAGTCATAGTAATACCTTCTAAAGGCTTAATGGGTGTTGAATTATTTTTAGGGGCCATTTTAGAATCCAATACTGATATCTATTCTACAATATGCCCTTGGAATCTATTCAACTTGATTCTTCAAACAAGACTTATGCAATTCGGAAAAAAATACACGCCTTTTACTTGCTTTTGAGGAGCTCGATATTGAAATTGAATTATCTCTATAATTGCGGATCCTAAATATCTAAAATTCGGCCCTGTAGTAGCCCTCTAAAGATTCTTTCAAATGCCATAGGTCTGATCTGATTTGGATTCTTCAAGACAAAGTTATGTTCAATCTCCCACAATGACCCAATTATGGACTAGTTCAGTAGAGCGAACTTGTACGACTTTCCACGTGTCACTGTTTCCTCCTTTGGCTCTGAAATTGATATACAACAAACTAAATTCTGTGTACTTGCGGTCATTGTTTACAACATTCCAATCTGATGCTCAGAGAGAGAGCTATTAATATTTTCCCACTATCACCTCTTTGAGATGAAATTCAGAAACCTGAAAAATCCCTAACTTCCATAACTCATATCTCCAAAAATATTGCGAACCAAAATTTGAAATTTTGTGATGATGTTCCTCAAGATTTAAAATTTTCACTCTAAAAGGTTAAGATTCTAACCCTTCGTAGAAAAAATGTTATAGTGAAAATGCCACGATGACCTGTTTAGGTTAAATTCAGGAGCCTACAAAATGACCTAAATTCCATAGATCATATCTTCAAAAATATTGGGAACCAAGCTCTAAAATTTTGCGACGATGTTCCTCAGGATTGTGGCTTCGTACTCTAAAATTTTCAGCTTCTGAACCTTTGTAGAAAAAAATTTATAGCGAAAATTCCACGATGACCTATTTGGAGTAGCGAAACCCTAGAATCCCAAAGCTCTGATACCAAATATTGTGAAACTAGCTCCAAAAATAGAAGAAAAGAGATATCAACGCCTTCGAAATAAGCCACTTCGAGGGGGAAACCTCCAATACATTACATGAATAAACAATTCTTGGATGATACAAATTACAAAACCTCCTTTCTATATTTAGGAGTCCATGGGGCCACAATGTAATCCTAGTGGGGCCACAATGTAATCCTAGCCGACCTAACAATAATAATTTAAGGGCACAATAATAACAATATGGGGGTTACAGGGGTACAATAATAACAATAAGGGGGTTACACTAACAACAATAAGGGACTATACTAGTAATATAGGGACCTAACAGTCTAATGTGTGTGTGTGAGCTTATTTTTTCGTTCTCTATTCTTCGGCATAATTTCCATTCGCAGGCATGCACTAATTACAGTGAAATATACATATCTTAAAGTTTAATAAAACTGCAATAGTGTAAAATTTTCAGATTTTTAATACAATTTTATCAGATATGTTGAGACGAACTACAAACTGTCCAGTGGAATATCCACGACAGTTTATGGATCATTTGGTATTATGGAAGGTTTCTTTGGGTATTTTTTGGATTTTACAGGGGATCTAGGTCGTTGAGGTCAAAAATCGTAAAACCCTAATCATGGCCGACGAATCTGTAAATGACCATTGTGATCCTGTGGAGGTGTGGTTTTCGCGACTGGAACAATAAGTTGCAAACATAAATCACATTGTAAACCTCAACATGGTAGCCCTGAAAAATAATCTTGGGATATTTGGATAAAATGGGGTTCAAATGGAGAAGACAAATCAGAAGCGGTATCAGGATATCAGGAAGACACGAAGAACCAATCGAAGAAAAAACCCGAAAAATATAAACCTGATTTGAGTGCCATGAATCAATCCCTATTTAAAATGGAAGCAAAATTCGATATCTAGATGTACCATGGTGAGATTGACGCTCTGAAGCTGAACCGCTGGTTGCAACAAAGGAAGTTTATTTCAGCACCCATCAGATCGAGGAAGGGAAAAATATCTTATTCACACAGTTGTAATTATAGGGCCATGCACTGACTTGGTGGGAGAGACACACGAAAACACCGAGGTTAGAGGGTGAACCTCCAGTGACAAAGTGGGGGGGTTTTAAAACCCTCATTAAGTCACAATTTTATCCCATTGGGTACATAGAAGACCAGTGGATCCAGTGGCATTAATTCAGGCGAAAGCCGAGCCAAAGCATGCAGGAGTACACCACGAAATTAAGAAATATGGCTATAATGATGGGTATCTCTCCAAATAACCCAGATGTACTCCTCAAGTATATGGGGAGTATATATCACCATTTTCGTGAGCAAATGATGCTATTCAAGCCCAAATTGGTGGACAAAGCTTGCATACAGGAAAATTACCTGGAGAACATAGGCCTAAAGAGGGTGCAATCAAGTGGATTGAAGTAGAAGGAGCAACATGATGCTTCTAAGGAGGGAAAAAAGAAAAAAAAAATGGGAAAAGATAAAAAGACGACAACCACAACACACCAGTGCAAAGATACTAGCAACAATTGCAACCACTACAACATTGATGGCCATACAAAGGAGAAGTGCTAGAAATTGCATCCAGAGCTAAACCCAAAGAAAAAAAAGAAAGATAATAATAAGAAGAATCCCATGGCCACAGATTTGAGAAATCAAATTGAAAGAAGTTCAGACATGGATGAGAAGATTGTATGTACGTCGACGCAGAAGGAGGTGAATCTCAATAGTCTTCAACAACAGGAAGAGAAAGAAATGACGAAACTCTTCCATATAAAGATACATGTCAAAAAGAAAAATATTGAAGCTCAGTTTGACTCAGGATTTCTGGAGAATCTCATTGCAACAGAGTTGGTAAAAAGTTTGGGGCTGGAAGTTCGTGTTCATCCAAATCCATATCCACTGGGATGGGTAAAAAATGATATAGAGCTGAAGCTAACAAAACAATGTAAAATTAGATTCGCTATCAGCGATGATTTTATTGATGAAGTATATATGGATGTGGTTCTCGTTGATGTATGTAGAGTCGTGTTTGGGAGTCCATACATGTACATGCATGATGAAATATTCATGAGGAGAGACAACCAATACCAACTCGTCAAGGATGGAAAATCGTTCATCATCAACGCACACAAAGGAAAGTCAAAAATTTCGCTGGTAAGTTCCAACGAAGCCAAGAAATCGATCAGTTCCAACAAGAAGTATGTTTTATTGTTTTAAGAGAAATTCAGTTTGAAGAGGAGTCAATAAGAGCCAAGGCATCCCTAGAGGGGTGTACTAAGAAACATAAACAACAATTGGAGGAGTTTTTACAGGAATACAAGGATGTGTTTCACGAGCTTAAAGGGTTACCACCTAAGAGGGAAGTGGAGCATGAGATACATATATAGCCGGACTCCCCATTACCAAATATTGGGATGTACAAATATTCTGTTCTAGAAGCAAGTCAGGTGAAGAAACAATGGCAAAAATTGCTGGATCATGGTGTCATTCGACATAGTACATCACCATGTGGGTCACCCATCATCATTGTGTCGAAAAAGGACGGGACTTGGCATATGTGTATAGATTACAAGGCATTGAAAAAAATCATGCTTAAGAACAGATAGCCCTTGCCCAGGATAGATGATATGTTGGATCAATTGCAACATGAAATTACTTCACCAAACTGGACTTAAAATCTGGATATCATCATGTTCGAGTCAAAGAAGAAGATACGTGAAAGATCACCTTCAAAACTAGGGAAGGTTTGTATGAGTGGTTAGTCATGCCTTTTGGCCTATGTAATGAACCATCTATGTTTATGAGATTAATGAATGATATATTAAGCCCTTTTATAGATTCATTTGTTATTATCTATTTGGATGATATACTGGTGTATAATGCTACATGGGAGGAGCACATTTCACACTTGACGCAGGTGCTGTAAACATTGAAGACACATCAACTGCTAGGAAATCTCAAGAAGTGTGAGTTTGCACAACAATATTTGGTGTATCTGGGGTATGTGATCAGTGGAGGAGGGATGAAGATAGATCCTTCCAAGATGGAGGCCATAATGAAATGACCAGTTCCTACTAATGTTTCTGAGGTCAGGAGTTTTATTGGGGAAACATAGTACCTGAGGAACTTAATAGCCTTGTTTTTAATGGTAGCAACACCGCTCCATTCCATAACAACAAGTGGCAAGAGTTTCCGGTGGGGAAAAGGTCACTAAAGGGATTTTGAGGAGCCGATGAAGAATATTAGTCAAGCACCAGTTCTGGAATTTCCAAAATTTCAGTGACCTTTCGAAGTGGAGATAGATGTGAGTGGGTATGTTATGGGAGTTATCTTGATGCAGGGAGGAAGGTATGTATTCTACCATTTTAAAAAATTTCATGGGGCAGTTCTTAACTACCCTACCTACGACAAGGAGCTCTATGCCATGGTGCAAGCTGCGAAGAAGTGGAAACACTATTTGATGGGAAATGAGACATTAATCCACACAGATCACCAGTTGTTACAGTACTTGCAGGCCCAAAGTAAGATACAACAGACTAGGAATTACAAGTGAATGGGGTTTTACAACAATTTCATTTGGTGATCAAGTGTAATAAGGGTAACACACACAAGTTGGCCAACATGCTTTCAAGGCCACCCACTTTGAAAATCACATATCTGGGGACTATTATGCACATGGGCCATTCACCCATGATGCATACAAAGAGGCATCATAGAATGAGGAGTTTAAGGAGGTGTATCAACAATTGCAGAGTCAAAGTCATGTGCACGATGATGATATCACCGTTGACTACCATCTTCTGGATGGGTTACTTTGCAGTTTGGATAAGCTATGTGTTCCTAAAGGTGAGCGATTGCAAATGATTAGAGAGGCTCACACCTCCAAGGTTGTGGGGCACTTTGGTCTAGGGAAGATCGTGGCTAACTTGCAAATGTATGTGTATTGGCCCAAGATGCAAGAGCAGGTAGCTAGGTTCATAAGATGATGCATGATTTGTTGTACTAGTAAGCAAAGTAACAAGAAACATGGTCTATATCATACCTTACATGTACAACATAGTTACCGATGAAACGAGAACTATTACCTCAAAACGAGAACTCTAACAAAAAAAAAAATCAACCATGAAAAAACAACCCAAAAACAAAAAGTTGTATTTTGGAATAACCCTTTAAAAAAGTTGTTGTTGTTGTTGTTGTTGTTGTTTTTTTTTTTCCAGAGTAAATTTTCAACATCTTTAAAAAACGTTTTATTCTGGAATAACCTTTTTTTTTTGGGGTAAATTTTCAACTTTTTTTAAAAATAATGGTAAAAACCATTTTTTTTGGTGCAAAAAACACGCCGCAAATGAAAAGTGGTGAAACCAAAATTTTTAAATAATAAAAAAATTATATTTAAAAAAAATAAAAAAATGAAAAAACCATTTTAAAATAATTGAAAAAAAAAACAAAATTCATTATATTTTTTTAAGGTAAAAAATTCAAAAAAAAAACATTCCTAAAAAATTAAGGAAAAAAACCAAAACAAACAAATAAATAAATAAATAATTAAAATTAAAATTAAAATTAAAAAATATATTAAAAATTGAAAAAGAAAACAAACAAAAAAATTTAAATTAAAAAAAAAAAACAAATTAAATTTAAGGTGGAAAATTTTACTAAATAAAAAAAAAAAAATTTATTTTTTTAAAATAAAAAATTAATTTAAAAAATATATTTAAATTTTTATTAAATTCAAAAAATTAAAAATACAAATTAAAAATTAACAGACAAACAAAAATAAAAAACATTACTTAAATTCAATTTTTATTTTTATTTTTTAAATATTGAAAATTAAAAATGAAAAAAAAAATATTAAATTAAAAAACCATTATTAAAATAAAAATAAAAATTTTAATATAAAAAATAAATTAAAAAACTATATACTAAACTTTATTAAATAATAATAATAATAAAATGAAATATTAACATAAAAAAAATAAATGTAAGAAAAAAATATTAAATTTTAATACATAAATAAATTGTTAAACAAAATTTAAAATAAAAAAGAAAATGAAAAAAAGAAAATGAAAAAAAAATGAAAAAAACATTTTTAAAATTAAAATTAAAAATAAAACAAAAAATTAATTAAAACTAAAAAGGGGGAAAATAAATAAATTAAAATTATTAAATTAAAAAAACAAAATAAAAAAACAAAGTAATTTAAAAAAAGAAAAAATTAAAATATAATAATGAAAATTAAATAAAAAATATTAAATTTCAAAGTATAATGTTATATTTTATTTAAATAAAAAAATTAAATTAATTAAAAAAATATAAAATTATATTAAATAAAAATTTAAAAAATAAAAATTTTGTTAATAAAATTGTGTTTTTGCCATCGAGGTGGCGACGGAGGCCGGCTGCTGGGCGGGCTCCACCGCCTCCTGGGTGGAAGGTCGATTCACACAACCACTCTGCCCGCCCAGCAGCCAGCCTCCATCGTCACCTGGACCGAGAGGCAATTTTCATCAATTTGTTTTTAATTTTTTTTTTTTGAGTTTTAATTTATTATTTTTTTTATTTTTTTCTTTCTTAAATTTAATATTTGATTTTTTTATTCAATTTTAAATTTTAACTCCTTTTTTTTTCATTTAATATTTTAAGATTGTTTTGTTTTGTTTTTTTGTTTTTTGTTTTTTTTTTCTTTAATTTTAATTGAAAAAATGTTTTTTATTTTTTAATTTTAAAAATTAAAAAACGGTTAAATTTAATAAAAAATATTTTTTTGTTTTTTAAGTTATTTTAAAATGTTTTTTTTTTTCTTTCTTAATTTTATTTTTTTTGTTTTCAAAATTTTATTTTAATTTTAATTATAATTTTGTTTTTGTTTTTAAAATTTTAAATTTTGTTTTTATTTTAAATTTAATTTTTTATTATTTTAATATATATATATATATATATATATATATATATATATATATATATATATATATATATATATATATATATATATATATTATTTATTTTTATTTTTTAATTTAAATTTTTAAGTTTTAGCTATTTTTTATTTTTGTGTTTTAATTTTAATTATTTTTAATTTTTCTCTTTAATTATTTTTATCATTTTGTTTTTTTATTATGTCGGTTTTTTTTTAATAACTAGAAAAATTGTTTTTGATTTTTTTTTTGGTTCAATTTTTATTTATTTTCTTTAAATTGTGTGTTTTTTTTTTAATTTTTTCCTTTTTTAATTTAAAGTTCGAAATTTTTAGTTTCCTTTTGTGTTTTATTTATTTATTTTTGTTTAAATTTTTGATTTTTACAAGTTAATTTTGTTTTTGGTTTTTTTTTTTTTTAACATTTTTATTGATTTTTTAATTATTTTTTTTTTATATTTGATTGTATTTTGTCATGTTTTTTAATTTTAATTTTATGTTTTGTTACCAACATGAAAATCACCACTCCAAAAAAACATGGTTGATGCTGCATCACCACCTTTAAAAAATCACTGACATTTTAAAACAAATATTCATACTTCATAAATAAAAAATTTAAAGTTTCAAAAATATGCACACACACACAAAAAAGGGTGATTTTGCATCACCACTTTTCAAAATCGGGTGCTTTTTATTCTACCTCGAAAAAGTAAGTACCAGTTCAGTTACCTATTTCATCGGTAACCATGTTGTACCTACTCGTCCTTGGGAAAACATTTCCATGGACATTATGGGACGTTTATTGATAACCAAGAAGGGACATGATTACATGTTTGTGGAAGTTGACATGTTCAACAAGATGTGTGTTTTGATGCCCTGTAAAAAGACCATTAGTGGGAAAGAAGCAACAAACTTGTTCTTTGGACAAGTTTGGGTGCACTTTGGGATACCAAAGAGCATAATTTCAGATAGGGATACAATATTTCTCAGTGAACTCTAGACTACATTGTGGGAGAATATGGACATGAAGTTGAAGAGATCTACAACATTCCATCCACAGACATATGGGCAGACATAAGTAGTCAACAATACTTTGGTGCAACTTCTAATGGGATACAATTAGAAGCATACGAAGCATTGGGATGAAATTATGGTATATATACAACATTATTACAATAGAGTAGTCCACACTTCTACAGGAAAGTACCCATTTGAAACATGTTTTGGATATTTTCCACCTTCACCTTTGTATATTGCATATGGGAAACAAGGAGGAGTGAGGGAATATCTTACAGGAGATGCTTTGAGGGATGAAAAATTTATAGAGAATATCAGGCAAATCCATCTACAGGTACACGAAACACTGCAGAAGTCATAGGAGAGATATAAGGCCAGGCATGATCAACACATAACAAAAAAATCATTTAAGGTGGGAGATAGAGTATGTTTACAGTTGAACAAGGAGAGCCTGCAAGGGCCTGGTAAGAAAATAAAGGCTTTGAGGTATGGTTCCTTTGAGATACTAGAAAAGGTGGGTGATAATGTCTATCAACTCATTTTACCATCATATATGCACATTTACTTAGTTGTGAATATATAATTGAAACTCTATGAGCCTTCCATGCTAGATCAGGAAGAGGAACAGGTCCTGCCTTCTGTGGAGGATTTGGCACCAAATGCTCAAGCAGAGTTGATAGAAGATACAATTTTGTAGAAGAGGTCCATAAATACAAGGCATGGGCAACATGATCTTTGGCAGATTGGGTTGAAGGGACAACTTTTAGGCAAAGCTAAATGGTACACCAAAGAGAAGGCAGAGGAAAAATTTCCTCACCTCATTCAGTAGAAGCATTTGGGGACCAAAAGCCTCCGAAAATGGGGAGGTGTGATCCACATTGGATCATTATATTGTTTATCATCCATATCGATTATTTTTTAGTGGAAAAAGTGGTGGAATCAACTCACGGGACCGTTTTTACTGGCGAGACCCAGTTTGGTGAAACGGGGTCTGAAACCTTATGGGAGCGTTTTGAGGCATCAAACGAAATTTTTTAGGGGTAAAATTTATTACTTTTCTTTAGCACAACACCATTTCATGCTATTCTACATAGATATCTTTCCAATGGTGCAAGAAGCGCGTCAATCAGAGTCTATGTGCAAAAGTTATACCACTAAGAAGTTGACCTTCCTATTTTCACACCTATAATTCAGGAGGATTTCTATATTGTAACTATAATTAAGAGTTGTTGCATTCAAATTTAACCAATTGTAGGCTATCATGATGTGTTATAACAAGGCCACTAGGAGGAAGAGGTATTCCATTATTTTGAGAGAATTTTGTTCCATAGCTGAGCAAAGATAACCAAGAGAGATAGGAGGTAGAGCACACAGAGAGGATATGTGCATTGTAGCAGCCCACATGCCACATACCAGACTTCTTTGTACATGAACCATATTTTCATACAAAGAAAGAGAGTGAAGTGGCCTCACCTTCCAGATGGGTTTTCTCCAAAAAGGATTTCCCAGAGCATATTTTGTGTTGTATGCCTGTGTGTGTGAGTTTATTTTTTCGTTCTTTATTTTTCTACAAAATTTCAATTCACATGCATGGACTAATTACAATTATATCTGCATATCTTAAATTTTAATAAAACTATAATAGTGTAAATTTTTCAGATTTCTAATCTAATATTATCAGATATGTTGTGACGAACTGTCCAGTGGAATATCCACACCAGTTTATGGATCACAGTTTCACAAAATAAATAAATCACATATATATACATGAGGAAATAGTGTAGCTCATATTCTATGCCTACAGAGATTCAACAATCAAATTATGTCTAGAACTTTTAGAACCTTATCTTCAATGCCCCCCAACTCTAATACCATGTTGAATTTTTATCTAGGACATGGCTTATAATACTTTTTAAAATGTTTTTCACAACATCAAAACATTATTAGTATTATTTAACATTTATTTCATTATATAGTGATAATAAGCATAAAAGAGCAGTATCAAATCATAGTATAAATACCAAGAAACCATGAGATAAGAGACACAAAAATTAGGCACATAGCCAGGGTAAAACACACAAGGGGAAAACCAAGGAAAATTTATTCCTTATGAGAGAGAGAGAGAGTTTCCATATTCATCATTACATCATAAATAACAAATAATAGAATAATATCCATTCCAGTAACTAAAATCACGATCAAATTCCATATGAAAAGCCAAGTTCTTGAAATTTCAACCCTCCCTAGAATTTCGGCCTGCTCTTGAAATTTCATCCCTCCTATAATTTTGTTGGATTAGAGATGCATGATACAAAATTGATGTGTCAAAATGAGGAGAAAATATCTCCTTTAAATAGCCTTGAAGTGGGGGTCAAATGGGTGCCTCTAAGGGGCTCAACTGACCTAAAACATCATGAGGCCGACATGAAATCAACTTGGAGGCAAATTTAAAAATTCAAATTTCCCATTTCTTTTTCACGATGAAAATACCGACCATGGATACCATATTTTTCAACAATAAGGAGGTATACCACTCACAACTATAAAGATGGAATGTTTCCTCTCCTAGCCTCCCACCACCTAAAAGGTGGACACCACAACAACTGGAATAAAAAGAAAAAAAGGGCTTTGTCACAGCTGTGATAACAAATACATTAAAGGTCATAAGTGTTCTATGAAGAAATTTTTTGACATAAATGGTGAAGAGGAGGAATAAAAGGAACATGAAACATAAAAAGCAGAATATATATACCAGGAACCAACCCCAAGGGTTGAAAATGAAGAAATAAATCCAACAATATATTGTAATGCATTAGCAGGAATTTCCCCTCCTCAAACTCTCAAGATAAAATTACATATCAAGAGAAAAATGTAATAGTGTTGATTGATTCAGTTAGTACCCATAATTTTATTCATTGTAAGATATCTAATTATTTTGATTGCTTTCTATATCCAACACTAAAGTGTTAAGTGTTGGTTGCAAATGGAGGAACTATAAATCACTCAGGGAAGTGCCATAATATCAATATAACCATGGGGTAATATGTATATAATAGTAAAATTATTTCCATTCCAATGGGTGGTGCTGATGTTGTATTTGGAGTCCAATAATTACAATCTTTGGGGACGATAAATTTTTATTTTCAAGAACTTTTCTTGAAAATTTCTTGGGAAGGAAAGGAAATTCAATTAAGGGGTATCGTAGGGAAACCTGGGAAGATAATCAACTATAATGTCATGAAAAAGATTTTGAATAAGGAACAATGAGGGGTAATTGCGCAATTATGCTCATTATATGTTCAAACATTGAAGTCATCCATTTATCCAAATCTCCAAAGAGTCATTGAAAATATTTCCAAGGTATTTTAGACTCCCGAAGGTCTCCCACCAATTCGTGATCATGATCATGATCATGATATTCATTTGATTCTAGGAAGTGTTCCTCCAAACATCATACCTTACAAGTATCCTTTTCCCTAAAAGAGTGAAATTGAACATATGTTTGTAGAAATGCTAGAGGCAGGTATAATTCAATGTAGCCAAATTTCTTTCTCTTCTATAGTAGTATTGGTGCACAAGAAGGATGGTTCATGGCACATGTGTATGGTTTATAAAGAGCTCAATAAGCTCAACATTAAAGTTAAATTTCCGATTTCTGTCATTGATGAATTACATGGGGCAATTTACTTCACCAAGTTGGATCTTACTTTAGGATATCATCAAATTAGATTGAAGATAGAAGACACACCATGGGATGAAGGAAGTCTTCTTTGGTATTTTTTTTCATCTTTGGTTGCATCCTAAGAAAGTTCCCATAAATTACTGCAATGAAGAATTATGATAGAGGGAATAATAAGCAACGCATTCATGAGCGTGGGTGTACTATAGTGTTATTAATTCACTCAAAGGTTCTATGGGTATTAGTAGGTTAATCAATATCGCATTTAGCGACGACACCTATGAGGGTGTGTTGTAACAATGTAAATGACAAAGTCACTATGTTTGTAAAAATATTTTCTTCTAATTCATATTAATATAGAAATAATCTCAAAAAGAGATTTCGATAAGGCCTAACCCTTGTTTTCCCATTTAATGGGGTAGTTCATAAGGCATTCATCTAGGAATATTAGGAGTGGTAAGAGACCTTAATTCCTTCTATTGGAATGGCATAATTATGGAGCAAAAGGAGGACAAATGGTCTAGGTAGGGAAGAAATAGGTATGATTTGTCAAGGCATAAAATCTAATTCCATAATCTCATGTAAGGGATAAGTATTATGTAGGTTCCTTGTTGCATGTCTGATTGTTCCCAAATTCACATCCTTGATCCTTCAACCAATAAACCTTACAAAGTATGGGATTTTCTCCTTCTTGCCCAAATGTATATCCCATCACATTATTCACACACTCACTGTACTTGCATCTTGCCAACTTTCATTATGTTCCGCTTTGTTTTTTTCACTTCATCTTTTCTCACCTAAGTATTATTGACAATGATTTTTCATGATTTCCCAATATATCTTAGGCTTTGAGGAGAATAAATAAAGTTCTCTTGGTAATAAATAAATAGAAAATAAGGAAAATCGTTATTGCATATATAAATAATGAATGGAATAACCACATTTGGAGGATTCAAAAGGGAAAGAAAGGGACACCATTATCCTTCTTAAGCAACACCAAAATCAACCGAGAAGGAAAGGAATGGACATCTTCCTAGAAGGAAAAATAATCAACATTTCGTTTGATTCAATGGTATCTCTAAGGGTGGTGACTAGAAAAATAAATCTTGGAAAAACCATTTGTTTAATACAACAAGGGAACTAGAGGGGACTATAAAATCTCAATATTGGGCCTAATTAATACGGTCAAATCACTTACACATTATGATCGATAAGGAGAATTTACAATTCAAGATCTAAATACCTATCTTTCCATAGTGCTTGAGTTAGCTATTTAATGGTTTAGTTTTTTAGCTAGCCTATTAATAGAACTCAATCATTTTTTCCCTCCCGTTGATCACACCAATCATGATGAATAGACTTTTAAATGTGGAAAATATGTACGATCGAAAATATGTGACTACTTGGAGTTCAAGGTGTTGTTTATTAGTGGGAAGAGTGGTTTTCCAGTCCAATGAGCTTATGGATGTGAATTAATTTCAAATTCAAGTCGAGTACCTACCTTAAGGAGGGTAGGTAGGTCCTCCCAGGTTCGTTGAGCCCAAAATTTAAGGCTGGAATATTAGAATATTTTGTAATGCAATTTTCCTATGAGATCCTTTTCGGTGTATGGTAATACCCTTTTATTGAATAGGTATGGGTAAATGATGGCCTTCATGTATTCTTCCAATCATCCAATGCACTACAATTCTGTTTCTAGTGTTCCTTACACAACAAGGAAAGGGTTACACCTACGTATACATACCTATACCTACTCCTAACACCTACTCCTACTCTACCCTACCCCATCATGTGCAACATTTATCAATATAAACCACACTAACCAAATGAACCTACCTACGCAAACCATCAAAAGAACTTTCACTGCTATTCCCATTTTAAAGAATAAATTGGAATAGATAGAATGAGAACATAATTTCATTGTAAGGAAATCCATTTTATAGTATTATGCACCATAATTGTTTTTCGTTCATGGAATCATTTGTGTAAAGTAATGAAGGAAATTATCAAATATGTAATTGACTATGCCTAGATCTCAGAGAAATGATAATTTTATTGATAATACCTTCATAATTGTAGAAAATATCTTATGAAAGGAAGGAAAAATATCCAGTAGGGTTGTTATAAAATGAAGAGTTGGCCTTCCTCACCCTCCTACCTCAGGTGAGCCATCCTTCCTCTCTCGTTGGTCGAGAAATTATTCCTCATCAGGAATTGGGGTAGATGGGTAAATATTCTTAGAGTGAGCCATACTTCCTTCCTTGGGGAGATCAAACAAAGCCCTCCAATGTTAGCGTGATGTCCACCTTGATCACCACATCTCACTTGGAAAATTGATAGAGGAAAAATGAGTTACATTATTTACTTCATCTTGGACAAACCATTTGTTTAATACAACAAGGGAACTAGAGGGGACTATAAAATCTCAATATTGGGCCTAATTAATACGGTCAAATCACTTACACATTATGATCGATAAGGAGAATTTACAATGCAAGATCTAAATACCTATCTTTCCATAGCGCGTGTGTTAGCTATTTAATGGTTTAGTTTTTTAGCTAGCCTATTAATAGAACTCAATCATTTTTTCCCTCCCGTTGATCACACCAATCATGATGAATAGACTTTTAAATGTGGAAAATATGTACGATCGAAAATATGTGACTACTTGGAGTTCAAGGTGTTGTTTATTAGTGGGAAGAGTGGTTTTCCGGTCCAAGGAGCTTATGGATGTGAATTAATTCCAAATTCAAGTCGAGTACCTACCTTAAGGAAGGTAGGTAGGTCCTCCCAGGTTCGTTGAGCCCAAAATTTAAGGCTGGAATATTAGAATATTTTGTAATGCAATCTGCCTATGAGATCCTTTTCGGTGTATGGTAATACCCTTTTATTGAAGAGGTATGGGTAAATGATGGCCTTCATGTATTCTGCCAATCATCCAATGCACTACAATTCTGTTTCTAGTGTTCCTTACACAACAAGGAAAGGGTTACACCTACTTATACATACCTATACCTACTCCTACCACCTACTCCTACTCTACCCTACCCCATCATGTGCAACATTTATCAATATAAACCACACTAACCAAATGAACCTACCTACACAAACCATAAAAATAACTTTCACTGCTATTCCCATTTTAAAGAATAAATTGGAATAGATAGAATGAGAACATAATTTCATTGTAAGGTAATCCATTTTATAGTATTATGCACCATAATTGTTTTTCGTTCATGGAATCATTTATGTAAAGTAATGAAGGAAATTATCAAATATGTAATTGACTATGCCTAGATCTCAGAGAAATGATAATTTTATTGATAATACCTTCATAATTGTAGAAAATATCTTATGAAAGGAAGGAAAAATGTCCAGTAGGGTTGTTATAAAATGAAGAGTTGGCCTTCCTCACCCTCCTACCTCAGGTGAGCCATCCTTCCTCTCTCGTTGGTCGAGAAATTATTCCTCATCAGGAATTGGGGTAGATGGGTAAATATTCTTAGAGTGAGCCATACTTCCTTCCTTGGGGAGATCAAACAAAGCCCTCCAATTTTAGCGTGATTTCCACCTTAATCACCACATCTCACTTGGAAAATTGATAGAGGAAAAATGAGTTACATTGTTTAATTCATCAAAAACCTCATTGATGCTACCCTAAAACTAAACATTTTATGATTCCATATCCAGAAATAGATGCAAAACCATAACTATTAGATCCAATCAATTCAATTCCAAAAACCACATTTAGAAATCATGAAGGTCATTATGAAATTTTTATCATGCCTTTTGACCTTACTAATGAACCTTCCACATTTCATGGTTTGATGAATTCCATTTTAAAAACCTTCCTTAGAAAATTTGTGTTAGTTTTTTTTGATGATATACTAATCTACAACAAGTCTTGGAAAGATCATGTTCAACATGTTGACAAGGTGCTTAAACTATTGGAGGAGAAATAATTGTATGCAAAACCCTCCAAATGTTTCCTTGGGGTACGAGAGGTGGAATATTTGGGTCATATTATCTCTCATGAGGATGTTAAGGTATACCCTAACAAAATTAAAGCCATCAAGGAATGGAAAATCCCCACAACCTTAAAGCATCTTTGAGGATTTCTCGGGTTGACAGGGTATTATTGCACGTTTATTAAGAATTATGGGAAAATAGCAGCACCTCTATTAACATTAATGAAGGAAGATGCATTTTCTGGGACTCCATAAGAAGCTAAGGCCTTTGAACATATTAAAGAGGCAATGTGACAATATTTGATCTTAGCTACACTAGACTTCACAAAAACTTTTATTGCTAAATGTGATGCCTCAAGAAATGGCATTAGTGTTGTTTTAATGCAAGAAGGAATACCCATTGCTTTTGAAAACTCTATAATCAAGGGAAATAATTTACACAAGCCTACTTATGAGAATGAAATGTTGGCACTACTACATGCCCTGAAGAAATGGCACCCTTACTTGATGGGATGAAAATTCAAGGTAAAAATAGATCATGAAATCTTAAATACTTCTTGGAACAAATATTATTCTCATAAGAGAAACAAAAATGGGTGAAAAATATGTTGGGTTATGAATTTAAAACCATCTACAAAAAAGGGAAGCAAAATGTTGTTTTAGATGCACTCTCAAGTCTAAGGATGAGGATGTGGAGGGATTTCTCTGTGCCATTTCTAATATCTAGCTTGAGTGGATACATGAAGCAAGGGATGAATGGAAGAATGATGAATAAGTGTGGACACTCATTCAAAATTTACAGCAAGATACCAGTGCATCTCATAAATTGATCTGGAAAAATGATTCACTGTGGTACAAATACCTTTTATATCTATGTAATAACTCCAAACCCAAACAAAACGTTCTTTTGGAATTCAACACCTCTCCTATAGGAGGGCACTCAAGATTTTTTTAAAATTACCATAGAGTTAAGAATATTTTTTTTTTGGGATGGTCTTAAATATGATATTTAGAAGTTTGTGGGAGAATGTTTGGTTTATCAACAGAATAAAGTTAAGATAATTAATACCCCAGGTCTTTTACAACCATTAGCCATTCCAAGTCAGCATTTGGAGTAAATCTCAATGAATTTTAACACATGTCAACCCAAGTTTTAAGGAATGAGTTTCATTATGGTGGTAGTTGATATAATTACCAAGTATGCACTTTTTTGCACTATCTCATCCTTTCAAAGCTAGTACAATCACTACTACATTTGTGGAAACAATTGAAAATCTACATGGAAACCCAAAGATCATTGTAAGTGACACGTATCCCATTTTCACTTGAAATTTTTGCACAAAATTATTTTCTTGTCTTAGTACTCAATTGGTTTATATCTCATCTTATCATCATTAATCTGACAAACAAACTAAGATAGTGGACAAATAGTTGGAGGGACATATTTTTTGCTTTGTGTTTGATAAACAAACACAATGGGTCAAGTGGTTAACTCTCGCAGAATGGTGGTATAACAATTCCTTCCATGCTACAACAAAAGTGACCTAATTTATGATGCTTTATGGATATTATCCACTGTCCATCATATAATCTCTAAGAGATAATTCTAAGGTTCAAGCAATATAAGATCACATCAAGCATCAACAACAAGTTCTCCAACTTTTAAAGGATAACTTGAATTTGGCGCATAACCAAATGAAAAAACAAGCATATCAAAATCACAGTGAAAGAAGTTTTGACATGGGCGATTGGGAATTTTAACAACTACAACCCTACAAACAAATGTCCCTAAATAAAGCTAAGAAGAATAATAAATGATATCCCAAGTACTATGGCCCTTATAAGGTGTTGAAAAACATTGGTACTATGACATACAAATTGGACCTTCCTACATCTTCATGAGTACACCTAGTTTTTCATGTTTCATGCTTAAAGAAGGTTATAGGCGACAAGATCCAAGTACAAACTATATTGCTAGAACTTGACGAGGAAGGAAAAATCATATTGGAGCCTGAAACAATCACATTGTTATGCAAAATTTACAATTGTGGAAAAAGGTAAATTCCCTAGACCTAGTGGATTGGTATAGAACAACATAAGACAAAAAACATAAAGTTTTTCCTTAGATAAATTGAATAATGGGAAATAATCCTACCTGGAATCCATCACAAGCTTTACTTTTATCCTTGCTTGTAAGATCCAACCATAGCTCCAAATGCTATAAATAGAACCTACACATACAATTAAAACAATCCAAGGATCCACAACATCTACGCAACATAATTCAATTACTCTATTCAACGAATAAACAAGGAATTGAAATACATGAAAGAAAAATGTAACAAAACACACATAGGAAAAAAAGATACTCTTTGTATTAATAGAAATAAGAGAGAGTTTACAACCTAGAATAGTAGTTGATCTTGTGGAGATCTCCCCAAGTTTACTTGTCCTTCCTTGCAAAGCACACCTCAATGTCACCCTAATTCATGAAGATGATGAGTCCTATAGGTTCAAGGAAACAACATGTGGGCATGATCAGTCTCCAAAATCCAACCCTAATGCTATGGATGACAATAAATTTATAAGAGAGGGATCGTAGTTTAGGATTTACGATAATGGGCTTGAGATCGACATATGATGATAGGATGATCTAAAGGGATAAGAGGTGAAGTATCCAATGTAGGATCAGATAGGAATCAAGCTTATTATCCATGATAAATGTTTAAAACAACCCCTGGAAGCTTATGGAACAGGAAGCCTCATAAATCTTTTTAATTTTCCCAAATTTCTAAAATCAACACACCTACAAAAGGGAGCAACTAGATCTTATCAGAAAAGGAGCAACCAACGTTGAACACATGTGGCTAAAGGGACCGGGTGTGTTGGGGTTAAAAACATTAATTTTGAGTAGTTAATCCAAAAAAATTAGACTTTTTGGAAAGTTCATGCTTAGGGATTTGAGTAGGGATGATGACAACATGTTCATGGATGGGGATTGGTTCGGTTTGTAGGTATATTGACAAGATGTGACAAAATGGCCTATAATAGATTTCCCCCTAAAGCACAAAGTCAGAAACGACAACTGATGACTAAAGTGATTTACCTTGTGATAAGTCCAGATCGAGAATAACTGGTTGAGATCATCATCTATTACAATACATTTTCATCATGACATATTTGCTGCGGGAGGAATACCCATGCTCAACACATAAGCTAACATTACATGTACAATGATCAAGAATTCATGTCCATGGATGACAAAGTGTGGACCCATGATTGGATGATTGTTTGTATGATCATAGCCATCATACTTGTAATCTTGTATTAATCCTGAAAGCGCAACCCAGATGGATGGAACTAGATTCAGGGTCTTATATCTCATTTACTCAATAGTCCAATGTATGAGTCTAACCATGCGAATAAATGGTCTGAAGTCAAACATGATAAACACCATCTGATTATCAGCCAATGTTGTAAGCCGCTAACAGATCCAAGAGAAACCACTGATGATGTTAATGGCTCTTAAGGTACCGTAGTACAATTCATATGGTGTGAGTAGAAGATTCAAAGTCGAACTCCATACAAAATATTCTGGTCCAAGGCCAATGATGAAGACCTGTCGCCTAGAGCGGGGAAAATTTCCATTTATGTATGCAATCTATAAGGTACCAAAGGGAGTTCCTAAGTCAACTTCCTGGATAATAAGATAATGTCAACATGAATCAACCCGTCGCAGGAGGGCTGTAATGTATCCCCAATCAACGACAAGAAATGGGTATCAAGATTTGAGATAAAATGAGATTGATGTGGAATTGGTTCAGGAACAAGACATGAATGTTTTCTTAAGAGTATTGCAGCATATATTAACTGAAGGACTTCTCTTGAACATATAGACGACACTTTATGGAGTTGGTAGCATTGACCCAAAACCGTATGTGGAGGCTTTGAAATGGTGTGATGAACCAAAAATAAAAGCATATTTCCCAACCCAACAATCACGAAGATGAAGTGAAAGAGTGTCATGTTAAAGAGAGACTCTGTACCAATTAATAGGTTAAGTACCCCATTTTCCAAATTTCCCCAACCATTCCTGGTCAACACATCTTTATTTTTGACAAGCTTGAGGAGGATAACATATGCTTGATCTGTAAGTTCATCCTTCATATGAATCCCTTTAAGTATTTTTAATGAACCTTGAGAAGGAGTGGTTTGGTCCCTTCATGTTTAATAAGTCCATTGTTGTTTGATGTTTTTACGGGTCCAAAAAAGGTGTAACTCAAGTCATTTTTCATGTTTAGAGAGTTCGCAAAAGAGGCGAAAAAGAAAAATCCAAAGGTTCCTTTTCATAAATAGTCTCTTGAGTCCAAAAAAGTAGAAAACAATACTCAAGAGAACCTATTAGCCATGTTCGACTAAGGTATTCATTTTTCGTAAATAGACTTCCTCAATCCGAAAAAGGGTTAAACTTATATTGAGTCGACACCTTTTCATATACTTTAATGAGTTCGAAAAGACAATTTCTCAACAATATTTTCATATTTAGGGAGTCTGAAAAGAGATGAAAGAGGAATCCTCCTCGAGGAATGAGTGGTATAAAGGGTAACAAATGGTTCTATTCATTATGGAACTTCTCAAAACACGTAGAGGTCAAAAGGCCGACTAATAAGATCACTCATCGTAGCAGTTCCTCAGGCAAGGGTAAAACAACCAAACGAAAGCGTATGATCAACTAATAAGATGGTGACGATGGAATGAGAAAACCAAGGCTCATCTGGCAGAAACATGATGATAAAAAGTGGAAATCACAAGAATAGGATGAAAATGGTTTCATTTTTACACAAGCTCGAAACATGAGAAACTATGCTTGAGATTATTTTAAGATGGTTTCATTTTTACACAAGCTTGAAACATATGGAAACTATGCTTGCAATTGGTTTCATTTTTACACAAGCTTGAAACATAGAAAAAAATATGTTTGAAATAAGTTTGCATTCCCCCATCATAACGACTCAATTCTAAGCCCATGCCCCCCGAGCTTCATTTCATTCACCTAAGTAGACTACATGTTACTAACATGTGGATGGAATGAAGGTTCATTTACGAGATCAAGTGAAAGAATCAACTAGGAATTTAAGAGATCTAATCAAATAATCAAATTGAAAGGGGATATATTTCATTTTTTAATGTGCTTGACACATGAAATGAATTATGCTTCAAGGACCTTGTTTCATTTTTTAATGAGCTTGACACAAGATAATAAAATCTTCTCTGGGATGCCTTGTTTCATTTTTTAACGAGATTGACACAAGAAAAAGAACTCTGCACAGGGAACCTTGATCATAACCTTCAGGAGGCTATGGGTTCCAAGATTTTATCATCAGATAGAAGAACAATGCGATGGAAGGAATCAAGGGATCCAATGGAAAGATCAGGATCCAATTCTCCCAGTACATGATGCCCTACATTACCTACTAGATCATTAATAGACGTGGGCATGGAGCAAGTTTCCAATAATTAATCTGTGGGAGGGGAGATACCACTTGCATATAAGGACCATTTATGGATTTTGGTTGATTGGGAGTCAAATTAGGACCAATGAATGAAAGCTGATTAATGGTCACGATTCTTCCTTCATGTGGGAAAGACATCGCACGAAAGAATGAAGAGACAAGAGCTGCCATGACATAAATATAGTCACGCCAAAGGAGTAAAACTAAAATCAAAAGAGCCTTGGATTACCATCACATTGATATAGAAAATATTTCCTCCCAAAGTAATAGGAAACCGAGGAAGGATCCCAAACGGTTGATTGATTCCTTTGTTAAAAGCTAACAAATTTTGGGTAACAGGCACAAGCTACGGAGAACCTAAATCTCTACAAGTAGTTGAGGACATAATACTAACAAATGTGCCTTCGTATATGGCTGTGCTAAGTGCTGGCATATTATAAACCTGTATTATGATATGGAAGGGCATGTAAGGAGGAAGAAGATATTGTACCACTCAAATCCAATCAATGGAAGTGAACATACTACATGGAGGGGTGCCATATGAACGAGAGAACTACCCCGTTGTCCTATCGGAATTAGAGAACTACTCCCTTTTGTTGTGGGAATGGGAGGATTTCCCCTCTGTACCATTGTAATGGGAGGATTGCCCCCCAGTTCATTGGAATATGAAGAAATGAGAAGAACCTGAGTGGTATGAGACCTAATCTCTACGGGAAAATTAAAATCAACGGAAGGTGTAATTGAGTCAACCATTTTCTCAACCAGTGGAGGATTAGGGGAAACCTTATGGTATCTAGCTAAAATTTGCAGTTGAGAAGATGTGAGGTTTTCCAACAATTTTGAGACTTCATCCATATAAGGGAAAAGGTGAATTGGATTATTCCCTTCATATAACTCATAAGGAAACTTAACTTTACCCTTTTTCCCATGGATCTTACTGTCACTAGTTGATGTTTTGTCACCAACATGATCTCAAGAAGTTGAATACAAAGGCTGATGTGAGCCTGTGGACCACACTTCTAATACCTTGGGAATTCTAGGATATTATCTCAGAAAACGATCACCTTTCCTTAAATTTCACTACAAGGAAAATACCCTCTAGCAAAGGTTATAAAGGAGGTTTTTAGTGTTATAAAATTGGCCAAAATTGTCAAAAAAACATTTGCTACAACATCCGTTTTTGGTAATGAAATTTTTGACGGAGCTTCCAACGGAACTTCAACACAATTTAAAAAAACAGGGCGGCTGAAGGTTTTTACGGATGTATTTCTTATCGGTGCACGCTTCATGTGTGAATGCACCTGTGCGTTTTAAACTATACACACCGGTACTGTAAACATACCAAGCACCGGGATGGAAAACAAATTTCGGAAGCCTCGGGGCATTTAGCAACGTCCTCGTGCGTGTCACCCACAAATACGCACTAGGCCGATAGAAGGTGCATGCACCGACGCCGTTAAGGTGTAAAAATGCACCAGGCCGTTAAGGTGTAAAAACACACCGGGCTGTTAAGTTATAAAAACGCACTGACGCATTAAAGGAAAACCATACCAGTGCATGCAATGCCTATCCGCCCAGGTTGTAGTCGTTGATAAAGCGCACCGGGCGTTCTAAGTGGTATTGGTATTTGGTGTGGTGCTCATAGGTCATAGAAACACACTGGTGCACAATATCATACAAATGCATCGATGTGCATTATCATACAGATGCAATGATGTTCATTTTCTATTTTTTAGAAACATCGACTCGTGACAATGCAATTATTGTGATTTTTTAAAATTCATTATTCATTTAAAGTCGACACATATCTTATAACAATATTTATATGAATCAAATTTTTATTATTGTATTTGAATGTGATGTTTGGATGAATTTTTTATATCATATCATCATATTTCACATCTTTTCATTATAATATTTAATCATCCATATATTTAATCAGTGGTGTAACATTTCATAGCAACAATGGAGAACACAATAGAATAAATTAAAACGTATTTTATTATATATATATGAATAAGACACTCTTTGTCATAAAAAATGGGACAATTATTGGTATCCCTTTGCCTTTTAATTGGGACACTATGTCCATTACATTAAACAAAATGTCTGATTTCACAGACAAATATTTCAAAAAATACAATGCCTTGCTTTGACATCCAAACATATTGATCATCATTCTTCGCTGGAAACGTTGTCACTGCTCGAGCTACTTCCATGACTTGGGTTATTTGAAGGGATGTTTTGTTCATTGTGTTGATTGTTTTTTTCTTCTTCAAGTTCCATATACAAACATAAAAATAAAGTGTAATGAGTGTATCTACATTGGTGAGAATAATGAAAATTGTAATATTAAATAATATACATCAATGTAATCGAAAATAAATGTACCATAGCAAGAATTGACTCGTGAACTATACACATTATTTCAAAACCAAATTTCATGCCATATTTCAACAATTCATTTGTTGGCGCAGTTCCATACTTTGTTTCATGCAAGTTTTATACCCCATAACAAATCATAGATTTAATATACAATATTTTTTTGTTCTATTAATTATAGACAAAGCTAAGTAAAACAAGATAGATACTTACAAATTCCACAATAAATTTATGATATGCCAACATATACTGACAACCCATATTTAACCCAATGTCAATCAAGTCTTCTGATGGTTCTTCTTTATATGTTAGCACCTGTTTGAAGACATTCAATGATGATTGCTATAAAACAACTTAAAATATACAAAAATGAAATCTAGTTAAGTTGTTATAAGGAAGTAACAATTACTCACAAACTTAGATATCAACCATTTTCTTTCTTGTCATCCTGTTTTATGTGCTGAATGGGTTCCATTTTCTTTTCTTTTCTGCAAGAAAATAATTGAAAATTAATATTAAATACTAAATTATTTATTTATTGTATCTAATCGAAAAATTCAATGATTACATATTACGTTTGAAGCACGTTGTTGTTGATATGGCTCCTCGTGCAGTGCAATTATGTCCATTTATTTGACAATCTCCTTGAACACCTTTTTGGACATTCCTATTGGCATATTTATGATGGATTGTAGATTTCTATGGTGTAGATTTTTAGGATCACAGCTCGGAATCTCCACAGTTCTCATATTTATGATATCAACTCGTTCATCCTTTGAGATTTTCATAATTATCCTGAAAAAGTAACATGACAATAAACTGTTTAATTTTTATATTGATATATGTAAACTAAATATAACAAAAGTGATATTTATAAATGATTGCTTTGTAGTAATATATACATATAATTCTAGAAAAACATTTAAAGTAATATTACATTTCCAATACTTCTTTTTTGTTATTGTACATTTTTGCTATTAAAAGTCTGACATGTCTCATTGACCAATTCTCTAGAAAATCTTCCTGTAGTTTAAATAAATATTGGTTCTTGGAATCATTGGATTGATTTTTGTATTGTAAGTGGAAATAACGTCTATACATTCATTCCACTAGATCCCTCAAAGTTTTGTAAAATTTTTTCCCCCTTTCGTTAACCTCAAGCACCATTCCATATGAGCTAAGGAGCAATTCATTTTCGTTTGTATGTTCTATTTTCTTTTCTTTTCTTAGAACAACATTCCTTTTCTTCGTTGTTGGTCCTTGTAGAACATTAAACATATATGAATTAATAGATTCTTTGAAACATGTTATCTAATCTTTTTATGTATATTATTAATGAAAATTAAAAAAAGAAACTCATATTGGATCGATAGTATTTTTTGATTCACTTGATTCATCCTTTTGCAATTTTTCCATTAAATTTTTACGCTCTTTTGGTCTTTGATAAAAAATGATCTTATCGAACTTCTTCATTTTGTGGCTCTGCATGATACACACTAAACAATACATATTAGTTAAACTCACTTATAATTCAAAAATAATAATTTATATAAAGAATTTACAAAGAACTTACCTTTTTTTCTTTTCTGGATGTGTTATCAATATTTTTGTTGCTTGAACTCTTGTCAACCATTTCTTTATCAATATAAAACATGTACCATTCATTAATATATTTTATAAATAAATTACGTACTTTTCAGGTAAAAAAAAAATTCAAGAAAACGGTGCGTCTATCTAAATTAAACGTCCGGTGCGACTTTCACAACTTAAGCACCGAAAACGGTGCGGTAGATTCTTTAAACGCACTGCCAATATAGTAGAAACACTATACGGTGCTCTTTGTCAATATGAGACAAGGTGCGTTATATTAATACTAGAGCACCAATTAACATAAACATAAATCAATAAAAAACTATTTTTATCAAACAATGTGTTTTTTCAATACACACTTGGTGCGTTATACTAAACTTGTGCACCAGTGCGCCATTTTAAATAGTGCGCATCGATTAACAAAATCCATTTTTAAAAAAATCATGCAAGGGCTGACATGGATTGGGATCCGACTCTGTAAGTGGTCCCATAGGTTAGATGTCATATGCCTATATATATAGTAATTCAAACCCTATAAATCTAAAATGCAAAGCCCTTATTTTGAAGTCACATAAACAAGAAGAAGCGAGGGTTTAACATAAGATTGAATTTTTTTGTTTTTTGTTTTTGTTTTTTAAAATTAAATATAAATAGGAATAGAGATTGTAAATGATTTTATTAGTAAAATGCAAAGTAAAATTTCAATTTTTTACTATGCATGTATTAAATCTAATAGAAATTGTAAAAAAAACAATTATTACAATAAAATTTAACAATTTTGCTATACTACAGGGTTTTTTTGGTGAATCACTAGAAGTTTCAAATTTTGATTCTCTAAATAGTGCTGCTGTTTGAAAGTATTTTGCTGCTCCACAATGCTCTCTTGCTCCAGGTATGTCTCTCGTGCAAATCCTTCCCTGATTTTTTTTGCAAAAATAATGAAATAATGAATAAATTTTACTATTTAAAGAACTTTTTATGAAATTATATTTCTGAAAATCATTTTTCGCTCATTTTTCAGTTTACCATTTTTTTTTTCCCAATATTCAGTGTGTTTGTTAACTAACAGCAATGATGCGTCTGGTAATAAAACCACACCGGTGCGATTAACAGTACATTAGCATCGATAACAATAACTACTTTTTTTAAGGCACCAAAATTACTTTTAGGTATGTACACCAAAATTTATTGTTGATTTTTCTCAAATGCAGGGATAAAATATCATAATTATATCAAAAGTACAATTCTTCAAAATCCATCTCATTCCATAATATTTCTCAAAGTCCATCGCAGAGTTCTCCCTATCCATATCCAGACGTAATTACTTCGGATTTTATTTATATTTTCTTTATCTAATTAAATTTATTTATTTTATCCATGTCAATCAGCTGAATAAAATTAATGTATACAAATTTGTAGGTTCATACAGATTCATAATTGATTTTAGATACACAAAATATTCAAACAATTCTAAAATGTCGGAAGCTCTTATCAGAAGTGGCATACCAGAAGGCGCAGTTGGTAGATGAAAATGGAAAGTCGCTTCAACCTGCCAATTGTAACATGCCATCTTCTAGCCACAATTATGGGACAATGATGGTAATAATTGTTTGGTATAATGTAATTATTTCAACTTCAAACCAATTAATCATGCACTGACGTGCTTACTAATTGATATCATCAATTTTGTACTAATCATGTTCAAATATATTTTTTGAAATTATTGGGATTCTATTGATGATGAGCAACCTACATATCATCTTCTGTTGCACCTCACAACAATGTCAAATCGAGAGAAGACTAAATTAAGAGAAAAAATTAGAGAGGAACGATACCAAGAATGGTTGAATCAACCACCTATTCAATTCCCACTGCATCCAGATTCACCAATTAGGAATGACTACAACAATAGTAGTTCTTCACAAGCTGGCAATGGAGGCAACCAAATAGAGTTTGGTATGGATGATTACTTAAGGGATAATACTTCCATGGAGACAATGTTGTTAGATGCATTCCATAACGATGATCAACTAGGGGATGATGCTCATATCACTAATACCTTCTTCGAAAGCCTTTAATTTTATTCCACCACCCTCTTTGGACCTGACAGTCAATCAAAGTCTACCCAGTTGGGGACAACGATGTTACTGTACAACTTGAAAGAAAAGTTTGGCTTGTCGAATGCATGTTTCTCGGAAATTTTGAGGTAACTGACCATCAAGTCCCTTATATTTTGAGAAATACTGTCACACAATCAACATTACAAATGGTCAATATTATGAATGTTAATAATTATTGGCATTATACATTTAATATTGTCCACCAACTACAGGTTATTCAAAGATAAGGTTCTTCCGAGTGATAATTGCTTGCTCGGTAGCTGCGAAGAGGAAAATAAATTGTTGAAAATGTTGTGTGTTGAGTACATATCATATCATGCATGTCCAAATGATTGTATTATATATAGAGGAGAATATGCAGACAAAGAGATATGTCTGAAATGTAGGCATGACAGGTATGATAAATAAATAAATACGGGTAAATCACATGGTCCTCCTTTTAAGATATTCAGGCACATGCCTATAGTCCAAAGGATTCAAAGGCTCATTCATATCAAAGAATTAGATATGTTGCAGGGATGGCATGCCTCACATAGAAGTGAGTTGGGAGTTATGCGAATCTCAACAGATTCAATAGCGATGAAGCATATAGAGGATATATGGCCCAAAAAAATCAAGGATGAATTGCGAAGTCTACGACTCAACATAGCCATGGATGGCGTCAACCCATATTCCCTCTAGAACACCAACTATTATGTTTTTCTTGTAGTAGTGATCAATAACAATATCTCCCCATGGTTGTCCGTGAAGAATGAACATCTTATGTTGGCTCTCATAGTCCTTGGTAGAAGACAAGTGAAGAATATGGATGTCTACTTACAACCACTAGTAGATGAATTGAAGGAAATATGGAATGGGATAAATGTATATGATGTATCAAGACCCATCAGAAATAGAGGAGTTTTACGTTGTATGGCATATGTGCTTACATGACACATGATTATCTAAGCTTAGGAGTTTTCTCTAGTTAATTACATGTTTATTGATTTGTTTATATACATAACAATATTCTTTCACATATTAATTTAATTTGTTTTAATTGTTCTGATCTTTATGATATTGATTAACGTGCCGTGCATATTGTATACAATAATTTTGCAGGTCTTGTAACAAAAGGATATTATGGATGTAAGTGTTGTGGACCTTCTTTGAAAGCTAGATAGTCCAACGACCTACGAAAGCCATTGTATGACAACTCTAGGGTATTCCTCCCAGAAGAATACCCTTACAGAAGAGCAACATCTGCTTTCAATGGTAAACGAGAGAGAACCCAAATCCCTACAATAACGACACCAATTGAATGGCTTAGAGCATATGAGAGAGAGAAGGAGAAGGAGTTTATAGAAATGTTCGATTCAAATCGGGAACTTATGTTCGATGATCCATAATTATTTGACACCTATGTTGAGAAATTTCCCATTGGGAAGAAAATGAAATCTATCTTTTATAACCTCCCATATTGGGAGCATCTTAAGATTACCCACTTATTATATCCCATGCATATATTTAAAAATGTTTCATATTCTTTATGGAGGCACATATCATTGAAAAAAAGTGACACATTGGTTGTTAGGAAAGATCTTATTACTTCAAAAACTAAAACGAAACATTGGCCAAGACAACTAGAAAGTACAAGATTAGAGGCTGGTCCCTCTAATTAGTATTTAAAAGAAGGTGATGTCCCATGGATTTAAAAAAAAGAAGATATTTATTTTGCAAAGGAAGTTATAATAGGTGTGAGGGTGCCATCTTCATATGGGTCTTCACTACGACGCTGTTTCACCGTGGAAGACCATTTGTCAGGGTTAAAATCACATGACCATTTGAATCTTCTAAGAGTACGTATAATGTAAAAAGCATGATCTTAATATTTGTTATATTAATAAATTTTGTCCCATGGGATCATAAAACATAACTAATTTTGTATATTATTGGACGTGTTTATAACTTTGCATTGTCATTAACCTTTGTTCATGCATGGGTGTGTGAAACATGAAATCCCCCAAGACCTAGGACGTGCCATATCTAAATTATCTGCATTTGTACGTTGGATCACATCAAAGGAGATTCATGTGGGTATTATTCCATGGTGGCGTCAAGAGATAGTTGAGATTGTTTGTATGTTTGAGAAGGAACTACCGACGAGTTTCATGGACTTGCAGGTTCATCTTCTAATCCACCTAGTAGATGAGGTTGAATTAGTTGGGGTGGTTTCTTGTCATTGGATGTTCTTCTTAGATAGGTACATAAAGAAATTTAAAGGTTTTGTTCAGAAAAGGGAAAAACTCGAGGGGTCTATGGAAAAGGGGTACATATCGTATGAGTCTTTATATTATGCCAGTGAGTACATCAAGTAGATAAAAAACACACCAGGTGCAGTGATTTGGGACGATGAAAGGGATGAAGATAAAAGAGAAGGGGAGCTTCTCCAAACAAATGGAAAAAGGCACTTGATAAGAGTAAGAGACTTATAATTTGTCAAATTTACACAAAGTAAATATTCATGTTGATCTTCGATATAATGTATATTTTGATCTCATATGTACTATATTTCAGTTTGATTTCATCAGCGAATTTAGAAATTGAAGCAATCAATAAATTTGTTCTTTACAATTCCGAAGTGATAAAACCGAGGGTCACATTGTACGAACAAAAGAGGATAAAATGGGACAGTGACAGGAAATAATTCAGACGGTTGAATGGTAGTAGTGTGGCTTATCTCGATCATTCAAAAGAAAATATGCCAATTGTATGCCCCAACAGTTGGGTTGCTGACCAAGTCAGAGATAAATATGATGCAACCGGTCGTTACCCGCGTGCTGAAGAGGATGCACTAAATGTAGGTATAGTTGGGTATGTGTTATATTCTTTCCACAAAAATTGTTTGTCCTTAATTTCCGGTGGGTAGTCTGCGTCCATGGTTTTGTGTATGGTTTTTCACATGGTTTTGGGGTATGATGGTTTTTGGCCCCTGGTATTTTTGTAGATCCAGTCAAGGGAACTACGGTTATGTTCTAATCCAGGGTTTATGGATTGGGGTTTATGTATGCTTCGGCATGTATATATATGTGTTGTAACACTAAAAGGAATATAATGAAAAATTAAGCTGGTCGTCCCGATTTTGGATCCAGGGGAAAATCTCTGTGTTTATCTATTTTATGTTTTATGCTCTCGCTATTGTTTATTTTCTGTTATAAGATTCGTGTGTAGAAAATTTATGTTCAAGGTTAAAACCTACATTTGGTATCGGAGCTGTTTCAGCTTCAAGGGGACGCCTTTGCTGCTGAGGGTTTTTTGGTTCGGGCCTGAGGTAGACCCTGTTCGGTGGGAGATCTGCGGAATCGATTCTTGCGGTGAAAGAAGATGAAAAGCGGCGGAAAGATAGAGATTGAGAAATTTAATGGTCAGAGTTTTGAGTTGTGGAAGCTCAAGATGGAGGATATGCTGGTGGATAAAGATCAGTGGATCGCGGTAGATCTAGGTACTAAACCAACGACAATGTCAGATGAAGACTGGAAGAAACTGGATCGGAAGGCTAAAAGCACAATACGGTTGTGTGTATCAGATTCAGTATTGTTGAATGTATCTGGGGAAGCTACGGCGAATAATTTGTGGGAAAAACTTGGGACTTTGTACCAATCTAAGTCTCTGGTGAATAAGTTGTTCCTGCGGAAAAAGCTGTATAACCTGAGGATGAAGGATGGAGACTCGGTGACAGAGCATCTAAACGCCTTCAATACTATGGTAAGTCAGCTGTCATCTGTTGATATTAAAATCTCAGATGAAGATAAGTGCATCAGTTTGTTGTGCTCTCTACCAGACTCGTGGGACAGTCTGGTTATTGCAATAGGTAGCAATACAACTACCTTGAATTTTGATGATATTGTCTCAGCCTTGCTGTTGGAGGAAATGAGACGGAGAAATATGGAGGGTTAGAATGGAGATGCCTTATCTGTACGAGGAAGGTCCCAAAATAGAAACAAGAATAAGGTTTCGAGTGGGAGATCTAAATCTAGAGGGAGATCTAAATCTCCTGGAAAGTTTGTAAAGGTGTGCTGGAAATGCGGAAAGGAAAAGCACTACAAAAAGGAATGCAGATCTAAAGCTCCCGAGAAAGGAAAGGGATCTGATGAAGGTCCTTCTGCAGAGGCAAAAACCACCTCGGATGAAGGTGGGGATGTGTATTTGGCTTCTTCTTCAAATACACATGTAGATCATGAGTCATGGTTGATTGACTCAGGTGCATCCTTTCACTTCACTCCCCATAGAGAGTGGTTCTACGAGTATGAGAACTATGATGGTGATGTCTTCCTAGGGGATGATAGGAAGGCCAAAATCGTTGGACGTGGAAAGTTAAAGCTGAAGCTACAAGGTGGAAGGATTAGAACACTTCTTGGTGTTCTGCATATTCCTGCATTGGCTAGAAATCTGATTTTTGTAAGAAAGATGGATGATGCAGGTGTAAAAATAGTGTTCGAGAAAGATGTCTGCAAGATGGTTCGGGGAGCACTGGTATTAATGCGGGGAGTTCGGACTGGAACTCTGTACAAGCTACAAGGTAGCACTGTTATTGATGGGTGTAATAGTTCTATGGTTCCTGAAAGTGGAGCGGAAAGCCTAGCTGTCTCTGGAGAAAAGACCATGCTATGGCATCAAAGGCTTGGACATATTGGAGAGAAGGGCCTTCGGATACTGCATAGAGATGGTATGGTAGAAGGTATGTCTAATTGTTCTCCTGATTTCGATTTCTGTGAACATTGTGTATATGGGAAGCAGAATCGGGTGAGTTTTCCTTCTGGTGCTAAGAGGGCAAACAAGATATTAGAACTTGTGCACAGTGATGTGTTTGGGCCTGTGTCAGTTCCATCACTTGGAAAGTCTGTGTACTATGTTTCATTCATAGATGAATTCTCAAGGAATACATGGATATATTTCTTGAGGAAGAAATCTGAAGTCTTTGACAAATTTAAAGAATTTAAGGCTCTGGTGGAAAACCAGACAGAGAAGAAGATAAAGGTGTTGAGGACAAATAATGGTGGGGAGTTCTGCAAGAAGGAATTTGAAGAGTTCTGTAAGAAGTGTGGTATAGCACGACAGAAGACTACTCCATACACACCGCAACAAAATGGAGTTGCAGAAAGAATGAACAGAACACTGATGGAAAAGGCAAGAAGCATGCTCAGTGGTACCGGGTTAGGACAAGAATTCTGGGCAGAGGCAGTGGAGACTGCATGCTATCTGGTTAACAGATCACCTTCATCAGTGTTGGAGGATAAGACTCCACATGAGGTATGGACCGGTAAGAAACCCTCTCTTTCACATCTAAGGGTATTTGGATGTGATGCATATGTACATGTTCCAAAGGAGAAAAGGACCAAGTTGGATAATGAATCTGAAAGGTGCATCTTTATTGGGTATAAGGATGGTTTAAAGGGTTACAAGCTTTGGAACCCAGAAACAAGGAAGGTTGTGTATAGCCGAGATGTGGTGTTTAGAGAAGTGAAATATGTTGTTAAACATGAAGTCCTACCAAAGGAACCTGAGAAGATAGAGTTTGAGCTAAAGGAGGATGAATCAGACTCTACAATAGAAGAAGACTTAGAAGATGAACAACCACAAACTCCAGCTTTGAGAAGATCAGTTCAGGAAAGAAGGCAACCAGAAAGGTATAGTCCATCTGCTTTCTGTTCAGGTTTTGCCTTAACTATAACTAATGATGAACCCATAACTGTCAGGGAGGCAGTAGATTCAGAGGATGGAAAACTCTGGAAGGAGGCCATGGTTGATGAAATGGCATCCTTGCACAAAAATGATGCATGGGATCTGGTGGAGTTGCCGGCTGGAAGGAAGCCCATTGGGAGTAAATGGGTGTTTAAGAAGAAGATGAATGTAGAAGGCAAGGTGGAGAAATACAAAGCTCGGTTGGTAGCAAAAGGTTATTCCCAGGTGCCGGGAATTGATTTTGGTGATATTTTTCTCCTGTTGCCAAGGTTACTTCTATTAGATTACTTTTATCTGTTGCTGCTGCATTTGATTTTGAGATAGAACAGATGGATGTGAAGACAACATTTCTTCACGGGGATCTAGAAGAGGAGATCTACATGAAGCAACCTGAAGGCTTTATGGTGAAGGTTAAGAAAGAACTGGTATGCAGGTTGAAGAAGTCTCTGTATGGGTTAAAACAGTCACCAAGGATGTGGTATCAGAAATTTGATACCTATATATGGGGACTTGGCTTCACCAGAAGCAAGGAGGATCACTGTGTTTATTTTAAATTAATTGGTGACCGTGTTATTTATTTGGTCTTGCATGTGGATGATATGTTGTTGATTGGAAATGACAAAGAAATTATCCAAGATTTGAAGACCCAACTGTTCTCCAAATTCGACATGAAGGATCTTGGTGCTGCAAACTATATTTTGGGCATGGAAATTAAGAGAGATCGGGCAAGGAGGAAGCTCTGGTTAAACCAGAGGAAGTATGTCGAGACTATATTGCAGAGGTTCAATATGCAGGATAGTAAACCGGTGAGTGTTCCTATTCCTGTAGGTGCAAAGCTTTCTGCTGAACAGTGTCCCAAGACACAAGAAGAAGAGAAGGATATGTCCCGTGTTCCATATGCAAGTGCAGTGGGTAGCCTGATGTATGCAATGGTCTGTACTAGACCAGACATTGCACATGCAGTGGGAGTATTGAGCAGGTTTATGTCAAACCCAGGGAAGGAGCATTGGACAGTAGTGAAGCTGGTTTTCAGATATTTACGTGGCACTAGTGATTATGGCTTGTGCTACCAGGGAAGACCAGGATTGGAAAGAATGTTGGACATTCATGGTTTTGTTAATGCAGACTGGCCTGGAGATCTGGACCAAAGAAGATCTACAAGTGGGTATGTGTTTAGCCTATTTGGAGGTGCAGTCAGTTGGATGAGTAAAAGATAGTTTGTAGTGGCGCTTTCAACTGGCGTGTGAGGCAGAACACACATAGGCAAACACTACAAGCAAGGAAGCAATTTGGTTGCAAGAGATTGTGTCTTAAGTAAGAAGTTGGTATGCTAAGCTATAAGGATAGACTGTGATAGCCAAAGTGCAATTTTCTTGGCTAAGAACTCTACTTATCATTCAAAGACAAAGCACGTCGATGTTCAATATCACTTTGTGAGATATATGGTTGAGGCTAAAAGGGTGTTGCTGGTAAAGGTGGACAACCTGAATATTGTTGCAGATTCATTGACGAAGTCTATGATCACTCTTAAGTTCTCTTGGTGTAGAGAAACAATGGGTGTTGCAAAGTTGGGCTAATGACTAAGCTCTCTTGTGGAAAGAAAAGAACAAGTGGGAGAATGTTGCATGTGTTATATATGGGCCACGACTACACGCGCGGGGGGAAGAGGCTGCGATAGCCCCCCTTTGTGCCGGCGCAACAGGTCACAGGGGGCGGGGCATTCTCCGTCGAGGTCCTTGGGGTAGCGCCTCAACGAAATTTTTTGGTCCTTAATTTCGTTGCAGTCCGTGTCCATGGTTTTGTATGGTTTTGCACATGGTTTTGGGGTTCGATGGTTTTCGGCCCCCGGTATTTTTGTAGATCCGGTCAAGGGAACTACGGTTATGTTCTAATCCAGGTTTAATGGATTGGGGTTTATGTATGCTCCGGCATGTATATATATGTGTTGTAACACTAAAAGGAATATAATGAAAAATCAAGCTGGTCGTCCCGATTTGGGATCCAGGGGAAAATCTCTGTGTTTATCTGTTTTATGTTTTATGCTCTCGTTATTGTTTATTTTCTGTTATAAGATTCATGTGTAGATAATTTCTGTTCAGGGTTAAAACCTACAGGTATTGGGTGCAACAACTCGGTAATAGTCTATTTATGTACATTTTAAACTTAATAATTCACCTTTGAAATGTAACATCCATATTTTATAATTTAAAAGTTGGGTTATTAGCCACATGACACTATGATTTTTTAACTTTTTTATAGGTGCATTTGTTCCCATCTATGTGGGAATATGGACACCATTTTCATACAAAAAATGTCGATGGTGGACACATGACACAACATTGTGGAGTAGAAGTTGAGTTCAATCAATCTAGTCGAGCTAGCCACCGTGATCAAAACCTAGTATTAGGGATGTTAGGTTACATCAGAAAGATACAAGAGACTTCTCTTCTTTCCAATGTGTTATTTTTAGGTGCAACTGCGGGACACTTTTGATCATAATAATGTAAAGGAATATTGCGATAGTAGGATGATATGTATCAACTCTATAAAGATATGGGATGAAGCTAAGGAGCCTTCTGTTTTCCCCAAACAATGCAACAAGGTGTTTTTTTTACCCAGATGTGTTGGTTAGGGATTGGTGGTTTGTATTGAGACATGACCCTAGATCGAAACATATTTTTGAGAACAATAGTGTTATCATGCCAAGCAAGCTCGAAGATAATGAGGGTGATCAAGAGAACATAGAGTGATATGGTACATGTGTTATTTCATCATTTATACTATTTAAGATGGGTTTTTTTTATAAAGAAGAGGACTTAACCTTATGTGTTATTTGCAATTATGTTGATCTTGAAAGCAATGCACTGTATCAAGTTATCTTTTTTTATGTCAATTCCCAAAATAATACAAGTACTTGATTGCTTTAAATTGTTTTTCACTATATCATTACTTAAATAAATGTAACCTCTCTCTCTCTATATATATATATATTTGTGTGTGTGTGTGAGAATGATATCTTCAAAATTAAAAAAAAATGTATTAATGTATACTGTTATTTTTGGTATGTAAGATCATAATAAATAATGATAATTTTAAACATTAATTTATTTGCATTATTTTCTAAACTTTATTATGTTACAAAAATTCATATTATTCTAGATTTATTATTTTACAATTATTTATTTTCATACAAATTTACAATTTTACAAATTTACAAATTTACAAATTTTACAATTTCAATACAATTGAATCATGCCAATACATACAATTACAATCATATTCTCAAATACACATTCAAATTCGCTAACATCATCTAATCATCGTGATCATGATCATCTAACAAAACACAAGCATTGTATAACATCATCACAACACAAACATCAAATATACATCTCATGTCAAATAACTACTATCACATACACATCTATCTGCAAGCACATTAAATCAACATATTTAACATGACCTAAGAATATACACATCTATCATGAACACCAACATGTAAATTAAGTACATCAACACGAACATAAAATACATGGACCATACATACATACATACATATATATATATATATATATATATATATATATATATATATATATATGTATAATGTAAAAAATATACAACCTGTAATATAGAACCACATATTAATGTCAAATATATGGTGGTACTACATCAATACTATAGCTAGTACCGAGGCCCGCTTAACATGGTGCCCCATGTCGATATTTGTGCGACCAAACCCGGCAGGCCGCTTCGCCGATGGTGCCCGCCGATCGATGGTATCTACTCAGGTGCCCGCCGAGATGGTAGCCTCGCTCTGCGGATGGTGCAAGTGCGTATGGACGTGCGTTTGTTTCACAAATGCCTGAACAGATGGTGTCTGCTCAGGACTATATTCTGGCTGCTCATCTCCGACGCGAGGTGAAGGAGGAGGAGGTGGAGTACTAGAATGATCACTCCCCTCGTGATCGTGATCATCCGATGAGATTCTCTGTCGCGCATCTCCATGGCGCCTATCCCTCATAGCCACCAGTAGCCTAGAATCTCCGATGATATGACGCATAAGGCTCATCATATCGCGTGGCATGTCCCTCTAGAGCTTTGTGAGTGTACGGTCATCCTGAATCTCTCTGATCGTCGCAGGGTGGGCTCCCTCATCAACCAAGAGTCTACATAGTTGGTCGCCCAACTCCATCTTGAATTCGATGTCCACCCTACACCACACGCCCACTGGTATTTGCACCCAAGGAGGTCTGTTACCCTGATCTGCAACCTCCACCATCTCCTCGTCATCTATAGGATCATACGGTGGGGGTGGAATTATGTCCCCAACGAATGTGCCAATATCTACAAAAATATAGTACACAACAATAATTAGACAATTTCATTAAACAATTTAATAAAACAAGTTAAAGAACATGTTAGAATAAATTTTATTCTAATTAAATAATATAATAAAATGAAACTATATTAATTTAAAGAAAACATTAATATTACCTCTAGCATCTGGTGGCTCATCCTGTGTGAAGAGGATGTTGGTACACCCTCGCCAATCCAAACCCGCGTAAGGACACAACACCATCATGAACATGTGATCATCAACACTGGCTAGCAGCTTGAACACATCACTAGATATCCTGGCTGGATACTCGGATAGACCCCTCTTGGCCATCATCTAACCCCACATCTACATTTGTACATGTAACATCAGCCTATGAGGTTGGCAAACAAAAGTAGGTCTCGTCTTTGGAAACCTCTCAAAAACTAAACAAAATAACTCTGAAGCAAAAGGGAAGGTCAACCTCCCACGTGCCTAAGAACGACATCTAATGCTATAAAAAACTGCCAGAAAAAAATGGTAGACCATCTCACAAGTCGTGGCATCTGGAATAAAGAATCAACATAAAATAAAAGAGGGAAAATAATGCTCTGCCCTCATTAGTATAATGTGTAATGGTTGTCAGTAGTAGTGATAGGCACCTAACCTCCTTTGGACCAAATGAAGCAATGCGTAACTTACCACTAGACACCTCAAAATATGCCAGAGAAAGTATATCATCCCTAATGTATCTCTAGGAGTACGCCAACTGAATCCCTATTGCATAACCGATGAGGACATCTGGGAACTGGGGAAAATCTTGCCCTCTCCTAGATAGGCCAGTAATAAAATAAATATCCTCCTTGGTGGGCTAGTACCACTGGCCAGGACCGACCTAGAAAGCCTGTCGGTGGGCATCCCACATGTAGATCAACTGTCCTAATAACCCACTGTGCCCCTTCAGGGATGTAGCCTCCTCGTAGAACTTAAGGAGGCCTACCTCCCTTAAGAGAAACTGGGTGGGTGCCGTAATAGGGCGAGGGCACAAAAGTCTCTCCCTCTCCCGTGCCTCCCACTGTTGTATCATGTTATAATTTTCCTCCCTCTTCTCTTGTTATTGCCTTTCCTCTCTCCGTTGACGTCGTTGAATGATTCACATATTAAATACATCATCCTCCCTCATACATAAAACCTATTTTTTTTAATTAAATGACAAATTTATTTACAAATATATAAATATAACTTTTATCGAAAAAAAAAACATTCGGCGCACCCAAAACAACAGTCACGCACTGCCACCGATGCGTACTTGTCTATCACGCACCGCCCACGGTGCGCATGAAAAAAATTCACGCACCGCGAAAACAACAAATATTTTTGTGCAGTGCATTGACCAAACTATCTACCGCAGGGCAATTGTTAAAGCAAAACGCACCGCCAACTGGAATTTACCACTGGCCGTGGTGGTGTGTTCCCGTAATATGGACGCACTAGGGCGTTATGCCTATTTTTACATAATGTCTAATGCATTTCGGTAAACGACCACACCGCTGTACATAGTGTTATTTTTAAAAATTTTAAATTGTCAGTGCGGCCGAGAACCGACACGCACAACACTATTTTATTATTCTCGGTGCGCTTTTTCACGGTACTGCACTAGACCGATTGGTGCGGTTTCTGTTAACACCATTTGCGGTGTGGCCTGTAAATTTACAGGGAGAACCGTGAACGGTGTGAGTCGAACGACTTAAACGCACCGAGCATAATTTATTTATTTATTTTTTTCGAAACAATGAATTTTAAATCAATTTAAGAAATTAACCCGCTAAAATCTTAAGTTGGTAAGAAACAAGTAGATTAGCTGCACATTCATGCGTCGAGGAGGCATCTTTGCAATGGAATACTAAAAATCAAATTTGCCCACCATTTTGAAAAATTTGAACTCTACACATTGAGCAATGAACGGTAGCAATGCGGGCAATGGGAGCACGATGGAAGGGCACCTCAGAGAAGAAAAACTCACATTGATGCTTGAGAGCTCTACAACACTGTAACAAGTAAAAATGATTTTTTTTACGGCTGGTATTTTTTTTTTTAAATTAACCCTTTTTCAATGCGCTCGATTATGAGATGCACTGGGCAATTGTATCAATGGTGCACCACAATTTTTTACGGTGCGCTGGATTACTGAGACACACTGGGCCAGTTTGTATAAAGAGCACATAGTATCGGTGTGCCATTTGATAGTATGCACCAGTGCACTTTCTATAAAATGCACGGGTGCGTGTTATGATTAGAAACACACCGCAAAAAAAATCCACAAAAACCTCTACTCGCGAACCTCCTCTAGTGACCTCTGCTACAAACATATATCTGGGATATTTTTATAAGGGCTTTCTCAAAAACATCTGATAGAGGGTATTTTCCTTGTAGTGCTGCAAGGGAACTTAACTTCATGGGGCTGATTGGAAGGTTTCTCCATACTAGTTTCATTAGTCATTTTCTTGTTGTTCTTAGCTCCCTAGTTACTAGAATAAATACTTTTACCAGGCGAGGAGGAAGAAAGGGATGAAGAAACAACATGTGAAGAAGGAAAATGGTCAACTTTAGGATCAACTTGTTTAGGTGGAGGACTACTTGGTTGAGAAAAAGTTTGGACATTCAGAACTAAGGAGGTTGAAAATAACCAAACTAGTAAACTAATGGTAAATCCGGGAAGGGGAAACGTTGCCATATAAGGAGCACCAACATTACAAAAGAAGGAAAAGGACTTGTATTCCTATCAGAGGGGTTTCCTTGATTGGTAGACTTGAGAACTGTCTCCATTAGTCTCAACCTAAGATCCACTAAGGAGTTGTTTCACGGTGAGGATGTTGTTCCACAGTCAATTAACTGATTTTAGAAATTAAAGATACCAAAAAAGGGGTAACTAGGTAGAAGGTTTACCAAGTCATTTTGAATTGAAATATACCACCTTGGTGAACCAAATATTTATGTACAAGCAGAAAATCTCCCCAAATGCCGTATTCAGTGTATCGCAGTGTGCAAGGCGGTCAACTCAGTTACTTATGGCGGGATAGCAATCTAGTGGGAACTTCCAAAATATACCCGAATATACGTGGAAGCATAGTCCGTAGTAGTGATGTTTAATGTGTAACCATTCAATGAGAACGCTCCCATATAATTTTCATGTGTGGAGCGTCATCCGATATACTCGAAGGTACGTGGAGAACAGTCCTATACACTTGCGTACGTGGAACGAGATATCACTCCCAGAATGTAACGCTGACAAAAAATGACAACTGCTACATTTAAAGATGTCACAACATGTATATAGCCTAGACCTATAAATGTTTTTGTTAATGTGACAAATGATCCTTAGGTTGATTGAGTGAATTTTAGAAGTTTATCTTGAATTATGTTTTGATTTCAAGGCTCAAAATTTGATCTCACCTGAATACACTTATGATGCAACTAATATGGCAAAAAGAACTTTTTTCATTTTCCTTTTAACAATGAAATACCTAAATAAGTAGGAGAAGAATAAATCATTCAACAATGCAAAAAAAAGTGATGCAATAATCGATCTCCTCAAATTCACTATTCCAATTAAAATTAAAGCCCTATATGAAATGCAAATAATTGTTTTTCTTTTATTTTCTTTTAATATTTAAAATGCAAAGAAGCATAAGAATGAAACTTGATCACTCACGAAAAGAAATCACATAGAATTTAACTCTAATGTAAAAGTTACTTTTCAAATTCAACAATCATTCTATGCATACAAACTTGAATTGACAAGAAGAAAGAAAGAACGAAATAAAATCTTATTAAAAAGGTGGTGACACTCAATGGTGATTAACACTCAGACACAATCCAACAAAGAAGGAGTTAGTGCATTGGAGCGCTCTATCTCCAAAACAGGGGGTGCACTGAGGCAGATTCAGCCAAAATACGAAAAAAAAAAAATTAAATCAAGCTCAAAGAAGGGTTTTGCAAGGGTAAATCAGGGTTTGATTAGGAAATCAAGGTTGGTTTAAGAGGTGTAAAGGCGCTAAGGTCAAGGAAACCACTAAGGGAAGAAATAGTTCCCCAACAGAGTTGCCAATTTGTTATGCATAATTTACGATTGCAGACAAATGTGAATTCCCTAGACCCAGTGGACTGGTCGAGAACAATAGAAGGCAAAGAGCATATAGCTTTTCCTTAAAGAATTTGAAGAATGGGAAAGAATCCTACTTGGAATATGTCGCAAGCTTTACTTTCCTCCTTGCTTGTAAGCTCCAATCGTAGCACTGAATGATAATATTAGAACCTGCACTACAACTAAACAAGCGAAGGATCCACAACATCTACGCAACATAATTCAATTACTCTATTCAATGAATCAACAAGGCATGGAAATACATGAATGCAAATGTAACACAACACATATAGGAAAACATGATACTCTTTTTATTAATATAAATAAGAGAGACTTTACAACCAAGAATAGTAGTTGATCTTGTAGGGATCTCCCCAAGTTGACTTGTCCTTCCTTGTCACAATGCACAACCCAATGTCACCTTAATGCATGAAGATGATGCGTCCCGTAGGTTCAAGGCAACAACATGAGGGCATGATCAGTCTCCAAAATCCAACCCTGATGGTATGGATGGCAATAAATGTATAGGAGATTGATGGTAGTTTAGGATTTACCATAATGGAATTGGGATCCACATATGATGGGAGGATGAGCTCAAGGGATAAGAGGTGAAGTCTCTAAGGTAGCTTCAGATATGATTCAAGTTTCTTATCCATGGTAAATGGTTAAAACAAACCCTAGAAGATTTTGGAAGAGGAAGCTTCAAAAATATTTTTAATTTTCCCGAATTTCTAGAATCAACGCACTTGTAAAAGGGAGCAACCAACTCTGATTAGTGTTGGTACAGAAAGGAGCAACCAACGCTGAACATAGATGACTAAAGGGATAGGTTGCGCTAGGGTTAAAAACATTGATTTTGAGCAGTTAATCCCAGGAACTTAGAATTTTTGGAAAGGTCATGCTTAGGGCTTTGTGTAGGTATGGTGACAACATGTTCATGGATGGGGATTGATCTGGTTTGTAAGTCTATTAACCAAATGTGACAAAATGGTCTATAACACACATATACAAGAATCTAGTAGCTACGAAATCGATCAATTTCAGGGTATCTCATTAAGTGGAAGAACTTACCTGCTTAAGATTCCACATGGGAGGATGAGTATTTTATACATAAGCATCAATAACTACTCAAGCATTGAGGACAACACTTTTTTGAAGGAAAGGAGCATGTTAGGCCCCTATAATATTTGTGTAGCCCTTATATTGTTATTATTATGCCCCATAGGATCCCATTATTATTATTTTTGCGCCCTTACAATATTATTGTTATGCAGACCCTAATAATATTTTGACCATTTAGACTCCTATATATACAAAGGAGGCCTTGTTATTTGAATTATCCAAGAATTGTTCATTTATGTGATGTAAAATGAGGTTGCCCCTTCAAAGTGATTTATTATCAAGTTGTTGATATATCTTTTCTTATGTTTTTGCTTTATTTTGATCTAGATACACAACAAAAATGTTGCTTGGAAGAGTTCTCCTCGAAAGAAATGATGCTTGTCAGGAGATCCTAATGACATTAGATGAGCTGTAGATAATGGGCCAAGGTTTGGATTAGTGTCTTCAAAGGATTGAATGCCACATGGGCCTCCTACAAATCAACACTGCTCACCAAGGAGCAACAAAGAACCCATCCCTATCGAAAAACCAAATTATCCAAAAGTGGGTGGATGAATTTTATCTACTCCACTACTAGTTACTTTTATGCTAATTTTTTCAGACATATAATTTTTTGTAATATTTGATTTTTTTAGAAATAATATGACTTTTTAAATGCTTGTAAAAACTTTTGTTTGGCTACTAATCTAATTACCCTAATAACAAATCAAAATAGAACAAAAATATATATTTCTTTACTAGTAGTATAGTGAAGCTCCTTTACCAACACAAAAAAAAAAATGAAAGATAAGAATTTTTTCTTAAAATTAATCGAGAAAAAAAGAAATAAAAAAATTCGAATACTTCTATACATCTAAATATGTTTATAATTTTATCATATTTGGTTCATGCGGTTGTAAATTACCTTTGACCAACTTTGTTAGCAACGTGAATTGATGCATGGCATACTATAATTTAGGTAACATTCTTTAATTTTTAGAATAACTTTGAAAATTATAAATTTATCTAAATGTAAGTACTCAACCCGTCATTTATACGGGATAATTAATATATTAAATTCTTCAATTTGAAATTGATTTCCAAGAGGATACGAATGCAAAGCGTACTTCCTCCTTGAAAAGGGAAGGAAGCGTACTTACAATTAATGGGCATTCATACTCCAACTTAATCTTCATCACCTAACATGGAAGGGTCACGGAACATCTATGGCATTTGGATAAAATGTCTCAAGGACTCACTATTAAGCAATGTCACATGGCTTGGACAATATTGAAAAGAAATCCTTATTTCAATAGTTAAAGTTTTTTTTTTTTCAAGTTTATTAATAATATATTTTATATATTTTTATAGATATATTTTTGTTGAAATTAGTTGAGCAGAGACTCAATTTATAGCTTAGTATGAAAGGATGTGTAAGTTTGTCCATCTATCTGTTCTCTTTTAAAATAAAAATAAAAAATAAAAAGTATGTTTTAAATGGAAAAATAATGTCGACTATAATATATAAACAAAATTGAATATATTGTAAAGTAATTAGAAGTAAAAAAAATGTTTGAATAAGATGTTTAAATCTTATAATTTGTTTATTGATAAAATATTTTAATACGAATTAATATTGATATATACTTAAAAACATGTTAATAATAAAAAACCATTTTAATTTGCATCATAAAATATCTTGATGTACATGTTATGTGAAATATTTTAATATCAATTGCGTATATATTATATATATCATTTTAAAAAATTATGTATTTATCATGAAAAAATTAAGTTTTTATTGTTAAAACGTTTATTTGGTCTTATATATGCTCTATTTAGCGTTTAAAAATACAATTTAAACAATGAAAAATAACACATTGTTTTTTACACTCTAAACAAGTTTACACATAAAAAAATTTGATCTTTCTCGATTCATGTTAGATCCGTACTTAAGATGAATCTATGATGATCATTGAAACAAGAAGCTCATTCTATAGCCCAATATAATATGTACCCGTCTCCGTCTGTTATAAAAAATAAGATGAAATTTTACTTATGCTAGATACAAAAATTTCAGAAACAATAAAGAAAGTGAAAATAAAAATGAAAAAAAGAAAAGTAAAAACCAATAAATTGAAATTTTACTTGTGCAAAATACAAAAGATTCAAAAACAACAAAGAAAGGGAAGATAAAAATGAAAAAAAGAAAAGTAAAAACCATATCAAAAAATACATATGATGATCAGCCTTCTAGTTAAATAATTCAATTTGATCCAAATGACGTATATAGAAACAATCATCTACTTATTATTAAAACAAACTTATTTAACAAGCCAACAATATTAGTTTTAAACTCATTAAAAAAAACCATACAATATTAAGTTTTCAAATACATCATTAGAAGTCATAAACATATTATTCGATTACATTTGAGAAACTTATCTAAAATCCACAATTAAAAAATAAAATACTGATTTAAAATCCAATATTACTTTAAAAAAAAACCTAAAATAATACTCATCTTAAAAATGAATTCTCCTCCCACCATCAAGGTTAAGTCACAAGAGTAATAACAATGAACTAAAATTTTCTCTTACCATAACTTTCATGCAACTTAAAATTCTCCCGGTTTATAAAACATGTAATTTTTCTTATTGACATTTCTCTTTTTATTGTTCCCAAGTTAGAGTAGGGAGTATAAAAATCAATCTCCAATCCCCGTTTTCAATAATTATAGCTGATTTTGGAAATAATGTTTTGTAAAATTAAATAATTATAAGAATATTATAAATAAAATATGGATAACATATAAAAGGACTAATCAATTATGGTTGGACATACTATAATATAAATTAAAAGCATATAAAATGTATATTTTTAATTAAAAAAATTGCCAAAGTGGACATTATATTTTCTCCAAAAATAAATACCATCATATTGACAAATATTATTTAACCAATGTCCTTTATATTCTACTAATAAGAAATGATAAATATTTATTAAATGAGGTAATCACTGGCATAAGTATATCATCAATGATCAAACATCGCAAAAAGTACAATAAATATCATAAAGTTGATTGAAATTGGAAAAAATGGCAAAACAATGGCGGTCGAAGAATATCTTCTAAACGACTAGCTCTAAGGGTTTTTGACGCGTCGATGTTTTCAACAACTCGATGACTAGCTCGGGAGGGGGACGTTTGTGTCCCTACCCCTTCGCCGACTCCCAATATAGATTCTTTTAAGTCATTGGTTGCGATTGGGCTGAGGTTTCAGAAGGCAAAGCCTTCTTGTTTTGTTAAGAAACTGGAGGAATCCTATATGTGGAGGTATTTGCGCCTCAGTTAAGAATTGGAGATTTGCAACTAGATGTGCGCGACTTGGTTAGCTAGTTCATGGGGCTCTAGCCCTCCCCGTGTTCTGTGAGGTTATGTGTGGAAAGAAATTGGAAACCCATGATCATGTGTTCCATCTCTTCGGCCTTCTACGGAAAAGGGTTTTTTCCTTTCTTCTTTGAAAACAAGGCAGACTGAAACCTGATCTTAAGAAGTGGGCATTATTTCATAAGGGCTTTCCATATTTTAACTTAGAAAGTGATGTTCCATCTATAGTCCCAGTATGGGTGAAACTCCCCTTTTTGTGATTGCATTGTTGGAATGATACGACTTTCATAATTATTGGCAATTCTCAAGTGGCAAGTATATCAATCATGCCGAGCTAGAAGAGGGGTTTTTATCCTATGCTAGGATTTGCGTGGAAGTAGATCTAGATAAGGGACTCCCAACAACCATAAATCTCAATATGGGTAATTGGTCCCATATCTAAAAGGCAGAGTATGACCAGGTTCCATTCAAATGCAAAGTATGCCATGAATATGGCCACTTCGCAAAAAGCTGAAAAAAAAATAGGTGGAACAAAAAAAACAAGGGGAGGAAGGGGAACAATGGAAAAAGAAGAAGAGCCTAAAGGCATAGTAAAACAACGAAACAATTAGCCAATAAAACCATATTAGACTGGGAATAAAGGGAAAGGACCAACCTCCCCCAAAAAAACAATCTTGGAAGCAGAGAAGGAGCCAACAAAGGGAAGAAAGAAAATAACAATAGATTTGAGGCATTAAATATAGTGAATGAAGAAGGGGAAATTCCATAAAATAACCCCTCCCCAGAAGAGAAAGATAAAAATCAGTATCAGATCTAGATCCATAAATAATTGATGAAAATATGTCACCATTAGAAGAAGATCCAACACTTGCACAACATATCATGAAGTCTACTATGTAGGAGGAATAATTCCTTTCCCTTAAACTCACCATGATGGGGTCATCTTGTCTGAGTTCAGTAGACGAGAAACCATAGGTTGAGAAGGAAAAAGAACTAGAGACTCCAACAAAAGGCAGTTTTAAAGAGAAATAAAGAGGTGATATTAGAGAAAACAAAAATAGATAAGTAAATCAGCACTCAACCAGTTCTAGATACAAAACTCAAAATATATAGAAATACCAGAAAAAGAGGAAACTTTAACTCTGAGCAAGGGGTAACTCATACAAGCAACAAGTAATGAAGGTTGTCTCATGGTATTATAGGGGATTAGGATCATAAAAAATAATGAAGGAGGTGAAGTCATTAATCAGGAAAGTACGACCCTACGGTTCTCTTGCTCTAAGAGACAAAAATGGTGGATTAGGAGATCCTTAAAAAACAACATAAGATTATGAATGACAATGGGGAGATTTAACATTCAATGGTTGAATCAAACCCTCTCCTATTCCTTCTAGAGCTAAATGGATTGACATTGCACAATATTAAGGATTTCATTATCAGTTAATTATAGTATGCCATGTAAATTTTGTCTCTTAGTGGGTCAGTTTTATAAGGTATATACCTACAAAACCCTATTTTTTATTGTTGAGTTTGGAGTCCGTCCAAAAAAAATTATAATTTTGCTAAATAAGAAGGCTCAAGATTAAAAAATAAAATATAACTATGTACTACCTGATATATTTGTCGCGATCCAAATGTAAACTTATATATACATATAAAATTCTCATTATAGTTAAAAAAATATTTATTAAATAAAAAAATTATTTAAAAATAGAAAATAGATGCCTGTGACATTGTGACAATGACTACTAACATGTACTTCTTCATAGATTGGCTTCAACATCCTATGTTGTCTTTTCATCCCTAGACTACCCTTTCTTTTCTGATCCATTTCATAGCACCATTGAAATAATGCACATGGTTTGTCACATTTGATACAACCATTTTTCCACAATTTTTTTGATAATAGGAATTATTTTATTTTACAAGACAAGGATCGATGTCATTACGTCATGATATAAATAGATTTATGTTTTTAAACCAACATGTCTATGGCTTAATCTTGACTTCAATAGACTTGACCATGGGTGATTGGGTTCACTACGGAGGTCCTCACATGTGTCGGTTAACATTTTTAGAATCTGAGGGTGACTTTGATGCGCATTTGTGATTGAACAATGATGATATGGCCATGTAAATACTCCGCAAAGGAATTTGATTTTGCATATCATATGCGTTGGGATTTTTTTGTGTGAGGTCTATTTAATTGGAAGGCATTTTGTGGGAGAGAGTACTTGCTTTGTTTTTGGTGGTTGCAAGTGTGGAGCTAATTGTATTTTTCATTAACTGAAGAAATTATGTCAGGAGCAGCTCTCAGGCGTATATAGTCTTGTTCGGGATTGGACCACGAGACTTGTGCGGACCAAGCCTCCCCACCTAACCATTGGATGACAACCACCCTATTGGAGCCAACTCTACCTGCCACTATTGCAAATACCTCACCTTGAAAGTAAAACTATTTGTGAGATATTAAATGATGGTTTACATATCCAACATTTTTTTAACATTTTGCTATATTCATGCTTCAATACAATACATCCATTGGGTAGATGCATAAAATACATCAACAAATTGCTTAATAAGCTAAATACTTCAATACAATACATCCATTGGGTAGATGCATAGAATACCTCAAAAAACTGCTTAAAAAACTAACATTTTAGAATTTCACTTGTTGGAAATTATTAATAGTTAAGGGTTTTGATTCCTTTGCCACTCATACCTTGGACATTTCAGTTAATTCATGGTTTAAATGCAATTATAGACTAGATCTATGCACTAACTAAACCAACATTTTCATATATCGTTTTATTTCATGGATTAGTTAGTACAAGGTCAATGTTTCGAATCTAGTTTTATATTATGTTTCCCAAAATCTGCAATATATTTCTGCTTTAAACAAACGAACAAGCAAAATCGATGCCCAAAGGGTTGAATGACTTCTTAACTTAGCCCAAATGTTAATCTCTTTCCAATTGAAACTTTGTGCGGTTAAAGGGCTTGTTTTAGGATCAACATTTCCTTAGTAATATGCTCTATTCACTATAAGGAAAAGACCCTCTAGTAGAGGTTATAAAGGAGGTTTTTAGTGTTATAAAATTGGCCAAAATTTTCAAAAAAAAATTGTTACAACATCTATTTTTGGTAACAGAGGTTTTGATGGAGCTTCTAATGGAACTTCAACACAACAAAAAAAAACTGGGCGGCCGAAGGTTTTTACGCATTTTTTTCTCATCGGTGCGCACATAATGTGTGAATGCACGAGTGCATTTTACCCTGTACGCATCGGTACCATAAATATACCAAGCACCGGGATGGAAAACAAATTTCGGAAGCCCCGGGGTGTTTAGCAATGTCCCGGTCTGTGTCACCCACAAAGACGCACCAGGCCGATAGAAGGTGCACACACCGATGCCATTAAGGTGTAAAAACGCACTAGTTCATTTAGGTGTTAAAACACACTGAACCGTTAAGTTATAAAAATGCACCGACGTGTTAAAGGCAAACCATACCAGTACATGCAACACTTATCTGCCCGCTTGGGTGGTAGTCGTTGATAAAGCACACCAGCCATTCTAATTAGTATTGGTATTTGGTGCGGTTACCATAGGTCGTAGAAACACATCGGTGCGCAATATCATACAGATGCACCGACGCGCAGTAATTAACACACACTGGTGTTCATTTTCTATTTTTTAGAAACATCAACCTGTGACAGTGCAATTATTGTGATTTTTTAAAATACATTATTCATCAAAAGTCGACACATATCTTTATTCACATCAATTAAATTTTTATTAGTGAATTTGAATGAATTTGTTATATCATATCATCAGATTTCACATCTCTTCATTATAATATTTAATCATCCATATATTTAATCAGTGGTGTAACATTTCACAACGACAATGGAGAACACAATAGAATAAATTAAAACCTGTTTTATTATATATATGAATAACACACTCTTTGTCATACAAAATAAGACAGTTATTGGTATCTCTTTGTCTTTCAATTGGGAAAAAAAGTCCATTACATTAAACAAAATGTCTGATTTCACAGACAAATATTTCAAAAAATACAACGTCTTGCTTTGATATCCAAACATATTGATCATCATTCTTCGCTGGAATCGCCGTCACTGCTTGAGCTACTTCCACGACTTAGGTTATTTGGAGGAATGTTTTTTTCATTGTGTTGATTGTTTTCTTCTTCTTCAAATTCCATATACAAACATAAAAATAAAGTGTAATGAGTGTACATACATTGGTGAGAATAATGAAAATTGCAATATTAAATAATATACATCAATGTAAATCGAAAAGAAATGTACCATAGCAAGAATTGACTCGTGAACTATAAACATTCTTTCAAAACCAAATTTCATGCCATCTTTCAATAATTCATTTGTTGGTGCAGTGCCATACTTTGTTTCCTGCAAGTTTTATACCCCATAACAAATCATAGATTTAATATAAAAGATTTTTTTGTTCTATTAATTATAGACGGAGCTAAGTAAAACAAGATAAATGCTTACAAATTCCAAAATTAATTTATGATATACCAACATATACTGACAACCCATATTTAAACCACTGTCAATCAATTCTTCTGATGGTTCTTCTTTGAATGTTAACACCTGTTTGAAGACATTCAATGATGATTGTTGCAAAACAACTTAAAATATACAAAAATGAAATCTAGCTAAGTTGTTATAAGGAAGTAACAATTACTCACAAACATAGATATCAACCCTTTTCTTCCTTTTCATCTTGTTTTGTGTGCTGAATAGGTTCCATTTTTTCCTTTTTTGCAAGGAAATACTTGAAAATTAATATTTAACGCTAAATTGTTTATTTGTTGTACCTAAACGGAAAATTCAATGATTACATATTACATTTGAAGCACGTTGTTGTTGAGATGGCTCCTCGTGCGATGCAATTATGTCCATTTCTTTGACCATCTCCTTGTACACCTTTTTGGACATTCCTACTGGCATATTTACATATTTCTGATATCAACTCGTTCATCCTTGGAGATTTTCATAATCTTTTTGAAAATGTACATGACAATAAACTATTTAATTTTTATATTGATATATGAAAAGTAAATATAACAAAAGTGATATTTATAAATGATTGATTTGTAGAAATATATACATATAATTTTAGAAAAACATTTAATGGAATATTACTTTTTCAATCCTTCTCTTTGTTGTTGTACGTTTTTGCTATTAAAAGTTTGACATGTCTCATTGACCAATTCTCCGGAAACTCATCCTGTAGTTTAAATAAAATTTGGTTATTAGAATCGTTGGATCAATTTTTGTATTGTAAGTGGAAAGAACATCTATACATTCGTTCCACTAGATCCCTCAAAGTTTTGTAAAAGTTCCCCCCCCTTTCGTTAACCTCCAGCACCACTCCAGATGAGCTAAGGAGCAATTCATTTTCATTTTCATGTTCTATTTTTTTTCTTTTCTTAGAACGCCATTCCTTTTCTTCGCTGTTGGCCCTTGTAGAACATTAAACATATCTGAATTAATAGATTGTTTGAAACATGTTATCTAATATTTTTAAGTATATTATTAATGAAAATTAAAAAAAGAAACTCATATTGGATCAATAGTATTTTTTCATTCACCTGATTCATCCTTCTGCAATTTTTCCATCAAGATTTTACGCTCTTTTGGTCTTAGATCAGAAATAATCTTATCGAGCTTCATCATTTTGTGGCTTTGCATGATACACACTAAACAATACATATTAGTTAAATTTACATTCAGTTCAAAAATAATAATTTTTGTAAAGAATTTACAAAGAACTTGCCTTTTTTGCTTTTCTGTATGTGCTATCAGTATTTTTGTTACTTGAACTCTTGTCAGCCATTTCTTTATCAATATAAAACCTTTAGCATTCATTAATATATTTTATAAATAATCACATACTTTTCAGGTAAAAAAAAATAAAAAAATCAAGAAAACGGTGCGCCTTTCGCAACTTTCTCACTGAAAGCGGTGTGGTAGGTTCTTATAAACGCACCAAAAATATAGTAGAAACATCGTACGGTGCTCTTTGTCAACAAGGAGACCCAATGTGTTATATTAATACCGGAGCACCGATTAACATAAACATAAATTAATAAAAAACTATTTTAATCAAACATTGTTTTTTGTCAGTACGCGCTCGATGCGCTATACTACAATCGAGCACCAATGCGTTGTTTCAAATAGTGCGCACCAGTTAAAAAAAAAGTTGTTTAAAAAAAAGTTGTGCAAGGGCCGACAGGGATTGGGATCTGACTCTACAAGTGGTCCCGCGGGTTAGATGTCACACACACACACACACACACACACACACACACATATATATAGTAATAGAAACCCTATAAATCTAAAATGAAAAGCCCTAATTGTGAAGTCACATAAATAAGAAGAAGCAAGGGTTTAACGTAAGAATGGATTTTTTTTGTTTTGTTTTTTGTTTTGTTTTTTTTAATTAAATGTAAATAGGAATAGAGATTGTAAATGATTTTATTAGTAAAATGCACAGTAAAATTTAAAATTTATACTATGCATGTATTAAATCTAACAAAAATTGTAAAAAAACAATTATTACAGTAAAATTTAACAATTTTCCTATACTACAGGGTTTTTGTGTGAATCACCAGATGTTTCAAATTCTGATTCTCTGAATAGTGCTATTGTTAGAAAGTATTTTGCTGCTCCACAGTGCTCTTGTGCTCGCTTGCTCTAGGTATGTCTCTCGTGCAAATCCCTCCCTGAATGTTTTTTCAAAAATAATGAATAATGAAATAATGAATAGCTTTTACTATTTAAAGAATTTTTTTATTAAATTCGATTTCCGAAAATCATTTACCACCCATTTTCCTGATATTTGGTGTGTTTGTTAACTAACATCATCGGTGCGTCTGTTAATAAAACGACATGAGTGCGGTTAACAATACATTAACACCAATAACAATAAGTCCCTTTTTAAGGCACCAAAAATACTTTTAGGTATGTACACCAAAATTTATTGTTGATTTTGCTCAAATGCAGGGAGAAAATCTCATGATGATATCAAATGGAAAATTCTTCAAAATCAAACTCGTTCCACAATATTTCTTAAAGTCTATCGTGGAGTTCTCCCTATCCATCTCCAGACATAATTACTTCATATTTTACTTATATTTTCATTATCTAATTGAATTTAATTGTTTTATCCATGTCAATTAGCTGAATAAAATTAATGTATACAAATTTGCAGGTTCATGCAGATTCATAATCGAGTTCAGATGAACAAAATTTTCAAACAGTTCCAAAATGTCGGAAGCTCTTATTAGGAACAACATGCCACAAGGTGCAGTTGGTAGATGAAAATGGACAACTGCTTCACCCTGCCAATTGTAACATGACATCTTCTAGCCACAATCCTGGGACAATTATGGTAAAATAATTGTTTGGTATAATGTAATTATTTCAACGTCAAACCAATTAATCATGCATTGACGTGATTACTAATTGATATCATCAATTTTGTACTAATCATGTTCAAATATATTTTTTGAAATTATTAGGATTCTAGTGATGATGACCAACCTACCTACCATCTTCCGTTTCACCCCACGACAATGTCAAATCGAGAGAAGGCTGAATTAAGAGAAACACTCGAAGAGGAACGATACCAAGAATGGTTGAATCAACCACCTATTCAATTCCCACTATGTCGAGATTCACCAATTAGGAATGACTACAACAATATTAGTTCTTCAGAAGCTGGCAATGGAGGAAATCAATAGAGGTTGGTATGGATGATTACTTAAGGAATACGACTTCCCTGGAGACAATGTTGTTAGATGCATTCTAGAACAATGATCAGATAGGGGATGATGCTCATATCGCTGATACCTTTTTTGAAAGCATTAAATTTGTTTCCACCACCCCTCTCCTTGGACCTGGCGGTTAGTCAAAGTCTACCTAGTTGGGGACAACAATGTAACTATACAACTTTAAAGCAAAGTTTGGCTTGTCAAAAGCATGCTTCTCTGAAATTTTGAGGTAATTGAACATCAAGTCCCTTATATTTTGAGAAATATAATCACACAATCAACATTACAAATGATAAATTTTATGAACATTAATAATTATCAGCATTAATGTACATTTAATATTTTCAATGACCAACTACAGGTTATTCAAAGATAAGGTTCTTCCGAGTGATAATGTCTTTCCCGGTAGTTGCGAAGAGGAAAAGAAATTGTTGAAAATGTTGGGTCTTGAGTACATATCATATCATGCATGTCAAAATGATTGTATTCTATATAGAGGAGAATATGTAGACAAAGAGATATGTTTGAAATGTGGGCATGACGGGTATGATAAATAAAAAAGAAGGGTAAATCACGTGGTCCTCCTTTTAATATATTGAGGCACATGCCTATAATCCCAATGATTCAAAGGTTCTTTCATTGCAAATAATTAGCTATGTTGCAGGGATGGTATGCCTCACAAAAAAGTGAGTTGGGAGTTATGTGAATCCCAACAGATTCAATAGCCATGAAGCATATAGAGAATACATGGCTCGAAAAATTCAAGGATGAAGTACGAAGTCTACGACTCAGCATAGCCATGTATGATGTCAACTCATATTCCCTCGAGAACCCCAACTATTCTGTTTGGCCTGTAGTAGTGATAAATAACAATATCCCCCCATGGTTGTCCGTGGAGAATGAACATATTATGTTGGATCTCATAGTCCCTAGTAGAAGACAAGTGAAGAATATGGATGTCTAGTTACAACCACTGGTAGATGAATTGAAGGAATTATGGGATGGGATAAATGTATACGATGTATCAAGACCCGTCGCAATAGAGAGGTGTTTTACGTTGTATGGCATATGTGCTTACACGACACATGATTATCCAGGCTTAGGAGTTTGCTATGGTAAATTAAATGTTTATTGATTTGTTTATATACGTAAAAATATTCTTTCGCATATTAATTATTTAATTCGTTGTAATTGTTCTGATCTCCATGATATTCTTTAACGTGCCATGCATATTGTATACAATAATTTCACAGGTCTTGTAACAAAAGGGTATTATGGATTTAAATGTTGTGGAGCTTATCTAAAAGCTAGATGGTTCAACGACCTACGAAAGCCAGTGTATGACTGCTCCAGGGTATTCCTCCCAGAATAACACCCTTACAGAAGAGCAACATCCGCTTTCAATGGTAAACGAGAGAAAACCCAAAGGCCTGCAATAACGACACCAGCTGAATGGCTTAGAGAATATGAGAGAGAGAAGGAGAAGGAGTTCATAGAAATGTTCGATTCAAATGGGGAGCCTATGTTCGATGATCTAGAATTCTTCGACACCTATGTTGAGAAATTTCCCATTGGGATGAAAAGGAAATATATCTTTTATAACCTTCCATATTGGGAGAATCTTAAGATTACCCACTTATTAGATCCCATGCATATATTTAAAAATGTTTCATCTTCTTTATGGAGGCACATATCATCGAAACAAAGTGACAGATTCACTATTAGGAAAGATCTTATTACTTCAAAAACTAAAAATAAAAATTGACCAAGACTATTAGAAAGTACAGGATCAGAGGATGGTCCATCTAATTGGTATTTCAAATAAGGTGACGTCCCATGGATTTTTAAAAAAGACGATATTTCTTTGGAAAATGAAGTTATAATGGGTATGAGGGTGCCATCTTCATATGGGTCTTCACTACGACACTACTTCATCGTGGAAGACCATTTTTTGGAGCTGAAATCGCATGACCATTTGAATCTTCTAAGAGTACGTATAATGCCAAAAGCATGATTTTATTACTTGTTATATTAATAAATTTTATCCCATTTTATTACTTGTTATATTAATAAATTTTATCCCATGCAGGGATCATAAAACATAACTATTTTTGTATATTATTGCATGTGTTTATAACTTTACAGTGTCATTATCCTTTATTCGTGTGTGGGTGTATGAAACATGACTTCCCCCAAGACCTAGGACGTGCCATATCTAAATTATTTGCATTTGTACGTTAGATCGCGTCAAAGGAGATTCATGTGGCTAGCATTCCACAGTGGCGTCAAGAGATAGTTGAGATTGTTTGTATGTTTGAGAAGGAACTACCGATGAGGTTGAATTAGTTGGGGTGGTTTCTTGTCATTGGATGTTCTTCTTAGAGAGGCACATGAAGAACTTTAAAGGTTTTGTTCGACAAAGGGAAAAACCCGAGGGGTCTATGGTAGAGGGGTACATATCATATGAGTCTTTCTATTATCCCAGTGAGTACATCAAGAATATTGACAACAAACTAGGCGCGGTGATTTGGGATGATGAAAGGGATGAAGACAAAAGATATGGGGAGCTTCTCCAAACGAAAGGAAAAAGGTGGTTGATAAAGAGTAAGCAACTTATAATTTTTCAAATTTACACAAAGTAAATATTCACGTCGAACTTTGATATAATGTACATATATTTTGATCTCGTATGTACTATATGTTGGTTTGATTTCATCAGAGAATGCAAAAATTGAAGCAATCGATAAATTTGTTCTTTACAATTCCGACGCGACACAACCGTGGGTCGCATTGTACGAACAAAAGAGTATGAAATGGGATAGTGACAAGAAATAATTCAAACGGTTGAATGGTAGAAGTGTGCCTTATCCCAATCATTTAAAAGAAAATATGCCAATTATATGCCTCAATAGTTGGGTTGCTGACCAAGTAAGAGAGAAATACGGTGCAACTGGTCGTTACCCGGGTGCTGAAGAGGATGTGCTAAACATAGGGATTGGGTGCAACAACTTGGTAATAATATGTTTATGTACATTTTAAACTTAATAATGCACCTTTGAAATGTAGCATCTATATTTCATATTTTAACAATTGGGTTATTAGACACATGACACTATGATTTTTTAACTTTTTATAGGTGCATTTGTTCCCATCTATGTGGGCATATGGACATCATTTTCGCACTAAAAATGCTGATGTTGGACACAAGAATGTGGAGTGGAATTTTTACATAGTCTAGTATTTTCTAAAAATTTACAAAATCTAGAATCCTCTAAAAACTTCTTAAATTTAGCAAAATACATATATTATTATGATGCTTCTACGTTTGAAATTCCATCATGGCGCAACTTATTTTTCTTTTTTTATGGGGTCGGCCATGGTCCTCCTGACCGGACCACCCCCACCTTGACTTTTATTTGGATTGTTTTTGAATTTATGTGTTTCATTAAGCCCTTGATACACTAAGTTCTTTTCACAAATGAAAAAATCGTAATCTTTCATTAAATAGAAAAATTACATGTTACATTTTACAAGTATGCGATCCAGTGGCTGCAAATATAATGCTGACTTCATGTATAGTCAGTGATAGTACAAAAAATATCAGAGTGTTCTAGTAAACAAAGTAAGTTCGGTGCATAACTTACTAGTTAGAAGAAACCAAAAACGAAAAACTGTTATTTACAATGATGTGAAATATCTGCCGGAGTATAAAGTATCAAAAATATATAGGTACTTAATAGTTCCAAATTAAATAAAAAAAATTGCAGTCATGTGCCGACTGCATGCAAATCTCGTATTGCATCGATGAAGGGCCGATGGAAGTATCTGTACACCTGTGCTTCAATGTGTTCAGTGATGTGCCAATCACCCCAGTTTGGCTCCGCAACTTCTTTGCAAAGTTTTTCTGCCACTTTGTTCCTATTCCTGTAAATATGAGTGACAGAGATGGAATCAAATAATGATTTGAGATGATGAACCTCCCTCAGTAAAGCAAATAGTGTGTGCGAGTGACATTATGCAAGTGAGTTGGACCAGTTAACCACAATAAGGGAGTCGCCAAATATTTGAAGGGAGTTGCAGTTTTTTTCCCGGGCAAATATCAGAAGAAGTCTTAAACACTGAAGTTCGGCAAAGTTATTTGTACCCAGACCCAAGCCCATTTTGAGGTGATAATGATGTATCCCATTAAGATAGAGTATAGCGCCCCCCCCCCGCCCCCCCCACCACATCTCTATTGGTTGGCCGCGCCATCAAAATAGGCCCAAGGCCGAGAGTGATCAATAATTTCAGGAGTGTCATTGCGCACAGGTTGATGATTTTCATCTTCAGCTATTAGTCTATAGTAAGCCACGGTCAACAAACTGATACAATCAGTGCTCACCAATTTGTTTTCAAATATGTGCTTGTTCCTGTGAGTCCATATTTCCCAAGAAAAAAACAAAGGAAGGTTACGCATCTTTGTAGATGTAGCGTTCGACTGCCACCAAGTAGTCCAGGCATCCAAAATTGTAGATCCATGCCAGAGTTGTGAGCATCCCAGTTCATGTGTGACAAGCAGCCAGATGCGTTGTATAGTAGAGCAATCCAGGAATAGGTGCATAGCATCCTCCTCATGAGATAGGAAGTAACAGCATCTGGAGGGTCCTTGATAAGCACGTCGATGTAGATATTCCAAAGTGGGGAGGCAATCCTGAAGGATGCACCAGAATAGTAATCGAAATTTATGGGGAGTCTTTAATTTCCAGATTGTCTGCCACCACCAGAGCTTTTCTTGTGGTTCCTTGTAATGGAATAGAGTCAAATAACCAATTTTAGGAGTGTAGCTACCCTTTGGTGAGAGAGCCCAGATCAGTTGATCCTCTTGATCAGTCAGACGTATATGTGATGCTTGCAATGCTCTGATATATTGAGCCCAGTCACGCCGACCATCCTGAGGAATGTCCAAATCAGAAGCTGATAACCAGTGTTGTGATTGCCAATCCATCCGAGCTGGGTCAGAAATCTGCGCAAGGTATCGAATCCCCCTGAAAGCCAAATGCTTAGTGATCCAAATAGGTAAATTATAATGTTCTCCGCTACCAGCGCACGAGTCCGAGCCCACCCGAACAGAATCACCTGTACCAACTTGCCAAGAGAGGCCCTTTTGAATAAGAGGAGCAACCTTTGTGATTGCTTTCCATATAATGGAGGCACCGGGGGTAGGCAAGATGCTACCCCTAATCCAATCAAGCGTGTTCCTGGGAGTAATGTATTTTGCAATGATAACCTCTTTCCAAAGACTATGGCCAGAGACAAGGTGCCAGCATAATTTAGCCGCCAGAGTGGTCGAAAAGAGGTGTAAATCCTTGATACCCCAACCACCCCACTGTTTGGGTCTGCCGATTTTGTCCCAATAAATCCAAGCAAAGGTGTTGTCTTTTTCCTTGTTTCTCCACAAGAAATGTCTGCAGACTTTTTTAATGCGATCAGTGACTCCAATTGGAATCCAAGCCAGTTACATCCAGTAGACAGGTATAGCCTCAAGTACTGATTTGATTAAAACCAGTCGACCAGCCCTAGAGAGCCATCGGTGATACCAAACATTGATTCTTCGTTCCACTTTTGCAATTAGCCAGTTCCAGTCTTTGATCTGATAGTCATTAGGTTTTAGATGGAAGCCCAGATATTTTAGGCCATCAGCAAGATTGTGGAGAGTGAAAGAAAATAATGCCAAAGCATTATCCCGTTCCCGAGTAGTGCATCGAGTCATAATGATGGTGGACTTGTGGTTATTAGGTGCCATACCCGTCGCTTTGCAATTTTTTTGAAGAATAATCCCAAACTGAGTGGAATCCTGAAAAGAACCATCAAGAAATATAAGAACATCATCCACAAATAATAGGTACGTGAGGTGCATAATCTCATTGATATTGAGACCACGGAGAGCCCCATCCACTTTTTCCTGTTTGATAAGCACCGAGAGGCCCTCCATAACAAGGACAAGCAACAATGGGGAAAGGGGACACCCCTGACGCAAGCCCCTGCCCGCATGAAAGAAGTTCGATGCCGTGCCATTAATGAGAATACTGAAAGATGCATGACAAATACACCCCATAATCCAGTTGATAAAGGTAGGGGGAAAACCAGTTTGAATGAAGATGAAATGGAGATAGCTCCAATTAACTTGATCAAAAGCCTTTGCAAGGTCAATTTTAAGGATGGTAGCCTTGAGATTTTTGGATTTGATAGAGTGGAGGGCTTCTTGTGCCGAACCAATGGCTTCATGAATCTACCTGTGATGGAGAAAAGCAAATTTCTCTTTTGCAATGTGAGATGATAAGATGGGTTTGATGCAATTTGCAATGATTTTTGATATGATCTTGTAAATGCATTTGCAGAGGGATATGGGCTGGTAATCCTGAAAGGAGTTAGGGTGATCAATCTTAGGTATGAGGGCAATGAATGTTGAATTGAAACCATCATATATTTTCCCCTCTATGCGACTATCTTCAACAGCAAGTAGAATGTCATTGCCCATCAACTCAAAAAAGTGTAGGAAAAATTCAATGGGCCAGCCATCCGGTCCAGGGCTTTTATCTTTTTTAAACCATTTAAGTACTCCCTCAATCTCACCTTTTGTGACCGGAGCAATGAGGTCCTCTGCCAGATCTTGGTCCACAAAGCTGGGAAAAGCTCTGGTAATGTGCATAATCTCCAGAAGGTTACATTGTAAAGGGGCTCTGTATAAATTGGAGAAATATTGAATGCCCATATCCAGGAGTTGCGGATGAGTGCGAGCCACCATACCGTGCTGATCAGTAAGTTCCCAAATCGTGTTGCTATTCCTGCGACCATTTTCATGTTGTTGGAAAAATTTGGTATTCTCATCCCCAACCTGAAGCCAAATTGCTCTACTTTTGAGTCTCCAATCTGCTTATTTTTGGCACAGGAGATTGGTTTTGGTAGCTTTGAGGGAAATAAGATGCTCTTTTGAAACACTTGATTGGAAGCCCCTCAGATCAGAGCCATTAAGTTGGGCGAGCTCAAGATCAATCCTTTGCAGTTCCTCTCTCTCCTTTATTTTTTTTCCCCAATCCATTTAATTGTCAAGCCCTTTATGTGAGTTAGATTTTCATTTATCACTCTGTCCGACTCACGATCAGGTAGTTGATGACAATGCTTCCAAGCCCAAACCACCAAGCTGTGGTAGTCAGGATCGAGAAGCCATCTTGAGTTGAATTTAAAAGGTGGCCGGGCACACAGAGGGCCAATCTCGAATTCAAGAAAGACAGGTGAGTGATCCGAAATGCCACCGTGGCCCACCCATTGCCTAGCTTTGTTCAGGATCTGAAGTAAGGGCTGATTTATGAGGAACCAATCAAGTCTTCGAGCCAAAGTAGCCCCACCAGTTCTACGGTTCCTCCAGGTGGGCTGTAGCTTTGTCATCTAAATGTCAATAAGGTCGACTGATTCCAGTCTAGTGATGATAAATTCCGCCAGTGAATCCGGGACAGCTTGAATACCCCAGGATTCATAGATGCCCAGAGAAAAATTTAGGTCACCACCTATCATGGTGTGAGGGTGTTGAATGAGAGAGAAATTTAACAAGGAGTTCCAGAAAACCTCCCTATTTATACAAGGCCTGTAGATGTTTATCAGGGTGAAAGGGAGCTCGATGTTACCAAAGTTTATGTCCATACCAAGAACCCCATCCCTACTCCAACAATTGTTCATCTGGGATGTCTTATTATTAATGCCAATAGCACAACCACCGGATCTGCCCCGAGCATCCACAGTAATAAAATACCAGTTTGGTAGGAGTGAATTGAGTATGGAACAAACAGATGAGCCATCAGCCAGATTTTCCTGAAGGAAAAAATATCTAAACACTTTTGAGCAAGAAGATCTTTCAGAGCCAATCTCTTAATGGGGTTGGCTAATCCCCTGCAATTGAAAGTGAGACAAATCATGAGGTAACCGCACTCATGGGTCTTCTCGTTCTAAGAACCCGCATAATGGAGGATTGGGTGCTCGCAACAACCTCAAAATTTGCACATTTGATAGCCTTTGCCAACTCCGATGGTTTACCCCTAGATTTGGTCTATAGACAGCTCTGACCCGTGCCTATGCCAAGGCCTGCTAAGGGGAGTGATAGGGATACGGATCGAAGGAAATAGGAATGCCGAGCGGAAGATGAGTCGGTGTGTGAGGTGGAATCAATTGATAAGCCAGCAGAGGTGTGAGGAATGGTGGGAGATATGGAAGGTGGCGCGAGTGCAATAGTGCAACTAAGTGAAGGCAAACTAAAAGCAGAGTGATATGAAAATGAATACAAAATAGGAGTAAATTAATATTCAAAGAGTTAGGAGGAGGAGGGGTACTCGGAACTGTAGAGGCGTGGTGCATAGAAACCAGTGCTGTCGGAGTATGAGATCTCGCTTGAGTAATCGGCCATGAAGGAAACATTTGCATCGCCTCAGATTCAGGTGGCTTCTCCGACTCGTCAAGGGGTGTTACCGCAGACCCTTGAAAATGGAAAATAAATGGTTCTGTTTGAGTGGCTGCAGCAGAGGTCAGCTTGAGACTCAGCTTGACAATACCCAATCTTGGGCAATCTTTGAACAAATGCCCCATTTCGTGACACTTCCTGCACCTAAAAGGGACACCCTCGTAGTCTAGCATTTGTTGCCACATCATGCCCTCAAAGAACATATTGTAATTGTCATGCAGGCCATCCCGAGTGTCAAGGAAAATCAGAATACGAGCCACAACTTTATTTCCCATGATCAAATAGGAACGGTCATGATCAAGGTAGTGGCCAAAGTCTTCTTCGATGTTCCGGAAGGCGGTGTCATTCCATAACTGAACTAGTAAATTGGGGAGCCGCATCCAAATGGGACCAACCCATGCATTTTATTTGTTGGGATCAAAAAGCGATGACCAGCCCTTGAGGAGGACTGAGTGCATTTCAATATGCCAGTATTGCTTTAGGACCCAATCCAAATACGTCGGCATGGTGAAAGTGAGAGTAAACCAGCCAAGGGTAAGAAGTGAAACCGCCGGAAGGGTCTCCAGAATGCCCCCCCAAATCTCCCTGGTCCATTGCTGAAGCCGCGCAGTAGAATATTTCCTACCCCGAACTTTTCCAACCAGCATTGTGGCAGCAGTGTGCTCCAGATCTTCCATCCTCCGATCACGTCCGAAATTTGAGTTTCTACTGAACTTGTTCCTCGTCGTCTTATGCTTCTTGCCACGGTTTGAGCAATCCTTTATAGGGTCACCCGAGCCCTCCGAGTCAGACGATGGAAGTGGTTTATCACCCTCAGGGGCATCCGCAGGTATATTTACGAAAGCCCCCGATGCCGCAACCGGAATCCCCATATCAGCAGACGAGGAGGGACCAATACTGCTAATGTTAAGGTTCCCCAACGTCTGAGTCGTGGCACCAATATAGGACAACACCGCCTCCCCGAAAGGTGCCGATGACCCCAGGTCGACCACAGGTATGTAAGGTGTTCCCGGCGTTTGGAGACCCCAAAGAATGTTTATCGAAGGGGAGGGGGCCTCGAAAATGATGGGTTCAAAGCCTCCATAATTTGGAGATGAAGCCCCCTCCACGGAGACATGGTCTATCTGAGCAGATTCCGGAAGTATCGGCCCCGGGAACGTGTCAATCATATCCACCGCGGCCGCATCATATTTTTGTCCCCAGATGTCCACTCCCTCCAAAGGATCATCAGAATAGTCGACAAGCTCTTCATAGGTGCTCATAATGGCAGATCGGTAAACCCCACCAGATAAAATAATGGGGGCCCAGAACTGACCGACAGAAAAAAGATGTAGTAAACCCACCCCGAGGAACCCGTGCTCCTGCAAAAAATAATCACTCCCTGACCGCAGTGCACCAATCCACAGCAAATCGACCCCACAACCTACAAGGAGTCACATGAATCGCAGAAAATAACACATTAAAAGGCCCGATAAAAGAGGCCCCGACTGGGTGCGCGGCAAGTAGTGATCAACAACAATGGATATATGAAAAAAATCAAGGGAGAGACCAATAGGCTCAGTGCGTAGGTTAAAACGTGCAACGAGTTCATAGAGTAAAGAAGGAAAACCAAATCCATGGCATGATCGAAAACCAGGGGAGAAACGCCACCGCCATGACTAGGGTTTTTCTGACTGGTTAAACTTTCTGGGAAGCTATTCTTAAAAGAGTCAATCCAATACACTAAGTTCTTATAACCTCTAGTGTCTCCCTTTTGAGTTGGTGGCATTTTGAATTTCAAGGCAGAAATGGGCTTAGAAGTTGGTCTGAGAGCACTCTGCACTACTCTTAGTCTACCAACTCACACATCAACAAAGTGCCTCCTTTGCGCTCTGTCTTTCCTCTTGATCAAACTCCCTTTATTTGTGATTTGGTGTTTCTCCTCACAATTTGTCCTTCGTCCTTGTTCACCAATCCTTACTCTCCTTATCACTTCAACCTTTTGATAGTGAGATTGTGTCCATGCTCATATAGAGACCGAGGAGCATGAGAGGCTCCTCCTCTAGGGTGGAAGGGAGAACTTGCGCTTACCTTCATGCCATGAACGTTTCTAGGTGTTATCAAGCATAAATCCATGCTCCAATTCTAGAGGATATCGAGCATGTAGATGAGGAAGTTCATTACCATTATGAAGAATACAAAAATGAGGAAATTCTCACCTTGGTGGTTGAGAAGTTGTCGAAACGAGGTCACACACATGGGCTCCAAAACCAATATCTATGCACAATTAAATTATATTGGAACATGAAATCCTTCCTCAACAAGGTCTTACTAGAATTCAATGAGGTGAAAAGGGATATCCTTATACAAATTGATGAATTGTAATTGGAGTATCACAACTTGAGGCTCAAACAAATAGATATATCCCTTTGGTCGGATAGAATTAAAGCTCAGCTACATAAAGGCAAGGACCCTTCCTCACTAGGGACCACTACAAAACCTAGATATGTTTCTATATCCTCCAAAGTTCTCTTCATGGATTTTTGTTTGACTTATCTTGCTTTCATGTTGGTCATTTACAATTTATTTGTTAAGTTTTCTTATCCTTATTTTTTTGCTAGGCCTTAGATAGATACTATATATTTTCATATGGATATCATCATCTTAGAAAACCACTTCTATCACAAACTAATCTGGATTGGATAATTATATTGTTTTTCATCCATCTCGATGCATTTGGAGTGGAAAAAGTGGAGGAATTAGCGCAAATAACCGTTTTCATCGGCGAGACCCAGTTTGGAAAAATGAGGTCTGAAATCTTCTGGGAGCATTTTTAGGCATCAAACAATGTTTTTTAGGGTAAAAATTTGTTGCTATAGCATAACACCATTTCATGCTATTCTACACACATAGATATTTCCAACAATGCAAAAAGCATGTCAATCAGAGTCCGTATGCAAAAGTAATCCAACTCAGAAGTTGACCTTCTTGTTTTCACACCTATAGTTTAGGAGGATGCCTTGCCAGCCCCCATTATTCATGAAAAAGGGATAGCCACATGATTATGATGTAAAAGGCTCTAGAATATTATATATTTTAACTCTAGTTAAGAGTTGATGTAGTCAAAATTAACCACTAGTAGTCTATCAGGCTGTGTTATAATTATACCACTGAGAGGAAGAGGCAATCCATTCTTTCAAGATAATTTTGTTCCATAACTGAGCAAAGATAGATAAAAGAGATAGCAGGTAGAGCACACAGGGAAGATCTGTGAACTGTATTAGCCAATGGGCCACAAACATTACTTATTTGTACCTGTGACCATATTTCTAGACAAAGAAAGAGAGCGAAACGACCTCACCTTCTAGCTGGGTTTTCTCCTGAAAGGGTTTCCCAGAGAGCATATCTTGTGTCTTATGTGTGTGTCTAAGATTATTTTGTCATTTTATACTTTTTTTCATAATTTCCATTCACATGCATGCACTAATTACATTTAAATATATAAACATAGAATTCTAATAAAATTGTAATAGTGCAAAATTTTAGTATTTTAATATATTATTATCAAATATGTTGTGACGAACTGTCCAATGGAATATCCACGACAATTTATAGATCATTTGGTATCATAGAAGGTTTCTTTTGGTAATTTGTGGAGATTTTAGGGATCTACATCGACAGGGCTGAAAATCGTAAAACCCTAATCATGGGCGACGAATCTATAAATGAACCTCGTGATCCTGTAGAGGTGAGGTTTACGCGGGTGGAACAACAAGTCGCAGATATAAACCGTAATGTAAGCCTCCTCATGGCGGCCTTGAATAGCAAGTTGGGGATATTTGGAGAAGATGGGGGTTCAAATGCAGAGAACAAATAGGAACTATGATCAAAATATTGGGGAGAAATGAATGACAGGTCGAAGAAAGAACCCGAAAAAGATCAACCCAGTTTGAGTTCCATGAACCAATCACAATCTCTATTTAACATGGAATCAAAGGTCGATATCAATCTGTACCATGATGATTTTGATGCTCTAAAGCTGAGCCACTAGTTGCAACAACTAAAAGTTTATTTCAGTGCCCATCACATCGAGGAAGGGTAAAAGATCTCATTCGCACAACTAAAATTAGAGGTCCATGCACTGACTTGGTGGGAGAGCCACACGGAAACCATGAGGTTGGAGGGAGAACCTCTAGTGACTAAGTGGGAGGATTTAAAAACCCTCATTAAGTCAAATTTTTATCCCATTAGGTATGTGGAGGACCAGTGGATCCGATGGCATTACTTCAGGAAAAATCTAGGCCAAAGCGTGTAGGAGTACACCACAGAATTATGAAAGATGGCTATAGTGTTGGGTATCTCTCCAAAGAGCCCAGATGTATTCCTCAAGTATTTTGGGAGTCTATCTGTGCGAGAAAGTGATGTTGTTCAAGCCCAAATTGGTGGACAAGGCTTGTGTACAGGCACAATACCTGGATAAAATAGACCTTAAGAGAGCACACTCAAGTGGATTGAAGCAGAAGGAGCAAGAAGACGATTCTAAGGAGGGAAAGAAGAAGAAAAAAGGGGAAAAGATAAAAATACAACAACCAAAACACACCAGTGTAAAGATCCTAGCAACCATTGCAACCACTGCAACATTGATGAGCATACAAAGGAGAGCGTTGGAAGTTGCATCCAGAGCTAAACCTGAAGAACATGAAGACGAATCTCATGGCCACTGATTTGATCAAACAAGTTGAAAGCAACTCATATGTAAATGAGAAGATCATATGTACATCAGTGCAAAAGCAGGTGAATCTAAGTAGTCTTTAGCAATAGGAAGAGAAAGAAATGACCAAACTCTTCCATATAAAGATATAGGTCAAGAAGACAAAGATTGATGTTCTATTTGACTCATGATCACATTCAAATCTCATTGTAGCAGAGCTAGTCAAGAAGTTGGGGCTAGAAGTTCATGATCATCCAAACCCATATCCATTGGGATGGGTAAATAAGGATGCAAAGTTGAAGGTAACAGAACAATGCAAAATTAGATTTGGTAGCAATGTTGATTTTCTTGATGAAGTAGATCTAGATATGGTTCCCCTTGATGTATGTGGAGTCATGTTTGGGAGTCCTTTCATGTACATGCGTGATGAAATATTCATGCATAGAGCCAACCAATACCGGCTCATCAAGGATGGAAAATATTTCATCATCAACGCGCATAAAGACAAGTCAAAAATTTCACTGGTAAGTTCCAACCAAGCCAAGAAATTGATCAGTTCCAGCAAGAAGTATGATTTATTGTTTTTACGAGAAATTATATCTAAAGAGGAGCCAATAAGAGGCAAGGCATCCCTGGAGGAGTGTACTAAGAAACAAAAACAACAATTGGAGGATTTGTTACATGCATATAGGGATGTGTTCCAAGATCCTAAAGGTCTACCACCTAAGACAGAAGTGGAGCATGAGATCCAGATATTGTCGGATTCCCCCTTGCCGAAGATGGGGATGTATAGGCAGTCTGTTATAGAAGAAAGTGAGGTGAAGAAACAATTGTAGAAGTTGCTGGAATAGGGTGTCATTTGATCGAGTACATCACCATGTGGGTCACCCATCATCATTGTGCCAAAGAAGGATGGGACTTGGCGGATGTGCATAGATTACAGGGCGTTGAAAAACAAAACATAACTAATGACTAATAATTACTCTCTCATGTTAACATTCCCAGAGAGAGAACATTAACCCCTTCTAATGCATGAAATATTTTTGAGAAAACCCCTTTATTTCCTTAGGAGTAGTTTAAAATAACATTGGAGAGATATTGAGATGGCTTTGAGGATGTTTAATGCACAAAATTTTCTAATCCCATCGTCAAGTTGACACAAAATTTAACACTTTATTTACTCTACCTAATTTTCAAAGTTAAAAGGTTAAGAGTCTTACCCTTATTTATGGGCCTAAAGTTCATAGGTTTTAATAAAATATTGCACTAAGTCACAAAAGTTCCAACCACACTAGCCCATGGAAGTTGGAAAATTTAAGGAGCTCCTACCTTCGAAGTTGAAGGATTTATTTTAATAGTAACTCTGATACATCTAAAATATGTGAAAATGAAATATCGAGTTAACTTTGGATAATATAAATATTTAATCTAAGAAATAAAATAAGAATTTGTAAAAGTAGGTCAAAATGGGGTGGTAGCAGCTAGTAGGATCATCCTTGATCTCGTGAGAGAAAAAATCCATGTACCGTTTTTGACAAATGCAATGAGAATGAGGACCTTCACTATTATTGGTGAAATTTCAAGCATAATGATCAAACTTATGAACTTTAAGAAAAATTCCATCTAATAGAAATCTTTCTTGTCTCATTGTGAGAATTCAAAAAGTGGTCATTTGGTTCAAGAGGTTACCTTTTTTCAAGTTCTAACGACTCTCAATCAACATACTAGTGTCCTTGCAAATGAGGCCTCAAAACTAAATAAAGGAACCCTAAGAAAATGGGGATATATATGTATCAGCCATCCCATAAGTTTTATCCAAGGTTTATTACGAATGAAGATGTTATATATCCATGAACCAACACTTATGAATATAATGAAGATATGAAATTATATCAAGTAGACGAGAGATGCAAAGGGTGTACCTCTATGCCATCATTGCACATGCTAGTGGCGAAGATATGAAATTATATCAAGAAGGAGATGAGAAATGAAAAGGATGCACCTCTATGCCAACCTTGCACATGCTAGTGATTATTGCAGATTGACAATTTGAAGTGTGTTGTGGTGTAATTCAGGGTTTAGATGAGATAATGGCTCAATATGTAGGTGGCTTGTCTAGTGACGAAATATTGGTGGTGGTCATCTCTAGTTCAACTTGTTTTTTGGGTAAGAATTTCCAATCAAACCTTGTTGGTGCTTCATGGATATTGTTTAGAATATTGGGTGCTTTATTATGGTAATATATTTTGTTGCTTTGCTCTAGTGCTATGTTTTATTGCTAAGTGTTTGGGGCCTTAGGTACTTCCTAGGTAGTCTGTGGTTAGAGGTTTCATATGTTTTATGGGCTTTGTTCAACTCCAAGATTGGATTTATGGGCTTGTTGCCCATGACCTCCTTGCTCAACTATGTGGGTAGTCTCATTTCTAGATAATGGTGTAGCTTCCTTCTTAGGTTGACATCCCATTCTAGTTCGTTGCATATGTTTCTTGGGATAATCTAGGTTGGTTTTGGTTTTATGAAATTACTCTCTTGGATGTTTTTTAATTCTCTCCTTCCTAGGTTGACATCCCATTCTAGTTTGTTGCATCTATTTCTTGGGATAATTTAGGTTGGTTTTGGTTTTGGTTTTATGAAATTACTCTTTTGGATGTTTTTTAATTCTCTCCTAACTAGACAACAGAGGAATGTTATGGACATGGACTATGGGGAAGTCCAAGAGTTGTGCAAGGTGATTTGTAGGCATGAAGAGTTCATATACAACAAGAATTGCATAAATCTTCTTAGGTTGACCACTAAGGTTCATAAAAATGAACATGAACTCCAAGGTTGAATTTATGGGCTTGTTTCCCATGACTTCCTTGCTCTAATATGTGGGTAGTCTCATTTCTAGATAATGGTGTTGCTTCCTTCCTATGTTGACATCCTATTCTAGTTTGTTGCATCTATTTCTTGGGATAATATAGGTTGGTTTTGGTTTTGGTTTTGGTTTTATGAAATTACTCTCTTGGATGTTTTTTAATTCTCTCCTTCCTAGTTTGACATCCCATTCTAGTTTGTTGCATCTATTTCTTGGGATAATATAGGTTGGTTTTGTTTATGAAATTACTCTCTTGTATTTTTTTAATTCTCTCCTAACTAGGCAACAGAGGAAGGTTATGAACATGGTCTATGGGGAAGTCCAAGAGTTGTGCAAGGTGCTTTGTAGGCATGAAGAGTTCATATACAACAAGAATGGCATAAATCTTCTTAGGGTGACCACCGAGGTTCATAAAAATGAACATCAATTTATTTCCCAAAACGCATTGGTTATGGGCACTCATATTTAGCAAAAAAAGTAAATTCAAGTTCTCGAAGCTCAATGTTCTATCCTTACGAGCATGGTTTGCAATTTTGGTAAAGGCTCAAATTCATCATCCCCCAATTTTAAAATATTTGTAAATTCAACGCAAAAAGATCTTAAAGAAGAAGAAATAATATATCAAAACAACGAAAAATATGAACCTGGGTATCCACAAATCTCATCGCATCAACATTGTCCTTCCCATCAACAACATTGGACAAGATGAAAAGTTTTCAATAAATACATTTTTAAATTAATTTTCATATATATAAAACAATAGTTTACTCTCCAATAAGATTCAGATTCATCATGCTCCAATTTTAAAATCTATCTAAAATAAATACCAAAAAAAAAAAAACTTTAAAATGTGAACTTGGAAATGATCAGAGCTCATTAACATTGTACAAGATAAAAAAATAAAATAATAGCGGTTGAGTTGTGGAGAGCCCAGTTATAAATGTGTTGTACATAGGGGAGGATGATGCTTTGAATTGTAGATGCACATAATGTGTATAATCATCCTGTTGATGACCTCTGTCTGACCATCAGTTTGGGGATGGAAAGCTATGGACTTGGTGAGCTTGGTGTCCAACATTGATGAGAGGCTAGACCAAAATGTGCTGAGGAACCTGCTATCCCACGCTGATATGATAAACTGTGGGATCCCAAAGTGCACCCACACTCATTCAAAGAAGAGTTTAGCAGTGGCTTCTGTTGTGATATTCTTCTTGCAGGCCGACACAATGGCCATCTTTGAGAATCTGTCGACGGCCACGAAAACACAGTCGTTTCCATACTTAGTAGAAGGAAGGCCCAACATGTAATCAATGGAGATGGATTCCCAAGGTCGACTAGGGGTATGTAGTGGAGTATAGAGGCCTTACTTCTTAATGGTCGATTTGGCAATGGCGCAAGTAGTGCAGGATCTGATGTACTTCCTGACATCCTGTCGAAGGTTCGGCCAATAGAAATACTTTTGCAGCACTGCCACTATTTTCTCGACCCCGAAATGCCCAACGAATTGACTGTAGTGTGATTCCCATATCATCTTGGCATGCTCGCTTGAAGGAACACAAAGGTGTCCCAGGTGACATAGCAATGCATCTTGGAGGTGAAAATTTGGAAATTGCGTACCCCCCAAAAGTGCCTTGTATGTGTGATCGAATTCTGGATCGCTCTTGTAGAGAAGCGGCCAATCAGAAGTCTCGTGCCCGCAAGAGTTGAGAATGGTGGTTAGCGCCACAATTGGTGGTCGGCTAAGGCAGTCTGCAACATTATTGGTGCTACCCTTCTTGTACTTGATGTTCAAATGAAACTGTTGCAGATAGGTGGACCACTTCTGATGGCGATCGTTTTGCAACTTCCCTTGTGTCTGTATGAACTGCAGACGTTAGTGGTCTATGTGGATGATTGTTTCATTCCCCAAAATGTAATGCTTCCATTGTCGACAAACCTGCACAATGGAATACATTTCTTTTTCATAATTGGGATACTTGCGAACTGTGTCGGATAATGTCTCACTGTGATATGCCACTGGATGCCTCTTTTGAGTAAGAACTGCTCCAATAACATAGTCAAAGGCATATGTCTCGATCTCAAATCGTTGTTGCAAGTCTGGTAATGTGAGCACTGGGGCAGAACAAAGGAGATGTTTCAATTCTACGAATTCCTTCTGTTGAGATTCCGATCAAAATAATTTTGCTTTCGCTCCTCCCTTGGTGACTTGACTCAAGGGCCAAGTGATATGAGAGAATCCCAACACGAACCTGCGGTAGAAATTAGCAAGACCCAAAAAGCTGCGAAACTCTATTAGAGTGGTTGGGCTGGCCAATCCCAAATGACTTGGATCTTGGTTGGATCCACATGCACCCCCCTTTCATCAATAATGTATCCCATATATTGAACCCGGGTCATGCCAAAAGTGCACTTCTCCAAAATGTCACACAACTTGTGTTGCCGCAGTGTTTAGAGGACTTGTTGGATGTGGCGGAGGTGCTCTTCCCAAGTCTGGTTGAAGATTAGAATGTCATCTGAGTACACCACTACAAATGAGTTGGTGAATGGCCGCAAGATGTAGTCCATCAACCTCATGAAGGTTGCAGGAGCATTCGTCAACCCGAAAGGCATGACAAGCCATTCGAAAAGGTCCTCCTTGGCTTTGAAGGCACTCTTCCACACATCGGAGGATTTGATTGGTACTTGGCGATACACAGACTTCAAGTCGATCTTGCTGAAATATTTCACCCCTTTGAGTTGGTCCAGAAGGTCATCAATTCGTGGGATCAGGTATCTATTCCGGACAGTGATATTGTTTAGCGCCCGATAGCCAATACAGAGTCTCCAAGTCCCATCCCTCTTCTGTACCAACACGATCGGGCTCCCACAAGGCGATGAACTTGGCCGGATGTGACCTTTCTGTAGCAGCGCCTGAATCTGCCTCTTGATTTCATCATTCTCCAAAACAGAGCGCCGATAGATCGGTCCATTGGGTAATGGTGCACCTGGTGTCAGATCATTGGGATGCTTGACTTGACAGTGTAGAGGAACCCTTGTGGGTGAGGTGAAGATGTCCCCGTACTCCTCCACAATTTTGTCCACTTTTTGTTGTCATGCAGAGGAGCCCTCTAGGTCATGGCCACAGTCTTCTTCTTGCCCTGGGGGAGGATCATTAGGAAAACAAATTTTATGGTTTGGGAAATGAGCTTACTACATTGTTTTGCAGTAACCAAAGAAATAGCGGCAGGCGGTGGTAACTTTGGTATCCTATATAACTTATTTCCCAAAGTAACAATAGCAGCGCGAGGCCGGGACTCATACACAACATGTCGCTTCGACAAGTATGGTTGGCCTAATAATACATCAAAAACATCAAGAGGAGAAATGTCACATAATACCTCATCCGTGAAGGGCTTGATGCTATAGGGAAGGCGACACTGCTGGTTGACGCAGAGATCCTATCCTTGGTGAAGTCACCAAATGGTGTATCGCTGTCGGTGTGTTGTAGTTGGCAAGCCCAACCGCTTCACGATGTCTGCTGAAATGAGGTTCTTTTGGCTCCCATTGTCGGCAATGAACTGTAACGGGGAACCCTTTACCCACATCTGGGAGTGGAAGAGACGCTCCTCCTCCTCTGGATCTTCCGATCCTCCTTCTAGATATTCGCAGTGGCAACAGTGGCGTTGGAGTCCGCATCAATAATCTGTTTCCCTTTGTCATTCCCCTTGTCAAGTTCTGATTCAGGGTCGGAGCATGCATCCGATTCAGAAGCCCTCATCTTAGCCACCATTGACTGCTTGGCCCGACACTCACTTGTGTTGTGAGTGGAGCTCTTATGGAACTCACACCATTTTCTCGTGTCCTTCTTTGGCTTCACGGTGTTGTCCTTTACTTGTGGGTTTGGTAGGTTGTCTTGGGTCGCCATGCCTTGGCTTTGTCCTTTGTTTTGCGGTTTGGAGGCACCTTTCCCTTGCTTTTGATTCGCAGATCCAAAGTCTCGCTTCTTTTGTTTGAATTTCTGCTCAATCTTGGCAGCACACTGGTATGTCGTACCAAGCGAGGAGATGTCGAGGAACTCCATTTCCTCCTGAATGTATCTGTGCAAACAACTGCGATACTTTAGCACCAAATGTTTCTCCGAATATTCGATACCAAACTTTGTGCGCAGGGTATGGAACAGATTTGTTAGTTCATGCACATCTTGATCCCTTTGTTGCCGCAGCGTGGTCCATTGCATGTACTTGTCCTCATAGCTCCCCATGAGATAGTATTGTTCCTTGATGGCGTCTCGGAAAGAATTCCAAGTGGGTACGATTGAGAACAGAGAGGGTTATGTCTCGTCCTATTTCTCACAGTAGGTTTCCCACCAGTCCTTGACATGGGGGGTAGCTTTGAGGAGGGCAAAAATAATCTTCTCTTGGCTGGAAAAGTCATGAACTGAGAAATATCCTTCTAATAGATTCAACCATCTATCTACGACATCTGCATCTATTCGAACCTCAAATATGGGAATGTCAAATTTTACTTGTACCTTAAAGGGAGTCACACCTCCATAGTGGCTGTTGGATGCAGATGCGCCACCGGTGGGCAGTCATTGAAGGATTTGGGCAAAGTTATCCATCATTGCGTTCCTTTGTTTTTCGAGGGCCTCCTCGAATGATATTTTGATAGGATCTCCTGCTCCCTCATCTTTCTTTTCATCCCCCATGGGCAGCTGTCGGAGTTTGCGAGGCTAATCTTGCAAAGGTTCAACGAGATCAAACCCTAACTCCTTATACCCTGACCTCGTTGGGGACATGCAAAGAAGGATCGAGAAAAGCCAGACCTCTCTGATACCATTGATTCGGATTTATGCAGGAACGCAACAGAATACACATATAACCATAAATGCAAAGATGCAGCGGAAATAATACTTCATTTCATTAATATCAAAGAACTGAAATTTGCTTACAGACAAAATGGAAATAAACTAGCTAGGGCGCTAGTAGCTTATCTCTAAGAAGAGATGTGGCAGCTATTGGCCTCTGATACCACTGATTTCAACTGTGTTACAATGAGGCTCGTGGGCCTATTTATTATTTAAAAACAATGGAAAACCCTAAACATCCTAAACCCTAATCCTAGGAGATGAAGCGCCAAAACTATGGGCCTTGTTTGGGTAATTTGGTGTTTCAACTTCCCGGGGACGTAACTTTGGCATATGATTTTCGTTTGACACGCACCATACCTCGTTAGAAGGATCTATCCGAGGACTATAACTTTTGATGTGAGAAACATTCGTCCATGGACCCATGTTGCCCCTGGTTTTCCCAAAAAACATTGTTTAGGGCCGCAAAACGGCTCCGGAAGTTCAAGACCCGAAAAACTGCTAAAAATAGTAAGTTATGCCGAAACTGAAAAATTGAAAGAGACAATCGTGGGGCCCCAAGTGGAATAGGCGGATGGCCACCAATATCCACCTGGATCAATCAAGTAGACGAGAGATGCAAAGGGTGCACCTCTATGCCATCATTGCACATGCTAGTGGCGAAGATATGAAATTATATCAAGAAGGAGACGAGAGATGCAAAGGATGCACCTCTATGCCAACCTTGCACATGTTAGTGATTCCTGCGGATTGACAATTTGAAGCGCGTTGTGGTGTAATTCAGTGTTTAGATGAGATAATGGCTCAATATGTAGGTGGCTTGTCTAGTGACGAAATATTGGTGGTGGTCATCTCTAGTTCAACTTGTTTTTTGGGTAAGAATTTCCAATCAAACCTTGTTGGTGTTTCATGGATATTGTTTGGAATATTGGGTGCTTTATTATGGTAATATATTTTTTTGCTTTGATTTGGTGCTATGTTCTATTGCTAAGTGTTTGGGGCCTTGGGTACTTCCTAGGTAGTCTGTGGTTGGAGGTTCCATATGTTGTATGGGCTTTGTTCAACTCCAATATTGGATTTATGGGCTTGTTTCCCATGACCTCCTTCCTCAACTATGTGGGTAGTCTCATTTCTAGATAATGGTGTAGCTTCCTTCTTAGGTTGACATCCCATTCTAGTTTGTTGCATCTATTTCTTGTGATAATCTAGGTTGGTTTTGGTTTTATGAAATTACTCACTTGGATGTTTTTTAATTCTCTCCTTCCTAGGTTGACATCCCATTCTAGTTTGTTGCATCTATTTCTTGGGATAATCTAGGTTGGTTTTGGCTTTATGAAATTACTCTCTTAGATTTTTTTTTTTAATTCTATCCTAACTAGGCAACAAAGAAAGGTTATGAACATGGACTATAGAGAAGTCCAAGAGTTGTGCAAGGTACTTTGTAGGCATAAAGAATTCATATACAACAAGAATGGCATAAATTTTCTTAGAATGACCACCAAGGTTCATAAAAATGAACATCAATTTATTTCCCAAAACGCATTAGTTATGGGCACTCATGTTTAGCACCCAAAAAAAGAAAGGAGGAGTAAATTCAAATTCTCGAAACTCAATGTTAAATCCTTAGGAACATGGTTTGCAATTTTGGTAAAGGCTCAAATTCTTCGTCCTCCAATTTTAAAAAATGTGTAAATTCAACACAAAAAGATCTCAAAGAAGAAGAAATAACATATCAAAATAATGAGAAATATGAACCTGGGTATCCACAAATCTCATCGTATCAACATTGTCCTTCCTTCGTATATGTAAACCAATAATTTACTCTCCAACAAGATTCAGATTCAGATTCGTCATGTTTCAATTTTAAAATCTATCTAAAATCAATACCAAAAAATCTTTAAAAAAATACTTTAAAATGTGAACTTGGAAATGATCAGATCTCATTAACATTGTACAATATAAAAATATATATATAGCTTGTCTAAATTCATATTATCAAATCTCATTAACATTGTATTAGAGATAATAATAATAATAATAATAAAACTAGTAATTTGAATGTGATCTAATAATTAAGTAAGAATATGTATATCTTAAAACTTCTCAACACACAATTTTTTCATTAAAAAAAATATACTTTTAAAAATAAAATAAAAATTTCATATAAAATAAAAATATACTTCAAAAAATTAGTGATCGTCATTTTTCAGTTCTACTACTACATTCCTCCGTTATAGCTAAGTTAAGCTCAGAAAACGACATTGATTCTCCATTTCAGAAAATGTGTCCGACCTGCCGGATTCGAACCAGCGACCTACCTAAGTAAGTTAAGCTCAGAAAAAGACGTTGATTTTCCATTTCACAAAATGTGTCCGACCTGCCGGATTCGAACCAGCGACCTAAGAAAGTTAAGCTCAGGAAAAGACATTGATTCTCCATTCAAGAAAATGTATCAGACCTGCCGGATTCGAAACAGTGATATTCTAACTAAGTAAAGTTCAGAAAACGACATTGATTCTCCATTCAAGAAAATGTGTACGACCTGCCGGATTCGAACCAGCGACCTAAGTTAAGCTCAGAAAAAGACATTGATTCTCCATTCAAGAAAATGTGTCCGACCTGCCGGATTCGAACCAGCGACCTAAGTAAGTTTAGCTCAGAAAACGACATCGATTCTCGATTCAAGGAAAAGTGTCCGACCTGCCGGATTCGAACCAGCGACCTAAGGATTACATCGAGATATGGGATCCCACTACAGTCCTCCGCTCTACCAACTGAGCTAAGATCGGAAGACATTTAAAGTCTCCCGATCAAAAGCTAAAATCCTTCTTCGAATCATTTTTTTTTCGGCATCAAAAGAGTTTCTGCAGGAGGAGGCCGAATCAAATAGAAAAGGTTTGTAAGTTTATCACTCAAATATATTTTTCGACCTGCCGTATTCGACCCACGGACCTGACGATAATAAATCGGTAGAAAAATATTCATTGCAGTACAGAAAAGTAAGGTTGTGCTCTAAGCATTGAGTTTATTTGAATACAAATTATTGTTATGGTTTAAAAAGTGTATAGATTAAAAAAAATTGAGTTTAATTGTTTCATTGAAGGGGAAGCAAGCACATGGATGCGATATAATTGAATATTTGAATTGGATTGATTACATTGTCTATAATATGAATTTTTATGCTTATCTTATTTTGCATTCAATATTTCATTTCATTGTTTGTTGTTTTTATTATTATTTGTTTATGGCAATCTATTTAATTACACGTTGACAATTGTTTACATTTTGTCTTATAATCTCTATTCTTACTTGTCCACCTCAATTATTTTCACATTACTTGTTTACTTGGATTATCTTCACATTGTTATAATGTCAGCATTGTGACTTTCATAATAAACAAATCTACTAACTTAAGAATTTTATAAAGTTCTCACTTTTTTAGAGGTCACATTTAGTGGTTATATATATATATATTCGCCATAACTAAAATTACAATAATTTACAACCACCATATTAAAGTTACAAACAAAACCTTTAAAGTTGACCCCTAAAACGAAAATGGTGCTCACAATATCACTCCTTTCTTTCTTTATGGTTAAAATTACAACTTTGTTGAAATCATGATTTAGTCAAATAATATTGTTTTGAACAAAAAAAACCTTAAATTAATGCCCAAAACTAAAAGTGGTGTTGTCAATGACCCTTTTTTCTTCAAGGTTAGCATAACAACACATTCAAAACTATAATCTTGACATTTGGTATCATTGTAAACTAGAAACATGAAAGTATAACCTTGACAATTAATACCATGACATTAGAAGAAGTCATTTGTTTTTCTAAACTTAAAATTACAATACTTTTGAAATTCTTGCCTAAAATTTATATTTTTGTTTGTTTGTTAGTTTATGTGAGTCCTGAAATGATTGGTACGACTAACTTGCGGCTTGAGTAGCCGACCCAAGTGCATCTAAGCCATCAAAATCACCCAGGGACCACATCTAGCATGCATCATACCAACACTTACCATGGTTGGATTTTTACCCATGGAGTTTCGAACTAGTGACTTTTACACCATAGAGTGCCTTAACAAAACTTCCATCACCATCTACTCTATGCCACGTAAATTATTGCTTAAAATTTAATATTATTACAAAAAAATAGAAATTAATTAATTAATTAAAAAACAAATGATATATATATATATATATATAACTTAATTTTAAATGAACATTTATAGTGACTTTAAAAAGTTAAAAAATACATAAAATAAAATAAATATTAAAAAATACATAAAGCTAAAAAAATTAAAGAAAATATTTTTTTTCAAAGAACCAAATAAAAATAAAGTATAAAATTGAAAACTAATATATTGAAATTTATAAAAACGTAATTTAAAAATCAAAATGAAAAGTGGGAAATGCCCCTATGTTGTGGCTACTCAAGTCACAGGTTAGGTGTGCCAATCATCTTGGAACTCACATTACCTAACAAACAAAAAATTAAAAGTGAGAAATAGAGAGAGAGGACATGTGAAGAGCTACGAATCACATTTCACTTGAATTTGCAAGTGAACAAGTGAAATGGGGATGAAGCATTCATTTTGCTTGAATTTTTAAAATTTTAGTTTTCAAGTGAACAAGTGAGATTGGGGGTGGAGAGCATACATTTCACTTGAATTTTCAAGTGAAACAAGGGTGCAATGTTCGACATCAATCACATTCATTTGAAAATTCAAGTGAAATAAGATGTTATACAACATTTTCTCTTTCTACAATAGACTTCAAGTGAAACAGAGGATGTCGGGCGTCATCCCCTCCTCGTGTGCAACCTATCACATCAATGACACCGACAGAGACACCACATGTCGACAATAAAACTCTAAAAGAATTGTAGAAATTCCTTGTAGATTCAAACTGCTAATTGTAATTTACTAAAACAATAGACTTGAATCTACTCTACTCATCAGCGGAAACAATTAAACGATCGTGAAATCACGAAGCATACACGAGAAAGAATTCAATCAACACATTACACAATGATTTTCTGTGGAAATACACAACTAAAAACCCCTGCTAACTGTATATTGCATTAGTGAGAAAATATGAGAAGATTACACTGCTTTTCTCAAGCCCGAGCAACCTCTTCACTATCTCTATCTATCTTATTTCCTCCTAGACTGAATTTGGCCAACACTTAGCCAAATTCCTAGCCTTTTAAGCTCCTACTTCCTTACGTTGTTCAATGAGGAATTAGGCCCCTATATAATAGGAATTTTCATCCATTGGATTGAGTAGTTCCTTTACGCTCTTCCTCTGATTGCATGCACTACATGTACAATTCGGATAATTATACAATTGATAGTACACTTCCCTCGAACTCCAATCTCAACTGGGTAACTCGTAGATCACACATGCATGAGTTATTTATGGCTTATTTATCAGTTAACTGGTTGATCACTGAAGCTGCACTCCATTACTAGACCTCCCACTAGTTCCTTCAACAGTTGGAACTAGTTTAACTGACTTTAACTCAGTTTAACTGAATTAATTAATTACAACTTAAAATAAACTCAACCAGGGCTCCTAAAAAGTAGGAACCACTCTACATGACTCAAGCTAGGCCCTCAACTTGAATTAAATGAACCAACTAAGTCAACTAACTTAGTTAACACATTCGTGTTGTCTTATGATGTGGAATTACAATTTTCTCCTAATTTAATTCAAGGGAAAAATAAATTAAGGTTTTTTTATTGCCATTTTCAATAAGCATTGTTGGCACTAGAAGCCAAGAGGGCCTTTTTTTAATTTTGTATTATTTATAATCATCTTTAATTTATTTTTTTGGGTTATTTACATTTTTTTAATTTGTAATATATTTTTCCTTGATGGGAGTGAGAATAGGCCTGAGGGATCTAGTGGGACCCGAGCCATCATCGCAACAATCATGACGTGGAGAATTGAATGGATCCACCCCCACGCATGAAAATGAATGCAGAGTCATCAAGTTTAGAATATGGTGTTTATTGTAGTTCTAAGTATGGTAAGGAGAAACTACTGGTATAGTCCCAAATCGACAATTTCCAATTTGGATCGGAAGACATCCCTGAGGTTGGCCCAACATTATTGCATGGTGGTTAAAAGGAAAAAGATAAGCTACATGCAGAAGTTTACTAACACGAAAGGGGCAACAAATTTTTGGTTCAGTGCTCACTTACTCTCTTGTGGGTATGTTCATTACAATTTTTCTGTAACCCCTTCTAGCCAATCCCTGTTTGAAGCCTTTCAAAAATTGGATTTACTCTCGGTATTATTATGTACTTATTGAAAAGCTTATTTATTTGGTATATTTCTTGGAATAGTATGGGATCCAACCTTTGTATGTGTGAATTCCTCTATGTTTTAAGTTGGGCATGGAAATGACAGGTCTGTCACTATATTCATACTCTTCTCGTACTAGAAACTTGTTTTGGTAACAAGCACAATATGAATTCAAAGCTTACCATAGTTAGTGATGTTATTTATATTGAGCATTTTTATGGGTTGGTGGATTCCCCTCACTATGAAAAGAGGAATCGTCAGCATAGACTCGACATTTTCTTGAGCGACGTTGTCCTGGTTGTAGAGCCTAGTACTATAGTTCCATTAGAGAAGAAAACATTTATGCAAAATTTATCAAATTAACTAGATTTACATGGTTTTCCTGTTTGATGTCGATCCTTGGATGACGTTGCTTCGTGGAAAATCTGAGTCTTATGCTTTCGTTATCAAACCAACCAATTCCTTCCTGCATATATAGGATCAACCTCTCCCATTCCTAGACGTAGAATACTTCGAGATCGAAGTCTTCTAGCCCCCATTCCTAAAACTCCAAGAACAATTATCAAGTTTCTAAGTTTTCCATTGAGTCCAAATCCCAGGATCGTCCCTCAGACTAGTTCCCTCACAATCTCTTGTAATCCTACTTTTCTTCTACCTCCAATCCATGAACAAAAAAACCCCCTTGAATTTACCCGATTCACCTTCTTTATATCAAAGAGATTTCTTCCTCCTTATGCCAACTCCTCACTGCTTCTGCATAAACAATTTGTTAAACTCCCTTTGGTTGTTGGTCCTCTGCCTTTGATATTAAAAGGATTTTATTATATATATATATATATTATTCGATCACCAACCATTTGATGAGTTCATAATGGCTTTATTGATTTTATGTGGTCGCCCTTCTTTAGGGTTAAAAAAATATATTTATAATCATAAAATCGGATTTGGTTGATTGAGTCAGTTCTCAAGTTTCGTTTAAATGAGCTTTTAAAATAGGTTTGTTAATTAATGAAATTATTAATTTTAATATTACTTTAGTATACCCATTAGATTTATTATTGAATTCTAAACTTAATATATTTTTTTACATTTTTGATAGTTAGGTATTTAATTTAGTATTAAATCATTTACCTATGTTTAAACATTGTTTATAAGCAATTAGTATGTATACTAGTGTAGTGCACATGATGCATGCATATGTAGCTATCATATTCATGCCTTGTATGCATGCTAATAATCATATTCTTCCCGTAATTCGAGATGAGTCATTACATACTCCCCTCCTTCAGAAAAATTTGTCCTAAAGTTAGGGTTTATATGGTATATGAATAATTACCTTAGTGATTAATCTAGTCATGTAAGGGTTGCAACCCTTAATTGAATTCTCATTTATAATGTGAGGACACTTATTTTTTTTGTTTTTTGAACATTCATTAGTTACACCTTAGTAATCATACCCTTCCCCAACAAATTTCCCAAGCTATTCTAGAATCATCCTATCCTTCCTAATCTCTTTTTCCCCCATCCTATCCGTCCTCTACTAGAACATGCCATGGAATTAGCTATACTGACCTAACCATCCATAAAACCCAAAGGGTGGGAGCATCAACTACACTGACCTAAATTCCACAATAGGAATTTGGCAATCATGACCACATGTCTAGGGGAGCACGAATCACACCATATTACAATGACTCCAGGTTTTGGAGGATAAATAGTGTGTAGAAATTATGGTGTAGATTTTCAACTGCCTATGAAATTTTAATCAAAATCACAATAAAAAAACCTACTCTACCGCTCTGTGGAATTCAATTCACAATTACAACATCAATAAAAAATATGAAATGAGAAATAATACACATACACAAAATATTTTTTTCAAGGAAAGACATCTGCTAAAAACCCCAATGCATGCTTGCATTAATATGATGAATAAAGATGTATTGCAATTTATTTTCTCAACTAATCTCAACCTGCAAGTGAATAACCTATCTCTCTGCTCACTGAGAAAATCTAATCCAAAGTTAGTCAATTTATGCCTCTGCTTGAGCCCCTATTTCCATGCGCAATTCCTTGAGAAATTAGGACCCTATTATTTAGGAAATTCCTCCAAAATGATTGTGCAATTCCCAAGGTTGATCATCTGACTGCATGAAACACCTCTACACTCAAGACTAGTCTACAACCGTTGTTACACTACCTTGTAATCTCCACCACAACCTGGGAATTCGAATTCTATGCATGCACTAGCTATTTTGGGTTGATTGATCAATTAACTGGATGATCATTAAGTTAGATTTAAGTCCCACTGCATAACTGGCCTTCAACTAATTCCTCCAACAATTAGAAGTAGTTTAACTGAAAACAAATTGAAATAACTGACCTTAATTGCTATAAAATAGAAATCACACATGCTTAACTGAACTCTAACTCCTCTAACTTAAATTTACTGAGATAACTTAGTGACAAGAGAAATGTTACCTCAATTAACTACATCCAAGTTTTTTGCTGATGTGGAAATTCTAATTTTCTCAATTTAATCAAGGCAAAATCATTTTGAGAATTTCTTGCTGCATTTTTCAACACTCCTTCTCAGCAATAAAGGGATTATCAACCGCCCCTATCTTGCACCTATGGAACTCGAACTTTCCTCTTGAAAAGGCCTTTGTCAAAATGTCAACATCTTGTTCCTCTTTCATAATGTATTGTAGCAACATTATCCTCCTCTACACACAGTCACGTAAATGGTGATACCATATATCTATATGCTTAGATTGATCGTGACATATAGGATTATTATGGAGCTTGATGCAAATTTTATGATCACAGTAGATCACAGTTGGATCCATCATCTGACCAAACAATCCTACAGGTATATTTCTCATCCAGATCGCCTCACATGTTTCTTGACTTGCAACCATGTATTTTTCTTTTGTCGAACTAAGCGCCACAAATATTTGCTTCTTGTTGTACTAGGAAACAATTGTAGACCCAACACTAAAAATTACACCTGATGGAATCCTTGCCCAATATTTATTTGTGAAGACACAAAACTTCGCTCCCTTTTTCTGTCTATACCATAGTCCAAACTGGATAGTGTTTATGAGGTACTGTAAAACATGCTTAGCTACCTTCAAAATGTTGGAAATAATGAGAGGGGGGTGAATCAATATTTATTTTCAATTGCTAATTTTACTAGTTAGATCACTTATATTTAGAAGACAATATGAACAATAAGAATAAATGCTTTTACTAATTTCTTCTTTACAATAAATCAAGTACAATATATGTATGGTTCCAACCCTAGATGAAGACAACAATCTTCAATTTCCCATGCTCCAACCTGTATTTTCCAAGCACCGACTTGGACTTCCAAGGCTCCAACCTTGTCAATTCTGAGGCACCAACCTCAAGGGCTCTAACCCTATATCTGGTACAAGCTCCAACCTAGTCTCTTGAGGACTCCTATCCTTTAGGGCTCCAACCCTATCTTCCAAGGCACCAACCTTGTCAATTCTGAGGCACCAACCCTATAGCTTCAATTCGTCAAGATATATTTGGTTATACTTCACGGCTCCCAATGTCTTATTCAACAAGCCCTGACAATCTTTAGTTTTACCCTCACTTAGTCTCCATGTTACTTCATCAATGACAACCTTTTCCTTCTCATGAAGGTGTCACCACTGATTTTCATCATACCCAAACACAAATCTCCAAGGTTACCTCATGATGACATCAACGATGCATCATGATCTTCAACTTTATCTCCAAGACCAGCTTCTACAAGTCTTCCAAATATCTTCAAGTAATTCCTCAAGGTGTCTTCAATAGGCTTCTCCAAGAGTGTCTCCAATAGGCTTCTCCAAGAGTGTCTTCAATAGGCCTGCATACTACTTCTCACAATGTCCTCCAATCGCTTCAAAGACTTACTTACTTCAAAACATCATCCAAATGTCTTCAACCATTGCTACAATAAATTTCTCCACAAATTGTTCCAAGGATCTACTCTAACAAATGCCCAACAATTATTTGATAAGATTGTTACAAAAAAACTTTAGAATTGGTTCAAAAGTCTACTACAACATTCTTCAAAGGTTTCTCAAAGGAATATCAAGTTTGTGAGCAAGGGAGATGGAATTTTAAAATTTTTCCAAGTCTACTCTACAATTGTGTCCTTTTCAAAGTATTTTCAGTTCTCCACAGTAGGTTTACCGTAGAATTTTGTTGTCTAGCATAGAGATGAGTTTGCTACAGTTTCAAACCTCCTGATCACTGTTCAATGTTCCAAGTTCTTCATTGCTCAAATATCCATGCTTATCACTATTTCAAATCTTCAAAATGTTCACACCTCCAATGTTCTTCACTGTTCACCACAGGTCTTGTGCCTTTACACAAGTTTGAGATGAGGTGATTTGAGCTTGTGACTGCCAATCCGGACTAGAATGCAACAACTATTTCAAGCTCCCACAGATGATTGAACACACCGAGATTATAATGTCCGAGCCTCTATCCACAATTATCTGAGTTTGTCCAAACGTCACTGTCTTGGAGTCTGCACTTCTCTGGAGATCTGAAGTTTTATAGGCAGTTGTCCAAGCTTCTCACAAAATTTCAATGATTCGAGCCTCCAAACAATAGTCCAAGCTTAAGAGATAATGGGAAGCTACAGGTGACTATCCAAGTTTCACAAGCACAGATCCTGAGACCACCACAGAAGGTTAACCACAGATTTAGTCACAAGTTCGAGGCTCAAGAAATAACCTTCCACAAGGCTGCAATCTGAGTTCCTGCACCGCAGATCCGAGCTTAACTCACTTGTTCTTGGAGGCATGTTAACTATTAGGGCAGCTATCTGAGATCTGAAAATTCTAGACTATTCCAGCAGTCTTTCATGTTCGAGAGTTGTATGCTTCTTATCTATCCTCCACTGGTTTAAGCCTCTAACAAGTCTGAGATTATCCACAGAAGTACGAGCTACCACAGGTCTGTGGTATACTCAATCAATTAATTCAAAAACAAAATTAGCCCAACAATGATCTTCCTTGTCTCCTCGACTTCTTTCTTCTTTTGTGCTTCTGAACCTTATCTCTGAAATCTTCATAGAAAATTGATGCCAAAAATGAATTTCAGACTGTGTATATATAGTCTTTATTGTGATGAAAAACGAAGAACACGTCACTACTATGTAGGCCGACTTGAGAGGTTAGGACAGGTCGGCTCCAAAAAAAATAATTATTGCACAACTTCAAAAATCAATATCTTTCTAACCCCGGGGAGTTTTGGGGCATATGAGGGCTCGTTGGAAAGAGGAAGGAGTCCTCCTTAATATGGTGAAGGAGCCATTTTGAAATGATGTCTTCAGGGTGTCAAAAAATAATTTTCTTTATGACTGTTTGGAATTTTTTAGTGCAGAAGGTGATTAGGACAGCAAGAGGTCATTACTGTTTTCTCTATTGTCAAGTAATATTAAGGCCTAGATCATCAAGTGCATCAAGTGCATGCAAAATTAGATCAATTAATTCTTAGGACTCCCTTCATTAGTGGTTTGACTTCTTCATTGATGGTATCTAATCAACCAAGATTCATGACATCATCATCTGGAACCAAGCATCTCAAGAATATTGACGTCTCAGTCAATGCCACATTGACATCAATGATAACCTTGATTAACAATCTCCCCCTTTGTCATTGATGGTAATATTCTCGCCCTTCTAATTTCTCTCCCCCTTTGACATCAATGGAAAATGGGGTTCCCAAATACTCCCTCTGTCAAGTTGCTTCTTTTCTTCATGAATTGTAGTCCTTCTGGTCGCTTTTGAACACAAAACTTCTCCCTACAAGGTAGTGTCTTTGTATATTCAAATCTAGCACTCCAATGGCCAACTCTAAGTCATGTGTGGCATATAGTTCATCATGAGGTTTTAAATTCCTTGAGGTATACGTTATTACTCCCTTGTATTGCATTAATACTACACCTAATCCTTTCTTAGATGCTTCGACACATATAGTAAAGTCCTTGTCTATGTTAGTACTTGGAAGATCGGTGCATTGGTCAAAAATATTTTAAGCTCAATGAGTGCAGTGTCACATCCTCGATCCACTCACACCTAACTCATTTATGTTGGAGGGTTGTGATAGGCTTTGCAACTTTCAAAAACCATTCTACAAACATTTGATAATATCTTTCTAAAACCACAAAACTATGCACTTCATGTGCATTTTTTGGTATCGTTAAATCCATGATTGCTTGTACCTTCTCAGGATATACTAAGATCCCTTCACTAGTGTTATCACTCGAATAATTATTAAGTTGTGAGATTTTTTATTTTTAGTCAAAGAACATTAGAGGTAACCACAAACCAAATTTTAAACTCTAGGATCTAGCCTTCCTAGGGTTCAGAGAGGGCTCTGTCTATAATATTTAACTGTGTTTTAACTATATGATATTAGTCTAGTTATGATGTGAAAATTGGTTTGGTTTCGTTTGGTGAGAAAAAATCACTTAATGAGATTGATAGTGATAGATCTGTTTGTCCATTGGGCTAAGGATTCAAATGTCAAGCAGACAGGACTAGGATCAAGGTAAAAAAGTCAAATATTTTTAGGGCAAGATAGACAAGTCATTGAAGATCGTGGAAGGCTGATTGGTGAAGTGATTTGATCAGGATAAAGAGAAACCAATGATTCTTTTATCTGTATAAGGAAAGAGTAGACAGAGGTCATTCGAAAGAGGGAGCAATTAAGAATTCCCTACTCTGGAAATCAGAACAAAACATAGAAATGATAACTAGTTAAAGAGAGGGTGTTTTTAAAAATTTCTGTAAAAATATTCTTAGTCCATCATTCAAATTTAGAACACATATATGGATGCATGTAAAACATAAGAAGATTAAAAAATGACATTAGAAAGTACTTCACTTCAATGGCTCATCACATGAATCCTGAAATATAATGCTAGATGATTTGATCCAGTTTGCTACTTGAACTTGCTACAAAAAGCCTTCAGGTACAAAAATATTGACTATAGAAATCTTCAGCAATTTATTCCACAATAATACTTCAAAAGATGAAGTATATATACAAAAATGTTTACAAAATATCCTAAAATACTCATAGGATTTTTCTAAGAAAATAAAATATCTTTTACAACAATATAGTGACAGTTGCTTAACAACTTAGCAAGTTGTCCTATTTATCCAAATAAAATAGAATTGTTGTTTTGTATTAGGTGTAGCTGGCTGCTTTTTTATCTCCAACGTTGGCAAAAGATATTTCAAATCTGTTTTGAAATATTTTCTTCTTATCTGATACTCTTTCATTTGATACTCTTTAACTATGATACACTTTAATCACTGTTTAAATTGCTTTACTGCTGTAATTTTTGTTTTGACTATGTAAAATCAGCAAATTGTTTTTATCCTCTTCTTTGCAATTTGACTTTTACAACAAGTCAGTGAGTGATTCCCAAGATTCTTCATCAGGAATTTTTATCTTTTTCAGCTTCCTAAAGTTCTCATCAGCCTCAGTGTACCTAGAAAATGTTGGTTTTATAACAAATAGGTGTTTTATCTCATGCTGTAGATAAAACAAGTCTTCAAAATTTTTATGTAAAACCTTTCCTGTAGGAATTCCTTGTCCTTCTGTTTTGTCTACCTACTCTTTTGCATGATCTATTATCTTCTTGTTGTAGTCCTCTTGTGGCATGAGTTTATCATTAATAACCAGGATGTTTGGCAAACCTCTTTGCCTCAAGATCTCAAATTTAACCATAAATTTAGTTATGCCTATATTCACGTTTTCACACTTTTCTTCTCGTCACTTCATCAAATTATTCTTTGAAATTACTTTTCTTATTTCAAGGATTGTCTCTGTTCTGTCAGTAATTTCTATCTCCTCTAATTCTTTCTTGTTATTACTGTTGAGAAATTTGATTAATTGTAGGGCCTATTCAAGTTTGGCACCTAGTTCCACCTTTGTTTTATGAATTTCTTCTTGATCTGCCTTTAGTAAATACTTTTGCTCATAAATTACCTGTATTGGTGGCCAAAAATCATTGATGGATTCAATGATTTTGGTCCATAGTTGATTCTTCACATAAGACATTGGCTCTTCAAGGTTAAATCCTTTTGCATATTCTTCAATTCAACATTTAACCTATTAGCCCTTTGTTCCTGAGTTTTAGCATTAATTTGGGCTAGCTTCTTTGTGCCTTCTAAATTTTCAATCACTTTCTTCAATCTATTGATTTCATTGGTTTGAAGTGACATTTCCTCCATGGCTTTGATGAGCTTGCTGGCTTCATCTATTGGTTGCATTGTTGATGTAGATGACTCTGTAGCTGAGGTAGTAGAAGATGTCACTGGTACTACTATGGCCAGTGGTACTTTTGGTGCCAACTCTTCTGCCAGAGTTGAAGGCATAACTGTAGTTGCCATAGGAATTACTACATGAACTTCTTGTGCTTTTGCAGTTTCTCTTTCATGGACAAGATTGTCCATTTGGATTTCCATTTCTTTTATTTTTGTTGTCAATTTTAAAATCAAGTTCATCATATCATATTTCTGGCTTGCCTCTTGTACAATTTCTTTGGCTTGTGGATGTTCTGTTGGTGGAAGCTTGAGTTGTTTTCAAAGTGTTGCAATGTCAGCATTATTTTTCTTTACCAACTCTTGTACACCTTTGACATTGGCCGGATCATATCCTATTTGAATAACCAACTCTTCTAAAGACTTAATCCTAATATCTTTAGCATATGAGTAAGCCTTTTCAACTTTCATTTGATCTCTCATATTTATTATTGTATTCTGGAGCTTTTGGGCACTCATTGCCTTTGTAGTAATGGTAGAATAAAGCATCTCAGAAGTTTGTCTGTGGAACTCAATTTGATCTAATGCATGGATACTTTCTGTAGGCACTTCAAGGTCAACTTTTTGGTAATCTGCCACTTTTTTGGGAGTTTTAACTGTTGGTTGAAGCACTGACATAATCAATTTATTGTTTGAATAATCAAAAGCTGACATAAGTCTATTCTGGATCCCTGGTGTTTGTTTTAAATACTGAGAATAAATCTCACTCTTGATTTCTTCATTCTTGGCCTTTATCTGCTTGTATTTCTCCGTGATGTCAATATCTTTATCCTCTGCTGGCTGTGAGGAGGATGCCTCCATACTTTGCTGCTTCTCTATTACCTGCGTGTTTGAAGTATCAGGATGCTCTTCATTTGGAATTTCTGTGGCTGGCTCATTTATAATGACTGTAGCAACATCTGTGTTTGTCTCTGGAACATTTGTATCTTCCACTTCTATGGTCTCTTTGTCTTTATCAACTGGATTGAGCTTAGGCTTTTTATTATATATGATTTTAAACCTAGTCTCAGTGGTTTTTTTAGCAGTGTAGGTACCTTCTTCTCTGACTCTTATAGTAGCTTTATCTTCTTCATTTACAGTTTCCAAGGTGTGACTAGTATCACCCTGTTTAATTGCTTCTACCAAGGTATTTTCCAGCCACTTTGACTGATTAACAAATTGTTCAATCTCTGGTCTTTTATCATGTATATAAGGTGTCAATTTGTACTTCACCCTCATTTTGTTGAGTATTCCCTGAGGATCATAATTCCATAAGAAGCTAAATTCAAATTTGCACTCCAACAATTGCTTTGTTTCCTCTATTCCTACATCTCTGTGATTGCAAATGAAGGGTCCTATCTGATTTTTCAACTTAAATTGGGTCTTATTTTTGGCTGCCAAGAAATTGATTGAATCTTAATTGAGAATTTTCCTGATGTACTCCAAGGCAAAAATTCTCATTGGCACATACTTAGGTAGTTTATAGGGTAAAAGATTTGACCCAAAAACTCTTATTTCTGTGTGGTTCTGATATAAGTACCAATCTCCAGTTTTACTTTGCTCTGAAAACTGTAATATTTTCTTTATATCATCATTGATTCTTGTTTGTACCTTATTTGTAAGCATATTAACCAATGGATGAATACAGGAATCTGTAAAATCTGCATAACTGAACTTTGTGGATTCTTTTCTAATCAAAGATGTCCAAAAGATGACTGAGAGTGGGTCCCCTTCTACATCAAGCTTCTGAAGTGTTATAGGGAAATTTTCTGCTTGGAAATACAAGAACATATGGAAAAGAAAGGAAGTATACCTAAATACTCCTTCTGTTGGAAATTTCACAAGCTGATCATGGATATTATCAGCTATGTATTCAACATAATTGTAAATGATATAAGGAGGATGTCCAGGTACAAAAGTAGATAGAAAACCTAGGATTGACTCATCTGTAAAATATCATAGGATGAAGGATAACATGGAAATGACATGCCTTGAACCTTAAGGAAATTTTGAAGTAGAATAAGGATGGTTTAGTTTTGGGATTTCAACATAGGCAGGCATGAAATTTTGGAAAATCTAAAACCTTTTTGGAAAATATAGACCAATGTAAAGCTTTGTGAGTGCTTCTATGGATAAGAGAATTGCATTGGGATCTGGTTTGAGCTGAAGCATTAGGTTTATTGACTCAACAAAAATTGTGAACAATACTTCTTTATTTGCATTAACCATGGCTCTTTGTTCAGGTGAATAATAGGATTGACATAGCCTGATGACTTCTGGACATTGATGAGTGAGTGGAACTACATACTTGGGTAGGTTTGATTCCCAAATCTGAACTTCATCAACTTGATCTAATGCTTTTTCAAGACTCTAGCAATGGAGGTCTAACAGATTAAATTCTATCACTGGATCAGCTATTTTGTAATCCACATCTGATAAGGGTGTATGTTCAATGTCTACAACAGGAGGTTGTAGAGGATTTACAACAATTTTGGGTTTGGAATTCATTGTTGGGTTTGATTTTGACATTTTTTAGACCTTCTGGGTGCTTGGAACTCTGTGTTTTGGATTTTTATACTCTTCTGTAAGATTGAATTGTTTATAGAAGGTTTTTCTGGTTTAATAGAGGTTTCTTGAATAGAAATAAGCACCAAATTGCTTTCTTTTGGTTTTAAACCTTCAAATTTGGCTTTAGAATTGATCTTCAAACTCTTACAGGTTCAAGAAATGGTAAAACAAGGGTTTCTCAGTTTTTTTAGATAAACTGAATTGAAAATGGTTCAAATTGGGCATAGAAAGATTAGGATCATTTGCAAAGGGTTTCTGGATAGATTAGGAGTCTTTTTCAAGGTCTGCAAATGCTAAATATATTCAATTTTTCTTAAAAAACTAGATTGCAGTATCGAAACTGGGGTTTATCAGAGTTTTTACAGCTAATTCATTCTTTACAGGAAACTACAGGTATTTCTGTGGGTAAATGGGTTTCACTAGGCTTAATTTCTTCAGAAAAATCTTTTCAAATGATAAACAAGATGTTTTTCTACGAAGAATACCTGTTTGTGCATGTATTTGGTCTTTTAAACAGGTTTCAGCGGCATCGGACATGTTTCTGATGGCTATGGAAGTCTTTGGAAACGAACTAAAGCTTACAGTGATCTTGACAACAATTGTAATGGATTTTCGGGTTCCTTGAGATGGAAAATGGTGTATAGAGCTTGGTATTTCAGTCGGGGATGGATAAAACACACAGTAAATAAAAAAAAGGGCTTAACTGTGCATATGGAAGTTTTATACATTTTTTAGGTTTAAAGCGGGTAAGCATTGAATGGCGGTCATATTAGAGCGGAATGGTTTTGGCGTCGGAGGGAAAAAACCGGAAGTGGTTTATCACACGGGCTTTGGGCGATAAGCAGTTTCTTTGGATCGAATGTGATCTAGTCATATATCGTCGTGTGGAGGGGAGAAAGTATAGCCAAACTACCCATTTCGCAAAATAAAATCGATTTTTGATTGCACAAGTTGAAATGCGATATGGCTTCGTGATCGTCGGATTTGGTTTTAGGTGTGCGAACGATTGAGATTAACTGGAAGAGTTGCTCGGCGGATGGGGCATGGGGCCCAGATATATTATATCGCGGGGTTTAGTTTTAACATTAAAAACGTATGTGTTTAATGTAAAACCAATGTTTTATTTTGATTGGCGAGGTATATTTACATGGCAAATTAAACATTTACATATGTTTTATAACCATTGGGGCGAGATTATTATATGATATGTTTTTAATCTATGGGGATATGGGTGGGGTTTTATTTCGACACATGGGTATTTAGAACCATATGTTAACGTTAAAATAATGGGTTTTTTGGATATTTATAATAAAATGAATTAATAAATATATGGGAAGAGATAGTTTAAAATGATTTAATACAATATGTTAAAAAATTAATATGAAATGAATGAGAATGAATGAAAATACAAAAAATAAACTAAGTAAAGTGTAAAATAGGCATTTGAGCATAATAATGATCCCATTTTAATATTTACACATAATACTTAGGATAAATTGTATTTTATGGGTTTTTGAGTGTTTTTTGGATGAAGTGAAATTAATTAAGAGGGGATTTTATTTTTTTCTAAGAAAAAGGTGTTTTACTTAGAAAAAGGGATTATATTTTTGGAAGAGGGTGAATATGCTGAGGAAATGGGTTTTCATGAAGGGAATCCAGTACTTTCACTAATCAGTTATTAAGCCTTGGGTCTGGTCCCAACAGAAGTCAGAGAAATGCTCTGAGCCTCTTTAACTGAAGGTTTTGAATATTGAATCATTGTGGGGGAGGCGAAATTAGTAATTTTCCAGATGATGTTTTATTACATGCCTTGCACAACTTCTTTCTACCTACCCATCATTATTCTAACATTTTATACTTCATTTGCATGGGTGCATTTAAGCTGGAAACCCTAAATCCATTTTTCTTTTAAAGCATAAACTTATCTAATTCTAACCTTGTTTCATTCGAGGGCTCAGATTAAACTATTGAGTTCCTCATTTATTCTCTAACTATCTATTGATTTTTCAAGTTTAAACAATTTGACAGATCTTTATTCTCTATCTATAAACATGAAATTTAAAGTATGAAAAGTTAAGATTAAACTATTTAACTCATCATGGATTATGGCATTTTGAACAATTTTCACATAATCATTATTTTTGCAGTAAAAGTAAATAGTAATGGAATTTTGACTTGCTCATTTTCATTCTTATTCTTATCTCTTTTTTTCTTTTGGGGTCCATTTTTTATTCTTTTTGATCTTTTCTTTTCAATTCCTTTGATCTTTATTTTAGTACTTTTACCCTCTTTTCATTTTTTATTATTTTTCAAAATATGGGAAAACAACTTGCAAAAAGCAAAGTATGTACATATTTACAAGACTAATCATAGTCAATTCAAAAATTATGAACCCTATTATTTTAGGACCTTAACAACTAGATATAATATGGCCTAGGTAATGAATCTTCTTCTGAAATAAGGAACACTTAGATATATTTCCATATAACTGACGCTCCCTGAGGAAAGATAATACTATCTGCAAGTGTTCTTCATGCTCCTTCTTGCTTTTGGAGTAGATGAGAATATCATTTAAGAATACTTGTGCAAAAATGTCAAGATGCTTATAGAGAAATATTCATAAGATTCATGAATACTTCAGGTGGTCAACCTAGATTGCATAATTGCGAACTCTTAATACCCAAAGCATGTTTAGAATGTTGTCTTAGGAATATCACAATATTCAATTCTTAACTGATGATAACTATATCGTAGATAAATTTTTGAAAAGATAAAAGCCCCTTTCATTTGGTCGAAGACATCATCAATATAGTGTATTGGCTACCTATTCTTTATTGTATCTCAAATTAAGTCTTGATAGTCTATACATAGCCATAAGGGACCATCCTTCTTCTTGAAAAATATTAAAGGTGCACCCCAAGGTGAGATGCTGGGTTGAATGATTCCTAAGTCCAATATTCTGTCTAGTTGTATTTGAAATTCTTGAAGTTTTATAGCCGTCATTGTATAGGGTGCTTTAGAGATTCGTTTTGTACTAGGTTTTAATCATATTGTGAAATCAGGCTCCCTTTGAAGAGGTAACCCTAGCATTTCCTTGGGAAATACATTCGGAAATTTGGGAAACAAAAGATATTTCTCTAGGGATAGTACCTTTTCCTTGCTTACTTCCTTTACTAAATATACTTGAAAGTCTTTTCTTAGGAAACACTTAATTTGCATTGATGAGATGAAGTGTAAAGATACCTTCCTTTTAATACCCTGGATTTGGATTGACTCTCCTTCATCGTTTATGTAGATAATTTTTTTTCATAATAGTCCACCCAAGCTTGGTGAGCTTCCAACCAATCCATCCCTATGATAAGGTCATAATTTCTTAAGGCAATAACATATACTTTTAACTTAGTGGAACCGACCCCTAAATCAACCACACATTTCTCAACACTTGACTCTACGTATTGTAGTTCCCCTGAAGTCATTTCTACCTGCCTAAATTTTTTTTTTATTGTGTGGTGCCAACCCACATTTATCTAATGCATATGAAGAAATGAAACTATCAGTTGCACCATAATAAAATAAGGTTTTTATTTTTATGTTATTAATTGTACCAGATGACTCCACTATAGTGGAATGATGTTTTTCTTGGTTGTTGTTGACTGCAACATGGATTTTATGATTTCATTTGGTATTTAATGATGCCTCTTTTCATTTTATATACATAACACTTAACGAAGCCTCTGTGCAATCACGTTAGAAATGAGTTACTCCACATCCCCAATAACTAACTTGTGGTGATCCCCTTGCGCCTTTCTATGAGTTCCTTGAAAAAGAGTTCTTTCCCCTCGTTCTTCTTCCATTGTTGAAAATTCATAAAGAGTTCCACTATCTGATGTTAGACCCTAATGAAACCCCAAACACACCAATAAATGCCATTAGAGCCCTTTCTCCTACTTCCCTTGGAGTAAACCTACCACCATAAGGTGGTGGCCTCGAACTACCTCTCCTAAAGAAGTTTTCGGGGGTGTTCCCTAGAAATCTTGGCTATAGGGTCCCATAATCTTGATGTCCCTTTGGTCCCTAGGTGTTCCTCTGCATAACGAGCACATTCAACTACCTATACTACTGAAGATGGCCTCCACATTCTAACTATGGCTCTGATTTTAGGGTTTAATCAATACAAAAAATGATATGCTTGGCGTTCATCAATATCTAGATAAGGAACATATTTTCTGAGTTCCATAAACCTCATCTCATACTCCTCCACTATTTTTTTCCCTTGGAATAACACATGAAAGGCTCCAACCTACTTCTCTTGAAATTAGGGTGGCAAGTACTTTGTGTGAAATTTTTCCTCGAACAATTCCCAAGGAATGTTGTCCAATGTGAGATGTAATTATTTTTCTATATTTCCCCACCAAATCAAATCACTTCCTCTTAACTGGAATATATCTATCTTTGTCTTGGAGGTGGAGGCATATTCCTTTAGCGCAAAACACCTTGTCATTCCTTCCAACCATGGCTCCACACATTCTCCATCTTTCCCTCCTAAAAATTCTGGGAGCTTAATCTTTCGTAGCTCCCTTAAAATATCCTCATGAGGTTGAATACGATTTGATCCCTTAGGTGCCTCTGGTTTCCTTCCTCAAAGCGAGGTCACTCTTCCTTAGTAATGGATATCAACGAACTTTTTAGTGTTTCCAATATTGCATCCAACGAGTGCACTGTAATGGCTAGATAAAGTGTTAAAGTGTTTGGTGTTGATGATGTTGTTGGTGGTGGTGACAGTGGCGGCAGTGACACGAGTGTTTTTTTTGGTCGGCCTCGTCATCGATGTGTCTCTACCATCACAACTTTATTTTGGCCACATAAAACTAATTGAGTCCCTGAGGTGGAAACTTAGTTTAGAAAATATAACATCGTAAACTCAAAATTTTATGTCTGTATACATGTAATATTTGAAATGAAGTAATTACAAGTTGACTCTTATAATAAAATAATTAATTTATAAAGAAAGTGATTATTTATTATCCTTTTCATGAAATTCTATCTCTATCAAGTTTTATTGATAAAGTCAAATTATTGAGGACACTGAGATATCATTGTGCATTAAGAAAATATTAATACCAACATCATTAAACGTAATAAACATTCGTTGAAACTCGCATAAAATATTTAAGTGACAAGTTTAGTTACCCAGCGATGAAATTATGTACCAACTGATTTAATATGATAAGCTTACACAATGTCATATATTTATAAAAAGTGATGTGATGGTTCCAAGTTGTTGCATTATAACCAAATCCATGACCAACTAAGTCATATTACTACTTGATAGTAATAGGGCCAGTTTATTGATTACAGAGGTCACATAGATGGTTAATATTAAGGTGCTACATGCCTAAATCAATATTTTATACGATAGTTTTCTGGTTATTATATTATGTGTTCTTATAACAACATGCATAACATATGACATGTGCCTTATTAATAGACCACCAAGGTATTTTTGTTTCAACACCTAATCACTCCCTCGGCTTGGTTTTTTGGAGAAGCATTACTGAATCTTTTTATGCATCATATCGAATTCAAGTATGCATTCTTGAATAATTATTAAGTATAAAGGTGTGTTTGTTCGAAGCCTTCCTAAGTTAAAACAATTTGAGTGGAAGGACATATGTAACGTATTCACTTGTTATTTGAGCAATATACTAACAATAATCATCCAGTGATTGTTTGTGGGATGGCTATTAATGTGAAACTTTTGACCAAATACACTGATACCACATATTGCAATGCTTATGGATGACACATTGTCTATCAAATTCATGTCCCATACAATTAATCTTTACCAGTTAGGATGGAAAAAACGTGAGATTGTATGGACATATAGGATAAATGTGATTGTGTTATTTTATATTCATATCCATATTCCATTGATGAGAGATAGAGATTGAACATATTCTAGTATAAATTATGCATCCAATCCAAACATTGGACAATTATTGAATCTTATAAAAGCACGTCTATGGAATTTTAAATACCAAGCAATCACAAGAGGATTGAATTAAGTAGCAAGACTTGCAAATATTTTAATATCAAAGAAATTAGATGGAGAATGTTAGATATTTTCCCAAGCTATTTTTACTTAGTTTTTGGGTGTTCTGGACACTACACTATAAAGAAAAAGTTCTCATAGTAGCTGCAGTGAAAGCTCAAATATAAAAATGATTTTTATTAATATACAATATCGAAAAGGGTGGTAAACTAAAGATGCATGGGTGATAGAATAGCTAGGAAGAGAACAAGGCAAAAAGAGAAGGAATTTTTCATTTTTCATTTTTCATTGTTCAGTGGTTGTTCCATTATATTTACCAGAAATGAGGAATGAAAACAAAACAAAGCGTGAAAAATCTCTTTAAGAACAACAAGCTCAAAACAAAGACCAAAAAATTGGATTTTCAAGGCTTTTCAGAGACACGAGAATAGATTATCTTTAATACCATGCGTAGAAATTGTTGCAATTTTAAGAGTTTTGATATTTTATCTTTAATTTTATTTTTATCGTTGAAATTTTAAGGTTTTTCAAAGTCATGATATTTTATCTTTAATGTCATTATTAAAAATTGTTGACAATTTACCCTGAAAAGAAAAATACGTTATTCCAACATTCGTTTTCAAGGTGTTTTTTGCACAAAAAAAATTAACGATGTTATTCCAACAACAACACTTTTCGTTTTTAGGTTGTTTTTTGCACACAAAAAATTAGCGATGTTATTCCAGCATCAACACTTTTCATTTTCAAGTTGTTTTTTGCACACAAAAAAATGGCGATGTTATTCCACCATCAACACTTTTTGTTTCAAGGGTGTTTTTTCAATCCTTTTTTCAAGAAAAAAATTGGGTTTTAACATAATTTAAAAAAAATGTTGAAATTTGACCCTAAAAAAAACAATGCATTTTGGAAGATAGATTTTTCGTTTTTGGGCTGTTTTTTCATTTTTTGAGTTATTTTGGGCTAGATTTCTTGTTTTGAGGTAATAGTTCTCGTTTGATCGGTAACTATGTTAATAATGAACTTATTAATTGTAATATTAGTTTAGTATATACATTAGATATTATTATTGAATTCTAAACTTAATACATTTATTACATTTTTGATAGTTAGGTATATAATTTAGAATTAACTCATTTACCTATGCTTAGAAATTTTTCATAACCAATTAGTATGTATACTAGTGCAATCCATGTGATGCATGTATATGAAATTATCATATGCATACCTCCTATGCATGCTAATAATCATATTGTGCCTATAATTCGAGATGGTAAATTACACTGTCTCACCTGAACCTTGACCTTCCTAGTTGTAAATCTAAGCCTAGTAGTCCCATACCTATTACCATGTTTGTTTCCTAGCTTGAGAGTGTTCCAATCTTGGGGAAGGGAGGAATTTCATGGGTTATTTTCATTTTAATTGGTATTCATCTCACAATGTTCAATATACCCTAGGGAAGGGAGACTGTTGTTATGTTTGGTAGTGGGGTCTTGTGACCTACTAGTAGAAAACCTCAATTTTGTAACTCCTTAACTTATTACATGGTATGGTGGATGGTCATGTGTGGTATGATACAACCCCCATTTCAGGTGAATTTCAAGATTATTGAGTTCAAAATTAAAATTCATGGTTATTGTTATCTAGTGTTAAAAGGGCTCAATTAACTCAATATAATAGATTTTCACTCCCAAAGAGACATAGAATCCTATATTGTTTCAATGTGTCAGACCCCATTTAGCTGTAGTCACATTAAGAAGAGAAGCTTATCCAATTGCTTAAATATCTAGGCTTATCAGTTGGAAATTATAGCACAAACATCTTCGCGTAGGGGTCATGGCCACAATACCAATAATGGTCACAATTCTAGGGTTCGGGTCACGGTCGTGGTTGAAGATAGGACACAGAGGCAACAATCGAATAGAGAGAGACAACTTATGATGTAGCTCGTAACATGATCTATGGTTGCGAAGAATATATTGGCCATGGGGGGGCCATGTCTAAAATAAAGCTCATTAATGAATTTGGTGATTTAATCCTAGATTCCAAGAACACTATGTTGACTTTTGTAGCATTGGATAGGTGTTCTAGTCTCTATCTTTGTGGAGAGGCGAAAACACATGAGAGCTCCATAACCCATAAATTGTTTCTGGAAATTCCACCTAGAGACAACTCAATTACATTAATTGATCAATAATTAAAACGCCTAAGTCAACTTAGGGAAATCGATTAATTAATTAGAAGTAATTAAAAACCATTGGCTTTAAAATGAATGTATGGGAACCAATGTCATTCTAAGTACATCCATATGTTTAAATGAAATAATGGAACTACTCACAATGGGAGTGGGTGGTTAGGGCCATATATTTCTATTATTAATTGCAACCTTGTGCAATGTTTATAAGTGTTTGGTTTGATGCTAATAACCTTGGTTATATGTAGGATATTTGAAATAAAAATCATCAAATAAAATAAAATGATTGATTTCCATGCCTAGTGGTGGCTTGGGAGCATAGCCGCTTTGATTTTGATGTAACCCCACTAAAAAATGAATGGGTGGATAGAATTGAAAAAGGGGGTTGGAGTTTTAATACAAAGTAGAAAAGGAGAAGATCTAATTAGTATTGCTAAATAAAAGATTCAATACACAATTATTGGTTAAAGAATAAACAATGGAAAAATGTACCTAACAATGAAATAATCCATGAATTCTTTTTAGGTGGTGATGAAGTGTTGGTGAGGTTAATATGATGTTTGGATAAATTCCTTAGTTGTTCACATGATGATGATAGTTATACCCAATCAATTAGGGTTTTCAAATGAGACAAATTCTAAAAATCTCGAATTAAAGTGAAAGTGTCTAAATCATTGACACACGCGCGCACGCACACACACACACACACAAGAGCTTCCCTTTCCTCCTTAAGTCACAACTTATAAAAAATACTTCATCGAACCTTGCAATAAATTCACAAATTCCATAGAGAATGACCTTTTAAAATCGTGTCATGGATTATTCAGGTTTCATATCACAAGTTTGGTAGAAATGGAACTTGTGTTGCTTTGTGATGATTGTGCATCCTATAAAAAAAATGTGGTGATGACTCAATGAGAGCATTTTAAGTGATATCATGATGTTTGTAAAAAAATCTTTGATGAATTAGCCTTTTGAAAGGTTGCACTAAGATAATGTGAACATTAAATGATCTTGTCCCAACCTTCCAAAGATGTGAATTTTTATATGATTGTAATGATATTTCAAGGCTTAGAAAGAGAAAATGTTGGAAGGATGTGTTGAGATTGTTGTGGAAAATGAAAGTTTTGAAAATTTGCGATGAAAATGCAAGTCTTGAGAAAACTAATATTTTGAAAAGATATGTGATGGTCACAAAGGATTGAAAGGCCAAAAGTTTGAAGGTTGCACAATGGTTATTTTAGAGGAATGCATAGAGTCACAATGAATCAGAAGATTGTTTGAGAAGCATATAATGATGCGGGCCTTCAAAAAAATGTTTTTTTTTGGATAAAATCATATTTTTAATGTTAGAAAAAAATCAAATGGCTTTAAAAGAAAACTTTCGTAGGAATTAGGAATAGGGACTTTCAAATAAAGTGCAGAACGACATGATCTCACCAAAATATGATCCTTTCAAAAATTTTGTTATGAGTTTCAATAGAAATACAAGGCAAAGTCATAACACAATTATAAAATTTGTTGGATCTAGTAATTAAGAGTGATAGCCTTATAAACCTAAGAAAGATTCAAGGCACATGGATTTACTAAAAAATAAGGATACTGAATTTCATCAAATCACAAATCTTTGATAAAACTTGATCCTAATAATATTTGGATGGGATCAAAGAAGTAGAAAATTTGAAGAACACAAATGAATCCATAAGAAAAACACGAACTTCAAGATAATCACAAAAATCTCCTACAAGAAAAGATTCTTGGTAGAGTTATGAAAATAGTGAAAAATGGAAACCTTCATAATCACAAGTAAAATTTAAGATTCTCCATAAAATCATGTCATGACTAAAAATATTGAAAATTTATAAGGACCCCAATTTCTGTAAACTTGGGAAAGTTGTTTAGCTCAACAATTGGCAACACATTGATCAAAACCATGAATCTTTGCAAGTTAGCTACTAAAAAAATAAGGAAACTCGAGAACTATAGGGATCATCTTATTGCAAAAGCATTTATACCTCAACAAAAGATTCCAACGATAAATATGCCTAGATTCCAGTTTTAAAAGCACACATTCCCATGAATGCCTTACCAATTGAAATTAAAAGAACAAGTTGGCGAGGTTGATTCCTTAATATTGATTCCATACCTAAAACACCAAACGATACCATATAGTTATTATATGTCTAGGATTTTAAATATATATATTGAAGCTCATCATGTCATGATAGTTTTACTTTGTTGCCAGTGAGTGTCCACAACCTTGATGAAGTTACCTCGGTATCATATGCCTTGCTCCATTGTTAGTGAGCATCCATATCTCTAATACAAATGGCTTTTTTTTCCATTATGAACTAAATTTCCTTCACATTTCCTTAACCTTTTGATTATCCTTTAAGAATTTGGTGGGTGAGGAGAAGTAAAAACCTTTGACATACACAAGGGATAATACTTGTTATTGAGAAAAGATAAGTCATGCCAAAGTGTTAAGGCTATGCTTTTTAGCATTCACTTTGGATAAATGACAACAAACTCAACAATATTCAATCGTGATTTTTGAGTAGATGGAACCCTTCAATCAACTAGCATGTGATCTAATACTTAGGTTCTTGATTCATTTGGGAGTCATTCACTTAAGATATTTTGTGTTCCACCGTTATATTTGGATAGCTTAGATATTTTTTCATATTTTAAGGTTACCATGTTCATTCTAGGTGCAATGATAAACTTGAGATATTTTCATGATTTCAAACAATTGCACTTGAGGTCTCCAACCTTACCATTCAATAAAGCATTGAAAACACACTTTAGGGATCAAAGGGAAATAAATCAAAACTACAAGATACTCTAAGAAAATTGGAATGGAAACTAAATCAAAAGAAACAAGATGAAAACTTCAAAGCACTAATATATAAGTATTAGATTAATTTAAAAAAAAAAATACAATTCAAACAACTCATCAAATTAAACTATGCAAGTGAATTGAAATTGACAATGAAAACATAATCTTTTATGTACAAGCAAACTACATTTGAATGCAACTAATTGAACTAACATTTCAGATTTTTTCCATTAACAAGAAGGTCTACATCCCCTTCCAAATTGTGAAATTTTTATGTGCCAAAGCTAAGTTTTTCAACCACTTAGAATGGGCTAAGGCATATGTGATAAAATATGGTGAATTTTCCCTTAGGCTCGTCGAATTTGCCCCACTTCATAGTGAGGTCTCCCACTTGAAAATGTTCACATATTGAAAAATGTTTATCAAGACACAAGTTGATGGATGGATAATAGATATCGATTTGGCATTAATGGATAGTTTTTATTAAGGTATTGATTTAACATTGAATAGGGTTGGGTGGCGTGGGGGGGTGTTGTTTTAACCCTACGAAAGCTTAAGATAATTGAAGAGAGGGTAAGAAAAAATGATGAGGCAAGATGGATTCTTTCCCATACATCAAGAAGTAGGGATAGGTTCTTAATGTAGTTTTTGGAGTTACTCTGTCACCTCATAAGGCATCGGGTAATGCATTTCATAGTCAAATATTATTTTATGTAGAATTTGAATTATGTTTTGTTCGTATATTTAACCATGCTACTATCTTATGGGTCGTAATTAATAAAAAATCTTGAACTAATTCCTTTTTTAAAAGAAAATTGAAATAGTTTTCAGGAAGAAAAATATGACTTATTATAAAAAACAAGAACTAAGGGGACACTAAACTTGGAAATCAATTTATACTACAAAAATTGCATGACAACCTCTTCATTTACTTCAATTAGTGGCATTGTTTTTGTCCATCTTGTAAACTAAATTTGTACCAGTAAAATGTACTTATGTTTCCTTGGTGTTTGGACTTGTCTCCTCTATAATGTATAGACCCCACTACTTGAAAGGTTCATCAATCATTATAGCTTGTAGTGGAATTTTTGGTACATTTTCAAATCCAACATTCATATAAAAAGATCTACATCTAAATTAATTTGCCATTATTTCTTTCTAACATGCACCAAGTTGGCCACCCATGCAAAGTGTAGCCATAAATTTTGATATATTTATATATATATTCATCATTCACGCACTTGTGACTTAGAATCACCAAAAAATAATGACCAAATGTTAGTATTTAGATCCGAGTGAGAGTAACCAATGCTCTCTGTAATTTCTATAGTACAAACATCATTATCAGTCTAAGAGGAATGTAGGAGTTTAGACCACATATTTGTGTCAAAGTGTGTTTCTTTAATAGTTTAATTTTCAAAATATATTTCTAGAAAATAATTTCCCAAAGATTGGATACATGAGTTGTATGGGTTCATTTGGTCCTTCCAAATTTGTGACTATGTGCTTTATATGAACGTCTGAATGTGGATTTGATATTGTTTCCCCTTCTATGACAACCATGTTAGAATATTTAGACACTTAGGAGTTAGTTAAGATCAACTTGGTTTAGCTTTTCATTAGGTAAAGTGTGTTTCTTTAGTGTGTTTCCTTAGTATGCATTTGTTTCCCTTAGTATGCATTTGTAATTATGTAATATAGTGGTCATGATATATTCTAGACATAAATTGATCAATGGTTCATATCTCCCCGATACTAGAACTATACTGGTTTATTGCTTAGCATTTGATCATTCCATAATCTTTTTTTAAATAACATGGAGTGTCATTTACCAATAATAAATTATGAGAAAATAATATGTAAAAAAAACTTTTCCATTAATATATTCCCTCAAGTGGAACATTGGTTGGGATTGTGAACTATTAACTTCTTTAAGGGTTTTAATTGCATAATATAATGGTGTACTATTCTTTGATCTATTTGTATGAGTGGTTTCTTAAGGTTTTTAACCTATGTGAAGCAACCTTGTTTGTCAAGAAAAACATATGTGAGATTAATATGTGATGAAGTGTCCCTAATACTCTTGAAACCAATCCCTACTAATCAATAGACCATAAGACTAAGTAATGTCAACCACACTAATATTTATAATCTGGAATTTTTTTGGATTAGAAGCCACTCCAATCAAACATCTTTAAGTTCTCCAATAATATTTACATCTAACTGCCCAAATTGAATAATTTAGATATAAAAATGGATTGGGGTTGCATGCAAAATAAGGAATTGCATTTGAATATGTTCTTCCTAAATGTACCAAATAAATATGCACCTCATGGTTGAATATTTAAAAGGTTAGAAAAAAATGGAGGGTTTGAAACTTGGATCAATTAACAATTATGTAGCGTCATGTATAATGGCTTTCCATTTTATTTTAAAATTTAATTTTCTCACAACAAGATTTTGTTTTGTTTCAAAATTGGCCACTATTTTCTAAAGTGTATCATGAGAAATATTGAAAATTTGTAAAATGGGATCTCTCTATTGAGGAATATATAAATGGATACTTTTTCATTTGTTTTCTTCATATCCTCAATAACATTATAATTCATGTTGATGAAAAAAAATTTGTTACTATTGTTTTATTTGGTTTAGTAGGAACTACAATTTTCTTGGGTGTTGTAGAAGGATCCAAATTAACAAGTACCTTACTTTTAATATTATAGTCTATTTTCGCTAGCTCAATGGAATAATTTTCCTCTTTCACTTCCCCTTCTTCATCTTGTACTTCAAGTGACATATACCATAGAAAAATTGTTTCCTCACTACTGGGTTTTTCTTCTTCCATAACTTCTTAATTTTCAACATATTGAACAATATATTTAGGTTGTTTCTATTGACCAAGAAATTGACTTGCTACTAAATTCATAGAGTAAATCCATTAAGGACAAGTCTTTTCCGAATGTTTTGTATAATAATATGTGAAATAATTATCCACTGCTACTTATTTTCATTTCAAATTTAAATTTGAAGGTTTTAGAGGTTTTCTAGGGATAATGGCCTTCCTTTTTTTTTTCAACAGAAGAAAAAAAAAAAAAAAGGGTGTTACATAATCCTGAATCTAGAGCACTTTAAGATATAGGAAATCACCTGAGGACATAATTAATGTTTCTAATTACATTGTCAAGCCCAACTAATGGGTAAAAATTTAGAGACCAAAATCCTACCAGGAGGCATTTAATATGGGCAACAAAATGATCAGGACAATCAATAAACAAAGCAGAGATCAATAAAAAACAGAGCATAGATCAAAAAATCAGAGGAAGTTTCCAGAGAGAAGGCTTCATACTATAGCAAAGGACCCCTCGCTGATAATGGCTCCTTTCTCAAGGCATTCAAATCTACTCAGCCCATTCTGCATAGTGATCCCCCTCTTAGATAAAATATCCGCTTGTGAGTTCTGCTCCTTGTAGATGTGGTAGAAGGATATCAATTGGAAAGTAACTTCATCGCTTGGATTTTCAAGATCAAGTGGGAAATAAAAAATACAATGAGATAGTGCACTCCATTGATCCAATCGATGATCACCTTTGAGTCCCCTGCCACCACAAACTCATCCATAGCAAGCCACAAAGCACATCTGAGAACTCCCCAAAGGTCCAAGACTTCTGCATGTGTATTAGAGCCTGGACCAACATACCATAAGAAATGGTAGGATCGTGAAGGGAAAAGCATAAGAAGAGATCCACAACCGCACATCCCTCCAACCAAGGCTCCATTAAATCACCCAATCGGTAAAACATTCTCAAATGGATTGTGTGCCCAAGGATGTCTGTGGTAATTCACTTTGTGTGGCCCAGTATCCTTGAAATAGATGATAATATGAAGTATTATGTCTCCACAATTAGGAAACAAATTTTCAAAATATTAGCATTTCTACACCGTCAAATTCCCCAGAAGGTGTGAAGAGGGAGAACCTTGTATTATGATATTCTGGTAGACCAACATTGTAAGCAATCCAAAATAGTGAACCAATACTTATGAAGGTGAATATTGAGAAGGGAGTGGACACATTCCAAAACCAAAAGGGAAAAGGAAAACCCAGAAAAAAGTGAGTGGCATCCTCTGGAGCCAATCTACAGAGCGCGCAGAATCTTAGGCCCATAAATCCCCGCTTGGAAAGATTGTCCCAAGTGAGGATCCTATTATGGACCAGAGTCCAAGTGAAGTATTTCAACTTAAAGGGATAATGTCCTTCCTATAAGATGATTTGAAATCTCTTACGTTAGAAGTCCATTCTCTAGAGTTTTATTTCGAGTCTACAATTTCATTATATATATATATATTTTTACCAAACGTAGAGCACTATTCATGTATGTGGGGTATTTATCAAGCATATGAGCATTTGTTTTAGCATATTGTTTGGGTAAAGCAATGAGAAATTATTTTCTTGGGAATAGTTGTAGCTTTAGTGTTGGTGTTTTCATCCCTAGGGTTTCTTGCTAAACTCATCATTTCTTTATCAACATTCTTGGTTGCTTCAAAAGCGTCTACTAAAATATTTTTCCTATTTCTTTATACAAACGTAGCAACAGATGCATGCAACACATATGTGTAATATTCAACTAATACTTAGTTGAAAACAAAATTGTTGAGAGATTCTTAATAATAGTGGGGAAATGCTGATTAAAATTTTTATCCACTATCTTTCTTACATCATAATGGCCATTTTTTTTAAAGTGATCTGTAAACTACTATGGATATTCCACTAGAAAATTCATCACAACAAATCTACTAAAATATATTCAAAAATCCAAAATCTACAATATGACGGTTTATTTATCCTTAGATTTATGGATTTGTTAATTATTGTTTATTGTGTATGCATGAAAATTATAATTATGCAAAAAATAGATAAGAAACAAAACAATCTCTCATAAGCTACAATAACAGAAAATATGACCTAGGAAAACCTTTTGAGAGAAAACCCAACTCGAAGTTGAGGCTACTCCGCTCTCTCTTTCTCTAAATGGAAATAGATGTGAGTATAAAAGAGTGAGACTTGTGTCCCATGGTATAATACAATATAAAAACCCTATATGTTTTTTCTCTCTCTATCCACTCTCAGTTCTTGTTCTCATCTATAGAAAAATATGCACTCGAATAAAATGGAACCCCTTTTCCTCCAAGTTGCCCGGTTATAATACGGCTCGATAGCCTACTAGTGGTTAAGTTTTACTTAAAATATTAACTAATGTTACAATATGGACTCTTCTAGAGTATTATTCATCATGATCACATGGCTAGATTCTTCTCCATGGATAATGGGGTTGACATGGCATCCTTTCAAATCATGGTGGTAAAAACAATAAGGCTAAATTTTGGGTGGCATAAATTTTTCAAATGGACTATGATTTAGGTGATTCTTGCACATTTGAAAAGGTATTTGTGTGTAGAATAATGCTAGGGGGTATTTCACTTAAGAAAAAAAGTTTCACCCCCCAAAATTGTTGTTTTATGCCTCAAGCTACTTCCAAAAGGTTTAAAACCCCAATTTTCCAAATTGAGGGCTGACAGTAAAAATGGTCTTATGAGCTAATTCCTCCACTTTTTCCACTCTAAAAAGCATCAAGATGGATTGAAAATAATACAATGATCCAGCCTAGATCATACCTGCCATTTTGGGAGGATTTTATTCCCAAAATATTGCATTAAACAAGATGAGGAAATTTTTCCTCTACCTTCTCTTAGGTGTACCATTTACCCTTGCTTATAAGTTTCCCTTTCAACATAATATTACAAAGGTCACCCTACCTCAATCTTGTATTTCTCGACTTCTTCTACAAAATTGTATCCTATGTCAACCATTATTGAGCATCCCGTGCCAAATATCTACATTCGCCACTAAGTGAATATGCATATATGGGAGTATATTAAGTCCATAGATGTTATCATCCAGTGTATTTTTCATTATCTCAAAGGGACCATATTGAAATGTTGAAAATAACACCAAGAAAGATTCTAATTTAATTTTCCCCTGAATTAAATTAGAAGAAAATTGTAATTCCACATCTCATGACAACTTATACGAGTTAACTAAGTTTGTTTGACTTAGTTGGTTCAGTTAATTCGATTTGAGGGTCTAACTTGAGTCATGTAGAGTGGTTCATACTTTTGAGGATATCTGGTTGAGTTTATTTTAAGTTGTAATTAATTAATCTAGTTTAATTGAGTTAAATTCAGTTTAACTAGTTCCAACTGTTGGAGGAACTAATGGAAGGTCAAAGTGTGGAAGTGAAACTTGAACCACACTTAGTTATCAACCAGATAACTGATAAATCATCCATAACTAATTCATGCATGTGTTAAATGAGAGTTACCCAGTTTAGATTGGAGTTCAAGGGCAGTGTACTATCAGTTGTATAATCATCCAAATTTTACAGTGATGCATGTAGTCAGAGGAAGGCCTATGATGGATTATGTAATATTGGATGAGGATTTCCCTAATAAATAAGGGATAATTACTCAAGGAAAAAACATAAGGAAATAGGGGCTTGGGAAAGCCAAAATGTGGTTAAGTATTGGCATGGGCTTGTCTAGGAAGCAGTGAGACAGATAAAAATAGTGCAGGGGTTGCTCGAGCATGAGCAAAGAATTGTGATATTCTCATATTTTATTACTAATGAAATATAAAAATTGGGGTTTTTAGTTGTGGCTTTCCCCAGGAAATAATTGTGTAATGTGTTGATTTAATTCTTTCTGTTGTATGCTTTGTGATTTCACGACCGTTTAAATTGGTTTCCGTAATTGGTAGAGTAGATTCAAGTTTATTGTTTTAGAAAATTACAATTAGCAGTTTGAATCTACGAGGAATTTCTACATGGTATCAAAGTTGAAATCACTATAGAAGAGAAGAATATGAGTTTGTTATGTTCAGGTGAATCAAATTTGCAGTATCATTCTTCGTGGTAGACCGGATGTCGTTCTATGGATTGAGACTTGAGTATGCCCTTGAGGGAAAATCAAATTAAATAGCTTGGAAGGACAAGATGGAGGTAGTGTTGGAAGATAACGGGTTGAAGGAATTCATAGATAGTGATATTCCTACGCCTCCAACATTTGATTCTCAAGATCTAACGAACTCGAAGAAGAATGTAGCAAAGGCAAGAAGGATCCTACTAGAAGGAGTTCGAGATCATATTGTATTGACCCTCCACGGGAAGAAAAATCCATATGAAATATGGGAGGCCTTGAAATATTTGTTTCATAACAACAATGATCATAGAAAGTAGGAACTAAAGGACAAGCTCGGGAAAATTAAGATGGAGAAGGGCGACACAATACCAAAGTACTTGACTAAGTTCACCCAATCTTAGGATGAGCTTGGAAGTGTTGGTGTAACAGTTGTTGAATATGATCTAGTCAGCCTAGAACTTCTAGAATTTCCCAAGAGCTGGCACAACTACTAGGATACAGTAAATGGGAGGGAGAAGCTACCAAAGTGGGAGTGTTTATGGTCTGAATTGGTGTAAGAAGAGATAAGGCAGAACACTAGAGATGGGACCTCATCCAAAGAAGTGGAAGAGGATTTTGCATTAGTTAGCAAAGAAAATAAATCTGAGGGAAATAATTCCCAAGGAGAGGAGGGAAAGAAGAAATACTTGTCCAACATCAAGTGATTTTGTTATCATGAATTCGGTCATTGTGCCACAAAATGACCATAGAAGAAGGTAAGCAAGAAGGAGCTTGCAGTAGCAATAGTAGGCAAAGCTCTAGCTTCACAATTTCAGCTTGATTTCATGCTCATTGCATGCATGGAAATCACTGTAATGGGAAGCATGTGGTATCTTGATAGTGGTGCATCATTCAATATGATGGGAAATAGAGATCTCTTCAATGAATTGGAGGAGAAAGACCTCAAGCAGAACATTGTGTTTGGATATAATGAGAGGTATAATATGACTGGTATCGGTATAGTTACTTTTCATAGGGAGTTATTCTCCCTTCTCAGACTCAAGGATGTGATTTTTATTCTAGGACTAAAGAATAATCTTGCTTTCTTTGCAGTATTGAAAGACCGTGGCTACGATTTGGTATTTAGCAAGGGAAGGTTTTCCTTAGACACATCACCACAGGACAAGCGAAGTAGATCAATGTGTGAGTCAAGAATATGTATGCACTTGAGGTAGAAGCTGTATGAAAAAACTTGAGGAGCAAGGAAAATGTTAGAGAATTTGTGGTTGAGAGGGAGCATGAATTACCTCTCAACATGAAACCTCAACAAAAACCTCAATAAGTTGTGGAGAAACCACAATTGGAGAAGCAGAGAGGAAGACAAGTGGGCAGATGGATCACATGCAACCACACCTCTAGGAGAGAGGTAGGGCAATGTGAAGCAATAGTCCCAAGAGCAGAAATTTGGGCAGGGTGCATCGAGATGTTTGTTTTGTCTCATGGATCATTACCTTGATATGGGGCCCACAATATTCAGTTGCAGGAGGATTAGTGTCAGTCATATATTGAGGAGTGTAGAGTAGTGTTGAAATCAAATCACGAAGCTTAGTAGTAGAGTCATAAACAACACAATTTTCCCAATAGACAGTTGCAGACACAATTGATTCAATTTTATTTATTTATTTAATGATTTTCAATTGCAGATGTTGTAGTAGCAACACAAATAGTGAGAAGTGATGCATGCAAAACATTCCAAAGGTACATTATCAGGATAGATGTAAATCCATTTCTTGTTGAGACAGAGTGTTGAAAATGGCACCAAGAAAAATTATATTTTAATTTTCCCTTGAATTAAATTAAAAGAAAATTGTAATTCCACATCTCATGACAACTTGTATGGGTTAACTAAGTTATTTTTACTTAGTTGGTTCAACTAATTCGAGTTGAGGGTCTAAATTGATTCATGTAGAGTGGTTCCTACTTTTTAGGAGCCTTGGTTGAGTTTATTTTGAGTTGTAATTGATTAATTTAGTTTATCTGAGTTAAATTTATTTTAACTAGTTCTAACTATTGGAGAAACTAATGGAAGGTCAAAGTGTGGAAGTGGAACTTGAACCACACTCAGTGATCAACCATATAAATTATAAATCAACCATAAAAAACTCATGCATGTGTGAACTAAGAGTTAACCAATTGAGATTGGAGTTCAAAGGACGTGTACTATCAGTTATATAATCATCCAAAGTGTACACGTGGTGCATGCAGTCATAGGAAGGCTTATGATGGATTGTGCACTATTGGATGAGGATTTCCCTAATTAATAGGGGCTAATCACTCAAGGAAAAAATTCAAGGTAATAGGGAGTTGGGAAAGCGAAAATTTTGTTAGGTATTGACCTAGGCTTGCCTAGGAAGCAGTGAGATAGATAGATATAGTGAAAAGGTTGCCTAGACATGAGAAACGCATTGCAATATTCTCATATGTTTTACTAATGCAATACAGATAGAGGGGTTTTTAGTTGTGGATTTTCCCAAGAAATCATTTTGTAATGTGTTGATTGAATTATTTCTCTTGTATGATTTGTGATTTCGCAATCGTTTAAATTTGTTTCCGCAATTGGTAGAGCAGATTCAAGTCTACTGTTTTAGCAAATTACATATAGCAGTTTGAATCTACAAGGAATTACTACATGAGAAGCCTTGGTCTTATTTCTAGGACATTATAGCCTTTACTTTTTCAACTATATCCATACTTTGTCTGCCAACTTGAAGGACTTCTCCGTTCTGTCTTGATCATGCTTGGTCTTGTATTTCACTTGTGGATTTTGCAATATCTCATGTACCTGCAAATGGATATTCCATATTTTCTCAACAATTTTTTCTTACCTTAAGGCATCCCTTGTAAGATCCTCTCTCAATCCTCCTTGTTTTCCATGTCCAATATCCAAAGGTGAAGGTGGAAAAATAAGTTCCAAATGGGGACTTACCAGTAGAAGTGTCAACTTCTCTATTATAAGAATATTGCATATATACTAGATTTTTGTCCCAAGTATTCGGATTATTTTGATTGTAATCCCTCAAAAAATGCACCAAAGTATCGTTTACTACTTATGATTTCCTATATTTCTATTGATGAAATGTTTTAGACCTCTTCAACTTCGTGTCCATCTTCTACCACAATGTAGTCCAAAATTCACTGAAAATTTGCATGCCCCTGTTTGAAATAATGTTCCTTCGTATCAAAAAGTGCATCCAAACCTGCGGAAAGAACAAGTTCATTGCTTATTTCCTACTTATGGTATCCTTATAAATGATTAGAGCACACATATTGTTGAATATGTCAACTACCATGAACATGTAGGCATTTCCCTTCCTAGTTTTTGATAAAACTCCCACAAATTCCATGGAAATTCTTTCCCAAGTATAAGTGGGTATAGAAAATGGATGATATAGACCTTATTTCATGTTACTAGTCTTGTTGGTAAAATTAAGCATGCATCATCTTATGAACCTAGCTACCTCTTCTTGCATCCCAGGCATTACATATACCTTTACAAGTTTTCCACTATCTTCCCTACAACCATGGAGGTGTGAGCCTCTCTAATCCGTTGTAGTCACTCACATTTCAAAACACATAACTTGTCTAACCTGTAGAGTAACCCATTTTGGAGATGATAGTCAACTATGTTGTTACCATTGTGTGCATGACTTTGGCTTTGTAACAATTGAAACACCTCGTTGAAGCCCTCATTCTCTATGTATCCCTCTTTGTATGCATCATGGGTGAAAGGATTAGTGTGCATATGAGTTCCCAAAGTTATGATCTTTGATGTAGGTGGCCTTGAAAGCATGTCATCCAACTTTTTTAGGTTTCCCTTCTTTTACTTGATTACTAAATGAAATTGATGTAGAAACCTCATGCACTTGTAATACCTGGTACATTGTAGCTTATTCTAGGCCTACAGCTACTGCAGTGGTTAATTATTTTTGTGGATCACTATCTCCTTCCCCAATAGAAAATTTTTTCACTTCTTCACAACTTTCATTAGGGCATATAGGTCCTTGTCGCAGGTAGGGTAGTTGATAAATACCACATGAATACATAGAATGTTAGCATATAGGCCTTCCACCCTACATCAAGATTTCTCCCATAACATACCCACTCACATTTATCTCCACTTCGAAGGGTTTTTGCAAGTTTGATAATGCTATACTTGGTGCTTGAGTGATCTTCTTCTTAACTCCTCAAAGACCCTTTGTTGACCTTTTTTCCACAGGAAATTTTTTCTACTCACATTTATAGTGTGGAGTGGTCCAGCTAATGTTGAAAACAAAGCTATGAATTCCCTCAGTTATTGTGCTACCCAAAAACAATTCCTAACCTTGAAAAAATTAGTAGGCACTAACCACTTCATGATGGCTCCATCTTGGAAATATCTATATTCATCTCTCGTAAACCTATGGCATACCCTAGATACCCCACAAATTGTTGGGAAAACTCACACTTCTTGAGACTTGCCAGAAGTTGGTGCTTCTTAAATATATTGAGAACCTACATCAAATGTGAGATGTGATCCTCCCATGTAGCACTCTATACCAATATATAATCCAAATAGACAATAACAAATGAAATTATTAAAAGGTGAAATATATCATTCATTAACCTCACAAATGTAGTTGGTGCATTGCATAGGCAAAAATACATGAGTAACCACTCATACAAACCTTGCTTGTTTTTTAAGGTGGTATTTCAAGTATCTTCTTCTCTGAATCAAACCCAGTGATATCTTGACTTTAAGTCTAGCTTGGTGGAGTATTTGGCTTATTGAAACTGATCCAATAGTTCATCTATGATGGGCAAGGGGTATCTTTTCTTAACCATGATTTTGTTTAACTCATTGTAATTAATACACTTTTTCCAAGACACATATGTTTTTAGCACAATGATGATGGGTGACACACACAGTAAGGTAGTTACTTGAATGACACCCTGCTCTAGTAGCTTCCAAAATTTCTTCTTCACCTCACTTGATTCTATAACACACTTCCTGTACAACCCAATGCTTAGAAACAAGGAGTATGATAGTTGTTGGATCTCACGTTTGGTTTCCCTCTTGGGTGATAACCCCATGGGATCTTGGAACACACCCCTATATGCCTATAGAAACCCTTCCAACTGTTATTTTGTTTCCTTAGTAAATCCCCCCAGGGAAGATTTTACTCTTAGTGACTTTTCCATGGGCATATTTTCTCCTAAAAACAATAAATCATACTGCTTGCTAGAACTAATCAGTTTCTTGGCTTGGTTGGCACTTACTAGTGAAATTTTGGACTTTCCCTTTTGCACATTGATGGTGAGGGATTTTCCATCCTTGATGAGGTGGAATTGGTTATCTATCTACATGAATATTGCATCCTGCATGTACACATAGAGAATTAAAAACACGTCTCCACATAGATCAAGGGGAACTACGTCTAGTTCTACTTCATCAATAAAATCAACACTGATGGAAAATATGCTTTTGCACTATTTTTTTTATGTTTATTTCTGCATCCTTATTTACCCATCCAAATGGATATGCAATTGGATTATCATGAACTTACAATCCAAATTTTTTGAACAAACAAATAATTTTTTGTATGCTTGACCTATAACTTTATATGAAAGAGTTTGGCCATTTCCTTCTCTTCCTGATGTTGAATACTACTCAGATTCATCCTTATGCACTCATGTACATACAATTTTCTCATCCACATCCGAGTTTATTTCCACCTAGTTGCTTGAATCAATGGCCATGATATTCTTCCTCTTAGAATATTTATTTATGTTCTTTGGATTGGAATTTAGATACAACTTCCAATACTTATCCTTTGTATGACTACCAATGTTACAGTGGTTGCATTGGTTGCTCGAATATTTGCACTGGTGTGTTATGGTTTTTATCTTTTTGTATTTCCCCTTTCCACTTCGTCTTCCCCTCCTTGGAAGCTTCTTGGTGCTCCTTTTTCCTCGACCCACTTGTTTTCATTTTCTTATATCTTATGTTCTCCAAATTGTGTGCTTGTACACAACCATCATCCATTGATGTAGGTTTAAACAACATTGTATGCTTCTGAAAATAGTTGTGTAGATCCCCTCAATATTTGAGGAGTATGTTTGTATTCGTTGGGGAGATAACCAATATTATGGGCATCTTTCTAAATTTTGTGGTGTACTCTTGTACACTTAGCCCCTACTCCTACCTGAAGTAATTCCACTAGATCCACAATTCCTCTACATACATGATTGGTTAAAAATGTGACTTTATGAGGGTTTTTAAATCCTCCCACTTAGTCACTAGAGGATCTATCTCCAAACTCAAGCTTTTTGTGTGGATTTCCAACAAAGTCAAGGCGTGACCCTCTAATTTCAATCGAGCAAATGGAATATTTTATTCTTCTTGTATATGATGAACATTAAAATAAATTTCTAAGTTTTTCAATGAGTGATTTAACTTGAAAGCATCACTCTCACCTTGGTATGGCCGTATGTTAACCTTCACTTCCATTTTGAATAGGTATTATGAATGGTTCATGAAACTCGAGTTGGATTGTTCTTTTTGGGATCATTTTTTAGATTCCCTCTTTGATTATTCTTAATATGTTGATTTCCCCTCCAATTTGGCCTTTGCTTTATAGCCTCCATCTTCTACAAATAACCCATTATTTTGGTCAAGGTTGTCATGAGGAGGCTCACATTACGGTTTGTATCTACAACTTGCGCTTCCATATGTGCAAACCTATCCTCTACAATATCTTTAGGGTTATTAATAGATTCATTTGTCATGAATGGGGTTTTGTGACTTCCAAATTAACCAATTTGGATCCCCTATAATTCCCCATAATGTACCCAAATAATTTTTCTCTGATATCAATATGATCTATAAATTGTCGTGGATATTCCACTCGACAGTTTGTCACAACAGATCTACTAATACATATTTAAAATACGAAATATAGACTATGAGGGTTTGTTTCTCCTTAGATTTATAGATATGTTAATTATTGTTTATTTCATATGCATGCAATTTATAATGATGTAGAAAATATAGAAAAAATAGAACAATCACTCAAAAACCAAAATAACACAAGATATGACCTCAGAAACCCTTTTGGGAGAAAACCTAGCTGAAATATTAGGCTGCTTTTGTATCACTTTCTTTAAATGGAAATGGGTGAAAGTAGAAAGAAGTTATAGTTGTGGCCCATGAGTGATTATAATGCAAAAAATCTCATTTTATTTTTTATTCTTGTCCACTCTTAACTACTCTGCTTATCTATGGAACAAAATGAACTCGAAAAGAGTGGAGCCCCTTTTCATCCTAGTGGCTTGGATATAGCACAACATGATAGCATAGAAGTGGTTAAGTTTGACTCCTTCAACTCTTAACTAGTGTTACTATATTGAGTATTCTAGAGTCTTATTCATTATGATCATTTGGATATCCCCTTTTTCATAAATAATTGGGGCTAATGTGGCATTTTCTAAAATCATTGTGGTCAAAACATGAAGGTCAACTTCTAGGTGGCATAACATTTGTATACTGACTCCAATTGATGTGATCCTTGCACCATTGGAAAGGTATATGTGGTTAGAATAGATTTAGGTGTATTTTGCTCAATAAATACAAAATTACCCTTAAAAAATGTTGTTTTATGCCTCAAACTGCTTTTGGGAGGTTTCAAAACCTAATTCGCCAAACTAGGACATGCCACTAAAATTGTCCCATGAACTAATTCCTCTACTTTTTCCACTCTGAAAGCATCAAAGTGGGTGAAAATTAATAATAATTCAATCCATATCAAAAAGTTTAGTTGAGTTAATTCATCACCAAACTTACTAATGATTGTTTTTTCAAAATCATCCCAACTTATGATCGATCCAACAAGTAGGTTGAAGTACCATGTAAAGGTGTTGCTTTCAAAAGTATAATGGAAATTTAACATGCATACCACATCTTCATGTTCCACATTCATTAAATAGATGACTAAATAAAAGTTTTTTATGTGATATTCTAGTAAACCTAACATATCTAAGTCAAAATTTCGAACTATGCACTCACGGTGTTTAGAAATATCATGGAGTTGTCCTACTAGATTAAGGGAATATTAGGCTCTCCATCCAAACAAATTAGGTTGATTCCTTGACAACTGGGAAACAATAAGCTGACTTGAACTTTCAAAAATCATTGACATATTCATATTTTGTAGAAAACTTATAGAAAATTATCTCTAGAAAGCAAGAAACATAAAATATTCAATACAATGGTTGAGATCATAAATATCAAAAGAGAAGACAAATGTTTCCAAACCATCTAATCATTCAAATCAACTAAAAAGTTTTTTAAACCAACTATTTCCTATACATATCCAAAAGCATGTATATTCCACATGCATGAGATAGGTTTATTAATTTGATTTCAAACCTCAACTCATACGCGCAATAAAACAAAGACAATTTATACTCCATAAATCAAAATTTAATTTGAACTCTTGTACTGTAATTCTAATGACATTATTGAAACATAATATATGGTGCATAATGTAGTGTTATTACTTAAATACATATTATTATAAATATATAAATATTTACCTTTGAAACAATAGCATTTAACATCTTTGATAATAGATGTTATTCTTGATTCTAGTGAACATTCATCTTCATGTAACTTGGAAAATGAATAAAAACCATGAGTTGGTGTTTAAAATAAAAACAGTTACACTATATAGCTACTAACTTCCAAGCTTCTATAATGCCCATAGAATAGGGATAGGAAAAAAAAAACAATCTTTTTTATTTTTAAATTTGATCCAACAACCCCTTTAACCTTTTCCTTCGCCACAATCCTTTAAAATTTTAAATAGACAAGTTTATTAATATGAAAGAAATACTCCAAAGACCATTAAAAAAAAATAAATAAATAAATGTTCCAAATGTAGTCATCCCCATATGTCATGGGAGAATAAGTTTTGTAAAGCATTGAAAAATAAGGCATTTCTCCAATTAAATGTACTGCAATTCACTTTATTCATGTAAAATTATTGTAAAATTATTGGAAACTGATATATGTGTGGTAGTCCAACAGGGTGTGAAATGCACGCTTCAAAGTTACTTTAGCTATCTAATTGAGTGACTTGCGCGCAAGACTCAGTGGCTCCTTTATTTACCAATCCCTTAGTTATTTTTTTATTTTTTTTATATAATAATAGAAAATTAGATTATAAGAATGGTGCTATAATAGCATAAAATTAAACTAGTATAATTGCATACATTAAATGGTTGGTAAATGTTGATAGACATCAATTCATGATAAATATCAAAATACCTCATTTATGACATTTCTCATTAATTCTTGCAGCAAGTGTCATTGTAGGACGATATGGGTTGCATGTGTAAAGTTTGCATTATGAAATAATACATTAAATAACCTATAAATCTGCAACACAATCGAGAAATTAAGTCTGTAGATGCAGTAAACTTTAAACCTACAATTTACTTTCATTAATAATAAGAAATCACATGAAAATATCATTAGAGTTTGAAACTTTTGGAATTTTATGTTTTTCTTGTTATACCTGAACAAATCAAAGTAAAATAAAATATAAAATATTTTGATTTCTTCATGTTTTGGGAATAATATGAAAGAAGTTAAATGAGTTGTTTACACCCATGGTATTGAGCCCACTGTATTGTAATGAAGTTTTATTTTATAGGTATAAAATAGGGGCATGAGCCAGAAGTGACAAAATGCAATGAATCTATTATTATTTTAATAAAATCTCTAATCCTTTCCTCATGGATTTCTTTGAATGGGTTTTTCATGTAAATTATTCTCCAATAAAGTAATTTTTATGAGTTAACTTGTTTTATTTGTATTCAGATTTTATTATTATTATTATTATTAACAGTTGGTATAAGAGTTGCATGGTCTTGTTTTTAATGGTGTAATCTAGGTCTGCTTAGTAGTATGGAGACTACTACAATGAGTGATATAGAGAAGTTGAAAGGGTTGGTTTCACCCTATGGAAATCACAAATGGCGGATATACTGATTCTGAAGGATCATATTTTTCTAATTGAAGGAGTGGTAACGAAACCCCCCCAAACAATAATAGTTGAAACTTGAAATTCATTGGATAGGGAGGCCATTGCTACAATCTCGTCTCGAAGTACCTAGGAAAGAATGTGTACTTTAATATTACAGGAGAGAAGCAATAGAAGGGCTATGGAAAAAGTTGCATAGTAGCTATAATCACTTTAGTGCCTACACGAACCCTAAAGTTCAATCATGTTAGCAAAAATCTAGTGAATGAGGAGCTACGATGCAAATCGATTGCAGAAAAACAAGGAGGAGAAGCTTTAGCCTTAGTTGCTCGTGGAAGGAAAATTAAATGTGGCAGACAGGGGTATTCAAAATCGAGAGGAAGATCGAAATCAAGAACAGGAAGACTAAATTTTTTTCATTGTGGAAAACCAAAATATAAAAAAATGGATTGTTGGTTTTGAAAGAAGGAATAGAAGGTACAAAAATAAACCAACACACATAAAAAATCATGTAGCACAAGTGAAGGTGAGACATTGTATCTTTTAGAAGTGGTTTTTTATTTATTATTTTAGCATAAGAAATAGGTTTATATACTTCTAGCAGTAGCATTGATTGGGTACTTGAATCTGAGGCATCTCACCACATGATCCCATGCAAAAATAATTTTATCACATATGAAGCTTGTGATCATGGTAGAATAAATTTAGGAAATAATAATTTTTGTAATGTTGTTGGAGTGGGAGATGTTTGAATCATGACAAAGGATGGATAGGCTATCTTGCCGAAAAAGGTTAGGCATGTCCCAGAGATGCAAATGATTTTGATTTCTATGGGATGATTGAATGAAGAAGGATACTCCACAACCTTTGGGATGTTGGAGAATGTAACTAAATTTGGTCTTCATAATGCATTTTGTAATAATGAAATTGTATATTATATATAGAAAGAGAAAAATAATTTTTATTTATTCAAGCATGGGTTTCATGTTCAAAGTCTAGGTCAAAGCATGTTCATGCTTCTAGGGCTTATTGAGTCAAAGAAGAATTTTTTCCATGTATTGTAGTCATATTTGGACTTGTTTTGACAAAATAAAATCATTATTTTTTATTCTAGATAGTCATTTTGTTCTCCAAGACCAAGTTGGCCTTGCCAAGGAGAGGTTAGCCTAGAAGAGGCCTATTTGACCTCTTGAGAAGTGTATATATAACATGAGACTTCAACTCGTTTGGAGAGACTTAACAAGTTTGAATTCAAATAATATTAGAAGACATTCAAGAGAAAAATTCATGGAGAAAAGGAGAATTTAAAGAAAAGGAATAAGACTTGGAAATTTGACATTTTTTTGCTCACACGTGCGAAAATATAGGTTTTCAATGTGAGTTGCAAGGCTGAGAATTATAGATCCAAATTATAGACCTAGAGTAGAGGGTAGAAAAATTGAATAGGGAAAATTTGGAGAGTTTGACCTTCATTTACTTTGGAGGACTTTGACTTGTTTGGAGAAGATCTTATTGGAGGGGGGACTTAGTGCTTGGAAGGAATCTTGACTTTGGTATTTTGGTCTTGGAGATCTCATTTTGATTTGATTCTATATGAGGAGAAGTATTATTTATGGGTTTTCCCCTTGGATGGTTTATTCCTTGACTTCAACCTATATCGTATGTCTTTGTGATCCTCGTGATTTTGGTAATTGTTGATGAAGAAGTAAAATTAAAAGTAATAAAAGGCCAACAAATATCACAAGTAATTATCAAGTAAGGATAATCAATTCTAATCTATAAAAACCTTTATTTTCCAACATGGTATGAGAGATAAGGTGAAGCAAGGAAGTTGGAATATCACATCTTTGTTGGCACCTTTGAGCAATATAGAAGAAGTCACCTACTCTTTCTTCTCAATGGTGAGATTTATGAAGATAGGTGTCAAGACTCTTGGGAGTCTTCGTGTAACAATCAAAGGATACATCTTGAAGTACATCTCCAAGCTAGAAAAATAATTGATGGATGGAAGTTTATTCTCCGCTCTCACAGGTACTTTTAGGGATGATAATGTATGGGTTATTGATAGTGGAGCTTATAAACATATGACAAGTGAATGCAGTCAAATCCAAAATTTATCAAAAGGAACCTCTTATCATTCAGTTGAACTTAGAGACAAAAAGAGCTACCCTGTGAAAGGGACTAGATCTAGAGATTGGTGGAAGTATTCATCTTAATAAGATACTCACCAAACTAGGACTAATTGGGATGTTCGACAGTCAATTTGATGTAATTATTTCAAACCACTTGGGGTTGGAAGTTATCCCTTCCAACCGGAGAGGGCTCTCTCAAGAAAAAGGTAATATATTCAATAAACAAGCTTATAATGAAGATTGCTAACTCTTATATGTATTTTAGATGACTTTTGCATGTGGAAGATGAGTGAGAGCTACCATTGGGGATGGAGTCATCATGGAAATTCAATTACAAATGAGTATCATTCATGGAAATTGAGGCACATGAGACTTTACAATAACTCTGATAGCTAACATAATACATAAAGGAAGTTGGAGCATAATATTTTATGAATTCCAAGTAATCATGTATAAGCAAGTTGAATCAAAATTCAAAAAATAAGAAGACACAAACACATAAAAGCTCAATAAGATTCTCATGCTTGAACAAACACTTTTGCAACTGTGTATTAACTGAGTCAAAACAAATTACATAGTACCTCTGGTCATTTACATCCATCAATCCCCTCTCATTCTAAAACTCTTCTATTATAGGGTGAACTCCCTTTTACATAGGTTTTCCACTTGGGCTAGACTCTTGAACCTGACCTAGAGATCTAATACAAAAAGGATTCCATTACATTGAGGAAAAATAGAGATATTTTGTTTGAGGGAATTTGTAGTAAAAGTGAACTTTATCACTATTAACTAAATCAACAAAAACTTTTAATAACCCATGCTAATGATTGCTATCGAACCAAACAACCATGTTTAGGTGGAAAATTGTCATACTGGATTTCAGGGCTTGATATACCAAATTTGATGATGAGTTGTACATTGGTGAGGTGGAAAAAGTTATGTGTTGTCAACCATGTCAATCCTGTGAAGTGTATTGTTGAGTTGCCTTCACCAATGGATGTCCCAATGACACTTCATAATCATTTTTCAAGACTCATCTCCTTCCTGAATTGCGTTAAATTCCTAAAAAAGACTAAAAAATTAAAGTGCTGGAAAAGCAGAGTATTTGGGAAATTTCGTAGCGTAGTTTTTGTAGCATCTTCATAACACCACCTTCTGCAAATTTTTTACTCTTCTTCCTATGGAAGGATCTACATTGGGTTTAATAAGGTAAATACATGCCTCCATTTACCCCTAGCATGATATTTTTGGGAAGTTTTTCCTCAAAAAGTTCTACAACGAGTTCACAGCGAAAACTTAGCCTCAAGCCTGGAGCTTGCTACGAACTTGCCTAATTTCACCAAATTATGCAATTTTTCTTCCTAACTCCAAAAAAACATCTTTTCAGCCCTGTATATGACTTGTTATGATAACTTAGGACAAAAAATAGTCAAAAAAGGTGTGTCTTACCATCTTTCATGGAGTAGAAGGGTCATCTTCCATCACAATCATCTTTAAACCTTTTTTCTTCAACTATGCTTGCACCATCTCCATTTGTATTTCCAATTCTCTGACTTGGATTTGTAACTTATTTCTTATTGCAACCACCTATTCCTCCTGAAGAGATGTTTCATCATTCTGTGCAGAGGCAGTGTCCTCTTTAACATCTTCCTTGGCCCCTATGCAACCTCATTATAAAAATCTATCTGTTTGCTCACTTCTTTTTAAAAATTTGTTAGCTCCTGAATCTCTTATTTGAAGTCTGCTAACTCCATCTTAGTTTCAAAATTTTCTTCTCTAGCTTCCTTAAGCTGCTCTTTAAAGGGCTCCAATTCATATTTTTCTTGAACTTTTTCCTTTCCCTTTCTTCCCTTGCTCACCTTTGCCTCTGTTGGAGATAACTCTATTATTTCTTCCCTTGCTGGTTTTTTCTCCTTTTATGGTTCCTTATATAGCTTCTCAGATTTTTCTCCCTTTGATAATTGTGACCTAGTGAGTGGCTTCCTAGGTTTAAAAATAAAACCTAAGTCTTCTTTGGAAAAGTCTATTTTCTTAGCTTTAAGACTCTTTTTCTTCGTTTTTTCTCCGTTAACTTCTACATGCTTCAAAACAAGAGATTCCTCAATGTCAATTTCGTACAAGATATCTTCTACCTTTCCTTTCCCCTCTGCCTGACTTCTAGTGATCCTTATATGAATTCTTATATCAGTTTTGACTTTACTATTGGTAGAGATTTGTTTAGGCACCACTGTCTCCTGCAATTTCTCAATTTATACCTCCAAAGGCTCCACAATGGGTTGCACCTCTATCTACACTCCCACCTTATGTTCAACCTCTGTTTCAGCCCTAGATTATTTATCTTTATTTGGAGTATTTTCCTTTGATCTAGGTGTCTTTCTAAGAGTGAGGACATCAACCTCATACCCATTCAAGAACAGGAAAGTGGAGCAATCCATGTTTAACTTTTTAAACTCCTCCATAATAATTTCATCAAACCTTGGTGGAAAATAGAAGTGTAACTGCTTTCAGGTTTAGCTTGAACTTTATCAGCCATTTTGCCTAAATTCCTAAATAGAAAAAATGGTAAATTCGGAGGTTGTTTACCTGTGAATGAAGCAAAAATCTGAAGTGGTATTGATAGATCATGTGAAATCTACCTTCACAAGTGAATTATTTCTAAATCACCATCAGTAGTTTTGAATAATTGTCCTTGAGGAAAGTCCTCGAGATGCCTAAGCTCATGTATATGCCTATGTGCTCCTCCTTTATAAACTCATCACAATTTTGAATCTTGAACTTTATTGCTTTGAACCACTCCTCTCCAGACCTTGGAATCTCGGTTTCCTGTGCAATTGTGTCAGTAGACACAAAAAAATTGAGGATGCCCACATTTGAACCTGTACCAATGAAATTTATAGAAAAATATTTAGAAACCTGTGCATGATACCCTTGTAGTTTTTGGAAGAAATGCATGCAACCTGCATTGGAAAAAGCTTGTGAGAAGTTGGGGTCTTCTGCAATTAGCCTCATATCCATGGGATCATATCTGACTACAGTTCCACCCTTGTTTGGATTTTTATGTGAAGCCATACTTTCAAATGCATCACTGATCAGCTCCTCCTTTGACACCTGTAGAATTCTTTTGAGATAGCAAGCAACTCGCTTGACACAGATAGCACTTAGCCTAAGACAACTACAAGACAGAATTAAAGACTCTAGACTGTTCGAAATAGTGTTCAAAAAACTTACAAGGATGAAGGTTAGGTGTTTCTTTTCGAATTAGGAATTAGACTAAATTATGAAAGAGGAAATGAGTGGGAAAAATGAAATGATGTGAGGAATAATGATTACCATGCATGCATATGACATATGATGACAAATAATTGAATAGTACCATGATGACCAAGTGTGCACTGACCACTGAAATCATGAAAATACACAACCTATCCCACCGTTAGTAGAAAAAACAAATTTTGTAGCGTTTCCAGTACTCGGGAGGGAAAATTCGCTACGGAACTGTCAGGCACTTCTGTAGAAAAATTGGACTGTTTTACACTAACTACATTGTGGACTTCAGAAATTTTTTCCAAGTGTCACAGAATGATCTTTATTACCCTTGCAATCAGATTTTTTTGAATTTACCTTGATAATACCTTTATTGCATGACTAATGACTATTAAAATGCTTAAACTATATATAGATTTATGAAAATTAATGAACTTCATGACCTTATCTTCATCCAAATGACCCAACCTAACTTACCTAAGACCAACCTAGACAAACCTAGTTGTTATCAATGATAATAGTGGCTCCACTTGGGATGTTGCGCCCGTGTGGTATGGTAAAGAACCAACATCTCCAGTGCCTTATCCATTGGTTAGTTCCCAACCACTTGTCATATTCTTCAACCTATATTCGATCCTTGACATGCTCTTGAATAAAAATACACTTGTACAAACCGAAACTTTAAACTACAATCTTCAAATTAAATTCTGAAAGAGTTGCTTGCCCAACAAGCTTATTTATGTACTTACCAATCCTACTCTAACTATCGAAAACTAAACTTTCAATTCAAGCAATATGAAACCTCCAGTATAACCAGTCAAATAGTTGATCCAACACATGGGCTTCTTGATTGTTCTTGAGAAACATCAAAAGTGAATCATCTATTGGCAACTTGGAATGAAAATTGAATCCCTGATCCATAAGAAATACAAATGTGTCTTGACTGATAATTGCAACATACTTACCACCGGATATTGGAAACCATGAAAAATCACTTTTTTCTAGATGAGTAAAACCATGAGAGTTGAATTCATTCATAATTTATGGCTTCTTTTGTCATATGTCTTCAATTTCAACAACATCATAAAATAAAAAGGCAACAATAGTTTTGTACTCCCTTTCATGTAAACCATTCATGCATCCTTGAACATCTTCAAACATGGCATCCATATTGTGTGTATCAAAACTAATCTCTTGCTTGTCAAACAAATCAGATATAATCTTTGGTAGTTTTTATTGAGGACTTCCATCTTCATTCTGAACACTAACAGCTCCTATACAAACAAATTTATGCATATCCTCCATGTCATTTTGATGATTCTCAAATAGAATAGGTAAAACTTGTATATTCAGCTCTTCATCTAGTTCAAGTTTACCTAAAAGTGAATTTTCATCACATGTTACCTTACTGTTCAAAATTTTCATGCATGTATTTTCAACAACTCGGTCTTGAGGAGTTCCTTCTTGATATAAAATCTCATAAAAGGAATGGGTTGAAAAAAAAATTGAATGATTTGGCTCATACCTTTGACTGCATATCTATTGACAAGGCTGTAAATCCTCGTAAACTTCATGTAATATGACTTGACTGTCAAATTTATGATCTATTTTATCTTCAAGAAAAGAAGAGACATCTGCTTGTTGGAAAATTTCTTGATCATCATAACATCTAGCTTGTGAAGAAAATTCATAAAGTGCCTCTAATATCTCCTCATCGTCCCTACATTCTACATCATCATCATTACTTTTAATATATTGAATGAAACCTTTACAGATATTGCAACAGTCTTGAAACAATGATGATAAAGGATGATACTTCCCATAATGTTCAAAAAATATTCTATGGAAATCTTTAAGAGAAAACAAGCTTCCTGATTTCAACCCTTTATAACATACTCTAGCTTTGTGTTTTAGGGTAGCTATAAACATCTTCATGCAAAAATATTCAGGAAACTCAACCCTCAGTCTACATACATGTATATGGAATTTAACCAAATGCAGACCAACATCATATTTATTTTCATCTTTGAACATGGGAAGATGTGTTTACCAATAAACATGAGGCATAGTATTTGGAAAACCATAGATGTGAGACCGATCCATATGAGCATACTTGGGATTTATTCTTGCAGTAGAACTCATCTTGGAACTTCTTCAAGCTACTGATATTCAAGTAGTGGAGTCACCATGAAGCCATGAAGCCATGAATTTCTAAATTCTTCAAGAATGGAGTCACCAAGGTAGAAGTATAACCTTGAATATTTATGATCTCCTGCTATCTTCAAGGGCTCAGTTACTTTTATTAAACACAAATTTTTGGGGAAATGTAGCTTCAGAATCCTGATAGATGCCCCAAAATGTTATCACTAAACTTACACTAATTGGGTTGTTCAACAGTCAATTTGATGTAACTATTTCAAATCACTTGGGGTTGGAAGTTAGCCCTTCCAACCAGAGAGGGATCTCTTACGAAAAAGGTAAGATATTCAATAAATAAGCCTATAATGAATATGGCTAACTCTTATGTGTTTTTTAGATGATTTTTGAAGGTGGAAGATGAGTGAGGGCTACCATTGGGCATGGAGTCAGAATGGAAATTCAATTAAAAATGAGTATCATTCATGGAAATTGAAGCACATGAGATTTTACGATAACTTTGACAGCTAACATAATACATAAATGAAGTTGAAGCATAATATTTTATGAATTAAAAGTAATAAAGTATAAGAAAGTTGAAACAATATTCAAAAAAAAATGGACACAAACACATAAAAGCTCAATAAGAATCTTAGGTCTGAACAAACACTTCTGCAACTATGTATTAACAGAGTCAAAACAAAATTACATAGTATCTCTAGTCATTTACATCCATCAATCCCCTCTCATTATAAAACTATGCTATTTATAGAGTTAAATCTCTTTTACATAGTTTGCCACTTGGGCTAGACTCTTGAACCTAATCTAGAGATCTAATGCACAAACGATTCCATCACATTAAGAAAAAATAGAGATATTTTGTTTGAGGGAATTTGTTGTAAAAAAGGACTCTATCACTATTAACTACATCAACAAAATTTTTTAATAACCCATTCTAATGATGCCTATTGAACCAAACAACCATGTTTAGGTGGCAAACTGTCATACTGGATTTCAGGTCTTGATATATCGAATTTGATGATGAGTTGTCCATTGGTGAGGTGGAAAAAGTTATGTGTTGTCAGCCATGTCAATCCTATGAAGTGTATTGTTGAGTTGTATTCATCAACCGATGTCCCAATGACACTTCATAATCCCTTTTGATGACTCATCTCCTTCATTAATTGCATTGAATGCCTCAAAAAAGAACGAAAAATTAAAACTCTAGAAAAATAGAGTATTTAGGCAATTTCGTAGCATCTTCGTAACACCACCTTCTGCAACTTTTTTGACTCTTTTTCCTATGTGAGGATCTTCATTGGGTCTAATAAGGTAAATTCATGCCTCCATTTACCCCTGACATAATATTTTTTGGGAATTTTTGCCTCAAAAAATTCTACAATGAGTTCGTAGCGAAAACTCAACCTCAAGCCTGGAGCTCGCTACGAACTTCCCTAATTTCACCAAATTCTGCAATTTTTCTTTCTAACTACAAAAAAACATCTTTGAAGCCATGTATATGACTTTATATGATGTCTTAGGAAAAAAAATTGTCAAAAAAGGTGTGTCTTACCATCTTTCATGGAGCAGAAGGGTCACCTTCCATCACAATCATCTATAAATATTTTTTTTTCAACTATGCTTCCACCATCTCCATTTGTATTTCCAATTCTCTGACTTGGCTTTATAACTTTCTTATTTTTTATTGCAACCACATGTTCCTCCTGAAGAGATGTTTCATCAGTCTGTGTGGAGGAAATGTCCTCTTTAAGATCTTACTTGACCCCTATGCAACCTCATCATAAAAATCTATATGTTTGCTCACTTATTTTTTAAAGTTTGTTAGCTTCTACCTCTCTTTTTTGAAGTCTGCTAACTCCAACTTAGTTTCCAAAATTTGTTCTCTATCTTCCTTAAGCTACTCTTTTAAGAGCTCTAGTTCAAAATTTTCTTGAACTTTTTCCTTGCCCTTTCTTCCTTTTCTCACCTCTACCTTTGTTGGAGATAAATCTATTATTTATTCCCTTGCTAGTTGTTTCTCCTTTTCTCGTTCCTTATGCAGTTTCTTAGATTTTTCTCCCTTTGATAATTGTGACCTAGTGAGTGGTTTCCTAGGTTTAAAAATAAAATTTGAGTTTTCTTTGGAAAAGTCCAATTGCTTAGCTTTAAGACTCTTTTTCTTGGTTTTTTCTCCCTTAACTTCTACAAGCTTCACAACAGGAGATTCCTCGATGTCAATTTCCTGCAAGATGTCTTCTAGCTTTCCTTTCCCCTCTTTCTATCTTCTAGTGATCCTTATATGAGTTCTTATATCATTTTTGACTTTACTGTTGGTAGAGATTTTCTTAGGCACCGTTGTCTCCTACAATTGCTCAATTTCTACCTCCATAGGCTCCACCATGGGCTGCACCTCTATTTGCACTTCCACCTCCTTTTCAAACTTTGTTTCAACCCTAGAGTATTTATATTTCATTAGAGTATATTCCTTTGATCTAGGTTTCGTTCTAGGAGTGAGGACATCAATCTCATACCCACTCAAGAACAAGAAAGTGGACCAATCCCTATTTAACTTTTTAACTCGTCGACAACTAACAATTTTATCAAACTATGGTGAAAAATAGAAGTGTCACTGCTTTTAGGTTTAGCTTGAACCTTATCATCCATTTTCCCTAAACTCCTAAACAGAAAAATGGTAAATCCATAGGTTGTTTATCTGTGAAATGAAGCAACAATATGAAGTGGTATTGATAGGTCATGTGAAATATACCTTAACAAGTGAAGTATTTATGAATCTCCATCAACAGTTTTGAATAATTTTCCTTGAGGCAAGTCCTGGAGATGCCTTAGCTGATCATGTATATGCATATGTGCTCCTCCTTTAGAAACTCATTACAGTTTTGAAGCTTGAACTTTATTGCTTTAAACCCCTCCTCTCCAAACCTTGGAATCTCGGTTTCCTATGAAATTGTGTCAGGAAACTCAACAAAATTGAGGATTCCCACCTTCCAACCTGTACCAATGAAATTTATAGAAAAATATTTAGAAACTTGTGCATGATACCCTTGCAGTTTCTGGTAGAAACATATGCAAACGGCATTGGAAAAATTTTGTGAGAATTTGGATTCTTCTGCAATTACCTCATATCTATAGGCTCATATCTTACCACAGTTCCACCCTTGTTTGGATTTTTATGTGAAGCCATACTTTCAAACACATTGTTGATCATCTCCTCCTTTGACACCTACATAATTATTTTTGTGACAACAAGCAACTCCCTTGACACATGTAGCACTTAGCCAGCTAATACAACTACATGACAGAATTCAAGACTCTAGACTGCTGGAAAAAAGTGTTCAAACAACTTACAAGGATGAAGGTGAGGTGTTGCTTTTCGAATTAAGAATCGGACTAAATTAGGAAAGAGGAAATGAGTGGGAAAAATGAAATGATGTGAGGAATAATCATTACCACGCATGCTTATTACATATGATGACAAATAACTCAATAGTACCATGATGACCAAGTGTGCACTGAATAATGAAATCATGACAAGACATAGTATATCCCATCGTTAGTAGAAAAAAACAGATTTCTTAGCGTTTCTAGTACTCGAGAGGGAAAATTCACTACGAAAATGTGAGGAACTTCCATAGCGAAATCAGACTATTATACACTGAATACGTTGTGGAATTCAGAAAAAAATTCCAAGTGTCATAGAATGACCTTTATTGCCCATGCAATCAGATTTTTTGAATTTACCTTAATAAGACCTTTATTGCATCAATAATGACTATTAAAACCTTTAAACTATATACAAATTTATGAAAATTAATGAACTTCATGACCTTATCTTCATCCAAATGACCCAACCTAACTTACCTAAGACCAACCTAGACAAACCTAGTTGTTATCAAGGATAACACCAGTTTTGAGGAAAAAATTCTTTCTATTTCTTTTGTAGAAGATAAAGGTGATAGCATTGTTTTTTGTTGATGACAATTTTTTGGTACAGGGAAAGGGATATAGCATTGAACACGATAGACAATTGATATTGATGAGGGGACGTTGTATAGGTTTATTACACCTCTTCCTCAAGATTTAGTACACATAGATGTTAGCCCTTCTAAATTGTGGCATGGAAGATATGGACACCTTCACAATAAGAAATTTTCATCTTTGAATCAAATGGTCACTGACATCCCCGAATTGAAAGAAGAGCATGAAGGAATTTGAAATGGATGTGCTCTACGCAAGAATGTGAAGAAACCTTTTGCAAGAAGTGATACAAGATCCAATGACATCTTCAATGTCATGTTCCTTTTTCTGGTTTCCCTTATGGCATGGTCAGGATGGACTTCCATGGTTAATGGCAACTAGGTCACAGGAGCAGGTTTACTCCATCAGCGGTCCCAAGGGATTTATGGGGTTTTGAGGTTAAGGATTCGGACGACATTTTCTTGGCACATTCCATCATCTGCACAAATTTCCTTTTTTTTCCATTTCATTCTGTCAACTTTCAGAAATCATGTAATTTTTTAGCTTAACTTGCTTAATTATGCTTAAGGCAACATTCCAGGAGGGATATTGACGGAATACCTTAGTGTAATAGCTTGTTGGAACCGAAACAAAAATATCTATGATATGAGATGGTGGGAAATTACTTTCAGTGGCATGAGGAAGGATGGTGGTCGATTTACCATTTTCCAAAATTAAAAAGGTATTTTAATAAAGTAAAAGGAGGGAAAAGGTACTAAGTGATTATAATAATAATAAAATAAATTCTTCTAGAGGATTCCATGAGATATATAAAAGAGGAGGAGACCATTTGAGGACATCTTGGATTGTTGATGTTTTTTGTTGATGAGGTTTGGATTACCTAGTTCCCAGCTTCTATGGCCCAAGGACGGAAACCCTCAAATTCTTTATTGGGTGTTAGATGAAAAAAAAATACTATTGAGGATATATCACCTAGAAATATCATAATGCTTCAGCGGAGTTTTGGAGAGAGTAGATTTGTAGTAGCTGGTTTGCAACAGTTGTCGCACTGGTTCATCTACATCATTTCCAGGGTCATACATCATTTTGGTTAGAGATATTTTTCTAGGTTTTTCTCTAATTTCTTGGCAAGTCCAAGTTCCATTATTCCTTCATGTTGATGTACTCTTTCTAGTGGATTAATAAAATGCATCAATGATTTTACTGGCGCTTATTTATGCATCAAATTTTTGTTTGTGTGTATATTTGTGATTATTTGTTGTTCAAGTTAATTTCTGGTATCTACTATCAAATTTTCCATTAGGGATATTACAGTGGTATCAAAGTTGGTTTTCATTCCAACCTAAGGGTTTATTATTTAATCGTAGAGTAACTCCATAGGAAGATATAGGGTTTCATGATGATTTCTAGTAATTTCGCAAGTGCCAAATTCTTCTATTATGGGATAAATTTTTCTTGGTCATTCGACAAAAATCTTATTATTAAACCTTAGACAAATTCCTTCTAATTTTTTCTTCTACTTATTGATTTTGCGCAAAAAAAAAATTGGCCATCCATAAAATTATAAGAATGAGGACACATCGTATTATAAATTTTATCAAAATATAGAGGTCCAATAATTAAATCAGGGAGTCGTAAAATTAGGGGCCAAATTTTTATTACTTGACCATATTATAGAAGGGGTGAATTTTTATTATTTTGGAGTCGTGAAAAAATAAAAAAGGTCCAAATGTATTCTTTGATATCTATGAGATAATCATAGGTTGAGTCGATATTCCCTAGAGATCGAGCCACCAAATTATGTCGAGCTCTATATCGCCACAAGCCAAGTATTGTGTGTGTTATTTTCTTTAGAAAAACCAAATATATGTGCAACCACTAAAATATATTGCAGTGCATATCGGTCCATATTCATTTCTCTAGGGAAAAAGGATAAGCATTCATCATAAACTTTAACAGGAGAATTGTAGATAACCGAGTTAACTCATTTGAAGGAGCTATGTTTTTCTTGTTGAAAGGACCCTAGTTTATTAATAGGTCAAAAATAAAATATCAAGCCAATATTTCCTGGTGCTAGATTGTGTCAATTTTGGCGACGACGTCATTGTATGAAGACAAATGTTCTGCAGGCTATGCCTAATGTTTTTGGTTCATGGTGAGGTCCATAGGGGATACTCTTATAGATCGGTCAACTAAGTGGATTTAGTGTAGAGTTTAACATTGTTGATATGGTGTGATTGGGTGTATCAAATGTGCATTTAAAAAATCCTTCAAGTTGAACCTAGTCTATTTCTAAATGCTCTAGGGGGGGATTTGTTATTGGTAGGACCAGACTAATTAAAAGGTGATCTGAGTATACACCTGTGTGGCGGCATATTCATGCGAAGAGGTACTTGTGGTGATAATATCTTAATGTTTAATGGATGATATGCACACAATTATACAATTGATGTCACCTTAGTTGTGGAGATGCAATCCGTAGTATTCAAGCGAGCCACAACTTGAACACGGTGGTATGGTCAACGGTGCAATTGAGTCCAAACTCAATTGGTTTTTGGACTCAATTGGTTTACTGTTGGGTCGAGATGGATAATGTTAAGACAAACAAAGGTCCACATCTAATTTTCAGGGGGACGAAATCCAATTGATGGGGCCGAAGTAAGAGTCTATTTTATTTAATGATTAGGGGGGGAACCTGAGCCACATAACCTGTAGACAACGAGATGCATGTGATATGAGTATGAATGTTAGTTTTTCTATGGTAATTTCATCTTCAGATTTAAAATTTATTTGTTGATCTTATACTTGATGTACGTAGGTTTCCTTGTTGTTTATATGTGTCAAACAAGTAAATTAGCTGAGCTTTACGAGTGAATTCAAAAGCATAAAGCATGAAATAAATATGTTGAGCATGGAAGCGGTTGAGTTTTTGTATTGAAGCGACCATAGGAAGTTGGCGCTCAAGGATAAACTCGGGAAAATAAAAATGGAGAAGAATGACACTATTCCGATATACTTGAAAAAGTTTTTCCACTGCAGGGATGAGCTTGGGAGTGTAGGAGTTAGTGTGGATGAAGAAGGACAAGTCAAGAAGGTTGGGATTCAAGCAAATAATCTCTACAGACTTGAAGTAGATGGGATGTCTACGAAGCTTCCTACTGTTGGGAAGTGCAAGAAAGACATTCAATTGAAGCTTGAGAGGGAGTAAGTTTTGCATGCAGGTAAAAGTGAACCTCGGGATGTGGAGCAGCCACAAGATGAGGATCATGGAGTGGAAGAAACCACTCATGCAGAGAAATTTCGTGCCAGATGGGCAGAGGGAGTGCATGCAGTTATACCACCAGGTGAGAGGTGGGGCGACATGCATGATTAATCCCAAGAGGAGATTTATGGGCAGGATTCATGAGATGGTGTGGATCTCATGAATTGAACCTAGCTACGAGGTGCCCACAACAAGAATGCGAGCATGATCGCTTGATTGATGCGGTGAAAATCAAAGTGATGCAAGAGCTGGATGACTGAGCGGATCAGACTTGACAGCAAGTGCAAGAGTGCATGGGTGCAAGAGTTCAACAGCGCAGTGGTTCCTGATGACATGTGCAATTGGTACCAGCAGAAGTCGAAGACTTTGATGATAGATGCTAGATGCATCAATACTGATTGAGTTGTTTGGAGCCTATTCAGTTTCAGAGAAGTTGCAGAGCAGATGCATGGAGTTGCATGGCGCTTGTGAAGGTTGCAGGGCGAATGCATGAGTTGCATGTCATGAAGACAAATTTTTATTGTTGAGAGGGAGTGTTGAATATTGCAACAAGAAACAATGAAGGAGGCATCCTAAACATCATTCTCGATCCATTGTGCGATCAACGCACCAGGTGGGGGCCACACAGTGATTTTTGTCGCAGTCTATTTCTAGATCTATGTCTATTTTTAGACATATGGATCATGTTCTATAAGTTGCGATTTTATTGTGGATGGTTGGTCAAGTTGGAAAAATAGATGGATTTCTATTTTAGACATATTGGGCGGAATCTATTTTTAGATTGCTAGTCTAAAAATAGATATGTCGAATATTATTAGCTCTTAATAATATTTGGACTCTAAACATTATCTTATTCTCTTGGAGCACTTCAGTTAAGTGCACAGATGTGGCACAGGAGCTGACAGAAGGAATTACGCTATTCCTAAGGGTTAACTAGAGCTATAGCATGGATACTTCAGTTAGAACTCATGTGAGAGATTTTGGTGGAGTTGATTGAGGAAGTTAATGGAGTTGTGTTCAGTTTAACTAATCTAAACACAGTTGAGCTATTTGTATCTAGTTTAACTAATTGATACAATTAATGAGAGTGGTGTGAATTAATTATTAATTAATTCACTAATTATAAACTCATTAATCAACTAAAGAATACATCAGTTAACTTCAATGCATGGACAGTTTCAGTGGAGACCAGTGCAAAGATAGGTGAAAGGGCAAGTGTGACTATCAATTGTGACTATAAGTGATGCATGGTTTGCATCCAAAACTCAGTAGAGATGCCTATAAAGACTGCGTGATCAAGGCTGGGGTAATTCATTCTCATTAAGAGGCATTCTTCAACAGTGATTGTGCACTAGAGGCAGGCTAGCAGGTGGCAAAGATCGGGCCTGATTAGTGTGTAGCAAGTGGAGATTATACTGAGAGCTTGTGAGGAGCTTTGTATGATGATTGTTACATGATCTCTATGACATATATAATATACAGATAGTTGGGGGTTTTCAGCTTTAAGCTTTCCCATTACATACTATGTTCATATGTGTGAATTTTTATGGTTTTAATGTGTGCATGCAATTGATTTTATTTCCGCATGTGATGATCAATGGTAGAAGAGATTCTGTGTTATGCATGAAACTAAAATAGTGTGTGATCAGGAGAATCTCGGTGGATAACATATCAGTTATTCAAATTTCTACATGGTGTTAGAGCGATATTGATCATTGGAGCAATTGCAAAGCATTGAAGCTGGCTGAGTTTTTGTATTGAAGCGACCAGAGGAAGTTGGCGCTCAAGGATAAACTCAGGAAAATAAAAATGGAGAAGAATGACACTATTCCGGTATACTTGAAAAAGTTTGTCCACTGCAGGGATGAGCTTGGGAGTGTAGGAGTTAGTGTGGATGAAAAAGGACAAGTCAAGAAGGTTGGGATTCGAGCAAAGAATCTCTACAGACTTGAAGTAGATGGGATGTCTACGAAGCTTCCTACTGTTGGGAAGTGCAAGAAAGACATGCAATTGAAGCTTGAGAGGGAGCAAGTTTTGCATGCTGGTAAAATTGAACCTCGGGATGTGGAGCAGCCACAAGATGAGGATCATGGAGTGGAAGAAACCACTCATGCAGAGAAATTTCGTGCCAGATGGGCAGAGGGAGTGCATGCAGTTATACCACCAGGTGAGAGGTGGGGCGACATGCATGATTAATCCCAAGAGGAGATTTATGGGCAGGATTCATGAGATGGTGTGGATCTCATGAATTGAACCTAGCTACGAGGTGCCCACAAACACAGCATGATCGCTTGGATTGATGCAAATCAAAGTGACAAGAATGATACCTGGAGCTACGATCGTAGTTGACAAAGAAGTGCGTAGTATGGGTGCAAGATTTCAACAAATAAAAGAAGGTTCTCGGGATGACATGTGCTGGTACCAAACAGGTCAAGACTTTGATGATAGATGCATCAACCGATTGAGTTGTTTGGAGCCTATTCAAGCCAGAGGAGTTGCAGAGCAGATGCATGGAGTTGCATGGCGCTTGTGGGATTGGCAGGCTAATGGGCATGGATTTGCATGTCGCATGCAAAGACAGTCCTTTCTTGTTGAGAGGGAGTGTTGAAGATTGCAACAAGAAATAGTGAAGGAGGCATCCTGAAACATCATTCCTGATCCTAGTTGGAAAGTGATCACCTAAACTAGGTGGGGCCACACAGGTGATTTTTGTCGCAAAGTCTATTTTTAGACTATGTCTATTTTTAGACATGTCGATCATATTCTATGAGTTGCAGGATGCTATTTGTGGATGGTTGGTCAAGTTGGAAAAATAGATGGACTTCTATTTTTAGACATAGTGGGTGGAATCTATTTTTAGATTGCCAGTCTAAAAATAGATATGTCGAATATTATTAGCTCTTAATAATATTTGGACTCTAAACATTATCTTATTCTCTTGGAGCACTTCAGTTAAGTGCACAGATGTGGCACAGGAGCTGACAGAAGGAATTACGTTATTCCTAAGGGTTAACTAGAGCTATTGCATGGATACTTCAGTTAGAACTCATGTGAGAGAGTTTGGTGGAGTTGATTGAGGAAGTTAATGGAGTTGTGTTCAGTTTAACTAATCTAAACATAGTTGAGCTATTTGTATCTAGTTTAACTAATTGATACAATTAGTGAGAGTGGTGTGAATTAATTATTAATTAATTCACTAATTATAAACTCATTAATCAACTAAAGAATACACATCAGTTAACTCGCGCATGGACAAGTTTGTGAGACTGGTGCAAAGATATTAGTGAAAGGGCAAGGAATATCGCTGTGACTATATGATGCATGGCTTGCATCCAACACTAGCAGAGATGCCTATAAAGACCATGAGCAAGGCTGGGGTAATCTCATTCTCATCAAGCAGGCATTCTTCGGGCCAGTTGATTATGCTAAAGAGAGTAAAGCAAAGGTGGGCAAAGATCGCCTGATTAGTGTAGAAAGTGGAGATTATACTGAGAGCTTGTGAGGAGCTTTGTATGATGATTTTTACATGATCTCTATGACATATATAATATACAGATAGTTGGGGGTTTTCAGCTTTAAGCTTTCCCATTACATACTATGTTCATATGTGTGAATTTTTATGGTTTTATGTGTGCATGCAATTGATTTTATTTCCGCATGTGATGATCAATGGTAGAAGAGATTTTGTATTGTGCATGAAGATAAAATAGTGTGTGATCAAGAGCATCTCGGTGGATAACATATCAGTTATTCAAATTTCTACACTTTTTAGTTCAAAGAAGGAGGAAAGGGTTGCTGATTAAGTGTAATAGTGAGAAAAATCCACACTGCACTCATTCATTCCATCTGCCTCATTCTTACCTACATTTATCTAAAACCTCTGAACCCCAATGCTATGAATCCCATTTGAACCCTAAAACCCACTTATAGCTATGTTTGAAGTCTTAAACACCGCAGTTATGCCCGCCCACCAAACAACTGTGTTATACAACATAAGCCTTACATGTTGCTCGCACTTCGCAGCCCGCAGGTTTTTAACCTTACCTCTTAAGACTTGTGCCAAATATTGTTTTTCCGTCGATGCGATGAAGTGGAACCCTTCATACCTTATCGCATTTTCAAAACTACATGCAAACCTTCATACTCAGCATTTTCCTTACCTTTCGCTTGTTCGCATCCTCCAACGTTTAGCGCATCGCATTTCACACTTCACGCATGTTACAACTTCCCTATTACAAACGCCCACAAGTAAAATATTTTAACTTGCGATATATCCCGACTGCAATCACACATCGCAATATTCAAAGGGTAAGCGCCAATGAAAAATGTTATAGTCGCCGAAGTGCGATATGTGGACTGGCGGGACCCACATTTCCCTTGTATACACCTCTGATGTTTGGATATCATTCATATTATGGTCCAGGTGGCTTTTTTTTAATTTTTCAACTGAACTTCACTTGTCCGTTTGGAGAAAATTATAGTGGGGTCCATCCCCCGATCACAATCGCAAGTCACAATGTTTAAAGGATGGGCGCGGGAGGAAAGTGTTAAGATCGCCGAAGTGCGATGTGCGATGGGTGGGACCCAATTGCAAATCGCGGATTTTAGAGAAAAAGTGCAAATATAAATGTTAAACCACCGAAGTGCGATGTGAGATGACGGTGGCAAGGGTGAAATGACAGTGAGGTGGCAGATGACATGGTCTAGCTTGCATACCGCACATCGCAGATCTCACAGGGTAATTTTATGGTTAAACGCTAAAAGATGCGAATTGCGATGGAGGCCCGGATACGATGTAGTTTCAAAGGCAAAATCAAAGGATTTCGAATATGTGTGCAGGGCCCTCTCTGTGTTAAAACACATCGGAGGAGGAAAAGGGGATTACAATGTAAAAAGTTATGGAATGCCAAAGTGCGATGTGCGATATGGTGGGGCACGATTGCAATGGTGGCATTGGGATCCAAGAGGATCTATTGATGGTAGGATGTGACAAATTTTAGTCTCGGATCCAGGAACTAAGGGATATATTCATGGTTGGGTGGCATGGAGGCATGGTATCAACCAATAGTTTGTATGGGATCCAGGTATTGGTTATCAGTTGCATGTGATTGCCCAATTTGCTGACAGATATGGATTAATTAAGGGAAATAAATCTTGGAGTGGGAGAAATTGTCATGTTCCTTTTTCTGGTTTCGCTTATGGCATGGTCAAGATGGACTTCTAGGGGTGATGGAAACTAGGCCACAGGAGCAGGTTTACTCCATCAGTGAGCCCAAGATCTTATGGAGGGGATTTATGGGGTTTTGAGGAGTTTTTATGGAGCCCAACGACATTCACTTAGCACATTCCATCATCTGTACAACTTTTCTTTTGTTCCATTTCATTATGATAACTTTTAGAAATCAGGTTATTATTGAGCCTAACTCACTTAATTATGCTTAAGGTGACATTCTAGGAGGGATACTTGAAGAAATACCTTAGTGTAATAGATCATTGGAACTGGAATGCAAATATCTATAGGATGAGATGGTGGGAAATGAATTTTATTAGCCCGAGGAGGGATGGTGGTCAATTTACCATTTTCCCAAGTTAAAAGGGAATTTTAATTAAATAAGAGGGAAAAGGTACTAAGTGATTAAAATAATAATAAAATAAAGGCTTCTAGAGGAGTTCATGAGATCTATAAAAAAGGAGGAGGAGACCATTTGAGGATACCTTGTATTGTTGATATTTTATATTGATGAGGTTTGGAAAACCTAGTTCCCATCTTCTATAGCCCCAGGATGGAAGCCCTCGAGTTTTCTATTGGGTGTTGGATGGAAACCTAACCTCTTGAGGAGATTTCTCTTATAAATATAACAGTGCTTCAGTGGATTTTTGGAGAGAGCGGGTTTGTAATAACTGGTTTGCAACAGTCTTCTCATTAAGTTGTCTACATCATTTCCATGGTCATACATCATTTTGTTTGGAGATATTTTTCGGGGTTTTTCTCTACTTTCTTGGAAAGCCTAGGTTCCATTATTCCTTCATGTTTATGTAATATTTATAGTGGATTAATAAAATTGATCAATGATTTTATTGTTGTTTATTTGTGCATCAAATTTTTGGTTATGTGTATATTTGCGATTATTTGTTGTTCAAGTTCATTTTTGGTATCTATTGTCATATTTTCCATTAGGGATATTATACATTATTATGTCAATAAAGTCAATAAAGTCTCTTGGAGGTCACCTATACTATGTGACATTCATTGACGATTACTTTAGAAAAACATGGATATACCTCCTCAATACTAAAGACGAAGTAATTGAGAAATTTAAAATTGTTCAAGAATGAAGTTGAAAACCTAATAGAAAAGAAGATACATATTCTTAGGTATGATAATGGTGGAGAATATATCTCCAAAGAAATTATATAATTTTGCAAGGAAGCATGAATAAAGAGGGAGCTAATTGTCCCTTATAATCCTCAACAAAATGGTGTGGTTGAAAGGAAGAACCGTTCAATTGAAGAATGTGTCAGCGCCATGCTTCATGATCAAGATCTCCCTAAATTCTTATGAGGATAAGCATGTGTAAGACAAGTATACTTTCAAAATCGAAGTCCTCATAAAATTCTCAATAATATGACTCCAGAAGAAGCATTTACAGGAAATAAGCCTAGTGTGGATCATCTTCGAGTATTTGGATGTCCAATTTACATTCACATTCCGAAGGACAAGAGGAATAAATTGGATCCTACAAGTACAAAGGCATCTTTGTTGGTTATAGTGCTTCATCAAAAGCACACATAATATACATTAAATATGCTCATCATATTGAAGTAAGAATAGATGTCATCTCTGATGAGAATGTAGCTTACAAGAGATCTAAAGATGTATTGGTTGATTATGATGAAGAAGAAGTACACATTTCTTAAGAAATCACAAGGGATGAAAATTTTCAAGATCCTACATCTAATCAAGAATATGTTGAAGTACATACTTAACCTGTGCAACATGTCATCATTCCAGAAACTCGTTAGAGACAAGCTTGTTTGTGGACAACTCTACAAGAGGTCGAGGTACATGTAGCAGCTAAGGGAACTTTTAGAGAAATCAATAAACATAAAAGGTATTCTAGTTATGAAATTTGTATGACTAAGCTCATTGAGGTTGAACCCTCCTCTTATATAAATGCAACTAAACATCAAGAATGGAGGAATGAAATGCAAGAAGAATACTAGTCTATTATGAAGAATGATGTTTGGGAAATTGTTCATAGACCAAGTGACAAATTTGTTCTCACTTCCAAACGGATTTAAAAGATCAAACATACAGTGGATGGGAGAATTGATAAGTATAAAACTATATTTGAGGAAATATATTTTTCAAAACGAAGGTATCAATTATGAAGAAACCTTCACTACTACAACAAGATATATAACTATTAGATCACTTGTCTCTTTGGCTACCACTATGGGATGGAACATTCATCAAATGGATGTTAAAACAACTTTTCTAAATGGTACCATTGATGAGGAGTTTTATATTGCACAACAATGGGTATTCGAAGTTCATAATAGGGATATGCATGTCTACAGATTGAATAAGGCTCTATATGAGTTGAAACAAGCACATAGAACATGGTATGCCATGATGGATACATACCTGTTGAGACTTGTTTTTTTCAAAAGTTATGCAGATCAAAATCTCTACATCAAAGTGGTCAAGGATGAACTTGTGATCACACTTTTATATGTGAATGAATTACTTGTTACATGTGTGTAACATCGAAGACAAGAATGCAAGAGGTAGTTGGAATCCGGATTTGACATGAAGGATCTTGGGCTTATGCACTACTATTTGGGACTAGAGGTTTGGCATAATCTTTGTGAAATTTATCTTGGTAAAGGAAAACATGTGATCAAGATAGTACAAAAGTTTGGCATGATGGATAGTAAGCCAATAAAAACTCCAATGATTACTAATCTGAAAAAGTTGAGGAGTCCGGATTCTATTATTGTGTATCCTATATGTTATAGATAGTTGATTGGCTCCTTAACGTGTCTTGTGAATACTTGAACTGACATTTGTTTTGAAGTAAATGTCCTTAGTCAATTTCAGATGGATCCAAGGCATGACCATTGGATAACATCCAAACACATCCTGAGATATCTTTGTGGGACAATTCATCATTGCCTTAGATATGCTGGTAATGAGATTCAACTATTGAGATATAAAAAAATTTATTGGGGTGGAAATGAAATAGATGGAAGGAGCACTATTGGTGGATGTTTTATTTTTGGATCTTCCATGGTCTCATGGATGAGCAATAAGCATGATACTATTGCTTTGAGAAGTGTTGAAGTCGAGTACATTGCTACAAGTAAAGTTTGCAGAGAGGTTGTCTGGCTTAGAAATTTTCTATCATATTTATTTGAAGGACCATTAAGCCCTACAATTATACATTGTGACAACCAAAGTTGCATAAGGTTGACTGAGGACCCAATGTTTCATGCTAGGACAAATCATATTAACAATAAGTACCACTAAATCATAAGTTTGGTACAAGATGGGGTCATGAAGCTACATTATATCTCTACAGATGAACATGTGGTTGATATTCTAACAAAGTCACTTACAAACAAGAATCTTTAGCACTTAAGAAGCAAGATTGGTTTGGTGGATATTGTTGAGAAATTTAGGGCAACTAGATTAGGTGTGATTTTTCTTTATTTTGATAACTTCTTGTGATGTTATTTACTTCAACTTGTAGTATTTATAATTAGCTTCTTATTATTCTTTTGATTATTATAGTGTTATTATCATCAAACAACTACCAAAATATGAATATCAATAGAACAAATGGGCACAATATGTAGGATACACGCAAGGGCCAAAACCTCTCCTAGAGAGGAAAACCCACAAGAAATTCTTATCTTCTTATAAGAACTTAAAATCATGAATTGCAAGACCTTTTAGACCCAAGAAAAAGACCCCTCCAAGACCAAGTAAACCTTCTCTATATGATATTTTATTTTAAAAATTCAATGCTAGGTAAACAACTTCAAATTTTAGGTTTTGACCTTTATTTCAGAATTTCAGCTTCAGCTTTAGGTCTGCAACTTTTGAACCTCGACTGTAGCTTTGATTTTTGCACGTGTGAGTTGTTTTAGGGTAGAATTAAGTCCTTTTTGTCCTTGCTTGGATTGTTTCTTTCTTCTTAGGAAATTTTCCTTCAACCTTGATCTTCTAGCTCCAAAATTTCAGCTTCTCTTGTGAGGATTGCAGTTCGGATTTGTGGCATCAAATTGTGCCTTAGAAGCTTCACACATGTGAGAGAATAGAGACAGAAAAACTAGGGTTTTTGTTTCTTCTTCCTTGGATCCTCCTTTTCTTGTATTCTTGTCTTTCTTATCATTAGGGGACTTTTGAGGTATAAAATGGACCTCCTAAGGAAATAATAAAATAATAGCTAAACCAATAAAATAATATTTATGAATTTTCAATTCACTTTTTGCACCACAATCCATGTAACCATAGTTAAATTCAATTCAAAAGTTGTACCAAAATAAAATTAATAAAAAAATTGTATTGATATGACTATAAATAAGAATGAGCTTTTCAAGAAAAAGTCATTATCATTGAACAACTAATGCATTTGTCCTTTGTACTTAAATAACTTAAAATAAAATATAAATATAAATTTATAAATTCTTAATTATATTATATGTTATTAATTAAAATTTATATTATTTAAATTGTATAATAACATGTAATTAATATGCTATATAAAAATAATATAATATAATAAATGTATAGGGATATGCATTGTTTCTTTCAAGAAATATGAAATGACAATAATATATTTTTATTCAAAAAGTGTGAAATGACATTTATTATGAGTACTTTACTTTGACTTTAAAAGTACTTAGAGCACTACCATGGTTAACTATGAGTTTTTATCCACCATTGAGAATGTGACAAGTAAGTACCTTTAACTCAAGCAATTCCACCTCAACCATTAGGGATGATGTCATCCCCTAAAATGTGATTGGTTCTCATAAAGTGAATTTTGATTGTACATTTTCCTTAGGAGGCCCATTTTAGACCTCAAAATTCCCCTAATGTGTGCTTCAATGAGCTTTCTTTAGTGTGCTTCCAAATGGGGTCAAATTCTTTGTGTATATACCTTTACTTGGAGCTCGAATAGCCCTAAATAGGGTCGAATTCTTCTTTGTAGATTCACTTGGTCTTGGAGGGAGATTTGGACACATTTTGAGCCAAAATAAATTCTTTTGACTTGTTACAAAATTCCCAATATGGTCTAATACATGTGACAATGACTCTTTTGACTTCTTTGACTCTTATGAAAAAACCTAGAAGCACACAATGGGTGCTTTGACCGAGAACAATTTAACCTTGAGCATGAAAACTCATGCTTTATAAAATGAAAATAATAATTTTCTTTCTCTTTTACATCAAATATACAAAATAAATAGTACATAAAATATTATGAAGACCGAACCTAGTTACACATTTCAATAGATATCTCCTCCTTGATTGAGAGGGAGTGATGATGGACATTATATTCTCTTATTCATGTGTCATGCACCAGGCAAGGACTGACAAATATACGTCTAAGTGAAGGCCATGAAGGGAAAATGGGCTCCAAAGGACTGGATAAGCATATGAGGATAGTACTTCTTGAGGATTAGGAATCCAAGAGAGAATTAGTCTCATAGACTGATACTGTTTTAGGATGAGCTAGGGCATCCAAGACAAGAGTAGTAAAAAACTACCAATATTATTTGAGGATTGGGAAATCCAAGATAAGAATAGTCCTAGAAGGACATACCCAGTGAAAATCCAGATGGGGTAGGTGCCTTGAGAGGTAGTGTGGTGTCTTACATAAAATCTCCCAACATCATGCTCTAATCTAGTGAAGAGATAGAGCTTGTTAGTCAAGGCCTTGTTATGTTGAAGATGTTGGTCATGATGTTGATACTTAGAGATGGCTTATGAATATGATTCTTCTGATGAGAATACTTCAATTTCAGAATCTATGTACCACATGATGGAATTATGAATACCACCCTAGTTAAGAGGGAGTATTGAAGAACGTAACTAGATTTGGCATTCATAATGAATTTTGTAATCACGACATTGTATATAATATATAAAAAGAGAAAAAAATTTATTTATTCAAGCATATGTTCCATGCCCAATTTCTAGGTCAAAGCATGTTCTTCATGATTCTAGGGCTTATTGAGTCAAAGAAGAATTTTCGTCATGTATTTTAGTCCTAGTTGGACTTGTTGTAACAAACGAAAAATCATTATTTTTGAGTCTAGAAAATTATTTTGTCCTCCAAGACCAAGTCGGCCCTACCAAGGAGAGGTCAATCTAGAAGAGGCATATTCAACCTCTTGAGAAGTGTATATATAACAAGAGATTTTGACTCATTTGGAGAGACTTCACAAGTTCGATATGAAACAAGATAAGAAGACGTTTAAGAGTGAAAGTCAAGGAGAAAAGGAGAAATCAAAGTGAAGGAAGAAGACTTGGAAATTCAACATTTTTTTTCTCACACACGCAAAAATCTAAGGTTTCTGTGCAAGTTGTAGGGCTGAGAGTTACATGTCCGAATTGCAAACATGAAGTGGAGGGTTGAAAGTTTGATTGGAGCAGATTTTGGAGAGTTTGAACTTCGTTGAATTTGGAGGACTTTGACTTGTTTGGAGGAGATCTTATTGGAGGGTTGACTTGGTGCTTGGAAGGAATATTGACTTTGGTATTTGAGTCTTGGAGGTCTCATTTTTATTTGATTCTATAAGAAGATAAATATTCTTTCTGGGTTTTCCCCTTGGAGGGGTTTTTCCCTAGCTTGGAGTATTTATCTTGTGTCTTTATGATCATGTTTTTGGTAATGGCTTGATGAAGAAGTGAAACTAAAGGTAATAAAGGCCAACAAATATCACAAGTAATTATCAAGGAGAATAAATTCTAATCTATAAATACCTTGATTTTCTAACGTGGGAAAAGTGGTTGCAAAATTAGTATAGGGTCATTGGTCATGGCTAAAATATTTAGGATAAAAACATTGCATATAATGAGGGAAACAACAAAGATATTAGATGCAATTGTTATTGAAAAAGGAGGAAATCCAATGGATTTATGGCGTAAGTGTCTAGGCCAAAAAAATTAAAAGGGCCTAAAAAGTATTGTTGGTAAAAATATACTTTTGGGTTTGAAATCCTATGAACTTGATCCTTGTGAGCACTGTATTTATAGTAGGGAACAAAGAATTTCTTTTATGAGAGGTGTCCATGAAAGAAAAACAACTATATTAGAATTAATACATACTAATGTGTTTGGTTCATTGAATTTTAAGCCTTTAGGAGGAGCCTCATATTTTGTCACATTCATAGATGATGCATCCATAAAGGTTTGGGCCTACCCTATGAAAAGTAAAAATGATTTATTTGAGATATTTAAAAAAATAAAGATATTATCAAATTTCTCAAGTGTTTGAGAAAAGATAACAGTGGAGAATATTTCTCCAATGCATTCAAAAATTATTGTAATAGGTTTGAAATTAAACATGAGAATATTGTCCCTAGTACTCTCCAATACAATGGTACTACAAAAAGGATGAATTGCATTATCATGGAGAAGTTGAGGATTATGTTATCAAATTATGGATTGGAAAAGCATTTTTGGGCAGAAGCAGTAAGAACAACTTGTTACCTCATTGGTCGCTCACCTTCTATAGCCCTAGATAGTGGTGTTCTTGAAAAAGTTTGGATTGGTAAGAAGGTAAATTATTATCACCTAATTCTTTTTGGATATGAAGCATTTATGCATATTCTAAAGATAATAGAACCAACTTAGATGATAAATCAATGAAATGTATTTTTCTGGGATATGTAGATGGTAATTTTGGTTACTATCTATGGGATCTAGTTAATCACAAAATTGTTAGAAGCAGAGATGCAATATTTAAAGAATTAGTTATGTATAAAAGGCTTATAGGTGATATGGAAGTCAAGAAAATTGTTGACAGGTTTATAGAACAGTAAGAAAATATGCCACCATTGCAAGAACATGGGCAACCAATTCAAGAAAATGATGGGAAACAAGTAGAAAATGATGGACAACAACAACAAGAAAACTTGTTGTAATAGTTACAAGAGATTCTACTAGGAAACAAACCACCATAGTGTTGGGGTTCCTATGTTTTGGCAAGTTTGGCAATACCAAAAGATAAGACAACATCAAAACCACTTTGGGACCTCAGGATCTAGCCCTCCTGGGTCCGGAGAGGGATCTCTATGTAAAGGCAAAGATATATGTCTTTGAAGCTCAGTTTTAAGATATTAGGATAGTTATAGGCACAAGGTTTGTTTTGTTTTGTTTGTTTGGTTGGTTGTTGGGAAACATGAAGGAAGGATTCAATATAATACAAAGGGTGAGCAAAGAGGGTTTAGGCAAAGGAGGATAATTCAGAGAACACTCTAGACCATTGGGGTAATTGTCTTCCAGTGAAGCTCTGTTAAGGTTCCTGAAATCAATGCACAGTCTGATCTCCCCTGTCTTTTTTCTCATAGCTACAAGGTTGGAAACCCAATCGGAAAACCTCATAGGCACTATAATTCCTGCCTCGTACATCTTCTTGATTTCCCTTTCGACTAGAGGCAGTTGTTTAGGGTTAATTCTGCGAAGTTTCTGTCTAAAGGGTTTTTGGTTTTCTTTCAAAGGGATCTTGTGCTGTATAATGTCTGCATCGTAGGCTTTTAATTCTTTGTAGCTCCGGGAAAACACATCGATTAACTCTTTAAATAAGTCAATATATTTCTTTTTCATGTCTACGGGCAAAGACTTAGCCAGTTTAATCATCTTAGGCTTATCTTCGGTGCCTATGTTGCATTCCTCGACGTCAGAGTTTGAGTGTTCTATAGTGGGTTTCTTCGCCACGTCGTCAAAATCAAAAAGGTCCTCTAAAGGTGCCAGTCCTCTGGGTATATTCTTATCTTTCGATTGTAGCACCTCTATTTCCTCTTTTTCTGTGTTCTTATATTCTTCGGTTTGATTTTCAAGTTGTTCAGTTAAATTGTTTATTTCTATGTTATGTAGTGATCTTTCTTCGTCGGGGGGGGCTCTTCACTCAGGCAGCTTTCATCAAATTTAGAGTCTGAATCAGAGAATTCAAACTCATTCTTGCCAATCAGGAAATCCTCTATCTGCTTGTCACCCTCAAAGACCTGCCAATATTTCTCATTATCAGGCACTGCAGGTCTGTATTTTTTCTGTATGATGATTTGTTTGTCGCTAGGAGACTTATGATATGAACTAGCTATGCAGGCTAATCCATTCACAATTATGTTCTAACTCCTAGGAACAAACACCAGTTCATACTCTAGAAAGGTTTTCAGTAAATCCATAGCATCATTTCTGTATGCTCTCAATCTAGGGTGTTTAGCTGTATAGGAGTTCACTTGTTTTATGATTAACTCAGAGTCTCTGTGTACAGCTATCCTACGGGCTCCTAGTTTTTTCAATAGATTCAAGCCTAGGATGAGAGCCTCATAATCTGCGATATTGTTTGTACATTTGAAGTCCAGATTGAAGGCATGACTCTCAGCATAGTCACTCTCAGTGTTATGTAACCACACTCCAGCTCCTGCATTCTTTCTAGTGCAAGACCCATCGAAATTCATTCTCCATAAGGGATCGTTTTCAGGTTTATCATCATTTTCTCCCTTACCGTTGGTTTCATTGTTATGTTGTAATATGGGGTTTGCATCGTGGTGCAGAGTGCTTTGTTCTTCATGATGTGTATGTAGTTCAGAGAGATGACTAGTCAGTTGTTTGTATTTTGTTTCTCGTTCACTCTGAGTTTTCGATTCAGTGCACTGTCCAAAGGTTTCTTCTTCATTTTCTTCTATGTCTAGAGTAGCCATTATGTTGAAATCTATGGGCTCTACCCTATTGTTTGCATCTCTGTTTTCTAGCTCTGGCTCATCTATGGATTCTTCATTGCAAAGGATAAAGGAGTCCAGATCTGTGTGTACAGAGTACAGAGGTGAATTTTCAGGCTTCTTAGGGCTGTTAACCATGAACTTCATTTGTGCCTCTCTATATAGCCTTCTAAGCTGGCTAAAGATAGGGATTGTGGCATATAACCCATCCATCTACATTGTACCTTGAAGCTTGGCTCCCCATGACCTGGACAACAGCATGCCATACTTAGGTGGCACATCTGCCACTACAACGTCCATAACCATGCATTTTGCTGGAATCTGGGTCAGGTTCACACAAATGTCTTTGATTAGGCCAAGGAAATTCACTCTGCTAGAGTCAAATGAATATAAATATTTATAAGGACAGGTTATATCTAGGCCTAACCTCTCCATAACTACCTTAGGCATTAGGTTGTGTGATGCCCAAGAGTCATGCATTGCATTGTGAAAGATCTTGTCATGGATATTGAGGCTGATATAAAAAGGAGGTACTACTCCTTCCTGAAACTTCCCTTCTATCTTTGGACCAAACAGAAGGGCTGGTTGATCATCGCTTAGATTGACAGTGTCACTGTTTTCACCTAGATTTAAAGCTTTCAAAATTTGGCCTTTATATACATCCTGAGTGGCCAACTCAGAGAGTGGGACATAGATTTTAATTTTAGCAATCTCACTCTCCAAATCGAAGGGAGATTGACTCTTTGTAAGGCTCAACTTTGTTTTGTTAGCCACTACTTTAGTGGCAGAATCAGTGTGCTGATTCTCAGTATGTACAGTGTTTGCAATTGTTTTATCAGGAACACTAGTTGCAGTACGTCACCTTAGGAGTTTTCTCGGGCCTTTTCTTAATGGTAATATCAGAAGCTTTTGGTTTGGAAGTGTCTAAGTTCTTCTTGCTTCTAAGTTCATACTGTTCTCTGACCTGCATGATGGAATTTTCAAATCCTAGCCTATAATCCTCAGATTCTAACCTTTCCTCATCCCAATGTGAGTATGTGGACTGATTGTCTTCTGGGGAACAGTTGTGGATTGAGTTGTCTATTTCCAACATTTTTATTGTGGTTCCCTCGGACTCTTCTATTATCCCCTCGTCCTCATCCAGGAAGTTCTCTTGAAATGAGGGTATGACTTTTTTATCAGATTCTCTTTGTCTGTTGGGAGGGGTATTTCTCCTAAAGTTCTGGTTCTGATTTTGATTTTGGTTTTTGTTCTGATTACTGACTGTGAAAACCATTTTTTCCATCATTTTCTCTAGCCTTTCCATGTTTCTGGCTAGACTGTCATACTTGGGATCGGATGTGGAGGCTGATGATTCATCCCTATATGTTACCTTTTTCTCATACCTCATTCTGGCTTTTTTTTCAATCAAGTTAGCTTCTACACTCACTGCTCCCCTTTGCATATCTTCCAATGTGTTGTAAAATTCTCTCCCTAAGCTGGTAGGCCATTTCAGCATCAAAGCCTTCAGGATATTTCACTAAGGCCATTCCTTGGGGAGGTTTCATGTGTGGAGGAAGAGCGTTGTAAACACTGTTAAACCTTGTAGAATAGTCGTGGACACTCTCTCCTACATTTCTTTTAAGATTCTTGTATTCTGCTAAGATTTGGAGAGGGTTGGTCTTGACTTCCCATTTGTTTATGAAGGATTGATATAAAGAGGGAAGATCATGGATACTATTATGAGGTAGGCTTTTAAACCACTTCTTCACATCTCCTCATAAACTCTAGGCAAAGATTCTCATCTTGACTGTCTCATCATCTATCTCCATATAGTCAAAGGAATCTTCCATCCTATTTACATGGTGTTGAGCTGTGGTAGACTCTTTTGCAGTGAAATGTGGGATTTTTGACTGATAATCATTGGGTAAAGGCACTAGAGGCTGTGGTAACACCATAGGTGCATACCAGGCTGCCATAATGATGTTCTGAGGAGGTAAAAGATTGGCTTGAGCAACAGGTATGTGGATGACAGGAATACTAGGACTAGCAACCCTTTGTTGAGCTGATTTAGGGTGACAGAGCCCCAAGTTTTGAATGAAGTGAATATCGGGAGGTGTAGATGGAGGGGTCTCTCTATCCCTAATATGTTGACCACTGTGAGATGGTGAACCAAGTAGCTCAAGGTCTGACTGGTCTAGAGCACTGAATGACTTAGTTCTTGGTAAACTTCTTTGTGAGTCTAAGTCAAAAAGAGTTTGTGATAGAGCTGTAAAGTCTTCTGGTGCAGAGTTAGCTCTATGGATGTGTCTAGAAATAGTTGGCTTTCTAGGGGTGGGAGATTTCCTAAGAATTATCTCAGGGTTGTCAACTATTTCATGTGGGTTTGGGTTAGGATAAGCTCTTGTATGAATGTTCTTGAAGCCAGTATGTTGTCTTCAAACAAAGAAGCTTAATCCTACTTGTTACTTCTAATATGTCTGATGTTGTAATGAAGGTTGGTCTCCTAGTGGAGTCTCGTGAAAACCAAGATAATCAGCATGCCTACTGATCAACAGTGGAGTCTTTAATCATTAAGGAACTATGGAGTCGCCAAGTGGAAGGTTTAGAATGTTTCAAGAAGGTTATTGTCCACCACAGTGATTAACCACCAAACTCAGGCTACTATGGTCTTCTTTGAGTTCTTAGAAGTGTTTAAAGGTGTGTTTTACTCAAATTCCCCAGTGGAGTCGCCATTATGTTGGAGACTACAATGGGACACAAGACCAGATATAGCAGTTAAGGGCACTCAAATTTTTTTCCCCAGCGGAGTCGCCATTATGTTGGGGTCCCTATGTTTTGGCAAGTTTGGCAATACCAAAAGATAAGACAACATCAAAACCACTTTGGGACCTCAGGATCTAGCCCTCCTTGGTCCAGAGAGGGATCTCTCTGTAAAGGCAAAGATATATGTCTTTGAAGCTCAGTTTTAAGATATTAGGCTAGTTATAGGCACAAGGTTTGTTTTGTTTTGTTTGTTTGTTTGGTTGTTGGGAAACATGAAGGAAGGGTTCAATATAAGACAAAGGGTGAGCAAAGAGGGTTTAGGCAAAGGAGGATAATTTAGAGAACACTTGAGACCATTGGGCAATGGAGTCATAAAAGGGTTTACATTATATTCAGTATCCAAGGCTTTCCATTGGGCTAGTCATCTAAAACAGAGGATCTTTAAAGATGATAGTGTGGTATGAAATGATAAAGAAAGAAGGTGAATGACAAGGAAACCTCCAAGGTGACCAGTTAGGAAGCAGATCTAGGGGCAGGGCATGCCATTAAACACCAATGATCCAGCTCCTAAAAGGCTAACTCTTTAGACAACAAGAAACACTTAAGATTTAAACACAAAGGTGAAACCCGAGATCAGAGAAAGGCTTTGAACTTTCAATACTTTGGCATTTAGCTTAAGGGAACTTAGAAAGGTTCAATTGATAGAAAAAGAACCTAGTGAGACAGAATCAGCATTCTAAACTCCCATTATCCCAATTCTTTCAATTAAAACCCAACAAGAACATCTAAGAACAGATTCATAAATTCACACATCAGTTAGCAATAAATAACAACTACTACACTGGTTAAATTATCTTGAATTAGCTCTCAGATAGCACAATCAGTAGAAAACATCAAAGATAAGAAGAGCAGGAGCATTAGGGTACCATGCAAGGGTATATCCTAAACCAGATTTCTGATTCTTACCATAGAAATGAAATGTAATGAATTACAGAAGGAAAACAAAGACAATGGTAGAAAACATCACCGATGCTTTAAATCAAGATCCAAAGAAATGTACTTGTCATATTAAAGAGCAACACCAGTCATATACAACATTGTCCAACAGCTTTACATTCAGTCTGAAATCATCTCCTCAGCCTATATTACAACTTTACACACAGAACTATATCTCGAGAGAAACAACTTACAATTCATAGATATCCGATCAACAACCAACAAAAACCTTTACAATGTGTTTTTCTTGAGTTCTTATAGCTGAAAGAGGGGCAGAGGAGGTAGATGAAACACTAAATGAAATATTAAAATAGAAGTAGAAGAAAAGGGCTCGAGGCCCATTCTGTCTTAATATCCATGCATTGATTTTCAGTACTCTTTGGGTGAAAGATTGGTCTTCGACAGGCTGATAGTAACTCTGGGTATGTTCTTTGATGTACTTTAGGCTGTAGTACTCTGTATTACTCTGGTGATAAGAAAAGGCAGATAAATGACTTTCAGGTCTGCCATACTGCATAACAAATACTCTGGCAACATTTTAGGACTTTTTGTCAGGGTGTAGATCTTCTCCGGAACTCGATGTAGAATTCAAAACAGTATGGGAACCTGTCCTTTCACGGGAAAGAACCTTTTGTTGATGCGTGACACTGATAATATTGTTTTCTGTTCTTTAGGCCTCATTAGGCCTTTTGTGTTAATCACAAGGTATTCAATATAGTACATTTTCCCTTAAAACATTGAATTAAGGTTTAAAATATTTGATTACAAGCTTTAAAACTCTTTGATCCTTCACTGATACTCTTTGCCGCTTCTTTGATTGCCTCTGTTTGTGAATTTGCAGGTTTAATGGTGCTGGAGGTTTTACCCGAAGTTAATACCCCTGATTTGGATGAAATATGTGTTTAAACCCCCTCAGGAGTCTTCTCTACAAATCCTGGCTCTAATAAAACTTCATCGGCGCTACTGTGTCACTAACAGTGACTGTGTAGAACAAAACGGTTTTCACCGTCTATATTCCCTGCAAAAACACAAATAATGTTAAAAAATCCATGTGAGAGGGGGATGGACGCTGTGGAGGATCGTGGAAATGGCAGTGCAGCAGTGATTAATGTGGTGGATGCAGTGAAAAACGACTGAGAAATGCAGTGAAACGGTGTAAAACTGATCTGATGGAGGTTTGGTGGAGAAATGGTTGTGGACCATTTGATCAGATCTGGAGGTGGTGATCGATGGTTGTGACTAACTGATGGAATGCCTTAGAGGTTAGGCGGAATGACATAACCTTTTAATGTAAAACATTAAAATTTTCAATGTAAGCGGATTACAAAGGTTTTTAATGTAAAACATTCAGTTTCGGCCTTTGAACGAAATACGTAGGGAATGTATGAAAATGCAATGAAATGGGGCTTTAGATGGTGGGACCTGGCATGGGCGGAGGGCGATTTAACATGGACCGTTAGATCTCAGGAGGAAATCAACGGCTGAGATGATCCAATGAAACTCCATGGTAGCGCGATGAAAAAATGTGAATGGAGAACGCGATGGAGTGTGGGCCGTTGATCCGAACAGGTCAACGGTCAAGATCTTTTGATGGTCCATCGGGAGCGGAAGTGGGGAAGTGGTTTTCCAAGGGAAAACAGTTGTTTTCGCACAGCAAAAGGGTGGTTTCACATTTTGCCCAAAATTACGTGATATAGCCTGCTGCTCGACACGTGGCGAAATAAAACCGCCCATATCGCGTGATTTGAAACCGTTAAACCTCGGACGCCAATGTTTCGCGATATGGATGCTAGTCGTTGGATCTGGGACCATGAGATCTGATGGTGGGAGGAGGAGCGCGATATGGAAACGTGCGCGGTCAGTAAGTTGGGGGCCGATCAAAGGTGGTTTGAATGTGAGCCGTCTGATAAGCGCGATGGACGGTCGAGATCTGCAAAGGGAAAACAAAGTCGGAGGAGTTGGTTAGTGGTCGGGAGGAATCCTGACCATTGCATCTCAAGAGATCAACGGTGGAGATTTAAAGACGAGGCAGAGGCAGAAGGGCCGAATGATCGATCGAGAAGGGTGGATCGTCGGATCAGATAAGATGGATGGCTGAGATTCAATCGGAATCGGAGGAGGCAGGGGCCAAAACTCCGATGGTGTGAAGGAGCGATTACATATGGACCGTTGGATCGGCGGCAGATCAACGGTTGCAATTGGATCAGGGGTGACCAATCGCGAAATAAGGGCGAAGCGAGAGTGAATCATGGTCGTTGGTTCTTGTGGGTTCAACGGCCAGGATCCAATCGGGGATCGGCCACTCGAGGAATTGGAGGGTGGCACATTTTAAAATCGCTGATTGGTGATGGGAGCGGCATTGCAATGGCCGTTGGATCTATATGCAAATCAACGGCGAAGATCATCATCGGAGGGTTACAAAGGGATGCTATGGGTGCGCGGTAAGATCTGCGGTGGATATTGCACCAAAGGCTGACAGAACAAAACACCATCGCATCGGGAGATTTTCGTTTTACAAAGAGAAAAGTGCATCACAACAAACTTCTGATGCGATTAGCGCTCTATGGCTTAGCGCTTGGGTTCATGGAGGGGAAGTGGTTAGGGCTGGGCCGAAAGGGCCTAAGCCTGTTATATGTAAAATGGATGTTTTTTAAGCCAAAAAGAGGATTTTTGAGGCTTAAAAGGGGTTTTCGGTAGAGGGAAAAAAATATTTTTAAGCCAAACAAAGGGTGTTTGTAAGGTTTAAAGGGGAGATGGGATGATTTAGTAGGCTTAGGAAGGGATTTTTGGGTGTCAAAGGGGGAATTTGAGAAAAGGAAAAAAGGGTTAAAATGGGAAATTTTGCAGGGGTACAAGGGGGCAAATGGAGGTTTTTCTGAGCATAATTTTTTCACAGACGGTGAGGCTTTTTGGATGGAAACGGTAGTGAGGATCTTATCAAAGGTAAAGGGCACACAGAGGCTTCAAGAATGAGAGATTTTCAGAGGAAATGTATCTCTTGAAGGCTCAAAAAAATATTTAGCCACCTGTTTGCTTGCCAAAAAATTCATAGGTGGCTAACACATAGTTGGTTTGCAAGTCTACTAGGCCTCACAAACCCCCACAAAGGCACCCACCCTAAAATTATATTTTGCTAATTGATGAAGGTAAATCTCATTGTTTTCATGAAGCTTGTGAAGTGGAAGCTAGAAAAAAGTGGAAGAAAGGAATGGAGGAAGAAATGGACTCTTTGTTGGAAAATAAAACTTGGGATTTAGTGAAGGTTCTAAGAGGAAATTCCTTACAAAACAAATGTGTATATCTGATTAAACATGAGGATGAAGAGAAGAAGGAAAGATACAAGAAAAGGCTGGCGATGAAGGGATTTTCCCAAAAAGAAGGTACTGACTTTACATAAATTGTTTCACTTGTTAAAATGTCATCCATAAGAGTTATCCTTGGTCTTATTGTTGCTTTAGACTTGGAATGTGAACAATTAGATGTGACAACAACTTCCCTTCATAGAGAATTGAAAGGAGTAAAATTCTATGGAATAGTTGAAAGGATTCAAGGTAAAAGGTAAATAGAACTTTGTCTGTAAGTTGAATAAGAACCTTTATGGATTGAAACAAGCACCTCACCACTGGTTCAGGAAATTTGATTCATTTATGTTGGAGCATGGATTCAACAGACTATACACTAATAATTTTGTCTACATCAAGAGGTATGACCAAGAAAACTATATTGTACTATTGTTGTATGCGAATGATATGCTAATTGTTGAACATGATAAGAACACGATTAATAGATTGAAGAAAGATTTGGGCAATCAGTTTGCAATGAAGGATTTAGGTCTAACACAACAAATATTGAGCATGAGGATCATACATGACAGAAAGAACAAAAAGTTGTGGTTGTCACAAGAAAAATATATTGAGAAGGTATTGGTTAAATATGAAGGATGTCAACCCAATTGGTACAGCCCTAACAACACACTTCAAACTTAGTGCTAACTTGTGCCCTTATGATAACAAGAAAAAGAGGAAATGAGTAAAATGCCTTATGCTTCAACGATTGGGAGCTTAATGTATGCCATGGTATGTACCTTTCCAGATATTGCACATTCAATGTGAGTAGTGAGAATTTTCCTTGCAAATCTAGAAAAACAACATTGGTAAGCGGTAAAAGGGTATTCGTGATTATTGCTTATGTTTTGGTAGTGATAATGTTGTTCTTAAAGGTTATACATATGCAAATATGGCTCAAAGTGTAGATACTAGAGACTCTGCCACTAGTTATTTATAGTGACTTTTGTAGGTGCAACAATGTCTTGGATGTTTAGATTGTAGAAAGTTGTAGCCTTCTCCACAACAAAGGTAGAGTACATAGCTTCTACATAAGCTTGTAAAAAGATGTCGTGGATGCAACAATTCTTATGGGAGTTGGGAATAAAACAAGACAAATATGTGCTGCAATGTGACAGATAGAACGACATTCTTTTAGCAAAAAACACAACACATCATTCCGAGACAAAGCATATTGGTGTTCAATATCATTGAATTTGTAAGTTTTAGATGATGGGTTGTTACAATTGGAGAAAATACACATTGAAGGCAACCCATCTGATATGTTAACAAAGATTTTGCTAAGGGATAAGCAGGAGCTTTGTAGAACCTTGGGTGGAGTAATGCAAACATGATGAAAAGCATCCTAGAAAAAGGTTAGTAGCAAGGAGATACAAACAATGTCAAAAACATTCACTCCATCTTTTATTTGGGCTAAAGTAGGAGATTGTTAAATGTAAGACCAAATCAAAATAAAAACAATATAAAGTATTTTGAATTATTCATGATTCTAGAAGAAGTTGTCTACCCAACATACAGAATAGCCCATACGGTAGTTTTTTTCCGGAATCCGGTAAAATAAAATTCAAAAAATCAAGTATTTGGAGTGTTTGAATTGCATTTTTTATAGTGGAAATAGATTCAGCACTATCAAAAACCTTTAGGGCACCCAAAACGCTAAAGTTTAACAACTGTAAACAAGATTCTTTCAAAATCTTTGCCAAATTCTGAGTCATTTTGTTGCTTTTTTAGACTACACGCTTCTAAAATATTAGAAAATGAATTGAGTTTTTCTCACCCATGGTATTATAATGAAGTTGAATCATCCTCACCCATGGTATTATAATGAAGTTGATTTTTACTGCTATAAATAAAAGAAGGGTGTGAGTGAGAAACCAGATAATGTAAGGTGAACACACGAATAGAGAGAGTCTTGACAGTAGAATATCACTGGATGAATAAATTGCAATGCCTGCCTGAATTAAAAATATATCTGGTTACGGAAATTGTAATGCCTCCCGAGAGGCTTCAGACATAAACCCACGACTTGCTTGTAATAAGCACACTTTAATTCAATGTGAGACAAACAAAATTTTCCGACCTGCCGGATTCGAACCAGCGACCTAAGGATGTCTTTAGGACTTTATATCCAACTACAGTCCTCCGCTCTACCAACTGAGCTAAGGTCGGAAGGTGACGAAACGGGTACTTAAATAACGTATTATAAATCGCTTCCAATCCCTAAAACATCCACGGCAATTAATGCTCCACACCGCTGAAGATGGAACATTCCCAAAATCTTGGGCTCTGCCTCTTTTCAATTAAACATTATTTGTAACCGTAATTAAAATCAGAGCACGCTAAACAAACAAGGATTTCAACCGTGATTCGGTGTTCCTTGACCTTGGAAGCGTTTCACTTGACGTTGCTCCCTTGGTGAAGTGTTTCGCCTCCATTATCATAAGATTATCACCACTAATATATATATTGGTGTGGAATAAGTGATTTACTTTCAAGTTTATGAAGACACACATACTTTATCTCTTCTAGTTTTGAATCTATGACTTTTTAGGAGGAAACACACGCTCTTAATTATTAGGCCCACTCAAGCTATATATAAAATCACTTGGAGATCACATCCGGCCTTGGCCACACCAACTCAAGTTGTATATAAAATTACCCGGGGATCACACCCGGCCTCGACAACACCAATACTAAGCTCACTGGCTTTAACTTGTCTCCTACCCCTAACACAGACACAACAACCTTTGTGAAGTTTGAACTTGGGTAGCCCTTCTCACTAGGTCCATCCTCAACATCCATATATATATATATATAATTTTTTTTAAAAATTTTCTAGAATATACAAAGAAATATCTTATTTTTTAAAACATATTTCTGTAATAAATATGACAAAAGCATTTATTATAAACACAAAGATGTATAAAATGCAAAAAAAATATTATTTTTTAGAACATGTTTTTGTAATAAATATGATAAAAATATTTATTATAAACACAAAGATGTATAAAATGCAATTCAAATAAGCTCTAAAAATAAATAAAAAGATACAATTTTTTTTGGAAAAAAAATAGGTTTAAGATACACTAGATTATGTATAAATTGTGCTTGTCTAATTTTTAAAATATATATTTAGCTACAAAATTAATAATGTTACAAAAGCTCCACGGGGTAGGGGAGTTGGTAATTAAAATGCGGTGAAGTTCATTTGTAAGGCGAGCCCGTACAAGAGGTCACGAGTTCAAATCCCTTGGACTAAAACGGAGCATGTGGAGAGGGGCGAGCGCATGTTCTCAGTGGGTATAGTGGTAGCGGTCAGAATCGACCCCGTGTAACGCAAGTCACGAGGCTGCCCCAGTGGTCGATCCCACTGTAAAAATAATAATAATAAAAATAATAAAAATAATGTTACAAAAAATCAGATTTGAACATTTTTCTAAATGTCACCATAAAGAAATATAAATTTCCACAAATTGTCTTTTAATATATAAAAGAATGTTTAAATGATATATGAACAATGAAGAATTCAACTTAAAATGTTAAATTATCATTACCACTTTGCAGTAAAATTAAGACACATTTACACATTTTTTTGGATTCACCTTAATAAATGTTGAATATTCAAACCTGACATATTTTGTTTCAATTCATTCAATTGTGAAGAAACAACAAAATATAACAATTATCAATGGCATTAAATGAGAAACCTTCGATAAAAAAATGAAATATTGAGATTTCACCATCAAGAAATACTTAAATATTTTATTATTGAATTTATTACCTTAGATCTCATATTTATCATTACTAGCATAGTGCTCAAAATTATAGAAATAACATAAATCAAAATGAAATGAACACAAGATGTGACTTAGTAAAACCTAAATGAGAGGAAACCTAACTAGAAGGTGAGGCATGTGCTTTTCTCTCTTTTTCTCAATTATGAAAAGCAAGTACAAAGAAATGTACACTCTTTACAAAGTTTCAACGGGCACTTGGCCTTAATGGATTAATGAACACAAGATGGGTCTTAGTAAACCTAATATGAGAGAAAACCTAACTAGAAGGCGAGGCATGCGCTTTTCTCGTTTTTTCTCAATTATGAAATGCAAGTACAAAGAAATAGACACTCTTTACAGAACTTCAATGGCATGAAAGGATACTACAAAACATTCTCTTTCCTATGTTATGATTTAATATCCATTACTAGATGTTTTGCTCAACTATGCAAAAATAGCAATACCAAAATAATGGAACCCGTTCTCTTCTTAGTTATGCAATATTTAGCATAACCTAATAGTATTCTAGGGTTATCTTTGGGTTTTTGCATGTCTCAACCCTTAATTAGTATTAGAGATATGGTCACTATAGGATCTTCTTGAAATTCTGCACTTTATTTGATCCACATATATGAATAACGGGGCCTAATGTGACATTCAATTAGTATCATGGTGATCAACGAGATAAGTTAACTTATAGGAGGCATAAATTTTACATATAAGTCCAATTAATGTGTTTTTTTGAATCATTATAAATCCTACGATGTGTAGACTAAATTTCAGGAGATGGAAGTTGAGATCGCAAAGTTTTGATCCCAAAAAGTGTCATTTATGCCTCAAATTGGCTATATAAGTCTTTTGACCCCAAATCATCAAACAAGGATATAACCCTCAAAATAGGCCTTGTGAGCCTATTCTTCTAGTTTCGCCTCCCAAAAGTACCTAGATACGACAAATTGTAATAATGAGTAAGTGATTCAAACATCTTCATTAAAAGACCCTAAAATAAATAAACCAATCAAAATTTTGGCATGATTTTTTCTCTTAAAAAAATAAATATAATTAATTCTACAATCCATTTTTTTTCACAAAAACAATGTAAATTTGATATCCTTCATTCTTCATTTCTATAAATATGGTAATTTAACTACTTATTATTATTATTTCAAAGGTTTCCCAAGAAAAAAATGTTTTACCAACCACACAAATATTATTAAATAACATCAACATTATAACATATAACCTAGAAATCGAAGCATGCAAATGAAACTTGCCCAAATGGAAATTATTCTCTAACATACATAATAATATGGCTGATATGAATATTACTATTATGAAGGTAAAATAAGGCTTGTTACCACTCAAACCAATGGAGGACCTAAATGGGGTTCCTAAGAGGGAAATTGCTAGGTTAAGGGAAATGATGGAGACTTAGCCCATTGTCACCAAAGCTAAGACTCCCTGCCCTTTACGCACTTTCACCAATGGGAGAAAACTCGATATTTAGGAATTCACTTGTAAAGGATAGATCAACAAATAGACGAGAAGTGGCCTCTCAGACCCTTTCCCTAAGATAAGATTAAGAATAGAGCTTGCTTGCTTTTTAATCAAGGTACTTGATTTTCTAGGGAGACGAGATGAGGACTTGAGGGTTAGGTGAAAATAATATGACTTGTAGAGAAGTTTCCCAATCCATAAAATATCTTTAGAACTTGGATTCTCAGGTTGTCCTTGATAAATAGCATTTGATGAGAAATGGGACCACATGGGGCCAAGTGGACCCAACCTAGGTTAAGGGGATGGAGTCTAGCAACCGATGATATTCTTAACCCGACCAAGGCAAGGGGAGAGGATTAAACAAGGATTTTCACCTAAAGTTGTTGAATTGATCCTGTGAGGTACTAGCCTTGGGGATACTGGGGAAAAATTTGATCTTAGACATAGGGCTCAAGATATCTCGCAATCCCATTGTTAGAATCTCTTCAAATTCAGAGGATATCTTCAGGACACACCAGTGTAGTAGACCCTAGGAGATTGGAATTTTTCAAGGGCTAGTTTTTTGGGGAATTGATGCCCTGGACAACCTAATGTGGCTAAACCTAGAAAGGGGAGGAAATAGGTGAAAATTATTGTTGAAATGACCACCCTTTAATGGATCGGTGCCTAATTCCTTTTTTGGGATATGGATTCAAGAATAATTGTGAAGATGAACCTCGTTTCATGTTCAAGGAGGCTCTCAAAGTCGACTTCGTCCAAATTAAGGGAAAGGGAAGAAAATTAACTTTAAATATTTGTACTTCATTCCAAATGGTATAGGCTTATCAAGATAACACGATCTCTAGGACAATTAATTCACCCAACATGGACCATACATAGATACAAGCTAAATAGAAACATAATTCCACATTAAATACATGCAACAATTATCCCTAACAATAGCGAAGATCTCATAACCAATGTATGCAGAAAAATGAAATAGAATGGTATTAGAATTTAACTTACATTTAGGAGAATATATCCAACCAGCAACACATTTGCAATATAAGAAGCTCCAAGATAAGAAGAACCCAATCCATACTTCAAAATTCATCCATTATCCAAAATATCCACCAAGGAAAAAATGTGGAGTTCTCTAACGAGAGAATGATCCAAATCCAAGTGATGATACAAATCAATCCATAAAATAACGTGGAAGTTGACTAACTTTTGGTGACAAGCTCACCAAACTAGCTCACAAATGAAATAATAATCCTCTCAAGAGGTCATATGATAATCTATGCATTTTGTGGGGCCCTCTAAGAGACATGATGAGGGCCATAAGTGACATAATTATGCATGGGGCACTCAAATTTGATGGAAAAGGGGGTGGCCCCTTATTCTACAAACAATAAATTTGTGGTGCTCTTAGTGGGTGTGGGGGGACACCAATGACTTCATGGGCCTCCATATGAGTCAAAGATGTTTGTAGACCATCTGTAAGGGCTTAGATGATGGAATTAATGTTGTCATGTCATCGTACAAGTCCTAGGACACCTTCCAAGTGTGTGGTTCACATGTGGGGCCATCTGAGCGTAGTGTACCAAATGCATCTTCCTCGTCCAAAAGGTGGATCTCTAGAAATCTTTGAACATCTGTGGGGATCCATGGAGTGTTTTCTATTTTTGTGGAGACCCATGGCTCTCTACACACACCCTACATGCGTCAATGTAGCTCTCTAGAGGGTTATGACCTCATATAGGGAAACAAAACCCAAAATGGACACCATCTATAATCTTGTATAAGATCCAATGCGTCCCCTAGCCTTCCAAAAAAAAAAGTCATTAAATTCATTAGAGTTATGACCAAAACCAATTTTGCCCCAATTTCTCCTCTGAAAATGGAGGAACTGCCTCTTAACATTCCAAATTTGGAAAACCCGCCAAAATTGGCAAGGCCTCCGAACTTTCCACTAATTTAAGCTCTGGATTTATTAGTGCTAAGCGTGCTTATGGGCGGATAAACAAGGTTTAATGTTAATCGTGTTTTATGCGCTAATGACGGTTTAACATCATTAACCCACATTTTAAATTTAATTAAACGTGCTTATCAAAACCCGCAGGTTCGTTGATCTGGCACTTGGTCTTCGGCTTATGGCCACATGGGGAGGGGGTTGGCCCCCTCCAACCCCCAACAGTTGGGCCATTGAAATTTAAATATGCGCAGCGAACTTATAGGATAAGAACTACCCAATAGGAGAGACGGTAAAGGCATGCAGCAGTAGGCATGAGGTCAGGGGTTCGACCCCCACTCCACCACATAAATTTTTCACAACATTATAATTGAACTTCTCCGCCATACTAGAGATGCTTCGCCAAGTTTAACCCTTTGCCAATTAGTTGGAGCTCCTCCAAACTAGTTGAGTCCATCATGGGTTTAGAACTATATATATATATATATATATATATATATATATATATATATATATTAAAATGAGTCCACCATAAGACTAATGTCAAACATTCATAAAATTTGACATAACCCCATAAGTTAGGAGATGGCCCACCAGAGAGGACACGTGGCGCCCTCTGGTTGGGTTATACTCCAACCCTTAAAAAATTTCAAATTCCAACTTAGGAAGAATTGGAGGTCATTGGACAATTTCTCTCGTCACTTAACCCATCTATAGAATTGGAAGACGACACTTGCCACAGTGCCACTGGCTGCAATCTGGATAATATTCCCTGCAATGTTGACTGTACCTGCCACATCATCATTGTACCTGTTCTACTAATTTTTTGCATGTTTTGGAAAATGAACAACAGACAATAACTCAGTCATACGAACTTGGATTTTGATGAAACGAGTTGCGCCGTAATCCTGGCGACGAACTCTATCCGGTCATTTAGGTTCGAAGCAATTTTGAGCACTTTCAATTTTTAGCTAAAACTTGAGCCTTAGATCATTCCACCCCACTAGAAGCCTTTTGGACCCAAAAGGATACTATCAATTGTTTAGCAAGTGAGGGTACAACTCCCTCACTTTTCCAATCTCCAACCATTTTTCCTTTGAAGGATTTTGACCTTTGAGTCCAACTCTAAGGTATTCAACATTCCCTCTTCTTGAAGTTCAGGTTCTTCTGTCAAGTATGAGATCTTGTTGAAGTTCATCAAGATATTCTGGCGAGAAATCATCTATTGATGGAATTTGAACATGCTCTCCTTGATCATCAATCAAAGGAGGCTCAAAAAATCTCAAATTCTCAACATTAACAACATAATAGATTTTCATATAAGGAAGCAAATCTAGCTTGAATGCATTTGTACCAATCTTTTCCAAAATTTTAAATGGACCATAACGGATTGTTTTGAGGTTTTTACCTTCCCCTTGCAATATTTCTTTGCTTATGTACAACCAAACTTCATCACCAACTTGGAATTTGTGATCAACCCGATGTTTTCCATGCCTTGCCTTGTAGCTGCTTTGACTCTTTTCAAGTCGCTCTTGCACTGTGTGATGTACCAACTGAATTTGCTCAATGAAATTTATTGCTTTATTTATATCACTATGTCCATCTATAGCAACATCTTTCTCAAATATAAATTCCAATGACGACCTTGGAAAGTAACCAAAACATGCCTCAAATGGAGATGTATTTGTGGAAGAATGTTTTGCCCGGTGGTATGCATGTTGTATGTAGTGTAAGTGTTCGTCCCACAACTTGGGATGCTCGGTGCAATAGTTTCTTAGAAGATGAATAGCAGTTCTATTTACCACCTATGTTTGACCATCTATTTGCGGATGAAATGTTGTACTCCTCTTCAACTTTGTGTCCATCATGTCCCATAATTTTGACCAAAAATTCCCAACAAATCAAGAATCTTGATCACTTACAATAGAAGTAGGAAGACCAAAATGGATCCATACATTTTGAAAGAAAAGATTAGTTGTTTTTTCAGCTGTAATATTTTTCTTACATGCCATCAAAAATACACATTTTTCTGAACCTATCTACCACAACATACAAATAATCATGACCTTTCCTTGACATAGGAAGGCCTCCTACAAAATCCAATGAGATGCTCTCCCAAGGATGAGAAGGAACTGGAAGTGGTGTGTACAAACCAAGCTTCCTATTGCTAGGCTTACTTGTTGCACATAAAGAAAATCCTCTAATAAAACATGAAACACTTTCATTCATGTGTGGCCAGTAATAATACCTTTGAAGATGCGCTATTGTCTTGCCTACATCAAAATGTCTTACAATCAATGATGTGTGCACCTCCCATATGATATTGTTTCTTTCTCCCTGTGGTATACATAACTTGCCCAAGTGATACAACAAATTGTTATGCACATGATAATCTAACTCTTCACTTTTGTTTCCCTTACTCAAGTTCTCATACACATATTGAAAATCACTATCATTCACATACTGTTCAATGTAAATTTCATGCATAATATAATTGTGCTTGAGAATAATAGATGAATTTAAAATAGGCCTAGAGAGCATATCAGCTACCTTATTGTAGATTCATTTTTTGTACCTAATAACCAAGTGAAATTGTTGTAGAAAACCCATCCACCTGAAATGTCTTGATTGCTGCAATTTTGACTGCGATTGTAAGTACTGTAATGGCTGATGGTCGATATGGATAATGGTCTCTTTTCCCATCAAGTAATGGCTCCATTTATTTACACTTTGTACCAATGCATATCTCTTTATCATAGGTAGGATATTTAGTCACATCTCCATTAAAAGTTTCAAAATGAAATGATATAGGCTTACAATGCTGCATGAGCACTGCTCCCATAGCATAATCACTTGCATCTATTTGGATCTCAAATGGTTGTCTTTGATATGGAATTGCTAGTACCTGTGCTGACTTATCTTTTGATTTAAATCATAAAATGATTTCTGCTGCAAATATCCCCAATGGAATACTTTCTTTATGCTTGTCAATGCATGTAACGGTGCTGCAATGGAAGAAAAAATAGCAATAAATTTCCTCCAATACTGTGCTGCCCCTAAAAATCTTCTTACCTCGGTAATTGTATTGGGCTTGGGCCAATTCAAAATGACCTCAACTTTGGAAGGATCAATCTTCAATTCACCTCCTCCAACAATGTGTCCCAAATATACCAATGAATTCTTACCAAATTCACACTTTGACATCTTAAGAAACAATTTCTCTTTTCTCAACACATCAAGTACCTTATTCACATGCATGACATGTTCTTCTCTTGATTTGCTGAATATGAATATGTCATCTAAGTAAACAATGACAAAGTCATTTAGAAATGGTCTAAGTACATCATTCATTACTCTCACGAAATTATATGGTGCATTTGTTAAGCCAAATGGCATAACTAACCACTCATACAATCCTTCTCTAGTCTTGAAAGCAGTTTTCCAAATGTCTTCTTCGGCTATCCTAACTTGATGATAACCACTTCTCAAATCTAACTTAGTGAAACACTTTGCATGCTTTAACTAATCAAGAAAATCATCAATGCGTGGAAGTGGGTAGCGATTCTTTACCGTGATTTTGTTCAGTGCACAGAAATTGATATGCATGCGTCAAGTCATGTCCTTATTTGGAACCAAAACTATTGGAGAACCACATGGCGAAATATATGGGCGTATTATACCTTTATTCAGTAACTCTTGGATTTGATTCTTTATTTCCAAACTTTCCATTATTGGCATGCGATACATACCAATATTTGGAAGTGGAACATCCTGCTACAGCTAAATCTCATTTTGAATTCCCCTCTTGGGTGGTAACCCCTTTGGTTATTGAAACATATCGCCATGCTGAAATACCACATCAAACAAATCAGATTTAAATTTGTCATCACATCCTTCAAAAGATTCATAGTTAACATCTTCCTTTTCCTTGATTATAAGAAGCACAAAATTTTTACTTGCCTTTACTAGCCTTTTCATTTTCCCTGCATTAACTAAAGAGATATTTAGTTTCTTGCAATGAGCTCTCACAATATACTCCACTCCATATTTGATCAAATGATATTTGTTCTCATGACGATAAAAGACCGCTTTCCTGTCATACAAATATGGACTACCCAAGATAATCCGTGAAATGTCAAGTGGAACCACATCTGATTCAACTTCATCAAAAAAGTTTGCAGTAATAAAAAATATGAAAATACATTTCCTTGTCACATGTAAATTGGCATTATTAACTATCCAACCCAAAGGGTATGGCTTATGATGAGGTACAGTTTCAAGGTTCATTTTTTTAACCAAGTCTTCTAAAATCAAGTTTTCTTGTGACCCTGTATCAAACAATGCATCAATATTTGTATGATTAGAAATTACTCTAACATGGAATAATTCTATCCTTGTATCTTCATTTGAAGTGTTATTGTCACAGTTTGAGGTAATATAACTTGCACTTGCTATTGCTTCTTTTCCTTTGTTAACCATGGCAACTATCTTGGTTTCATCTCCTGAATCTGATCCAAGATCCTTTTGTGTGGTGGCAGTCATATTTTGTTTCCCTTTGTTATTTGGTTTCTTTGGTCTTAGTTCAGGATGTAGTTTCCAACAATGGGCTTCATCATGCCCCTCTTTGGAACAATGTTTGCATGTTATTTTCTCCCCTTCTTTCTTAACACTTGCATTCTTATTTCCCTTCCATTTTCCTCCTTTCTCTTTTCCCTTACCCTTGAATGGCTTCTTCTTACTACCCTCTTCAGAAATGTTTTTACCCCTTGCTTCAAGATGTGTTGCTTGCATACATACTTCATCTAAGTTATTTGGGTTAAACATGAGAATGTTGTGTTTCAAGTAGGATGTAGACCTCCTATATACTTCAAGAGTGTATCTTGTGAATTTAAGTCTACTCCAAGTAATAAATCCCTTTTCCTAAACTCTTGTGTATACTCTTGGACACTTTGACCTTTGAGTTGTCTAAAGTTTTGCCAACTCATTATTGATTTCTGCATATAGGCTAATGGATAAAATTGTCTTTTAATGGAAGAAATGAATTCAACCCAAGAAATGGAAATATTACTATGGATTCGCATTTCCTCTTGTGTATTTGCCTCCCACCAAACTAGTGTTGCTCCTTCTAGCCTTAATGAAGCCAATTGGATTTTGATATCATCTTCTTTTAGATTCTAAATTCTACAGTAAACTTCCAATTTATGAATCCAATTGTCTAGTCTTTCAGCATTAACTTCTCCATTATATGTAGGAAGTTCAAATTTGATGTCCAACTTGAGTAACAGAGTCTTACCTTTTGGGATCTTGGAATAAGTATGGGAATGAGTTTTTGTAGTGGATGTGGAAGATGAAGATGGTGCTGAGGATTATGATGATGGTGGTGGTGGAGAGGGAGGTAGTTTTCCACCACTTCCTTTTGAGCTCCTCTCTTCCTCCTTTTTATTGTTTGAAGATTCTTCTCTATGAGGGTGTTTTGAAAATTCTCCAATTTCCTTTGCCATAAGAGCTTCATACATAAGTTTCACCATCCTTTGAATTTCTTTGAAATCCTTCTTGACATCCTCTTCTTTAGAATGTTCATGATTTCCTTCATGACCTGACATTTTGGCTGTAGATTCAAGCTTTATCTCTACATCTTGTATCTCTTCAATCACTTCAACCTCTTGTGCAATTAATTCCTCCTCTATCTCAACTTTTGGAGATGTAATTTGAGGTGCTTAAAGTGTTGCCTTGTGTGGTCCTTTGGGTGAGGATTATGCTTTCTCATCCTTCTTCCTTCTTGTCCTAACTTCAGGACTAACTATCATTAGCTTCCCTTCTCCTCTCTGGAATCTCAATCTTATAAGCATCAGTAAATTTGCACTATTAAAACCCTTCAATTAAAACAAACAAGCAACCTTGTGCCCTAATACCAACTTGATCTGAAAATGAATGTTGTTGTTCTAGTTTCATTTCAAATATGAACCTTTCTTTGCTTTGTTTTACTTATCCTTCATGGGTTTGTTTATGGGCATGTGATTATCAAACAATGTACTTAGTGAAATTATGATTTTGTCATAAGATTTAAAAGCATAATTTTAAATGACAGAACAAAAGCAATATTAAACACAGCAAACACACATAACATATCTTAACAACAAAAATTTTGATAAAGGAGTTCACCCCTCCTGGGCTACATCTCCTTGGTCCAGCCTCATAGTGTGACCTTTGTATTAGTTTCAAGTGTGCTAAAATTGTTGTTACAAGCTTCAGAACCTCTTGGAACCAGTTCCAATGATTTTAAAACATCATAATATCCCAAAAATGACTATTTTTTTGCTCAATTTGGACTTTGGATGCTCTGGCAATGACCCCAACACCTGGTGGCCCTAGCCTTCAAAAATCTTCAAATGCACAAAAAAACCTGTAGATGAACTTTTCTACCTTTGCAATCTGCTCCATTGAGTTCCCAGCATGTCGATTAGCCTAGAATGACTTTTAATGAGCTCAATTTCATCGAAAATTGAGTGAGTTATGACCAAAACCAAATACTCTCCAATTTCTCCTCTAAAGCTAGAGGAACTGCCAATTAACGTTCCAAATTTGGAAAACCCGCAAAAATTGGCGCGGTCTCTAAAATCTCCGCAAATTTAAGCTTCGGATTAATTAGCGCTAAGCGTGCTTACAGGCAAATAAAAAAGGTTTAATTTTAATCGTGTTTTATGTGCTAATGACGGTTTAACGTCATTAACCCATATTTTAAATTTAATTAAACGTGATTATCAAAACCCGTTGGTTCATTGATCTGGCACTTGGTCTTCGGCTTATGGCCACATGGGGAGGGGGTTGGCTCCCTCCAACCCCCAACAGTCGGGCCATTGAAATTTAAATATGCACGGTGAATGTATAGGGTAAGAACTACCCAGTAGGGGAGACGGTAGAGGCATGCGGCGGTAGGTGTGAGGTCAGGGGTTCAAACCCCACTCCACCACATAAATTTTTCACAACATTATAATTGAACTTCTCTGCCATACTTGGAGATGCTCCACCAAGTTTAACCCTTCATCAGTTTAGTTGGAGCTCCTCCAAACTAGTTGAGTCTGTCATGGGTTTAGAACTATATATATATATATATATATATATTAAAATGAGTCCACCATAAGACTAATGTCCAACATTCATAAAATTTGACATTAGACCCCATAAGTTAGAAGATGGCCCATTGAGAGGACACGTGGCGCCCTCTGGTTGGGTTATACTCCAACCCTTAGAAATTTTCAAATTCCAATTTAGGAAGAATTGGAGGTAATTGGACAATTTCTCTTTTCACTTAACCCATCTGGCGAATCTGAAGATGACACTTGTCACAATGCCACTGGCTGCAATTTGGAGAATATTCCCTGCAATGATGACTGTACCTGCCACATCATCACTGTACATGTTCTGCTCCTTTTTTTCATGTTTTAGAAAACGAGCAGCAGACGATAACTCAGTCATACGAACTTGGATTTTGATGAAACGAGTTGCGTCAGAATCTTGGTAAGGAATTCTATCCGGTCATATAGGTTCGAAGCAATTTCGAGCACTTTAAATTTTTAACTAAAACTTGAGCCTTAGATCAGTACATCCCTCAAATGGTGGTGGAATATGGTAAAGAGGTGAAATGGAATAGGGAATGATAGGGGAAATCTTGGGCCACATATCAGGGTACAAGGGTAGCTAGAGAAAGGGAAGTCCACACATAGGTATCTAATGTGTAGGAGTGAGAAATCATGGTACATGATGTGTTCCGGCCTTGATTTTTCAACCGTTGTTTATATGTCTTTGGATTTTATTATTTTTCTTTGATTATTACTGCTCGGTGCTCAAAGGATAAGAACATAATGTGTAATATATGGTAGATATTACCCCCTGTTTGGTAGGGCAGTTCATTTCCCTCTAGGGGTTGGGATAATCATGGGTTCCTTAATGATAAAGGAGGCTCGTCTAGGGCCTATGGAACCAGGGATCATGCCATGGTTATGGGGTAGAGCTCATTCATTGGATTTTTCCCACATGTTAATTATGTTTGTCCCGACTATCTTTTGCATAATGTGGTACATTTTCCTGTTGAATGTGGCCATTTATGCTTTTACCCTTTTTATTTTAGCTGCTTCAACCTCCAGGGCATCGTTCCAAACCCGACCCAAGGTGGGAGAAAGGGAAAGGGAGGCTAACCCTATGTGGACCTAGGTAGGAGGTATGATGAATGGGGCTATAATGAGTGGAAAGGGAATGATGTATGTTGATAAGAGAGCGGGACCACAAAACCAAAGTCGGGTTTTCCCAAGGAGTACCACCCTAGAACCCAATGGTCAGTATAGGAGGCCCCACGTGATTAATATTCAAGGGTAACATTCAAAGGAGAAAAAAGGGGCATAAGAACAAACTAAGCCCACTCTTTCCATTGAATCCCCTCATTAATCTGTGTCCAAAAGTGTCCATGATAAGCAAACCCAATACTCATTTACCAAATGACAAAACTACCTTTGGATTCAGGAGGCCCATATTCAAACATATTATTAATACATATGGGTGATGGACCACATGGCTAGCTCAGGTGGCGGAGAGATGGAACAATGAGATAGTTGATGGCTGTAAGGGGTTGTTGGCTGTCGGCTGAGGACCATCATGGAGAAAAAAATTATCTTAGGGATATTACCCACAAAGTGGTGGGTAACATCTGACTCCAAAAGGGACGTTATTTCTTGAAGATGTGGGAAAAGCTACTCAAATGAGAGGTCAATAGAACTCCAACAATCTCTTGGTAACCATAGACCTGTCACCTACAAATATCAACAACTAAACCCATGGTGAAACATGTTTTCACAATGCATTATGATCACTAATGCTTAATGTTAGCCCATAAAATCAAATAATAAATAAAAATATGAAATTTTAAATCTAAATGGATCTAATCTATTGTGAGAAACATCATATGACATTAGTTCTAATGCAAAAATAATCATGCAGTGCATCCTACCCTATCATGGATATAGTAAGGCTAATACTAAGTGTAATCATAAAGCCAATGTAACCAACATATCATCATGTCAATGTACTTGTATCTGCCAGTATGATTACTCATGTAGAAAATCTCAAATAGAATGTGGTCGTAGTGACATGGAGAATGAAGTGGGTGGGAGGAAGGAGAACATGATTCCCCTTCGAGGTAAAAGGAAGCCTTAGGAGAATGGAAATACGTCAATCTATAAGTGTTGGGCTTTCCATCCATGTACAAAATGGTGGAATGGATGATCACTCTCAATAACTCCCTATCACGATCATTTCTTATAATATTATGCTTTGTAGATGCCACAAGGTTGCAATGAGAGGGGAACGAAGGGTGAGGGAAATAAGGAGTTCAAAAAATAGGTCGCTCACGTTGATGGTCACATTGGAGAGGGAATTTTGTAGAGTGATCATAATTGTGAGGGTATGTCAAAGGAAATAAAGTATATTTAATAAAGGGTTCTTCCTTGACATGACTATACACAGAAGGGGGAAAGGGATCATGGTCACTTGAGAACATATGAAAAGGGGTGAGGGACTCACTTGTAGAAAACTTAAGATGAAAAACAAGAGAAAAATGAAAAGGGAAATGTGAAGTGTTATATTTAACAGGTTTTTCCTCCTCAAAATAATCTAAAGGCTCAAGTGATTTGAATATAGAATCATAGGTAGGAGCCTTGACGATTTCTTCATTATCAGTATCAAATATTTGGTATTCCCTAAGAAGTTTGTCAATTACTTCCCACTTCCCTTCTTCATGGAAGGTTGATGATTCTCCTTCCCAAGGCTATCGATGGGTATGCCATCATAAATAATGTCTGAAATGATCCAGGTGGATATCAGTGGCCACCCACCTATTCCATTTGGATTCGCACCATCAATTCTTACAGTTTTTCACTTTCAGCACAGCTTACTATTTTTCGCAGGTTTTCAGGCCTTGCACTCCTAAAGTCGTTTTGGGGCCCTAATGATCCAGGTGGATATTGGTTGCCACCCACTTATTCCATTTGAACCCCCACCATCGGTTCTTTCAATTTTTCAGTTTCAACACAACTTACTACTTTTAGCAGTTTTTCGTGTCCAGAACTTATGAAGCTGTTTTGAGGCCCTAAACAACGTTTTTTTGGGGAATGATGTTTCTCACTCAAGCGTTGTAGTCCTCGGATAAATATTTCTAACGAGGTATTGAGCGCGTCAAACGGAGATCAGATGCCAAAGTTACGTCCCTAGGAAGTTGAAACACAAATTTACCCAAACAGGACCCAAAGTTTTGGTGTTTCATCTCCTAGGGTTAGGTTTTTAGATGTTTAGGGTTTTCCATTGTTTCTCAACAATAAATAGGCCTTCAAGCTTCATTGTAACACAATGGAGTGGTCAGAAGCTGTCACATCTCTTCTCATAGATACGCTACCAATTTCCTCACTCATTCATTTACATTATGTCTCATTGTAACACAGTTTAGAGGCATGTAGCCACCACATCTCTTCTCATAGATACGCTACCAGTGCCCTAGCTCGTTTATTTCCATTATGTGGGTATTGCAACACCATAGAGAGGCTTGTAGCCACCACATATCTTCTCAGAGATACGCTACCAGCACCATGTTTGCAAGCATATTTTAGTCATTTGGTTTTAATAAAAGGAAGAATTATTTTCGTTGCATCTCTGTGGTTATGGTTATATGTGAATTTTGTTGTGTTCCTGCGTAAATCCGGATCAGTGGTATCAGAGCATGTCTTCTCTTTCTCTGTTTTTCTTTGCATGTCCCCAACGCGGTCAGGGTATAAGGAGTTCGGGCCCGATCTGGTTGAATTGTTGCAAGATCAGCCTCGCAAACCTCGACGACCCCCCATGGCGGAAGGAAAGAAAGACAAGGGAGAAGGAGATCCTATAAAAATCTTGCTCGAGGAGGCCCTCGAGAAACATAGGAACACGATGATGGATAACTTTGCACAAATCCTTCAACGGCTGCCCACCGGCGACACATCTACATCCAACACGTCCGCCAACACGTCCGTGACATCCTCGATAAATCCAATGCAAAGTTCAACATAATTGCCTCTCATGGAGGAACTTAATGCAATGGGGACCATTGCTTCCTAAGGAGGGAGGAATGATCTGGGCGGATATCGTTGGCCACCCACCTATTCCATTTGGACCCGCACCATCAATTCTTGCAGTTTTTCACTTTCAGCACAACTTACTATTTTTAGAAGGTTTTCGGATCCTGCACTCCCAGAGTCGTTTTAGGGACCTAATGATCCAGGTGGATATTGGTGGCCACCCACCTATTCCATTTGAACCCCCACCACCAGTTCTTTCAATTGTTCAATTTCAGCACAACTTACTATTTTTAGCAGTTTTTCGAGTCTTGAACTTCCGGAGCCGTTTTGAGGCCCTAAACGACACTCTTTTGGGGAAATCGGGAGCAACATGGGTCAATAGACTCATGTTTCTCAATAAAACGTTGTATTCATCGGATATATCTTTCTAACGAGGAATTGATCATGTCAAATGGAGATCGGATGCCAAAGTTACGTCTCTGGGAAGTTGAAACACCAATTTACCCAAACGCAACCCGCAGTTTTGGCACTTCATCTCCTAGAGTTATGTTTTTGGATGTTTAGGGTTTTCCTTTGATTTTCAACAATAAATAGGCCTTTGAACCTCATTGTAACATAGTGGAGGGGCCGGTAGCCATCACATCTCTTCTTAGAGATACGCTACCAGTGCCCTCGCTCGTTCATTTACATTATGTCTCATTGTAACACGGTTCAGAGGCTTGTAGCCACCACATCTCTTCTCATAAATATGCTACCAGCGCCCTGTCTGTAAGCATATTTTAGTCATTTGATTTTAATAAAAGGAAGCATTATTTCAGCTGCATCTCTGTGGTTATGGTTATATGTGTATTTTGTTTCGTTCCTGCATAAATCCAGATCATGAGAGAAAGAGAAAAACCATCTCAACGTCATCCTCTTTTTCAGTATCATAAATGGGAGCAAAATCAAATTGAGGCCCAACAATTCTCCATTTCTCCTTTTCGATGTGGAAATAATCTTCAATGTTATCTTCCAAGGATCTCATGGGACCACCTTCCTCAAGGTCCTCAAAAGGAGAGTTATCAGGAGTGACATCCTCGAGAAAGATAAGATCAGCCTCAACTTTACTTTCCATAGCCTCGTCATCCTCAACACACGTGTTCTCATAATCATCCCATTCATCATGTAGATTCAACAAGGACTCATCTTCCTCAACTATATATTCAAGGGTATCTTCAACTGGTTAGTTGATGAGCGAGAGGACTCTTCTTCCCTATTCTCTTGAAGCACAATAGCTAAGGTATTTGTTACATGATTTTGGTAATATGCGTTTAGGAGGAGAGAATTAGTGGGGTTTTCTTTATACTCACATTTCATCTTGTGAAGCTTCACCTATTCTTCATGCAAATGAAAGAATACTTCATTATAATTACATTCCCCCACTAACCCTCTACATGACCTACTATGTTCATCCATTCTTTCTTGCGTGATTTGGAGGCTCATATGATCTAACTCTTCATCATCCTAGGAAGAGATATTCACTTTTTCATTGCCATTATCTTCCACCTCTATGTGCTCATCTTCCTTTCTTTCACTTGAGCTTTCTTCAATGTCATCCAATTGATTACCCTTTGTGGGGATTTTTAGTTGACTATAACATTTCTCATTGCTTAGGTCAGTCAGAATATTGAAAGCAAAGGTTAGGCAAGCAAAGTCAAGGAGGCGACTAGGATCCTCCTCATAAAAATCCCTCATTATGTCGAGTTGCACTCGTTGTGACCTATAATACCTGAGCATGAGTTCCATATCCATATCTTCCAACACATTTTGATAAGATTCTGCATATTTATATGCATTCTTTTACAACTCCTGAATGTCTTGGTGAGTGAGTTTTGCAAATGTAGAACCAAGATTAATCTCTCTTTTACGATAGTCCATGTTCTATGAATTTTCATATTAGGATTAAAATGGAGTCTCCAAGGAGAAATGAAGTTCCTTGATATATGCTTGCTTCACCCTACAGGCAATAAATTTAAAGTTCAATAAAGAACTAGGGCTTCATTCTTCCAATGGAGTCGCCAATAATGGTATGTCAATATGTTGTATGGGGAACAAAACACATGTCTCGTGTCCCCAGAAGTGGTGCCAGAAATGTTACCACTCAAACCAAAAGGGTACCTAAATGGGGTTCCTAAGAGGGAAACTACTAGGTTAAGGGGAACGATGGAGATTTAGCCTACTGTCACCACAACTAAGACTCCCTGTTCTTTACGGATTTTCACCGATGGGAGGAGACCCAGTATTTAGGAAGTCACTTGTAAAGGATAGATAAACAAATAGATGAGAAGTGGCCCCTTAGACCCTTTCCCTATGATAGGATTAAGAATGGAGCTCTCTTACTTTTTAAGCAAGTACTCAATTTTATAGGGAGAGGAGATGAGGACTTGAGGGTTAGGTGAAGAGAATATGACTTTTATAGAAGTTTCCCAATCCCTAAAATCCCTTTAGAACTTGGATTCCTGGGTTTTATTTGATAAATAGTCTTTGATGAGAAATGGGACCACACAGGTCCAAGTGGACCCACCCTAGGTTAAGGGGATAGAGTCTAGAAAACGATGATGCCCTTAACCTGACCAAGGAAATGGGATAGGATCAAACAAGTATTTCCACCTTAAGATGTTGAATTGATCATGTGAGGTACTATCTGTGGGGATACTAGGGAAAAAATTGATCTTAGACCTAAGGCTTGAGATATCTCACAATCCCACCATCGGAATCTCTTCGAATTTAGAGGATACCTTGAGGACACACCAACGTAGTAGACCCTAGGAGATCGAAATTTTTCTAGGGCTAGTTTCTCTGGAAATCGATGCCCTAGGAAACCCAATCTAGCTAGACCTTGAAAGGGGAGGAAAGAGGTGGAAAATATGGTTTAAATGACCACCGTTTGATGATCAGTGCCTAAATCATTTTTGGGGATATGGAGTCGAGAAGAATTGTGAAGATGGACCTCATTTCTTGTTCAAGGAGGCTCTCAAAGTCGACTTCGTCCAATGTTAGGGGCAAGAGAAGAAGTGATTGTAAAACATTTATAATTCATTGCAAATGGTAGAGGCTTATCTAGATAACATGATCTCTAAGAAAATTCATTCATACAACATGGCCCATACATAGAGACAAGCTAAATAGAAACATAATTCCACATGAAATACATGCAGCAATTAGCCCTAACAACAGTGAAGATCTCATAGCCAATGTATGCAACAAAATGAAATAAAATAGTGCTAAAAATGCAATTACATATAGGATAATATATTCAACCAGAAACACATTTGCAATATAAGAAGCTCCAAGATAATAATAACCCAATCCATACATCAAAATTCATCCATTATCCAAAATATCCACCAAGGAAAAAGTATGAAGTTCTCTAAGAAGAGAATGATCCAAATCCAAGTGATGGTGCAAATGAATCCATCCAGCTCCTATTTATACACCAATTAGGATTTTGAATTATCTAATGGGCCTACATTATCCCCTAGAAATAAAATAATGTGCAAGTTAATTAACTTTCGGTGACAAGCCCACCAAATTAGCTCACAAATGAAATAATAAGCCTCTCAAGAGGCCAAATGATAATTTATGCATGTCGTATGGCCCTCCAATAGGCATGATGAGGTCCATAAGTGCTATAATGTATGGAACCCTCAAAAGTGATGGACAAGGGTGTGGCCCCTTATTCTCCAAACAATAAATATGTGGTGCTCCCAGTGGATGTGGGGGGGACACCAATGACCCCATGGGTCTCCATATGAGTCAAAGCATTAGGGGAATTTTGAGGTCTAAAATGGGTCTCCTAATGAAATAATAAAATTATAGTTAAACCAATAAAATAATATTTATGAATTTTCAATTCACTTTTTTCACCAAAATCCATGTAACCATGGTTAAATTCAATTCAAAAATTGTATCAAATAAAAATAATAAAAAAATTGTATTGATGTGACTATAAATAAGAATGAGATTTTCAAGAAAAAATCATTATCATTCACAACTAATACATTTGTCCTTTGTACTTAAATAACTTAAAATAAAATATAAATATACATTTATAAATTCTTAATTATAGAATATACTATTAATTAAAATTTATATTATTTAAATTATATAATAGCATGTAATTAATATACTATATAAAAATAATATAATATAATATATTATTTTATGTATGAATTTTATATTACATATTGAATTGATTTGATTTGAAAATATACAAATATAATATTTATTGAAAAGTGTGTAAATACATGAAGATTGCGTAGGATATGGATTATTTCTTTCAAAAAATATGAAATAACAATTATAATATTTTATTTAAAAAATGTGAAATGACATTTTTTATGAGTACTTTACTTTATGGCTTTAAAAGGGAGTTGTCTACCCAGGCAGCGAAATAATCCGGACGGCAGAAAACTGCCGGAATCCAGTAAACTAAAATTCAAAAAATCAGGGAGTTGGAGTGTTTGGAATCCATTTTTTATAGTGGAAATGGATTCAGCACTATCAAAAACCTTTAGGGCACTCAAAATACTAAATTTTAACAACTATAAACGAGATTCTGGACAAATCTTTTCCGGATTCTGGGCCATTTCGCTGCCTCTTTAGACTACGCGCTTTAAAAATACTTAGAGCACTACCAAGGTTAACCATGAGTTTTTATCCACATTGAGAATGTGACAAATAAATACCTTTAACTCAAGCAATGCCACCTCAACCATTAAGGATGATGTTATCCCCTAAAATGTGATTAGTTCTCATAAAGTGAATTTTGATTGTACATTTTCCTTAGGAGGCCCATTTTAAACCTCAAAATTCCCCTAATGATACCTGTAGACCATCTGTAACGGCTTATATGATGGAATGAATGTTTCCATGTCATTGTACAAGTCCTTGGACACCTATCAGTTGTGTGGTACACCTGTGGGGCCATTTGGGCATAGTGTACCAAATGCATCTTCCTCGTCCAGAAGGTGGATATCTAGCAATCTATGAACATTTGTGGGGATTCATGGAGTGTTGTCCCCTGCTATGGAGGCCCATGGCTCTCTACACACACCCTACATGTGCAAATGTAACCCTTTGGAGGGTTAGGACCACGTATAGGGAGACCAAACCCAAAGTGCGACCAAATCCAAAATGGATACCATCTGCAATCTTGTATAAGATCCAATGCATCCCCTAGCCTTCCATCAAAAAAGTCTTTAAAGTAATCAGGTAAAATATCTTACAAAACATGAACTACAAGTGGACACTTCATAATGGCATGCCCTTCCATAGTTGGCTTTAGCGTGTGTCGGTGTATCCAAGCTCCAAAGGGGGTTAGCCAAGTACCTTATTAGGTGGTTTCTACCTTTAGCAGGGATAGTATGTCCAAGGTACATCCCTCAAATGGTGGTGGCATATGGTAAAGAGGTGCAATGGAATAGGGAATGATAGGGGCAATATTGGGCATATCAGGGTACAAGGGTAGCTAGAGAAAAGGAAGGCCACACTTAGGTATGTAATGTGTAGGAGGGAGCAATCGTGGTACATGACGTGCCCCGGCCTTAATTTTTCCACCCTTCTTTATATGTCTTTTCCTTTATGATTTTTCTTTGATTAATCCCTTGGGGCTCAAAGGACAAGAGCATAATGTGTAAGATATGGTAGATATTACCCCATTTTTGGTATGGCGATTGATTTCGATCCAGGGGTTGGGACAATCATGGGTTCCTGAATGATAAAGGAGGTTCATCTAGGGCTTATGGAACTAGAGTGATGGCCATGGGTATGGGGTAGAGCTCATGCATTGTATTTTCCCCACGTGCTAATTATGTTTGTCTTGACCATGTTTTGCATTTTTTGGTACATTTCCTATTGAATGTGGCCATTTATACTTTTACTATTTTTCTTTTAAATGCTTCAACCTCAAGGGCATCGTTCCAAGCTCGACCCAAGGTGGAGGCAAGGGAAAGGGAGGCTAACCCTATGTGGACCTAGGTGGGGGGTATGATGAATGGGGTTATAATGAATAGAAAGGTAATGATGTATGTGGATAAGGGAGCGGGACCACGCAACCAAATTTTGGGTTTCCCAATGAGTACAACCCTATAACTCAATGGTCAGTAAAGGATGCCCCACGGGATTAAGATTCAAGGGTAGCATCCAAAGGAGAAAAAGGGGACAAAAGCACAAACTAAGCCCACCATTTCCAGTGAATCCCCCCATTAATCCATGTCGATAAGTGTCCATGATAAGCAAACCCAATACTCAATTACCAAATGATAAGACATACCTTTGGGTTTGGGGGGGTTCGGGAGCACCTTCAAACATACGATCAATACATATGGTTGAAGGACCACATGACTGGCTCAGGTGACAGAGAAATGGCACAACGAGCTAGTTGATGGTTGTAAGGAGCTACTGGTTTCTGACTGAGGACCGTCATGGAGAAAAAAATTCTCCGAGGGATATCACCCATTAATAACGCAGAGTATGAATCTTCTATAAAACGAACACCAAGTCATCTTTTAATCTAAGCCATTGATTAAGGATATAATCTGGGCCATTGATTCATCAGCGAGAAGACTATAAGAGAAGGTTTGAGGGTCATTTTGAAAGCAATCCGAGCAGATTCTTAGTACCTGAAGGAAATTGATTCTGAAGTAAGAGAATTCGATTTCAGAGGGTGAGTCTGTAGAGGTAGGATTGCAAAGACAGAAGGAGGAGGGAGAAGTCCACAGAGCTGGAGAAGAAGGAAGACAAAATACGAAGGGAAGGAAGCGTTGAGCAGCAGTACTAGCCCTCCACGTAGACTTACGCAGTCCAAGCAATGACTGCGTAGAGGGGCTATGCAGATTGACGCATCAGGTACAGGAGGTCATCTCGCGCATCGGGAATTCTTTCGGATTTTCCGGAAAATTCATATCAGGTGCACGCTATTGCTTATGCTCTTCATGAATTCTGTAAATGATATTTTCACTAATGAAGATTAATACAAACCCTCGTGTGTTGCACTGGTTTTCCCACATTGGGATTTTCCAGGGAAAATTGTCCAAAAATCACTGTGTTCATGTGATTGTTTTTATTGTCCTATATGTGTTTTAATTTGTCTTCTATGTTTGATTAGAGTGAATGTTGCAGTCGTGTTTACTTCAAAATTTACTGAAGCATTTGTAAATAACTTATCATAATAAGTAGGCGAAATAAACCAACTACTCCATTAACAATTTTCAAAGTGATAATTTCACATGGAATCGGAGCTAAAGGCAAAAGACAGAAAGGGAGGTTCTGCAATGGAACAAAGATCCAACATTAACACAGTTCGGAAGGGCCCACGCAGTCCTCTAGAGCACATAAAGAAACATAAGGAGCATGACATATATGTTCTGGCATCTAGACTAGAGGAGGATTCTGCTTGTGTGTCAAGCACAGCCTCTCCAAGAGTTTGGTATATTGACAGTGGAGCATCTGCTCATATGACGGGAGTTTGAAAATGTTTTTCGAGATACCAAGAAGAGTAGATTTATTTCCAAATCACAATGGGAAACAAGGCCAAATGTACCCCCGTTAGAAGAGGTACCATAATATTTCAGACATAAGTTGGCAACAAGGTTCGGGCTAAAAACGTTCTGTAAGTACCGGGTTTGGGGATGAACTTACTCTCATTGTCTCAGCTCTAGAACAAGGGTTATAATGTATACTTTATTGGAAATAAAGTTTATGTCAAACACCCTAGCTGGTAAAGGAAGGCACAAATTGGAGTGAGGAGCCATAAATTATATAAGCTCCAGCTTTAGTCCCCAATGTCACTAATCGACAGTATGGACGAAAGGGATCTAAATGAATTATGGCACAGAAGGATGGGGCATTTACATCGTGGAGACTTGAAGATTCTCAAGAAGACTGCCATGGGAGCTCTAGAACTCAGCACAAGGAAAGATGAGGTATGTAGGGGGTGTGTACTAGGGAAGTATGCCAAGGCAACATTTCCAAGAAGCAACAGGAGGACCAAGGGTGTATTGGAGTTGATACACTCAGACATTTACAGTCCAATGTCCATGACTGCTCTCAGTGGTGCAAAGTATTTTGCTACCTTCATAGATGACCATTCTAGGAAAACTTGGATCTATTTTCTCAAAATCAAAGATGAAGTCTTTGAGCATTTCAAATAATTCAAGGCATTGGTAGAAAATTTAACTGGAAAGAAGACCAAGAAGATGCGATCAAATAATGGTAGAGAGTATATCGATAAAGACTTCACCAGTTTCCGCGCAAAGGAAGGCATCAAGAGAGAATGGACAACTCCATACAATCCAGAGCAGAATGGAGTTGCAAAAAGGAAAAACAGGACCATTATAGAAGCTGCAAGGGAGATGTTAGATGACCAAGACATGCCCAAATTTCTGTGGGCAGAAGCCTGCAATAGAGTTGTGTATGTGCAAAACAGGGTGCCCCATAGAGCATTGGAGAAGGTGACCTCTAAGAGTGTGTTCGTAGGCAGCAAGCCTGAGGTGAGCCATATCAAGATATTTGGCAGTATGGCATATTGTCACGTACTTGATGAGAAGAGGAAGAAGTTGGATCAGACTGCGAAGAAGAGTTATCTTGTGGGTTATAGTGAAAATGCGAAGGCATATCGCATCTATATTTCGGAAAACAGGAAGATTGTAGTAAGGCAAGACATAAAATTCATGGAGGAGAAAGCCTTCAGAAGATCCCAGGAAATGGCTACAGATACGCAGGTTGAGGAAGATCCACTAGTTCAACCTCAGCGGCCTACAGAGAATGGCTCGAGTGCCTCTCCACGGCATAAGGATTCTGAGGAAATTTCTTCTGAAGAAGAACAAGCAGGAGAGCAGGCAAATCCACCCACTACCAGTGGGAGAACGCGCAGAGAGCTCCAACAAATTCTGCCGGATGCAGAAGATTTTATTGGAGCCCCTAGAGATGGGAAGAGAGTACGCAAGCAACCTGACAAGTACCAAGAACTAGTAGCATAGGTCAGAGAATCCTCTAGCTTTCAGGAGGCAGCTCAACATCAGGTGTGAGTAAATGCCATGGTGGAGGAGTATAGCTCCATCATGATGAATTATGTATGGGAAGTAGTCCCTAGACCTTAGAACAGACCAGTTGTAGGATCAAGGTGGATCTACAAGATCATGTATGTTGCAGATGGCAGCATAGAGAAATTCAAAGCCAAGTTTGTGACTAAGGGGTATGCACAGAAAGAAGGGATCGACTATGAAGAAACCTTCACCCCTGTAGCTCGATACACTTCAATCAGATCGGTCATCTCTCTAGCAGCGCAGATGGGATAGGAGATTCACTAGATGGATGTCAAGACATCATTCTTGAATGCGTGATAAAAGAGGAAGTGAACATAAAACAGCCAGAGGGATTTGAGACACATAAATAGAAGACTCATGTTTGCAGTCTTAAGAAAGTCCTGTACGGTCTAAAATAAGCCCCCAGAGCATGGTATGGGAGAATTGATTGCTACTTGCAGAAGATGGGATTCATCAAGAGTGATGCAGATCCCAACCTCTACTATCTAAGAGTAGGGGATGAGCCACTAATATTGGTATTATATGTAGATGATCTTTTTCTTATTGGATCATATAAGTTCATCAAACACTGCAATGAGAATCTGGCTACCGAATTCGACATGAAGGATCTGGGGCAGATACACTATTTTCATGGTTTGGAGCTCCGACAACAGAAGGGAGAAATTTTCCTTGGGCAAGGAAGATACACTACAAAGATCATGAAGAGGTTTCAGATGGAAGACTGTAGACCCATGGCTACGCCAATGATTAAAAACTAGAAGAAGATAGGCAAGTCAGAGAATGATGAGGCTGAACCTACCTTGTATAGGCAGCGCATCGAATCATTGATGTACCTAGTCAACACTAGACCAGATTTTGTTATGCAGTGAATACCCTCATTCAGTTCATCGTGGAACCAAGGAGGGCTCACTGGGCAGCAACGAAACATGTTCTTAGGTATTTGAAGGGGACAATCGAGTATGGGTTGAAGTACACCAAGGGAAATTAAATCCAGTTGAGTGGGTTTACTGAAGCAGATTGGGTTGGAAGCACAATGGATCGGAAAAGTACCAGTGGGTATTGTTTTAGTCTCGTATCATGAATGACTTCCTGGTGCAGTAGGAAACAGATTCCCGTTGCACTGAGCTCAACCGAAGCAGAGTATATGGCAGCAAGTACAGCTTCGCGTGAGGCCATATGGCTTCATAAACTGCTCTTGAACTTACTCAAGAAGAGGAAGGAACCGAGCGGAATTACGTGTGATAATCAGAGTTGCATCAAGCTCTCTGAGAATCTTGTGTTTCATGACCGGTCGAAGCACATTGACATTCGGTGCCACTTCATTAGAGACTATGTCCAACGGGGAGTTGTACAGTTTAGGTACACTCCTACAGGGGAATAGGTGGCAGATATCCTCACCAAGGCTTTGAGTAAGATTAAGTTTAATTACTTTAGAGAAAATATGGGGATGGTGGAGAACCCCTTCCTAGTAAAGGAATGGGTGGTCTACAGAGACAGAGGGAGTTGCAGTACAGATGAGGCAGTGGCAGAGATAGTGTCACAGGAAGTAGTACAGAGGGTAGCAGCGCAGAGGTGAGAGGCAACAGCGAGGACATCAGCGACGCAGCAGATGCTTTAGAATCAGAGCAGTATAGTTGGTACCTTGCTTGAACACTTTCCTCGCTAAGAAGGAGTGTTGATTTTATAGCATCGGGAAGTGTTCAAATTTTGAGGAGAGGCTTGGACAACAGTATTCCAGAAAACACAGAAATCGTTTGTGGAAATTCCACTCAAATTTTGCTTTATTAAAATAATTAATTATTTTAATGTGATGCCTAAGTCTAAACTTAAAGAAATTAAATAAGTAAAGGGTATTAATAAAACATGGTATGAATCTTCTAGAAAACGGAGATCAAGTCATATTTTAATCTAATACATTGATTAAGGATAGTCGTTGATTCATTCGCGAGAAGACTATAAGAGAAGGCTTGAGGTTTATTTGGAAAGCAAGCCGAGCACATTCTTAGTACCCGAAGGAAATGGATTCTGAAGTAAGAGAATTTGATTTCAAAGGGTGAGTCTGTAGAGGTGGGATTGCATAGATAAAAGGAGGGAGAAGTAAACAAAGACGGAGAAGAAGGAAGACAAAAGACGAAGGAAAGGCAGCATTGAGCAACATCACTAGCCCTCCATGCAAACTTATGCAGTCCAGGCAGTGACTGCGCAGAGGGTCTACGCAGATTGGCGCAGAGGGTGCAGGAGGTCATCCCGTGTGTCGGGAATTCTTTTGGATTGTCCGGAAAATTCATATCAAGTGTACGCTATTGATTATGCTCGTCGTGAATTCTATAAATGATCTTTTCACTGCTAAATATTAATACAAACCCTCATTTGTTGCATCGGTTTTCCCACATTGGGTTTTCCAAGGACAATTGTCCAAAAATAATTGTGTTCACGTGGTTGTTTCTATTGTGCTATATGTGTTTTAATTTGTTCTTCTGCTTTTGATTAGAGTGAATGTTGCAGCGATGTTTACTTCAAAATTTACTCAAGCATCTGTAAATAAATTATCATAATAAGTAGGCGAAATAACCAACTACTGCAGTAACAATTTTCATAGTGAAAATTTCACACTAGAGACCCCAAAATGTCCTGAAACCTTCAAAAATTTCAGGAAAATGTTTAAGATTTCGAAGCCTCCCTACAAATGATCACCAAAAGTCCTTCAAAGGTTGATGTTTTTCTCCTAGAGCTTTAGTGATGAGTTTGGAGAGCAGTAAAGGGTGGGTCTTGCCTTCCTAGGCCTAGATCCACATCTAGGGTACTTCAAAAAAATTTGCCAATCTTTCAAATCTAGACTTGAAATCCACCTGCAAAACTAAAACTTTGAAAACCGAGATCTCCAATATATACAAAATTTAAAATTAAACCCAAAAACCCCAAAAAAACCAACTACAAACAAGGGTTAGAAACTAAAATTATTTACAAAATTATCATATCTATACAAATAATATAAATATCTACTGGATCTGAGGAGTATGAGTACAACTTCACTCCTAGATCAGTAGAAAAGACTCTTCTTAGCCAGATATTTTAAATAAGCACAATATTATTAAAGATAAATGGGTAAAGTAATGATTTTTAAATTTTGGGCCTTGATCGAGATCTCTGCAAGACAATCATTAGATATATTTTAAAAATTTAACACAATGGGCTCTTGAGCCTCTGGACTTGGGTGTTGATTCGTTCAACCGAAAAATTCCCCTCACGCCCAATATCTAAATCTTGATTTGATCTCTGCACACTTGAGATTAAATTTTTAGCTACATCGGGGTTAAATACACATTAAAACCCTCAAGATATAGAGATACCTACTAGATCTATCAAGTTAGAATGCTTTTCTGAAACCCAATACCTAATGCAAGATACTTGTGCAAATAGATAATCCAAATACTGGCAAATGAAACTGAAAAACTTATAAATTTAAATCAATAAAACATTAAAGCACATGATTTAGAAAAATATTAACAACATACAGAAGAGAGACACCACCATGAATAAACCCCAAAGTCCTTTCTATTACAATAACAGAGCTGGACTCAAAGCTTTCTCAAAAGTTTATGTAACTTGAGAAGCACTATGACTCCTAATTTATACATAAATTCTTCAAACGGCTAGTTGGCTTGATCCCTGTCAAAATAATCTCAACCGTTGATAGAGATTTGATCATATTTTAATCTCCACCGTCGAAAATCTTTATTTTTGAGAAATTTTCGGATTTCTTATAAAAACTACTTTTTATTATCTCAAAATTGATTATTTCGAGCAAATTTTCTCAAAAAATTGACTTCGACTTAACTACCAAAGCCCAAAGGTCTATTTTTTCTTGAAATTTCTAATATTCCTTTGGTGGGGACCTCCAAAAATTAATTTCTTTAGGACCACAAATTTTCCCTTTTCCCTGTGGAGAATTTTATTTCTCTAGGACTTAATTTTTACTCTAATTAATTAAATTTTTTATTTAAGATTTTAATTAAATTTTTTACGAGATAATTTAATTAATTGGCACTTGAGAGGATTAATAATTTTTTCCACCCTCTAATATTTTATCCATGGTGTTAAAATATTATTTACATAAGATAATTACATTTCAACCCTTAAAGGGAGAACACATGTTCGTTATAGACCCTTAATATAATACCAAATTATGTGACTCAATATGATCTAGTAGACCAAGTGATTTGTAATAAAATAATTTAGAAAATTAACTTAAATTATTTCCTAATCATTTTACAACAAACTCGACTAAAACACTATGACTCACCTAAGATCTTGACAACAAATTCCACCCTAACTTTGGAGTGAGGCTGGAGGGAAAAACTTTGTTGATCATGTGTTTAGAAACACAGATGAATCGATGAGACGAAAATCCTCCTAAAATGAAAATCATCGCTAAAACAATAGACATTCCTAGGTTGTTACATACATACATTACAAACATTTCATAATGGGTTTACAACTGTGATAAATTGATGACTGATAATGATGACTTCAGGATGATCTAAATGCTTGAACACAATGGAATCCCTTTGTGAAGAAGTGTACTGCTATAGGGTAGTTGACACGGAGTGGTCAACAATTCAAATTTGCAATGAATGAAGGCATGTTAAGGATTCCTTATTTAGTCTTAGTAAATACCATTTCAAATGATATTCATCATAGCTTCCGCTAACCGCTCATGTATCACTTGGCTTGGAAATGTAAATTGCTCATTGATGCTTCCCATCACTCAACCACTTCCAATCATATTCATTTCAACAATTTCATTTTGAATAGCATTTGTAAAATGTGTATGTGGTTTCTATGATGCAACAACATCCATTTTTTCTTGAATTGCTCCATCATAATCTTATGTAGCATTGTCGTGTTCATCATCATCACCTAATAGATGATAACATCCTTGAGGTATACTCAACATGTTTATCGCAGCTTTTGCATCTTTATCGCCATGTGTTTCAAAAACTTGGATACAAGTCATAACATTGGTAAGAGCATCATCATTGACTAGCCAAATTCCATTGCACCTAAATTCCACATTAATATTAGAGGGTGTCAAATTCCGTTCAATAGATATACTAGCAATTTCAATTGTTTCAAACCTTTTTACCTCTCTCCATGGGTTCTTTGCAATCCAATTTATTCTCTCAAAACTACAATAATTCTTAAAAGACCCAAACACACTCACTTCTAGGGGTTGCAACTTATGAGTAATGTCTTAGCAATGCCAACACTATTTATGCCTATCGTGTTTGCCTCCATGGTTTATAAACCTATGTTGTTGCGATGGCCATAAAAAATTAACAAGTATATGTTTGTAAGATAGGCACTTCCAGGTAAAAAATGACAAAATGGTAACTAGCCAATTTATAAACAATTATTTAGTCATTCATGCATTGGGATACGCAACCATGCATACTCCTCGCTTGCAATTCTGGACATGGTTATTCATATTTCTCTTTCCCTTAAACAAATATAGCCTAGGCATTAATAAACCAATTGTATTTGCACAATAAAATATAGTTATCCACTCAACGTTCTAAGGAAACACTTTGGCGCATTTTTGCTCATTCTCTTGGCATTTATCCACATGCCACAATCCTTCCAACTTATAAAGGTTACTTGTCATAATTGCATATATATCTTGTAAACCATATGAATAGTCTTGGTATGCCTTGGATAGAATGTAATAGAACTTGGTCAGAATTGTGGGTTGTAAATCCAAAGCTTTGTCTCTATTTAGGCTTTCAATTGTTCATGATGCAAGCTCTTGATATCTTGTCTTGACTCCCGCACACTCTGATTTCCCACAAAATCCATCTTTGAATGGACTCAAACTGGAGCAATGTTAGCCTTAAGTTGTATCAACTCTAGGTCATGGCCAACTCCAATTATCTCCTTACATCAATCAACGATTTCCTCCTTTTGTTCAATTAATACTATACCAACCCCTTTCATCTTCTTCTTTGTGTGAGATATTTAGCCAATAGTGTAATGATGCTGGGCAGTTCCATACTTTCTCACTGCAACTCTTATTAAGCATCCATTGAAGTCAACATCATCAATTGCCTTCAGCATATCCTCTTTTGTTCAGCCTTTGATAACACTAATCTTCTTGGTTGAACTTGCACCTTGCACTATAATTCACGCAGAAGAACCACCTTCAACATCTACAACATTATGCTCTTCATCATTTATATCATTATGCTCTATAAAACCTACCTGATTTAACTCCTCATTTGAGGCTAAGTGTTGTAGATCATCAGCCCTTGTCACTTGCATTCTTACCCTCACAAGAGCAACAATATTTCCTCCTGCATGACAGAAAAACATTAAACAAACAAATATTGTAGAATAATAGAGGTTGATGCAGTGCATAGCAAAAAGGAAATGAAAAACTTTAAGGTAAACATAGGTGACAAGAAACAAAACTTTAAAAGGAGAGAGTTTATGAAATAATGTTGATCCCTAGACTAAAGATTCGCAGTGATATATAGAGTAGTATCGTAAACTGAGTTGCAGAAATGCTGCTTCCATTAATGGTAGTTTAGATGTAAAATTCTCCACTGGAAAATTTGATTGGTGAGTCCCAAGACTAAAGATACATTGTGGGAAATTCTGACAGTGATTTGGAGAACAGTATTGTAAATTGAGTTGCCGACCATGAACGACATATTAGATGTATAATACCCGATTGGAAAAGTTGATTGGTGAATGGCCATCGGCATGGATTGCATATGCAGAATGATGATATCTGTGTCTAGGATTGATTTGATTATGATCTGGGGGCTCTTAATTGCTCCTAGCCAATCCTGGTGCTTCTAAAAGGTTCAATGGCCCTGGCAGATTGATTTGATTAATGGTCATTTTGAACATAGTTGAAGAAGTTAGTCCTTTGCATTATAGATTGCATACTTAGGGTTGGATCATTGAAAACATTGAAAGATAAGCATTACCTATTCATGTCCAATCAAATGCACAAGGGCAAAGAAGCATTGAGCTCTATACGGACTTGAGGTTGTGCCTACTGTAACATCATTTACTGCAGACATTCTCCAGCTATCAACCTCTCTGTCAGATGTGATAGGTAATCTGTACATCAAAACCGAACCTTGTTGGACTAAACATTTGATGGTTCTTAATGTCTAAGGATTTGAAGTGTCTTCACGTTAGAGCATTTGATGATGTGTTTGGACATGATGTTTTGTATGGTAGTGAACTAAGAGCCACTTTCTAGACAATTGTATGCCTAGTGAGTTTATGGACTATTTTTAAACTTGTGAGCATTCTTCGTTGTTTTAATACCAATTTTATAATGTGTTATTGGTGTGCTGTATTTTGATTTGTTAGAGCCTCAGAGGTCAGGTTCTATCTCCACTATTGGTCCCCATTCCACTACCGGCTTCCCTCCCCTAGTTTATCACCTGCTCCAGAATCACACACTCAGAAGGCATTGATTACAATTGAATAGAACCAATGAGAACTTGACAATAATATCAATGGAGTTGCAGCAATAAAAAAACATAATTAGGTCACTGTATCAGGACAATATATTAAGCATGCAATAATGCTCACGATAAGGGTCTCCATTACTGCAGGAACGACTGGGGATCATGATGCAAATACAAAAGATTCAAAGCATTGATAAACAAGAGGTGCTGCTTAAGAAGAATGTATTAGCCCACAAACAACACCTCATGTTTAATTTCAAATGTATTATTACCCCACAAACAACACCTCATATTTAATTTGAAATGTATTACAGCGAACAACAGAGGAACTGCCCCCATAAAATCCCAAGAACCAAATATATGCATTACCCAGCAGGGGCTTCTGTGTTTTGGCAGCAGAGTAATGAAAAATAATCCAGACTGAAAAAATATTATCTTTTGATCAATGACATATCACAACAGCTGTGTAGGAATTGAAACAAAGCATGCACAATCACCACATTATCAGACACAAATTCCCATTGAAAAATCGGTGTAGCGTATCAAAAGCAAAAAACTCTCAACTTTGCAGTCTGCACCAAAAACACAAGCACAAGAATTTGAGATGATGACTAGACACAGGAAAATCATGGCTTCTATGCAATAACTGAGCTGCCTAAATCATGTTACCTTATTCGATCCATAATACTCAAAACACAAAAGTACATTCTACCATTTCCGAAAGAGCCGACTTGGAATGTAAATGCAGATGAAGGTTTCTCATCAAGACACCATTATTATCTGATAAACCACCACGGTTGTAGACGACTCTCAATTATGATCTTCGACACCTGACCTAATGAAAACCTGAGCTAATTAAATCATATTATTTTCTGCCATCCATGACACAACAACAAAAGTTTTAAATTCTTCCATTTTCAAGAGAGCCCAGCTGAGATGCATATGCAGATGAAAATTTTGCATTGAGAAAGAAACTATTACAAATTCAAAACATGCCAAGTTTTTACCTGACTCTCAATCATGATGTTCAGAACCTGACTTAATGAAAACATCCCAATACATCATGCCCACCATTCACAAAAGCTTTTACATCCTGCTATTTCAAGGAGAGATTAGTTGGAATATATGTATATGTAAATGAAAGTTCACAAAGGTATAGAAGCAATTACTCATATGTTTCACAATTCAAGTTTGGCAAACTCCCATTATTCTTTTCAGCACATCCAACTGAAAAGAATTTGGAGCAATGTAAGACTGCACTCACTATAATTTGCGCTACTTTGAACATCCAGTTGGTTGAAAGGCCTTGTGTTTAATGGTGACACAAACATTTGAGCATTCAAGAGTCAAATATTTTGAAACAACTCTTAACCCGTGTACACCATTTAAATACTATGATTTCCTTGAATGACCCATGTACACCATTTAAATACTATGATTCCCTTGAATAATACCCTCTCCTCTTAAGATAATTAAGACCAGAAGACTATTAAATCAAAAGCTAAACAATGTTGTCAACAGGGTCTTACCTGGTCAGTGAAATAGGAGTGTTGTTATCACCCTCACTGGGATTCAACTCCCCCAAGTGACATGTTCACCTCTCGTGGACTGGCATGCCTCCACAAGGGACTGTTTATTGTGTATGGGACCGGGTGCAAGTCCTACACAATTTTGGCAGAATCGATACCACCCAGTCATGGTATATTTTGCAGTCCTCGTGCATATCACATCAGGTCACAGAGCTTGCTAGCGCTGATTAAATGAAAATAAAATTTCTGTATTTCCCTTTTATTTCAAAATTTAGATAACCTTCACAATTTTTTTATTCATACTTCACATAAGTTTATAGTGTCCTTCCATACTACTATTCAATTATTATATCGTTCTGGAAGCAAGCACATATAGCAATGTTCTACATCCCTACTCATTTGTCATAAAGAAAGGGAAGCTCCAGGTAAACTTATCAGAAACCTATTTGTCTAGTTATCTGCCAGTTATTACCCTGCAAATGCACAATATATTATAGATTTTTGGAATCTATGCTTCTGTGATTCATTATATAAATTGTAAAAAAAAAATCGGTAATAATCACATGCAATGGAACATTGATCACATGCAATGGAACATTGTCGACGCGTTTCGAATTAGCCAGTGTGATTCAATATAGTATAGGTTGATCTCGTAAGCGAATCCATTTAACAAATTTCTTCAAATTAATTTTCCAATAAAAAGCTATACATACAAATATTCCCTGAGAGTCATCAACACCTGGAAATTTTCAAAAACGTAAAGGCAATATAAAGTTTGTTTTTGGAAGATAACCAAAATTAGATGGTTACATCTAAAACAAACAGCAAATGCTTCATCATTGCAATCTCTTAAACAAAGCCATAAATATAACTGAACATTGAGAATCTGCATTTAGTAAAAGTAACCAAATGTGCAAAGACAAAGCCAACATTGAAGCTGTTTCTTTGCAACCTTCCCTCGAGGACTTACATAAGTACAATTCAGAAGATTTACTTCTCTGATTAAATTCCCCACATTACCAATCCACTAACATTTTTCACCAAATAAATGTAACTAACCTGGGGTTTGTAAATATTAGCAAGATTGTTTGTTAGGAAAGCTTCTTGCAGCAAGTCAGAAATCTTAACAGTCAAAACATTAGCCCTAGCAACCTGGAACCCACATTATCTCGTTAGTGCCGCACTATCAGAAGATAGCCAGTTCACCCTTTATTGTGAGATTTTGGGTAGCAGAAAATTTCTAGAGAATGAATCATTAGAACGGACACATAACTAGAATAACAATTTTCTCTTTATTATACAAATGTGCAAAGCAATTGGATCATTACCAATTCCCTTCCCTAGAATTTGACATAAAATTTCCAGTAGCCCCTTTAGTTGAACCACTTGCATCCTACCAATCTTCTTTCATTATTTTTGACTTTTCAAGGATGTACTTCCCTTCCTTGTACTTTTGAGTTGCTTCATAAGCTCTTTCATACTTCCAGCCTAATACTTCCTGACAGTTAGAGCAGTATACATCTGCAACAGTATGCAATCCAGTCATAAGTTGTCTATCTTCCTTTGGCCCTACAAGAATGTTTATCTGTATCACATGGGAAAAAAGAAATGCCCTGCCATTTCTTCCCTGAAACAGAGGTTACAAATGTGTTAGAAATAACCCATTAGCACATCTCGCTTTTGTGGAGGGGAAAAAGAAAATTAAATGACACAACAAATAAGTCATGTGTAAGAAAATATGAGACACAAAACACCCTATCGGGTAGTAATATCCACATAAAGCACATAGTCAAGGCTAACCATTTTCACAGTACGTAAAATTTTGTCTGAGCCACGGTAATATGCTTCAACATGTGCAACAAATCAATTCATAAATTCAACAAAATAATGATTACAATCTGATTAAAAATGTTTTCTGCAAATATGCCATTACATTATACAGAGGAGCATATTCTACGGTCCAGTATGATTGAGATGTGTAATTCCATGTTCAACAATGTACTGATACATGGCATGTAAAAAAATAATATCAATAATATATAATATTCCAATTTCATCTCTAAGTAAAAAACTAATATATATATATGAAGAGAACTAATGTATATCTATGAAGAGAACGAAGTAAATAATTCAAATCCATGGTACAATCAAGAGAGAAACAAAGTGCATTCAACAACCTAAGTATAAGACAGATCTGTAATGCTCCATGCCTAGAGCTGAGGTGACATGTAACATCTCTCCACTCAATATAATATTCATATAGAAAACAACAGCCCAGTATATATGAGATATGTAACATTCATACTTATAAATTAAAATAAAAGTTAAGTGGGTTTATTTTAGGTGAATGGGAAGAATGATTGTTATCCTCTTTACCTAGGTTCAATTCTCGCTAGTGACATGCTTATTGAGTATATTGTTGTAATGGTTTTAAGTCTAGTTGTTGAATGGCCTTGAGCCCTAAAGAATACCTTACCCTTGACTACAGGTTGAAGGGTGAGGTGCTTAGTTATATGGGAAAAAATTTTGAAACACAAAAAGCCCAAGGACTTAGCTTAAACAATGGCCAATAATGTTGTTGAGCATTTGGCTACTTCTGTGCCAACAAGTGCCTGCTGTGAATCCCCCTTGGCAATGTGCACAGCCTACACTAGTGGGTTGGGATACCCTTAAAAATGAGGGGAAGCATCCCTTGGCTTTAACCCTGCAAGGATTTTATGGGAGGAAAAAAATCCTTAATATAATAAAGAACATTTAAGAAAAGAAGACCAAAAATTAGATAATATTTACAAAGTGAGAGATGTAGATCCATGCTAACAAGGATCTTTTAAGTATTGAGAGGTTTGTATCTCAGTTTCTTTTTTATCTCTCTAGGTGCCTAATAGATCTGGAGTTAAAATGGATTTAGATATTACACTAACTGTAAATTCACAAATTGAGAAACTATCACAGATGAAATCAAGACAAATCACATAAAACATGACCACATTCTTGTCATTCTGAAGAATGGATTTACACAAATGTCGTCTAGTGACTATTCTGCAAAGATTCATTCACAACTGCCGAATGGCAAAGGTCAACTGCTAACCCTTCTAGATTCAATACTGGTTGTAAATCCACAGATTGAGAAACTATCACTCATGAGGAGTCTAGATGAGTCACATAAAACATGAGATTAGCAAGTCAAGCTCTGAGATTAGCAAGTCAAGCTCTTTAGGTATCTGCGAGATTGGTTCCTTGCAACTTGGCACAGTCCACCATTGGCATTGGAGCAACATTCTGAAGAATGGACTCACACAAATATCATATAGTGACCATTCTGTAAAGATTCATTCACAACCGCCAAATGGTAAAGGTCACCTGCTAACCCTTCTAGAAAAATTAGCTTATGATCACCCACTGGAAAATGCCACCAAATGGTCAAGACAAGCAAAATTTCTCAAAACTTATCCAGAGAACAACAGCACCTTCTGGGCATGATAGGGATGTCTTTTTTCCTACTTGATACAGTCTCATATTTTATTCAAGCAATAAACAATGACAAAAAAATATTGCAAGCCCACCGACGAATACATGCTATAGATAACACAGATTTGCAGATGTTGAATTCTAAATTTTTATGCAGATAATAATGAACCCTATGGAATGTGCCCACAGGTCAGTTACTCATCTCACAAGTACGATGGATTTAAGATCTGAGATCAATGTGGGCATATTCTCGGTCTGACGATGATAATAGTAACAACTACAAGGTTTCAAGAGCATTTTGGGTATGGACTGCTACTGTGTGTGCAGTAACCCCTTCATTACCCTGCTTCATCGTTAATGGAAAAGGGTTCCTTTTGGAAACAAATGGATGATCCGACAGGCAGACAGGAATTTGTGGGGCATGATCATACTGGCACACATCTCCTTATAAAAGAACAATGTCAAGCAACCTTTCATGGGGCATCTAATCCATTCCAGTTAGGAGAAGGTTAAATTTTAAGATAAGAATCAGCTATGCAGATCTCAGCCAGGATTGCATTGTATACACCAGAGCCAAAGATGGCATGCTAGCTCTCCTTGTTTGTGTGGGAAAGGTAAACTTGTGTGATCTCACTTTGTCAAGCATATTTTTACTGTTCAAAACTGAAATATAGGAAGCATTTAACAGAAAAAAAAACTATTTGTCTATGGAATATATTGTTAAAACTGAAATATAAGATTAAAATGGAGGGTGTTGTAATCTGCGCTATCAATGCCCATACAATCCATTTGGGTATGAAGAAATGGGTTCTCTTTTAATCTTAGGCCACGAATCCCCATATACAGCATTCACACACATGCCCCCTAAGAAGGATCAAGTCCCATAAAACAAAAAAGAGTCGATTGAACCACACAGATATACACACAAGCAATCAAAACAAAGCCAGTAATTCAACTGGGTGCAATCCAAAACCACAAACTTACAGACCCATTACACAAACAGTATCAAAAATGCCATTTCCTGAACAAGGGATCCAATACAAGGATCAAGTCCTATGAAACAAAACACAGCCGACTGAATCACACTGATATACACACAAACAATCAACACAAAGCCAGTAATTCAACTGGGTGTCATCCAAAACCACAAACTTACAGACCCAATCCACAAACAGTATCAAAAAAGCTATTTCCTGAGCAAGGGATCCCAAATAACCCTATGAATTCCATGTCTATATTGCAAAATGTGCCGGAGATCATACTGAAATGTAACCAAAAGAGAACAGTGGAAAATCAATGAAGGTGATATATTAGTAACCTGGAAGGCTTTGGAAATCACATCATCGTGATGGGAAACAGGGTTTCGACAGTTGCAGCAGCTATATATGCGAGGGCCCAGCAATGCAGCCATACCAGTAGATATGTAAAATCCTTCAACAATTCACTGGGTTCGAACAGAAAACAGAAAACTAAAATCGGCCTGTTCAATACATACGAGCGAATATATTGGCATATATATGTATATACGAGGAAGAGGCAGACAAGAATGTCTACGTTTGGCTATCTATAAAAAGTATTTATAGGGCATTTTAGTGCGTGGAGAATGTTAAAGCCACCCTCTTGGGTTTTCGCTAAGAAAAGCCACCAGGTCCCTTTGAATATTTGTTGGAACGTGAAATTAGCATGCCCTAGATCTTCTTGTTAGTATTTATTTATTTCTCAGGTCATTCCCTTTGGAAACGTTAAATTAGCATTCCCTTGATTTTCTTGGGAATATTTATTTGTATAGATCAATGTTTTTTGAATTAATCTGAGTGATTAATCTGAAAGATATTTATTTATCTACATTATGGATCACAAAAGTCTTAGATTTAACAATATTTATTTATTTTGACGATGTGATTAATTTATAACATGAGTTTTTATTGTTAGTTTGATTTTTACTGAAGTGATTTTGTAACATGTCACAAAGAAGTAACTAAAATGATTTTGTAACATTATTAAAGTGATTTTGTAATATTGAAATTTACTTGATTTTAATAAATATAAATAAATAAGATAATTTCTTAATATTATTTGATTAAAAAAACAGTTTAGTGTGAGAAGAATGTGTAAATTTATGGGTTCATCTTTTCCTCTTTAAACTAAAAGTTAAAAGTTATGTTTTAAATAGAAAAATAAAATAATATGTTGTAAAGTAATTAGAAGTATAAAAAAGATGTTTAAATTTTATAATTTGGTTATTGATAAAATATTTTACTTTGAATTAATATTCACATATATTTAAGAATAGGCTAATAATAAAAACTATTTTAATTTTTATCATAAAATGTCTAGATGCACATGTTATGTAAAATATTTTAATGTCAATTGCTTATATATATATCATGAAAAAATCAAGTTTTATGGTTAATTGGTCCTATATATATTCTATTTAACATTCAAAAATCAAATTTAAACAATGGAAAATAACACATTGTATTTTATACTAGACAAAAGTTTGCACGTAAAGAAATTGCAAATGATGAAATTTGATCTTTCTCTACTCAAGATGGATCTATATTGGTTTTTAATAAATTAATAGTTTTTTATCATTATCATGGAAAATAATGATTTATATAATACTTTAAATTATTAATTTTCAAAAAATTATTGAATTGATAGAAATATTTTATATTGATAATTTGATTCTGATAATTATTTTAAAATTATCTTCCATCATCTTCTTTTTATAGAGTAATGATTCATCTTCTTTTTATAGAGTAATGATTTAGAAAATAATTTGAGTCTTTTTATCCAAGAAAATAAATTAATATATTTTTATTTTTTAATTATTTTTAAAAGTAATGATAGGTTTACCTAAAACATTTCACATATCACTACTCTTAAAATTAATAAATAAATAAATCATTATTAATTTATTTTTCAAAATAAGGAGACTCAAATCATTTTCGAAATCATTACTTTATAAGAAACAAATTGAAAGATAATTTTAAAATAATTATGTCAATCAAATTACCATTAAAATTTTCAAATAAATTAAAATATTTATAACAATTCAATAATTTTAAATATATTTTAAACTATTATTTTTTAAAAATAATAATTTAGATGTTATATAATTCATTATTTCTTAGAGAATGATAACAAATTGTTAATTTATTTAAAAAAGGGAAACACTTTTTAAATTAAATAATATTAAAACGTTGTTCTATTTATTCATAATTTTTTTGAATCAAATAAGTTGTAATGTTGGAATTAACAAATTCCATTCGAGCATGTTACAAAATCACTTAAGTAGAAGTCAAACATGTTAAAAAACACTTCATAATAAGAATACTATCACTACACTAAGCAATAAGAATCTAAAAATAAATTACTATGCATAATAACTATTGTATAAGAATCTAAAATATTAGTTATTATGGATAATAACCATTTTGTTGTCAAGGGCTAGAATTCAATAGGAGCTTATATATGAATATTGCATGTGTGAGAATCTGACGACATCCTACTTTGATAATTGTTACCATAGGGTCATGCACAAAAATCGAATGGTGGTGTAGTCTTAATAATCCTTATCACGATGCCTAAAAATGAGAATCCTAGTTTGATAATTGCTATCATACTATCATGCACAAGAATTGAATGGTGGTGTAGTCTTAATATCCTTATCACGATGCCTAAAAATGAGAATCCTAGTTTGATAATTGCTATCATAGTGTCATGCACAAGAATTGAATGGCGGTGTAGTCTTAATAATCCTTATCATGATGCCTAAAAATGAGAATCCAATATAATAGCTTTGTTTGGCAAATCTCCATTGTGTTGCTAATCAAGCATGAAATTATAATGGTAATTTACCATAGATATCACTATAATAACACTAATATGAATGAGAAGTTTAGATAATGCATACCTTAGTTTAGATGATTATTACTCTAATCCTTAACCATGAGAATCTATTAATAGCTTGGTTTTAATAATCAATATTGTGGTGACCAAGGATTAGAATTTAACAATAGCTTAACCTTGGCAAGTAGTATTGTGACATTGAATCACCATAATCTAGTATTAACTTAGTTTAAACAACCACATTACAAATCCTAAACATAGAAAATTAAATATAAAATAGTATTGATATCATTATCATGGCACCAAAGCATGCAAAGGACAAGAACAAAATGATAGCTTAGGTTAGATCATCACTATAAAGGTGCCCAAGCATGAAGATATTAGATATTCACTACCTCTAAGTGGAAAATGTAGCCTTAAGGAGAAGATTCTAATGGTAGCTTAGACTTATAATCTTATTATGACACCTTGGCATAATAAACTTGCATTAGATTGATTTGGATAATCATTACTATGGCATTGAAGTAGGATAATCTTACAATAACTTAACCTAGATAAACACTATTATGGCACCTACTTATGAGAAGTTTGGACACTCATTGTCATGATGTGAAGCATGAGATGTGTGAATGATTACCATTATAATACGCTTGCATGAGAATCTAATTGCATTTTAATTAGATAATTATTATTCATTAAAAAATGCTAATTAGCTTGATTATTAACTATCATCAAGGGTGTTGTTGTTTGCAACGTGAATACTTCAAACTTACTTACAATGAATACTCCACTTCGTTGTTGCACCATACACTCATGTATTGCTACTATTTGTCTCAAGTTATAATATGTGTAGAAAATCCTTTTTGTATATCATTTAAAGGTGTTGTTTCTCTCATCACCCCATTTTAAAAAAAATAATTAGGGTGAAAGCCCCAAGGTTGACACACCATACACTCATGTCTTGCTACTATTTGTCTCAAGTTATAATATGTGTGGAAAATCCTTTTTTTTATATCATCTGAAGGTGTTGTTTCTCTCATCACCCTATTTCAAAAAAAGAAGAAGGTGAAAGCCCCAAGGTTGATGTGTATGCAACATTCTTCTTTTGGAACTAATAACATTGATATTTTCAATCTCATGCCTTAAGAGTTGTCTCTAACTATTATTGTTATCCTTGTGATACTTACATACTTTTAATGCAATGCCATATCTACTTGAGATATTGTTACACAATGTAAAATCATGTCGTGAATTTTTGAAGTACACAGTGTAAGTGCAATCACATCAAACTGATTGAAACCTTGTAAAACCACATTAAAACAATGCAATGTCATATCTACTTAAGATATTGTTACATAATGTAAAATCATGTCGTGAATTTTTGAAGTACAAAGTATAAGTGCAATCACTTCAAACTGATTGAAACCTTCTAAAACCACATTAAAACAATTTAATGCCATATCTACTTGAGATATTGTTACATGTAAAATCATGCCGTGTATTTTTTAAGTACAAAGTATAAGTGCAATCACATCACACTGATTGAAACCTTGTAAGACCACTTTAAAACTTTAAAGAAATCATATAATCTTAAAATTATTCAACATGTTATTACTTACTTTATTGGTTCATAGATATTCCTCCTATCAAAATTTAATGTTTGTCAACAAAATGTTCTTTTCCATATGAATTGATGTCCCTATACAAATAAATCATCCAAACAACTTTAATAAATAAATAATTGACCCATAACTTATAAACTAATCACATAATTAACTTTATTTTAAAAATTAATTTAACTTCATTTAATATGTCCTCAAATTTAATATATATATACAAATACCCATTTAAAAAACCACTCTCTTAACTTTATAATCTACATATATCTTTAATAAAAACATTAAATCATTTGCTAATGCTTTTATATTTAAGTGGCTTGACTGGTAAGTGACAAAGGTAGGTTATTCTTCAAAGGGAATTTAACAATTTTCAAAGTTTTGGTTTCTTATATTATTTTGCTTTTTTATAATTAATGATGGAATAGATAATTTAAATTATTATTTATAATTTTATTTCACTTTTAATTTTATATTTATTTCATTAATTAAAAAAAAGAAATTAAATTTTATTATTATTTGTAAATAAAAAAATCATGATTTATTTTGATCCTTACTATTATAATTTTTAATGTAGGGTTAAATAGATGGGATATCTATATATTTTCAATCATAATCATTACAAAAGAAATATCTTAATATATATTTATTTATCAACTACTTTATACTTATTAGGAATTTGGCTTCTGTGATCCATAAAATGGTGTAAAAAATTTTCGGTGAAAATCACATAAAAGAAATTTTTGTCGACGCCTTTCGAACCAGCCAATGTGATTCATCATCAGAGTTAATAAATAAATAATATATATATAGTTTAAAAATAAATTATTTAAAATTAAATTATTAAAATGTAGTTTAAAAATAAAGTAATTTAATTAAATTTTAGAGGTAATTGAGTGAGTGATGACCGTGTTAATAAAATATTATGTGTGAGGAAGTTTAGTGTTCAAATCCCATAGACTAAGGATTCCTCAAAATACAAAATAAAATAAAATGCACGTGGCTAATTGACACGCGGAATCCTAATCCTAGCTGACGTGGTTATCACTATGATTGCATACAGCCTTCAATTATCAATAGTTGCTTTCTGACTCCAGATTGTATACTTTCACGCCCCGTTGCTTTCAGTGTGGAAAATGGTAACTACAGTCTGCAACTGGTCAGAAATTATTAGCTGTGTTAGTTTTATTATTTTCCCACGTGTATAAAGGATTAAATTAAAAATTTATATTTTTTTAAATTAAATTATTTCAATAATTTTTAAAATAAATGGTTTACTTTAAAAAGTTTAAAGTAATTTTATTTTTATGTTTTATAGGTTGATATATTAAAGTTGGTGTTAATGAATTCGAAATATATTATAATTTTAAATTTATTTAAATTTATTATTAATAGGATCAAATCTTTAATATAGTTATCTTGTCAATATCATTGAATGGCTTGAAATCCATGAATTAAAGTTGGTGTTAATGAATTCGAAATATATTATAATTTTAAATTTATTGTTTATAGGATCAAATCTTCAATATAGTTATCTTGTCAATATCATTGAATGGCTTGAAATCCATGAATAAGTTTGAGGTGTAGATTTTTTCAAAATTTTGTATTTTAAAAAGAGATTTGTATTTCTAGGAATTAAATTTCTCTAAATATATAATAAATTTAAAGTTAAAATAGATTTAAATTGATTTTTTATAAAGATAAATTTTTTAAATTAAAATAGATATATATAAATATATGTATGTCATATATCAATTTCATGTTAAATATGAAAAGAATTATGTATATCTTTCACTAATGAACACACATATACATGTTAATCCCATGTTAATATAAGGATTCACATGTCTTCTTTATATTCAGTAACACTATATTGGAATGTTTTAATCATACAATATTTGTTATATATAGCTGACATCTATTTACAAAAGGTGGACATTGAAATATTGTGTTATGGATAATATAGAAATATGTGTTCTTGTTATTATATTTTTTAATATATTATATCTAGGTAAACATCTTCTTCATAAGAAATTGTTTTTGCTTGGCTAAGAGCTCATTTTCGTCATGTAAGGGAACAAGTTAATGGCCAAGACGCAGATGCTTCTAACAAGAGCGAAATTTTGCCCCTTTACAGACTACCAACGGGTAATTTCAAGTGATGTGGCTTTCCTTGAATAACAATGATGAGTCAACTTGCATTCATAGATAACACCCAGTGATGGTTGTCTAAGAGCTCATTTTCATCAGATGTAAGGGAACAAGTTAATGGCCAAGACCCAGATGCATCTAACAAGAGTGAAATTTTGCCCCCTTACAGACTACCAACAGGTAATTTCAAGTGGTGTGGCTTTCCTTGAATAACAATGATGAATCAACTTGCATTCATAGATAGCAGCGAGTGATGGTTGTCCTCAATGTTGGTTTGAAAATTGAGTTACAATAAGTTTTCCCAATGTGTAAAAAAAATTCCTTCAAAAGACATCTTTTACTTTATATATATAATATTAATTGATTAAAGTAAAAGTTGTTTATATAGTATTTTTCTTTTCAATTAATATGTTTTTAAAATGCAAGGCTACAACTCATGATAAGCATTGAAAGAATTACATCTTTTTCATGGGTTGTGATATCTCTCTATATATACAATGAATGGTTTTCACTAACTTCATGTTAAGCACAAAAAGAATTATGCATATCTTTTATACTGGAATGTAAAAAGTATGTCATTAAGAATTTTTTGCTCCAAGGGGATGTTGTCCATAACATTACATTTAAAATAATCAAATAATACTTACATTAACAAATTAAAAATTAGTAATAATAATGAAATAATGTCAACCATAAACCAACTTAATTCTATCTTAACCTCGCATCTATCAAGCACCAAGAGGGATCAAATTTATCGAGGTTTAAACCTCTTTTTTAAGTGCAAAACTTCAGGAAAGGTTTGCACCTTGAGAGATTTGATCTCTCTCAATGCTTGATAGATCCAAGGTTAAGATGGATCTAGGTTAGTTTCACTCGTGTGCGGGCACTCAAAATTTTTTGAACATATAATTATTATGATAATTTTAAATGTGCTAAATATGTCTAAGATTAATCTAGTCATTTTAATTTTAAATTTGCTCAATTACCTTAGTTTGCTGAGATGATAGAGACTATTAATAGCTTGAATGATGAAAAATGATGAAATAAAAATTTTGAACGCAAAGTGGCAATGTAGCAATGTTGAATGATAGAAAATGTGAATAATAAGAATGTATTCAATTACAAATAGTATTCATTGTGATCAATCTCAAACTATTTTCTTTTACTGTATTTATAGTTACACCTATTAGTTTTTCCATCTTTTCATATCGACCATATGAAAAGGGTGGTTGAAATCATTGACCATTCAAATCTTTAACTCGAGCTATCGTAGTGAATGTCATACCTTGTCTATCTTGCTCTCCAATATTAATTGTAGCTTTTTCCAAATTCAATCATTGTGAGTTATGGAGTAGTAAACCCTAAGAAAGTTTCAATGTAATTGTTTTCTATTACCTTGTTTGGATGCAAAGTGACTAACAATGTAGAATGATGGAAAATGGGAATAATAAGAATGTAGTCAATTACAAATAGTTTATAGTTTCAAGAAGCAAAAATTTTAGGTAAGTGAACATTTTATTAAAGATGAAAATTCAAGTATTTTATTTATGGTTGAATTAGTGTAACACAAAAATTAATGCATGTCGTCAATAATCTGTTTTTTTGCTTACCTAAAATCAATGCACACTATTAATATAATTACTTTGAAATTAATGTACATTATATATCCAGTTACATCAAATCAAAAATCAATGTCTACACTGAAATCAATGCATCTAGTGCAAGAAATCAAATATTATTAGAAATCAACATCTACATTGAAACCAATTCATCTAGTGCAAGCAACCAAATATGATTAGACGTCAATAAACTACACTGCAAACAAAGAATCATGTGCAATTAATCAAATAGGATTAGGAATCAACATCTACATTAAAATCAATGCATCTATTTAAGTGAAAAAAACAAAATATTCATGGCTTTCTAAATCTAACTTCTTTTACCTTTTGTAAAAGCCTTACTTCCTCTTCCTTTATGGTTAATATTGTTCAATATTATATAATATTATATAATATCTATATTTGTCTCTACCTGCCTCTTTCTTCTTCCCTCTCTCTCCCTCCTCCATCTTTATGTATATCTTCCCCCCTCCCTCCTTCTCTTTCTCACCCTACCTATTCCCCCCATCTCTCTCTCTCTCTCTCTCTCTCTCTCTCTCTCTCTCTCTCACACACACACACACACACATCTATATCTATATATCCTTCCATCTCTCCTTCTTTTTCTCTTGATCTCACCCCGCAAAACACACATGCTCTCTCTCTTCATATCTATCTATCTCTCCCTCCCTCCCTCTCTCTATATTTCTCTTTTTCCCTCTCTCCCCCCTCCATATATATCTCTATCTCCCTCTATCTCTCCTTATTTGTCTCTCTATATCACCCCCAAAACATACAGACTATATCACCCCATATTTCTCTCTCTCTCTCTCCCCCTCCATCTTCATCTTCATTCCTCTCTCTTCCCCTTCTCTCTCTCTCCCTCCCTCTTCATCTCCATCCCTCTCTCTTCCCCTTCTCTCACTCTTTCTTCCCCTTCTCTCCCCCTCTCTCTCGTTCTCTCTCTCTTCCCTCCCGCTTTCCTCTCTCTCTCCATCTCTCTCTTTTCACTCTCTCTCTCTCTCCACTTTTCTCTCTCTATGTCTTTCTTCTTCCCTCCCTCTCTCTCCCCCTCCAACTCCATCTCTCTCTTCCTTCCTCTATCCTTCTCTCTCTCAAGTCCTCTCTCTCTTCCTTCCTCTCTCTCCCTTTATCTCCCACTTCCCTCTATCTCTACCCCCCATCACACACACACACACTCTCTCTCTCTCTCTTCCACCTCCATCCATATGATTGAGAATTTTCACTCTAGGTAATCGATAATATATGTAAGGTGTAATATAATAATACTTATAATGGAGATGATTATTGTTTTTATGACAAGAGGAATCAGTTACTTGTCGGCTCTAGTACTCGCATGGCACAAGGTCGATCCCTGAAGGCTACCACCATAACCGCCAGGTGCAACCCCACCACCCCCAAGCACAGTGCATGGTAAGTTGAGGTTTGAACCTTTGACCTGCACAACAACATGAATGCCTCAGTAGTGTGTTCATTGGCTAATAAGCCACACCCATGGGGGCATGGAGATGATTATTGTTATAATTATATATTGGAATAATAATAATCAATATTATTGATTATTATACCAATAATAATATATAAATATATAATCGTGTTAAAGAAACAATATTATGATAACTTTGCAATATATATAGACCAATTTCTTCTTATCAAATTGGTAAATTTTTGCCTTACATTTTGTTTTTTGCATTTTACATTTTATATTACATTATGTTAGATTTTGTATTTATATATGTTTTAATTTAAATATTAATCAAAACATGTGAAGCCAACATTACATTAATAACTATTTTTTTTTATATTCATGTTATATCTTTACAAACATTTACACCACTATGACATTGCCCCCATACTAGGTTGTAGAGCATCTCTTGGCACAATAAAATACTTTAGTCTCCATTTTAATTTCACATCAACTTTATATAGAGACATTAAGTAATTTAAATTCTAAATGTTCCTACCTTTTCACTTTCTATTGTGAGGAAGATGTGTAATTGATCTCATTCTTAATATAGAGTTGATATATATATTTTTTAAAATATTAATAAAAAATGGAGTCATATATCAAATACTAAGTAAAAGATTATCTAATATATATATATATATATATATATATATATATATATATATATATATATATATATATATAGAGAGAGAGAGAGAGAGAGAGAGAGAGAGAGAGATCATGTGAAACATGTCTTTCATTTATGAATATGAGGAGGCATGTACTAACATTTTAATGTGGAAAATACGAATCATAATTAAAGTATTTCAATGTCAAAAATGTATATATTATATAAAACCAGTGGATGTCCTTCTTAACCATGGATCTATCAAATCCCAAGAGGGATCAAATCTCTTGAAATGTAAACCAACAATTTACGCATCAAGATATTTGATCCCTCTTTAAGCTTGATAGATCCATGGTTATGATACACACACACACAATTTTTTATTATATAAATTGCACTTTTGAATGTATAAATGGATTCAAATCTTAAATTGAATTTTTGAATAAAAAATGGATTCAATGCCATATAAATCCCCTTTGGCACATGGATTGTGTAAAATACATAGATTAAAATGCAATTTCACCAAATCTTTCCTAGATTTTAAACAAAATTGACTGAAAAAAATAGACCCAAAAATTGATCAAAATGTAGAATAGTAAGACTACTTGAAATGTTTTAACCATAACAATTTTTTTTTAATTGTTTATCTTTTCCCCAAAAAAAAAAATAAAAAAAATCATAATTTTCATTATACAATTACATTCTATTGATGCAGTGGGTGCACATTCTAATAGTATTGTCATATGCCCATTTGATTAAAAAACTAGAAATAACTTGTCTAAAAACATAAACATGTCCATTATGAACAACGTGCATAATTTAAGGCATTATAAAATAGTTAAGCTTGTGTGAGTTGATCTAGCTGCATCTATTTAAAGTAGTACATAGAGCATAACTCGATATAGCATTAAAACCCCACAAAAACAGATCCATCAGTGATATATAACCAAAAACATCGTGCTATTATGGTTGTAGGACGTCTTCATTAAAAGGCATGTGATAATAAATATGTGATGTGTCCTCTTATTATTTAGGAATCCTCCAAGGTCCCAGAGGTTGTGAAGCACCTCCTTTAGAGAGTTTTTCTGCCTCAATGTTCCACTCCTTGTAAATGTGGCTAAATGAAATATAGTCATAAGTGTGCTTGATACAAAGAACCTCCTCAACAATGGGCTAAAGTGTGTGTTTGTGGCATCTTTGAACCTCATTGAACCGGTTCACAACTATCATGGAGGGCCCAAAGATAAGTATAGCATTGCACCCTTTTTCTGAAGAAAAAAGAAGGATATATTTCAATGCCATGAGCTCAACATAGTTATTAGTTACTCTTCCAGGCCCAATCTTATGTTTGAATGAATGGGAAGAATTCAAGAATAATATAATTCCACCTCCACATGAATCATTTTCAAGGGAAGCGCCATCAAAATAGGCCCATGGAATTGAAAGGTCAATTTCTTTTGTAACTATATTTCAGGGAGCTTGGAAATATTTTGATGATGGTAGAAGGGAATAAATGGCCATCACCTGAGTTTCCACCTTTTCAAGGGCTAATATCTGGTCCTAGAAGATGTCCTTGTTCCTAGCCAGCCACACCCCTCAACTAATGAGAGGGGGGGTTTTCGTATACCCCCCAATATGAATGCACGTGGTTTGGTATTTCTCCCCCAATGAAGCTCCTGTGGATTGGGCGGAATATACAAAGATCTGTTGGAATAAAATTAATAAACATGTGTTAAAATAGTGCATGGTTAACCTTTTTTTAAAACCATATTATATATGGTATATGAACCTCATGCCAACGTTAAAAATTTTAACCATATGTTAAATGTGGTGGGTCATATTCTCATGGTTACTTTATTTGGGTGTGTTGGTTATAAACATAACCATATGTTAAACAATTATTTTGGTGCTTTCAACCATATGTGGCACGACCTCCACATCATAATGCTATATATGGATTATTTTTTTGCGCGACTGGAGGTTCCGAGGTTAAACCCATGGGCCCCTTCCTATTTTAAAATATTAAATAACCATCGACTTAAATATCTTCTCATGTAAGCATATTTAATGAGTAACCTTGTTGGTATGATGGTTAAGTGGTTGTGCTACCTTTACATAGGTCACGGGGTCAATCCTAATGGATCAATTTTTTTTTTTCCTTGCCCATATTGGCCAAATACAGTGTGCCATATGGCACCACTAGATTGGGCCACATGTCATCACTGGATCGTTCCACCTCATACCGACAATCCATGTGTCTGCTAATGTCACATGCTAACTATTCTTTGCCATGTTAGCATGCCATGTAACCTATGGGTCCCACCAAATGAATGTACTTGCTGATTGGGTTGCCATGTCACAACCTATGGGAGTGCCATGTGGCACTTTGTGGTTGAATTTTGACTTTCAATTTTTTATTTTTTTTTTGGTCCAAACCTCAAACTAAAATTACTTTCTCATACAGATTCAAATTGAGGTGTTGTTTGCATCGTTGGATTCCTTGCGACAAGATCATCAACTTGGTCCTATTTTTGCTAAGTTTTGAAGACTTTGAATTTTGGGCCATTTGGGATCATCCTAGATCAATCCTCCACATTGAAATATTTTTGGCCCTCTAAATGTATAAACAATACTACTATATTGATATGCATAAAAAATGTATTTGAAATGCCCTTTCCTTTCCTTCACCTTTGTAATTCTAAATCAAGAATGATGAAGTCGACACTTGTATCCATATGCAAATATGTAGCTACCAATACATGTACAACTTACAAGATCCCAAACAAGACCATATTTTTCAAGAGTTTATAACACACTCATGGTCAAGTTTTACAACAAAAACCATACCCCATGTTATCCAACTAAAGGCCAAAATATCACCATGTTGCATTCATGAGTGATGTTATTCACCTCATCACTTTTACAAGCTTTTGCAACATGTGATTTACAATGGTGTCCATACTCAACTACTTAAAAAGGTTACCCATCTCTTACCTAACCAGGCTAATGGGATTTCTTCCTATAGTTGGCTTCCTTATTGAACGACTTAATTGGTTGGTTCCTCCACACGTACTTCCATATGCTCCCTGTAACAACCTCAGTTAAAAGTTCATGCAATAAATTTAATAAAGGAAAAAATTAGACCAAGGTCATGGGACATATATTCCAAGATGAATTTTTGGAAAAAACATAATGATGGGGATCACTGGGGATTAATTAATGGCTATGGAAATTGGAAAAGGCATTGGCAAAGGAAAAATGGAATTTATTATGAAAATAATGGAAAATAGGAGAAAAGGAAGGTTAAAGGTCACATAATTGAATGTGAGGAAAACTGAAGGAAAAATAGAGGAAAATGAAGAAAATAGAGGCCTCAGTGATAAAAAGGATTTTGAGGATAGTTCACAGCTTTTGTCAGTTCAGATTTTGGCACTCTCATTATATTCTCTCTCTCTCTCATACTCTTGCACACTTGGAGAAATCTTGGAGCATTCTTGGAGCACATTGGATTTGGAGAAAGAAGACAAAGGAAAGAAGGAAAGTGTAAGGGAACATTCATACCAACGACTACAACTAGATTGATTTGAAGGTACTGAGTTTCATGTATGACTTCCTTGCTAGTTTTGGTATGCATGGTATATGCATATAGTTATTTGGTTATGATTTGTCATTGACATGGAGGATTTCCCGAATTGACAATGGTTTTTCCTAGCTTTTCCATTTCCTTAATGGCCATGGTGTTGTGGGTTTACCACTCGATTTTTCTGATTGGTGCTAATGTTCCTTATGGTAGTGGGTTGAGTTACTAGTTCCTGGAGTCTTGGTCAGAGAAACACTCTAGAAGCCCTGGAACAACTTGGGTTGAGTTACTAGTGTTGGAAGCCTTAGTAGGAATAATTCTCTGGAGCCCTTGGTGGGTTGAGTTACTAGTCCCAGAGCCTTGATTGGAAAAATTATCTGGAGTCCTATGATATACGTGGATTTAATTACTAGTCCTGGAGCCAAGTTGGAACAAACACTTTGGATCCCTGGAAAACTTGGGTAGATACCGATCTAGTGATGGTTAGTGATGTCCGACCGTAAGCTGGAATCACTAGTTGAGGGTTGAGGTGGTTTGGCCTCTGGAATCCTTGGTTTGGTTTTGTTTGGTGTATTCCATGAGATCCCACATTCATAATTGGAATATGGCATGGGGGTGATTGGTTGAAAAAGAGATTTGGTTTAGCCTAATCTATGGTTGGGTGGTACTTGGAAGTGCCTGACTTGGTTGAATTTTGCATACGTTAATAAGAGCTCTTTCCTCTTTTATTTCATGAGTAATTATACTTTTTATTATGTGGCTTGAATGTTTGTTCTATCATTGTTATTGTTCTAGTTATATGTTGATTATAAGCATGGTTTCATGACATATTCTAGTTATGCCTCTTATCATTTTTTGATTGGTAAATGATTGGTGATTAAATGCATGATCTAATAAATGTTATAGTAGCTATTATGAGAGGGAATTATACCTTCTTGATGATTTTCACATAATTATCAGACCCCTATGTTCAGATATGCTTTTATGACCTGTAGATTTCATGTTCTCAATGTGTTTGACGAAATAATTGCTATGGTTAGGCATTTTTAGGTCAAGTTATTGTCTAAGTTTTGTGTTAAAGGATTTTTATTTGTGTCATATATTTTTTTGGAAAGTCTCATCAAGTTCTGGGTAGTGGTTTGGAGACTAGCCCTGAAAAGGTGGCTCAAATTCCATAGTTGTAGGCACAAAACTGGGGAAAAAAACACTGTAGTCGCTACCTTGCAAGCTTATGTATGCAAATGAGGGCCTAAATTCGAATTTATGCAATGTTATGCCTGTAGTTGGGAGTCTATATCACTGAAAAAGAAAGTTAAATTAGGGTTTAGGTACCTGGAGGGATGGTTTAGATCTTGGGGGTCTTGTAGCTCCTAAGGAGGTTCAGTAAAGTTTTGGTTTGTTGATTCCACTTCCCTAACTGTACTTAGGAGGTTGTGTCATGTCATAGTAGATCCTCCTCTCGTGTTTACCCTAACAGGCTGGTGAAAGTGGGTAGATATGGGAGGGGCGGTCACACTCCCTGCCCTTCGTTGGTCATAGCACTGGATGGAGCTTCCAACATGTGGATTTTTGATGTCCACTCTTGTTGCAATGGTTGCAATGGTTTTTATTCCTCCACACTTTATTTACCTTCTTTTGTGTCTCCTTATTGGGTGACATAACCTTCCTTGAATGGTTTCCTTTGGTGTGGCTCTAGCGAGGTGAACTTGACTTAGCTCATCCTCTGAAATGCTCACCTCCCTTTGGAGATGACCTACAATCACGATTGTTGGAATAGTGTGATGTAGCCTTAACCTGTATTGGTTCAGATGCCCTCACATATATGGATTTGGAGTTTCTTTCAAATTCACCAAAATTATCATTATAATGAGAACGTGAAACTAAAGAATCACTGACACTATTTACCTCAGTTGTTGATTCTGAAGCTGGTGATTATGGTTTCACTAAGCCTAAATTGCACTTCAACTTTTCCAAGGCCTCTTCCAAGGCTTATAACTGAAGCTGCAATCTTTTCTTCTCATCTTCTACTTCTTGTGGTGGTCTTCTCAATTCAACATTCTATGCCTGAATGCTTCGGTGATGACAATTTGAATTATGAGAAGAATATGAAGAACATTCACTTGAAGATGGAGATGGAGGTTTAGGAGGGTCTCCTCCATTTCCACAATTTAACAAAAAATGGTACTCTATTTTCTCTTTCTTCTCCTTTTCCTTCTTTTCTATTCTCTTCTCATAATCTGCAAACAATTTCTCTACATTTTCTACCATCTAGTACAAATCCTTGTATAGCTCTTCATCATTCTCCATTTTCCTTCTCCGTGTTGCACATCCAATCTTTGATTCTCATCCACACTCCCAATTCACATCAGCAAGAAGACCACTCTGATACCAAACATGATCTGGTATTCCTCTAATACCAACATTATCCAATACCTTTTCTTTGATTGATGTTACGAAAATTGCATGAAAGAGAATTTCAAAAACCATATATGCAAATACCTAAAGAAGAAGAAAAATAAATGAAACCATAAAGATAATGCAAATACAAATTTTATAACGTAGTTCATCAAGTGTGGACTATGTCTCTCGGTCCTACTTCAATAGTTGGGAGGCCTTTTCATTAATTTCAGCAAAAATGAAAATGAGTACATGGAAAAATACATCATTATACCTCCATTCCAGGAAGTGACTTGAAGTTCCACTGCTTAAAATAGAACAATCACAACAACAACAGGTTTGTCTCGTCTTTCTGATAATTTTAACTGTAAACTTGATCCACTTCTGAAAAGTGCATTGTTGTCTCAAACTTCATGTTAAGTGATTAATGAAAAAAAAATGGCTTCTACCATAAGCCCTTAGATCCGCTACTCAAATCATCATTTTTACTTCACTATTTAAATCCTTGCGAAATTATGAGTAAAATGAATATAAACTCAACTATGTTTTGATACTTTTAATTCTTAACTCCTCAGGAATATGTAAGATGCCATAAGAATATTTTAGGAATATTCCATTAGAATATTCTCTGAGAATTTACCTTGAAAAATGCACCCACCAAGGCGTGGGTCCCTACTCGGCCTGAGCATTGAGTCTTGGTCTGAAATTTGTACGCTCTCCTCCGTGGACTGGTCGAATGAGCACGGGTCAAATAATTTGATTCAGTGGACTATACAAAGCTCTGCTGGAAAAACATTAATGGTCATGTGTTAAATAGTGCATGGTTAAACCCTTTTTAAAACCATATTATATATGGTATATGAACCTCATGCCAATGTTAAAAATTTTAACCATATGTCAAATATGGTGGGTCATATTCTCATGGCTACTTTTTTTGGGTGGGTTGGTTATAAACATAACCATATGTTAGACAATTATTCTAGCACTTTCAACCACATGTGGCATGACCGCCATGTCATAATTTTATATATGGGGTTGGTTGGGTGCGACTAGGGGTCCAATGGTCAAACCCATGAGCCCCTTCCTATTTTAAAATATTAAATAATGACCGACTTAAATATATTCTCATTCAACCATATATAATGAGTAATTTTGTTGGTGTGATGGTTAAGTGGTTGTGTTACCTTTTCTTAGGTTATGGGGTCAACCCCAATGACTCAACAATTTTTTTTTGCCTTGGCCGTATTGGCTAAATTCAGGGTCCCATGTGGCACCAATGGATTGGACCATGTGTCACCATTGGATTGGTCCACCTCACACCGAAAATCCACATGTCTACTCATGTCACCTACCAACTGTGCTTTTTCATGTCACTTGTGGGTCCCACTTGTTGATTGTGCTGCCACGTGGAGGCATGTGGGAGTGCCACGTGGCACTTTGTGGTTGACATTTGAATTTGAATTTTTGTTGTTACGTCCAAACCTCAAACTACAATAACTTTCTAATATAGATTTGGATTGAGCCGCCATATGCATCTTAGTTTCATTGAGTTTTGAAGACTTTGAATTTTGGGCCATTAGGGATCCTCTTGGATCATTCCTCCACACTGGATGACTTTTGGTCCTCCAAAAGTATAAACAATACTACAATCTCGATTTGTATAAAAAATCTATCTGACATGCCATGTTTCCTTTCCTTCTCCTTTGTACTTCAAAATCAGGAATGATGAAGCCGACACCTATATCCATATTCAAATTTGTAGCTGCCAAACCATGTCCAACTTGCAAGATCCAAAGAATACCATATTTGCAAAGAGTTTATAACAAAATCATGGTAAATTTTTACAACATAAACCATACCCCATGCTATCCAACTAAATGCCAAAATATCACCAAGTTTCATTCATAAGTGATGTTATACACCTTTTACAAGTTTTCAAACCATGTGATTTACAATGGTGGCCATACTCAACTACTTAAAAAGAATACCCATCTCTTATCTAACAAGGCTAATACGATTTCTTCCTGTAGTTGTCTTCCTTGTTGAACTGCTTCATTGGTTGGTTCCTTCACAAGTGATTTCATATGCTCTTTATCCTTCTTTGGTTGTAGCTTTGGATGGAGCTTCCAATATGTGGATTTTTGATGTCCACTCTTGTTGCAATGGATGCAATGATTTTTGTTTCTCCATAGTTTATTTACCTTATTTTGTGTCTCCTTCTTGGGTGACATAACCTTAAATGGTTTTCTTTGGTGTAGCTCTGGTGAGGCGAACTTGACTTAGCTCGTCCTTTTGAAATTCTCACCTCCATTTGGAGACTACCTACAATCACGATTGCTGGAATGGTGTGATGTAGCCTTAGCCTACATTTATTCATACTCGCTCACTTCTGTGGCTTTAGATTTTCTTTCAAATGCACCAAAATCATCATCATAATGAGAACATGAAACTGTAGAATCACTGACACTATTTACCTCAGTTGTTTATTTTGAAGTTGGTGATCATGGCTTAGCTAAGCCTACATTTCACTCCAACTTTTCGAAGGCATCTTACGTGGCATTTAGTTGAAGCTGCAATCACTGCTTCTCCTCTTATGCTTCTTGTAGTATCATTCTCCATTCAACATTCTCTACTTGAATGCTTTGGTTATGACGATATGAATGATGAGAAGAATATGATGAAGAAGAAAATTCACTTGAAGATGGAGACGGAGGTTCAAGAGGGTCTCCTCCATTTCCGTAATTTATCAAAGCATGGTACTATGCTTTCACTTTCTTATAATTTTCCTTATTCGTTATTCTCTTCTCATAATCTATAAATAGTTTCTCTATGCTTTCTATCATTTGTTAGAAAGCCTTGTAGAGATATTCATCTTTCTCCATTTTCCTTCTCTGTGTTGCACGCCCAATATTTGGTTATCATCCACACTCTCAATTCACATCAGTAAGAATACCTCTCTGATACCAAACATGATTTGGTATTCCTATTATACCAACATTATCCAAGATCTTTTATTCAGTTGATGTTAGCAAAATTTCATGAAAGAGCATGTACAAAATCATATATGAAAATACTTAAAGAAGAAGCAACATAAAGGAGACCATAAAGACAATGCACACAAAAGTTTGATAAAGAAGTTCATCCAGTGTGGACTACGTATCTCTCTCCTGCTTCAATAGTGGGGAGGCCTCTTCATTCATCTAAGAAAAAATGGAAATGATTACATGGAAAAATACATCATTATACCACCATTCATGGGAGTGACATGAAGTTCCACTACTCAAATCACATCAATCACAAAAACAACATGTTCATCTTGTCCTTCTGAGACTTTTTACTGTAAACATGACCCAATTTTAAAAGGTGCATTGTTGTCTTGAACTTCGTGTCTAATGATTAATGAAAAATGTGGGCTTCTACCATAAGACCTCAAATCTGATGCTCAAATCATCGTTCTGACTTTACTGTTGAAATCATTGCAAAATTCTGAGTAAAATGAGTATAAACTCAATTATGTTATGAAATTGTTAGTCATGGGCTCCTGGGGAATATTTAAGATGCCATAAGAATCTTTTACGAATATTCCCCAAGAATATTATCTGAGAATATAGCTCAAAAAGTGTGCTCGCCTGGGCATGGGTCCTACTTTTCCTAAGTGCTGAGTCTTGGTTCTCACCTTTTTACGCTCTCCTCCGTGGACTGGTCAAATGAGCATGGGTTAAATATTTTGATTGGGAAGGCTATACAAAGCTCCGTTGGAATAACATTAATGACCACGTGTTAAAATAGTGCATGGTTAATCATTTTTTAAAAACCATATTATATATGGTATATGAACCTCATGCCACTGTTAAAATTTTTAACCATATGTTATATGGTAGGTCATATTCTCATGGTTACTTTGTTTGGGTGTGTTGGTTATAAACACAACCATATTTTTAACAATTATTTTGACGCTTTCAACCATATGGGAAAAGATCCCTGTGTCATAATGTTATATATGGGGTTGGTTGGGTGCGATCGGGGGTGTTGGAAATTTATTCACTACTGAGAGGGGGGAGGTGAATCAGTAGTGAGAATGTATATTAAATTTTAATTCCTTTATCAATTACTGCAACACAATATTCATTAACCCATTAGTAGATTAAATCATATAATAAACATATGATAACCATGTGAAATAACCAAGAATTGTACACAATAAGACACAAGATTTTTCTGGTGGAAAACCCTCCTCTTGGGTCAAAAACCACCCTTGTTGCTGCGGCGTTGCTCAATTAATTATATTCATCATCAAGAAATTCAATTACATAAAATATATATGTTATCACTATTAAAATTTTCTAAACTTGGTCAGTTTATTCTTGCTCCTAAGTCATGGTATTAGATAGGGTTTGAGTCATTTTTATGTTTTATAGGGTCTAAGCCATTGGTTACAAGTCTCATTTCATCACCAAATAAAGTTCATAACCTTGATTTACTCTTTAGAAGTCTCATACCACGTTTTGGAAACCATATTTTAAGTCTTTTTAAAAAAAAAAAATTGAATAAGCCACGAAACCACGTTTTCGTAGCGCGCTCAGTGTAAAAAATTGCTTCTGCGCTACGAAAACGCTGGTCTTTTCATAGTGCAAAATCCCGAAATCACATTACCAACACTATGAAATTGGGGATTCGAATTTTTTCGGTTTAGCTGTCACATCCATCAATTTTGGTTAAATTTTCATGATTAGGTGTCAGTCCACGAATCCTCCCTCACGCATGCAACCATCCAAAGAAATTATGAAATCATTATGAGATTCGTTAGGGGTCATTTTTCATTGGTCCTTTTCAAATTTGAAAAAGGGTTGGTTATCATCGATTTTGTCTCATGCAAAGAAAACATTGCATGCATACATATTGTTTGAAAGAGAAGCTCATGATAAGAAACCAGAGTTCTCCTTAAGTTTTCAAGCGAGGCAGAATTTCAATCAAGCGAGGCAGAATTTCAAATTAAGCGAGGCTGAAACCAATTGATTTTATGTTAGAAGTTTCGATACTTGATAATCAAGTGAGTTTGAAAATAATTGCTGGCTAAGCAGGATTTCTAATCAAGCGAGGCTGAACCAAATTTTCAAGCGAGCCAGTTCATCCAACAAGGAGGTTTATTACAAATTTGCCGAAGACACAGGGTTTTCAAGAGGAAGATGACAGAATAAAAAAGAAATCACAGGTCTGGTCACTATCTGACAATGGGTCCCCTTATCTTTCAAGCTGGAGTATGAAGCCACAAATAATGTGGCCGAGTATGAAGCACTTCTACTAGGGCTGCAGACAGCTAGGAGTATGAACATACGAAGTCTAAAAGTTCTGGGAGATTCAGAACTGGTAGTCAGACAGGTAAGAAATCAGTGCCAAGCTAAACATCCTAGGCTAAGGGCTTATAGAAATGAAGTTTGGGATATGGTGGAGAATTTCTTCTTAGCTTTTAATATCCAGTTCATGCCCTGGGAGAAAAATAGAATGGCAGACTCCCTTGCAGTGGCTGCCAGTACTTTTCGTCCACCTTAGAATCCCCTCTTGAGATATGAAATCAAAGTACGTTATCGGCCATCAATCCCAGAAAATATCAAACACTAGAAAGTATTTGAAGATGAAGAGCAAGTGAAGAGATTTTTGGAAATAGTTGGGGAATTCTCCAACATGGAGATTGATAGTTGTGAAGAGGAAGAGACAGAAGATACTCCAGGAGATAAGTGGGAAGAAAAGGTAGCTGGCCACAAATTTCTGCAGTTGAAAGGGAATGTCATTCCCTGAGGATTAGTGCCCTTAGAAAGGCTGTTTAACAAGAATGATGTTCCCTTACAACCGAACAAAATTGTGGAGGAGAACCAGGTAGAAGATCTGAATCTTGGCACTGAGGCTGATCCCAAGATCGTAAAGCTGTCCAAGAAGGTCCCGGAAGAATATAAACAGCTTTACCAGAAGTTATTTCAGTCCTATAAAGATGTGTTTTCATGGTCTTATCAAGACCTAAAAACTTTTGATATCAGCATTATGCAGCACAAAATTCCACTGAAGGGAGATGCAAAACCACATAAGCAGAAGCTTAGACAAATAAATCCCCTGTTGCTACCCTCTATTGAGAAAGAATTAAGAAATTACTGAAGGCCAAAATCATTGTACCCTTGAGATATTCTGAGTGGGTAGCAAATTTAGTCCCTGTGCGGAAGAAAAATGGAGAAATAAGGTTGTGTTTTGATTTCAGGAATCTTAACAGAGCATCCTTGAAGGATAATTATCCACTGCTGAAGATGGATCATATCCTGCAGAAAGTGGTAGGGGCATCTCGAATGTCGATGATGGATGGATTCTCTGGGTACAATCAGGTGGTTGTACTACCAGAATACCAAAAGAATACTGCCTTTACCACTTCGTGGGGAACATTTATGTATGCCAGGATGCCTTTTGGGTTGATTAATGCAGGGGCCACCTTTCAGAGGGCCATGGACATTGCTTTTATCGGAGAGCAAGATAAGTTTGTGGTGGTATATTTGGACGACATTACTGTGTTCTCAAAAGATGATGTAGAGCACATTGAACACCTACGCAGTACCTTCGAGAAGTGCAGAAAGTATGGCCTCTCTCTAAATCTGCAGAAGTCCATGTTTGCACTAGAAGAGGGCAAGCTCTTAGGACACATTGTAACCAAAGATGGGGTAAAGATAGATCCTAAGAGAGTAGAAATCATCAATGGCATTTCCCTCCCCAGAAATAAAAAGGAAGTTCAAGTGTTTCTAGGACGTATACATTTCCTGAGGAGATTCATCCCTAACTATGCTGAGATAGTTAGGCATATTACTGACATGCTAAAGAAGAACAATGAGGTTAAGTGGTCACAAGAGTCACGAGAACCTTTTGCCAGGATTAAAAATGCATTCGTTGAAGCCCCTGTGTTAGCCGGGCCAGACTATGCCAAACCTTTTATGATCTTTTCCTTTGCATCACCTCACACAGTAGCAAGAGTTCTGTTGCAGAAAAATGAAGATGGGTACAAGCAGCCTATTGCCTTTTTCAGTCAGGTACTTCGTGACGTTGAGCTGAAATATAACATACTGGAAAAGCAGGCATATGCTCTGGTGAAATCCCTCAAATCCTTTTTTATGTATGTCCTCCAGTCCCACATCACTGCATTTGTACCCACAACAGCCGTCAAAGATATCCTTGTCCAGGGAGACAGTGAAGGAAAAAGAGGGAAATGGATAGCCAAAATACAGGAGTATGAGTTGGACATCCGCCCTACTAAGCTAATCAAGGGACAGGGATTAGCCAAAATCTTGTCTGAGTCAAATTACCAGGCTCTAGGAATAAATTTGTCCATGATAGCAAATGAGACATCTGAAGGGAAAGAAGAATCACAGGGAGTAGAGATAGCTTCCCAGAAGACACATATGAAGTACCTCACCAGCCAGTGGTACAAGGAAATAGTGGAATATCTGCTAACACTAAGTTTCCCACCCAGCGGTGAAAAAGCTAAATACAGAGCACTGAGGTTGAAGTCACAGAGGTATATGGTTGCAAATGGTCAGCTGTATTGGAGGGACCCTTCAGGCATCCTACTCCTATGCCTGACAGAGGAAGAGGTAGAGGGTATAATGGCTGAGTTTCATGAAGGAATTTGTGGGGGCCATTATAGTTGGAGGGCTACTGCTCACAAAATCCTGAAGGCTGGTTTCTTCTGGCCCAAACTATTTGGAGATGTATTTACCTTGGTTAGAGCTTGTGAGAAGTGCCAAAGGTTTGCCGAGAGATAGAAGCTAGTGCCTCTTCCCATGATCCCTGTCCATGTAGATGAACCATTCCAGCAGTGGGGAATTGACTTCATTGGAGAAATACACCCCCCATCCAGCGGTCACAGCATAAATGGATCTTAACCGCCACGGATTATTTCACAAAGTGGGTAGAAGCTATACCCACCAGGAACGCAACAGACACTGTGGTGATGAAATTCATAGAAGAAAACATTATATCCAGATTTGGTTGCCCTGCCAAGATTGTGACCGATAATGCACAGGCCTTTAAATCTGCAAAGTTTGTCAACTTTTGTCAACAATACAACATTGCACTAGGTCACTCTACAGCCTATTACCCACAGGGAAACAGCCTAGCAGAGTCATCAAATAAAACACTGGTGAGGGCACTGAAGAAGGCTATTAATGAAAACCAAAAGAATTGGGACTCCCAGTTAAAATTTTCTCTATGGGATAATAGGATTACCAGCAAGAGAGCAATCGGGAAGTCTCCGTACGAATTAGTATATGGGAGGGCAGTAGTTTTCCCCGTGTAGCTAGCATTACCAATGGCTCGATTCATGCAGGAAAGTCAGGAGGAACCGGATGATGTAACCAGGAGAATCAACCAGTTGGTGGAGCTATAAGAAACGTGGAACCAAGTGAGTCAGAGGCTAGTTGAATACCAGGAGAAAATGAAGGACCTTTTCGATCAACATGCCAAAGACAGAAAATTACAGATTGGGGATTTAGTGTTCATATGGGACATTCGAAGGGCTGATAAAGGTAAACACGGTAAATTCGACCCCCTCTGGTTCGGCCCCTTTAAAATTGTAGAACATGGTGGCAACAATACCTCCAGGCTGGAGAATTTACAGGCAGATCTGCTCGACGCCCCTGTAAACGGCCAGTTTCTCAAGCCTTATTTCCAATTCTGAAGCGGGCCAAGAAAGCCTAATGTATCATAATGTATATTAGTGTATGTTTTCATCTTTGCTTAAATAATGGATGTGTCTTGATGAATCATGAAGAGGAATGGTGTTCATGTAAGATAAACAGATGGTCTGCGAAGTTCTCGACACGCTCGAGGACGAACGTGCCATCCCCAAGTGGAGCCAATGTTGACCATAAATTAACATTAGTCGTTCTTCTGAATTAACCTTTGGATAGACATGTATCGAATGATGGCTGATGGCGGAAGCATTCAGAGGACCGATTAAAGGAAAATGATGATGAGCCTAATATCGCACTTAAAAGAAAACATGTGTATGAAAAAGGTCAAAATAGAAAGCAAAAGAGTAAAGGTAGTGCGAAAAGGGAAAAGACATGGTGCAAAAGACGCAACAACAAAAATTACTAAAAAACTGGCCGCGTTCATAAGATGCACGTGAGGAAATATTTCATGTGGGATTTCCGTGGGGGTCAAGAAGGACAGGAGGGAAAAGACCCATACCCCCGCGGAATTACAGTGACGTGCCGTGGGGTGGGCCAAAGATGAAGAGCGACGTGGAAAAACAAAGCACAGAGCTACAGTGACGTGGAAAAACAGGAAGCGGGCTCTAGAGAATTGGCATGCTATGTATTTAACCCTGTGTTGTGAACAATGCGTTTCGAGGATCGTATGGTTTATGTGACAAGGGAGGTAAGGTAAGTTTCTATGCTAACTAATACAGAGGCCCGTACCAGTATTAAACTCGGCACACGGTGTTCACCTGCTTCCAACTAATACCCCAGTCCCTATGCACCGTGTGCTCCACTGTCAGTGTCCTTACGACACTTCCCCCCCGTTTATTCCACCTATCCACCTTTTTACCTCAGAACACTCAGTCATAGATAACAATATTCTCGTATTTTACTGCAGTAAAATTCGCAGGTTTTCCAGCTACAGTATATACTAAGTGGGAGCCAGTGCCAAAGTCTACCCAGTCACTATCAACACCCCCGCGTCGTTTTCCCGAGCAGATTTCCCTGCTACAACCCCACCAGAGACAAGTCCGCTGTCAAAGCAGTTGAACACATCGAAAGCTTCAAATGATATATTAGAAAAGCAGTTATCCACCACGAGGCAGAGGATCACGGATTTGGAAAACTCCCTGGATGATAATACTAAGAAAATAGAGACACTGTAGAAAGAGATAGAGCAGGAAAAGAAGACAAGAGCCGACCAACAGAAAAATATCACCGACCTCAACAGCTGCCTGAAGGGAAATATCACCCTCAGTGAGGCGAGAAGTATAATCTGGTCAGAAATAATCTCGGCGGTAATAGAACAGTGGGGTTTCCTAAAAATGATGGGGGAAACCAAATCTGCGGTACTCTATCTCAACAGGAAATTGCAGGAGGAAAACCTCAACTTGTCCGACAGAACCCAGCGCGCCAGAAGCTACATTTCTTTCTTGAAAGAGTTGGAGTCCGATGAGGTGGAAAAGCATGGCATACCAAGTTGGTTCATGGAGGCCTTTGAATGTCAGAAAATCATCGACAAAGAGGCGGCCCGAGTTATAGCCTCGAGAGCCCTGCAACAGGTGGTAGAAAGAGTGAATCGGTTCGATGCAGTGTGGAGCGAGATTACAACAGCTGGACTTCCATCTTGCTGGGACCCAACCATTCCGTCTGTGCTACGGCCGTTAACAGAATATAAGACATGCCTCCAGAAAGAAAGAGACCGAACGGACATCCTGTCAGATAAAACGGCTCGGTTAAAAGCCAAAACGATTGTTTCATCCCTCCGCCGAGAGTTTGTCCTCCTCCATATTATAAAGCACAAGCTCCCCACCGAGGCAAGTTTCAACATCCTCACAAAGGCCTATATCAAGGTGGATGGATTTGCAGCGATGCCCGAACCATCAGCGGACAGCCAGCAAAGATGCACTCAGTTCGCTAGCCAGATCGCCAGCTCGTCCGCAAATGTTCCGCCACCTGTGTCAGCTACAGCCTCGACCCCTTCTCGTCCATGAAACACTGTTAATTCATGATTCGGCCCAAGTGGCCTTTTCAATTCTACTTTAGTTAGTTATTTTTAAGTTTCAGGTGGAATTTATATTTCACCCCAGTCTTTTACTTTCTTCCCAGACGTTTTTTTAAAATTTTGTTTCAAAATGGCCTAGTGCCTAACCGCAAATGATGAGAGGTTTGAATTCCTCCTCATAAGTTTTGATCATTTTGATAAGGACCTTTAACCAATTTTTGGCATGCGAAGAAGATATTTTCCAGAAAATATCTTCTCACTCATGTATGGAGATGTCTATATAAGCAAAATCAGAAGAGAAAAAGAGGTTCCAAATTTTCTGAAGAATTGACTGTAAAAAATTTCTTGTATGCATTTTGTGAAAGCTTTAATACAAATGTGAAGAGCCCGTTGGGTTTCAATGAGAAGGAGTTTGATCTTTATGAGGATTCTGATCTTGGTGCTTTACAGTGTGTACTTCTTTCCTATGTGTTGTAGCTTAGCCATTCATTTCTCTTATATCCATTTATCTTGTATCACATTTTGGAATGCGAGTAGCCTACTGTTTCTGATATAAATTTATCCTTGTTGATACTTATTTCATGAGCTTTTCGGCACTTTAAATATGGCTCAGGTGTGATATATTGTCTCATTTTCAATTCATCCGTATTTATGCTATATTGGCCGCTATGAGATGTTATTTACAAATGTTGTCTTAATGTGTGGATTCTTAATTTCATAAGCCCACTACATGCTGGTATATGTTTCTGGATGTTGTCTCAACAACAGTTAATATCCTCTTTATTCTGCGTATGCAATAGATACTCCATGATTACCAATCTCTATGAAGTATTTAGAATCCAACCCTCTTTGCAGTTAAGCTGCCTTTAAATTGTCTGATACAATTCGTGTTAGAGTTTCACATCTTGCCTCTGCAGTATTGCTTTCTCTGTTATAAACTTCTGAAAGTTTTGGTCCCGCTCAAGTTAATTTTCCTGTAACAAGAAACAGCATGAGAGCTTTGTCTTACTAATTATCCCTACCATATCATTTTGTTCCCTGCTTTATAAGATGTCCTAGGCACTGGTCTTTCACAACTCAAGGCTGTCTCTAGGATTGACAACAGAAAGCATGCTCTCTCTCTTCTAGAATCTGAAGAAGTTTCTTTAGATATTTTTTCTCCATCTTAAGCTCTTGTATCAATCTTGCTTGAATTTTATTTTTGGCTTCGAGGATCATTATTCTTTTAATCTCTTCACCTTCTGATTCCTAAAATGGAAATACACCATCCTCACTTCTTGAGGAATCAACTTCAAAAATTTGATCATCAACTTATTCAATAACCCAAAAATCATTATCAATAGAATGGTAAGGAAAATTTCCATGACTGAAAATATTATTTGCCATACCTTTTACTAGCATAATAGGTTCTCTGAGTTTTGTAGTATTCTTGGATTGATTATGGCTCTTATTTTTTCTAGATTTTCTTCTTCTTATTCTTTGCCATAATCCCACGATCTTCTCTCAAGTGATTAAGCTTCACTGGGAGAACCCCGCTCTGACACCAATTGTTGGAAATGTATTCACTACTGATATGGGGGGGTGAATCAGTAGTGAGAATGTATATTAACTTTTAATTCCTTTTACGATTATTGCAACACAATATTCATTAACACATTAGTAGATTAAATCATATAATAAACATATGAGAACCATGTGAAATAACCAAAGAAACAAGAAATGTTGAAAATGGCACCAAGAAAGATTCTAATTTAATTTTCCCTTGAATTAAATTAGAATAAAATTGTAATTCCACATCACAAGAAAATTTTTATGAGTTAAATAATTTAGTATGACTTAGTTGGTTCAATTAATTCGATTTGAGGGTCTAACTTGAGTCATGTAGAGTGTCTCCTACAAAATAGGAGCCCTGGTTGAGTTTATTTTGAGTTGTAATTAATCAACTCAATTTATCTGAGTTAAGATCAATTTAAATAGTTCTAACTTATGGAGGAACTAGTGAGAGGTCAAAGAGTGGAACTTGGACTTTAACCAAATCTATTGATCAATCAGATAACTGATGATTCACTCATAAATAACTCATGCATGTCAGTTCTGAGAAAGACTCAGTTGAGATTGGAGTTCAAGGGCAGTGTACTATCAATTGTATAATCATCCAAATTGTACAAGTGGTGCATGCAGTCATAGGAAAACCTCTAATGGATTGCGTAGTATGGATTTGGAATTTACCTAATTAATAGGGCCTAATTACCCAAGGAAACAATGCAAGGAAATAGGGGTCCTGGAGGGAAATAAATTGGTTAAGTATTGGCCAAGGCTTGTCTAGGAAGTAGTGATACAAATAGAGATAGTGCAGAGGTTTCTTAGGTTGGAGAAAAGCATTGTAATATTTCCATATTTTCTGCCTTATGCAATATATATATATATATAGCGGTATTTTAGCTAAGGATTTCCCCAACAAATATTTGTGTAATTTATTATTGAAATTATTTCTCTTTCATGTTTTGTGATTTCGCGATCGTAATTGGTTTCAACAATTGGTAGATTAGATTCAAGTCTATTGTTTTAGCAAATTATAATTAGAATTTTGAATATATGTGGACTTTATAAATGTTATTAGAGCAAGGATCACTATAGAAGAGAAGAATATGAATTTGTACTTGCAGGAGGAACAAGTTTTGCAAATAACTTCTTTAGAGCTAGTAGTGGGATCAGGATGGCGTGCTATGGTCTGAGGCTCACCTTGAGGGTAGCTCAAATTACATTTCCTGGAGAGACCAGATGGAAGAAGACTTGGAAGACAACAGATTGAAGGAATTTATTGACAAGGACATCCCAAAATCAGCTCTAGCTGATGCATGATACCTAGAAGAGTGGAAGAAGTGCATAGCAAAGGAAAAAATAATTCTACTAGAAGGAGTTTGAGATCATATTTTCTCGAACCTCCATGGAAAGGAAAATCCATATGCAATGTGGAAGGCCTTAACATATTTTTTTCAGAACAAAAATGACCACAGGAAGATGACACTGAAGGACAAGCTTAGAAAAATCAATATGGAGAAGGGAGACACAATACCAAAGTACTTGGTGTTATAGTTTTCGAAGATGATATGGTGATCCTAGCACTTCTAGGCCTTCCCAAGAGATGGCACAACTACCAGGATTTGTTAAATGAGAGGGAGAAGCTACGAGAGTGGGAGCGTTTGTGGTCTGACTTGGTGCAAGAAGAGATAAGGTGGAACACCATAGATGGGAGCTCATCCAAAGAAGTGGAAGAAGTTTTTGCATTAGTCGGCAAAGAAAATAAATCCAAGGGAAAGAAGTCCCAAGGTGAAGAGGGAAAGAAGAAATACTTGTACAACATCAAATGTTTTCACTGTCATGAGTTCAGGCACTATGCCACAAAATTTCCACAAAATAAGGCTATTAAATTTTTCATAGAGATATATTGATCTTTTCTTTGATAGTTTCATTTCATCATTAACACATTAAGTTCACCCCATAGCATCATAACATTATTTATATTTACATCATTATTCATCAGCATATGCAACTATGTAGAAAGAACAACAACATCATCATCAATGCAACAGAACATAAAGGAACATAGGAATAAAAGCATGCACACATAGAGACACCAGGATTGGTCTGAGACCAGGGAAAAACCCACTATGGGGAAAAACCCTTGCAAATTCTTCTTCTAGTAGATTGTCATCAAATGATTCATAAAAAGAGAGTATAATGATCAATATCTTCACAGTAACTAGAATATCCATGAAATGCATATAAATATCAAAACTTTTATTTTGATGGCTGTAATATACTGTCACTGCCTATAACATACTGTTGAACATTGTTTTCATTGAGCAGAAACTTCGGAATAATGTAGTTTAATATTTGAGTCCCAGACGCAGGGAGGAGGAGATGTTCATGTGTCTATGGTAGTCCAGGATGCTACCATAATCCTCTGTGCTTATGACTATGGGTCCCCGGACGCTACCAGGATACTTTGTGCTTGCAGCTATGGATGAGCACAACCCGATATGCCTATGAAGCCCTAGACGCAAACTTGAGCCTCAGTGCCTGAATCTATGGCACTCTGGATGCAGGTATAAGCCTATGTGCCTATGGCTATGGAAAAAAAATATTTTTAGCAAGCCTGTGAATAAGATCTAGAAAACCCTAGATCAGAGTGAGCCTCTCGCCTGTGATTTCAGACCCTATGCGAACTCCTTCCATCAAACCTATGCGAGCCAAGACAAAATACACGAGAAGAAGATAGCTTAATCAATGTGCCTAAATGAGCTTGAGGTATCTTCTATTTATAAGCCTCCATGAGGGTCCACTGATGATGAGGCCAACCTGTCCATTGGTACATGTGCATAGGGCCGACCTAATCCAATATACATGAGTGGGTAAATAAATTCAAAACCAACTTCTGCTTATTTTAACGAGGTGATATTTAGGTCGATTTTGGTCCTCTCAAAAAGAGGAATTCAATGCAATCATCATCTTTTTCGTCTGAGCTATCCAAGGTGGAATTTACCCTCAATTGCTTAATTTTAAAAGCAAGAAGGAGCTTGCGGTAGCAGTAGCAGGTGAAGCTCTAGATTCACAATTTGAACTCGATTTCACTCTCATTACATACATGGAAAGCACTGTAATGGGATGCAAGTGGTATCTCGACAAAAATGCCTCATTCCATATGATGGGGAATAGGGATCTCTTCAGTGAATTAGAGGTGAAATACCTCAAGAATAACATAGAGTTTGGATCAGATGATGGGAGGTCTAACGCGACCGGTATTAATACAATTATTTTCCAGAGGGAGTCTAGCTCCCCTCTCAGACTCACAAATGTTTTGTTTTTTCTAGGACTAAAGAAGAATCTTGTTTCTGTCGGGGTATTGGAATACCTTGGCTATGATGTGATATTCAGTAAAGGGAAGGTTTTCCGTAGATGCATCGCCATGGGAAAAATGAAGAATATCAATGTGCAAGTAAATAACCTATATGCACTTGAGGTTGAAGATGCATGCAAAGCCTTGAGGAGCAAGGAAAAGGTTAGAGACTTGGTTCGTTTAGAGGGAGCACAAATTAAATTTCAATATGCAACCTTAGAAGAAGCCTAAACAAGTTGTGGAGCAACCACAATTTGAGAAGCAAAGAGGAGGCTGATTGGAGACATTGAATCAAGGAGAGACCTCTAGTAGGGGGGAATTTCGAGTGAAGTGGGCAGAGGGAGCACATGCAACCATACCACTAGGTGAGAGGTGGGGTGATGTGAAGCATTAGTTCCAAGGGTACCTAAATTTTGGCAGGATCCTTGAGGAGTCCACCTCATGGATCAATACCTTGCTACAGGGGCCCACAATATACAATAGTAGGATGGATCAATGGTAGTAGATTCAGTCATATGCTAGAGTGACAGATAAAAATACAAGCAATAGTCATATACTTGGGAGCGTAGTGCAGAGTTGGTAGCAGTGCATATTCAAAAACAACATGGAATTTTCAGTAGATAGTGCAGTAGCTAGTAATAGTCAGAGTCTTGGGTGACAGATGCATCATACTGATCACAATTGATTCAACTTGTTTGTTTTTTTTGGGTGCTTTTCAGTTGAAAATTTTGCAGTCACAACAACAACAGAGAAAAGTGTTGCATGTAAAACATTCCAAAGGTAACAAGTCAGGATAGATTTGAATTCCTTTCTTGTTGAGAGGGAGTGTTGAAAATGACAACAAGAAATGATGAAAATAGCACCAAGAAATATTCTAATTTAACTTTCCCTTGAATTAAATTAGAATAAATTTGAAATTACACATCACAAGACAACTTATATGAGTTAAATAAGTTATTATGACTTAGTTGGTTCAGTTAATTCGAGTTGAGGGTCTAACCTGAGTCATGTAGCGTGTCTCCTACAAAATAGGAGCCTTGGTTGATTTTATTTTGAGTTGTAATTAATTAACTCACTTTATATGAGTTAAAATATGTTTTATTAGTTCTAACTGATGGAGGAACTAATGAGAGGTAAAAGAGTGGAAATTGGACTTGAACCACATCTAGTGGTCAATCAAATAACTTATGATTCACTCGTAAATAACTCATGCATATCAGTTCTGAGAAAGACCCAGTTGAGATTGTATTTCAAGGGCAGTGTACTATCAATTGTATAATCATCCAAATTATACAGGTGGTGCATGCAGTCAGAGGAAGGCCCCTAATTGATTGCACAGTATGTATTGGGAATTTCCCTAATTAATAGGGCCTAATTACCCAAGCAAACAACACAAGGAAATAGGGATCCTGGCAGGAAGAAAATTTGTTAAGTATTGGCCAAGGCTTATCTAGGAAGTAGTGAGATAAATAAAGATAGCACCGAGGTTTCTCAGGTTGGAAAAAGCATTATAATATTCTCATATTTTTTGACTTATGTAATATATAGATAGTGAGGTTTTTAGCCAAGGCTTTCCCCAAGAAATCTTTGTGCAATGTATGATTTAAATTCTTTCTATTTCATGTTTTGTGATTTCATGATCGTATTGGTTTTCACAATTGGTAGAGTAGATTCAAGTCTATTGTTTTAGAAAATTACAATTATCAGTTTTAATCTACGTGGATTTTCTACACAAGAAGACACAAGATTTTTTTGGTGGAAAAACTTCCTCCTGGGTTAAAAATCACCCTTGCTACTGCTGCGCTGCAAAATTAATTATATTAATTGTCAAGAAATTCAATTACATAAAATATATAAATGGCTACTATGAGAGAGAACTATTATCCTCATCTACAACTCTATAGACACCCATATGATCAATAAGTGATGCCTAACACCCATTGGACTTATGAAGAAATTTTTTCTCAATATTGTCTTCACTGGAGCACCCACCCCACTCTTCTATGCGACCCTCATTTCACAATTTTTCACATTGGAGTCAATCTGAATCGATCTACTAGAACAACACAACAACCTCTAGCAATATAGGCTCAAAACATCACAATAATATCACCAAATAAATCTTCATAACTCACTCACTCAATCACATACTACCGCATAAGATCTAGGCTGAAACATAATTCTACTGCCATCATTTATTACTATGATATGTTGAATATATTTTGCATAAAATCCTACACAGTATGCACCCACAACTCTTCACTCACACACACTCACCAAGCACACACCACTATCACATTTTATTCTCAAATGAACCAACCAAATAGACTCATGATCTCCATCTATTTGTAATCTTTTGAAAAATTGATTCCAGTTCTGTAGTGGAGCTATGTTCATATGCCGGAAGTGGCTTGGTTCGATCCTTTTTGACTCAATCAATCCGCTAACTACATTCACTATTGAATATTCTCTTTTAATCAACTTCTATAAGCACACCAAACTTTTTCTGAACTTTACATGATGAGTCTCGAACAAGGCCAGTCGGAAAAGAAAATAAATAATCGATGGGGACAAGGAAAGCAGAGGAATTTCCACTTTGAGTCTCAATCACACAGAAATCACTAGAAAATATTGACTTTGGTCACTTGCACAGTAATTGCAAGCCAACGACTGGGGAGTTCTAGTTTCTCCCACAACTCTCCATCCATGTGACTGGGGCTGATTCTCTTTAGCCTCTCTATCAAAACTACAAGGATTCACCAAGAAAGCCTTAGTCACTCCCATACTATTCTCTGCCAGTGAATGGGGAGTTCCACTCACTCTCATGACCTTCCTTCCATGCGAATAGGGCTGAACATGGCCTGAAACATAAGTATTTTCCTTCGAACTTGCACCAGACTTGCTCCAATGCTTCATCATCATTAGGAAGCCACTGTACCCTCTATAATAATCTAACAATCCAACCAACACCGATTAATCCTCCAACACCATGCTACTAGGTTGACATCAATGCTAACCAAACAACTCATCACAACACCAACTCCAACAGGGGATCTCAGGGTCAAACCCACAAGCCCCTTGCTATTTTAAAATATTAAATAACCATTGACTTAAATATCTTCTCATGTAACCATATATAATGATTAATATTGTTGGTGTGATGGTTATGTGGCCGTGATACCTTTGCATAGGTTACAGGGTCAATCCCAATGTCTGAACAAATTTTTTGGCCTTGGTCGTTTGGCCAAATTTAGGGTGTCATGTGGCACCACTAGATTGGGCCATGTGTCAACACTGGATTGGTCCACCTCATATGAGCAATCCACGTGTATGTTAATGTCACCCACCAATTGTGATTTTCCATGTTAGCTTACCACATCACATAGGGGTCCCACTTGTTGACTTTTCTTGATGATTGGGTTTCCTCACGAAAGCCTATGTGAGTGCCATGTGGCACTTTGTGGTTGATTTTTGACTTTAAATTTTTTTGTTTGTCCCAACCTCAAACTACAATAATTTTCTCATACGGACTCAGATTGAGGCAATGTGTGCATTTTTGGATTCCTTACGATGATATCTTCAACTTGGTCTTAGTTTCACTGAGTTTTGAAGGCTTTGAATTTTGGGCCTTTAGAGATCCTCCTGGATCATTCCTCCCCACTAAAGGAATTTTGGTCCTCCAGAAGTATAAATAGTACTACAATCTCAATATGCATAAAAAATGTCTTTGACATTCCACCTTTCCTTTCCTTCACCTTCATACTTTGGAATCAGGAATGGTGAAGCTAACACCTGTATCCATATGCAAATACATAGCTGCCAATACATGTCCAACTTGCAAGATCCTAAACAAGACCATACTTGCCAAGAGTTTACAAGACACTCATGGTCAAGTTTTACAACATAAACCATATCCCATGCTATCCAAATAAAGGAAAAAATATCACCATATTGCATTCATAAGTGATGTTATACACCTCATCAGTTTTACAAGTTTTCGCAACATGTGATTTACAATGGTGGCCATACTCAACTATTTAAAAAGGATACCCATATCTTACTTGACCAGGCTAATGGGATTTTTTCCTGTAGCTAGCTTCCTTGTTGAACTACTTCATTGGTTGGTTTCTTCACAGGTGCTTTCATATGCTCTCTATCCTTCTTTGGTTGTAGTTCTAGATGGAGCTTCCAAAATGTGTTTTTTTTTATGTCCACTCTTGTTGAAATGGCTGCAATGGTTTTTCTTCCTCCATAATTTATTGACCTTATTTTGTGTCTCATTATTGGGTGACATAACCTTGCTTGAATGGTTGTCTTTGGTGGGACTCTGGTGAGGATAACTTGAATTATCTCATCCTTTTCAATTCTCACCCCCCTTTGTACATGACCTACAATCATGATCACTGGAATGGTGTGATGCAACCTCAACCTGGATTGATTCAGAATCCATTGATTATGCGACTTTGGATTTTATTTCAAATGCACCAACATCATCATCGTAATGATAACATGAAACTAAAGAATCACTGACACTATTTACCTCAGTTGTTGATTCTGAAGCTGATGATGATGGCTTCAGAATCCTACATTGCACATCAAATTTTCCAAGGAATCTTTCATGGCTTGTAACTGAAGCTACAATCTCTGATTCTTGTAGTAGTCTTCTCAATTCATCATTCTCTGCTTGAATTCTTTGGTGATGACGATTTGAATGATTAGAAGAATGTGAAGAAGAAGAACATTCAGTTGAAGTTGGAGATGGAGTTTCAGGAGGGTCTCCTCCATTTTCCTGATTTATAGAGCATGATACTCTGCTTTCTCTTTATTATCCTTTTCCTTCTTTGTTATTCTCTTCTCATAAATTTCAAACAATTTATCTACATTTTCTACCATTTGGTAGAAATCCTTGTAGATATATTCATAATTCTTCATTTTCCTTCTTCGTGTTGCATGCACGATCTTTAGTTATCATCCATAATCTTAATTCACGTTAGCAAGAATGCCACTCTAATACCAAACATGATCCAATATTCCTATGATACCAACATTATCAAAGATATTTTATTCAGTTTATTTTAGCATAATTGCATGAAAGAGCATGTAAAAAACCATATATGAAAATACTTAAAGAAAAATCAACATAAAGGAGACCATAAATACAATGCACAAAACATTTTGGTAATGAAGTTCATACAATGTGGAATACATCTCTGGGTCATGCTTCAATAGTGGGGATGCCTCTTCATTCATCTCAGCCAAAAAAAAAAAGTACATGGAAAAATACATCATTATACCTCCATTCCTGGGAGTGACTTGAATTTCCACTGCTTAAAACACAACAATCACAACAACAACATGCCCGTATCATCCTTCTAAGACTTTTGACTATGAATATTACCTAATTATGAAAGGTGCATTGTTGTCTTGAACGTAGTGTCCAATGATTAATTAAAAATGCAATATTATACCATAATACCTCAGATCTGGTGCTCATATCATCATTCTGAATTCACTGTTGAAATCCTTGCGAAATTCTGAGTAAAATATGCATAAACTCAACAATGTTCTGACATTATTAATTCTGGCTCCTCAAGAATCTTTAAGATGTCATAAGAATCTTTTAGGAATATTCCCCAAGAATATTCTTTGATAATCTTCCTCGAAAAACATGCCTTATTGGGCATGAGTCCCTGTTTGGCTGGAGCATTGAGTCCTGGTTTTGACCTTCGTACGCTCTTCTCCATGGACTGATTGAATGACCATGGGTTAAATAATTTGATTTGGCAGACTATACAAAGATCTGATGGAATAACATTAATGACCATGTGTTAAAATAGTGCACAATTAAACCTTTTTTTAAAAATCATATTATATATGGTATATGAACCTCATACCAACATTAAAACATTTAACCGTATGTTAAATATTGTGGGTCATATTTTCATGGTTACTTTGTTTGGGTGCATTAGTTATAAACATAAACCATATGTTAAACAATTATTTTGGCTCTTTAAACCATATGTTGCATGACCCTCACATCATAATGTTATATATGGGGTTGGTTGGGTGGGAACAGGGGTTCCAGGGTCAAACATGCAGGCCCCTTCCTATTTCAAAATATTAAATAACCACCAAATTAAATATATTTTCATGCAAGCATATATAATGAGTAATCTTGTTGGTGCGATGGTTAATTGGTTGTCCTACCTTTGCATAGGTCACAGGGTCAATCCCAATGGCTCAAACCTTTTTTTGGCCTTGGAAATATTGGCAAAATTCAGGGTGTGACATGGCACCACTTGATTGGGCCACGTATTAGCACTAGATGGGTCCACCTCATACCGATAATCCACATGTCTGCTAATGTCACCTGCCAACTGTGCTTTGCCATGTCAACATGCCACATCACCTATGGGTCCCAATTTCTAGTTGTGCTTTCTAATTGGGTTGCTACATGGTAGCTTATGGGAGTGCCATGTGGCACTTTGTGGTTTACTTTTGACTTTGACTTTTCATTGTTTTGTCCAAACCTCAAACTACAATAACTTTCTCACATGGACCCGGATTGAGGTGTCGTCAGTGCCGTTGGATTACTTGCGACAAGATCTTCGACTTAGTCTTGGTTTCTTTAAGTTTTTAAGACTTTGAATTTTGGGCCATTACGTATCCTCTTGGATCAAGGGTGGACATGAAAATAGCCCATACTTATAGGGAGAAAGGGCACACTTTGAACATATGTGCCACTCATTCTTCGTTATTTTTGAATAATGAACACCACCCAAGATCTTCCTTCATTATTTTTTGTATATTATCACATGTTTGAATTTTGTTTTCTAACAAGCACCAAATGAACAACCTTGCCTTTGTAGGATAAGACAATTTCCATATTTTTTTCCACCACCATTCCTAGGCTACTGATAAGTTGAAACTATTATCTAGAGGCTTGTATTTACCATAGTCAATTTTTAGGAATGTCTATGTTTTGGGTCCATAGGTGGATCCATCATCAGGAATCATTCTCGAGGAGATCCATAATAGTGTTGAGAGAACAACATATTTGTAAGAAATGAGAAGCTAAAAATAAGATGTGAAGAAATGTCGACACAATGATTAATAAATAATTATACCTACGTCACGACATTTGTTCAGAAATTAAATATTTGCAGCTTCTTTTTGTATCTTTATTATGATTATCTCCAATAGACACATTTTCTTCCATACATCCCCTTTGGATAGGGAAAAAATAATGGATTTTAGATTTTTGTGGTTGTAATTTTCATTCTAGAGGCTCGTATTTACCATAGTCAATTTGTAGGAATGTATAAGTTTTGGGTCCATAGGTGGATCCATCATCATGAAAGAAATTCTTGAGGAAATAGTGTCGAGAGAACAAATTATAAATGAGAAGCTAAAAATGAGAAGTGAATAAATGTTGACATAATAATTAATAAAAAATTATATCTAGGTCACGATATTTCTTCAAAGATTGAAGATTTGCAGCTTCTTTTTGTATCTTAATTATGGTTCTCTCCAATAGACACATTTTATTCCATACATCCCCTCCGTATAGGGAAAAAATAATGGATTTTAGATTTATGTGGTTGTAATTTTCATTTTGGAGGCTCATATTTAACACATTTGATTTGTAGGAATGTTTATGTTTTGGGTCCATAGGTGGATTGATCATCAGGATAAAAATTCTTGAGGAAATAGTGTCGAGAGAACAACATATTTATTAGAAATGAGAAGCTAAAAGGAATAACTGAAGAAATGTCGGCACAATAATGATTAAAGAATTATACCTAGGTCATGACATTTCTTCAAAAATTGAAGATTTGCAGCTTCTTTTTCTATCTTAATTTTGGTTCTCTCCAATAGAAATTTTCTTTCATGCATCTCCTCCATATAGGGAAAAAATAATGGATTTTAGATTTCTGTGGTTGTAATTTTCATTTTACCACAATCGATTTGTAGGAATGTCTAAATTTCGAGTCCATAGGTGGATACATCATCAAGAAAAAAATTCCCGAGGAAATAATGTCGATAGAACAACATATTTATAAGAAATGAGAAGTTAAAAATAATAAGTGAAGAAATGTTAGCACAATAATTAATAAAAAATTCGTATGAATATATTGATAAAGGAACTTAGGAGTATATTCCTCGAAAGCATAATGGATCCAACATAGCGTATCCTCATGGTCTTATAATCTGACATGTGAGATACTCAAGGCATTGGTATAATTTTTCCAATGCTCCACAAAAAAATTCAACAAATCTAGTTGTGCCACATTGGCACAACCTTGAGCCCATATGGTTGATCTCAAATTATATGCGACCTGGTTTAGGGTATACCATCCTTGGATGTTTAAGTTATTTATCATTTCACGTGGGAGATGGTAATTTAGCCCACTTACAACCTAGGGGTCCTTTCCTATCCTTAAATTTTCTCCATTGCCCACCTTCCCAGCAATACCCTCTTTGGTCACTAAAAAGGAGGATAAAAACAACTTTCCATATGATTGATATGTTGGGATTTTTCTTATCACAAGATCTAATCCAATCTTCCATGAAGCTAAGATATATACATTTCTTGTATATCATTGTAGTCTATAAGTTGCGTGTTGAAACAATTCTCCATCCCTCTTTGGTTGCCAAATATTTTGAAAATAGGGGGATGTTCCTTATTCCCCAACCCCCTTGGTCCTTTGGGAACACCATTTTCTCCCATCTCACCCACAGATGCACTGATTCTTCTTTAGAGCTAGCCCATAAAAACTTGGAACATATATTTCAAATAGAATTGAGGACCCCCTTTGGGATCCAAGGTAAAGACATCCAATAATTTTGGATTACTTCTAAAATTGACTTTACAATAACTCACTTCCTGCTCTAGATAACCATCTAAAACTCCAAATTTTTATTTTTATTTATTTTACTTTTATTTTGTTTTATTTTTATTTTTATTTTATTTTGTTTTTATTTATTATTTATTTATTTTGCTAAAAGCCACTACTAGCCCGCTTTCCTATAGGCAATCGGTTTTAGTAAGATACCCACATATTTTATGCCTTCTTCTAAGTCCTTTATATATAACAAGAATGCTTCTTGGCTATACCTAGATTCATCGACTGACAGGCCAGTTGGAAGAAGATTTGATTTCGTAATTTTAACCAACATCCTTGTAGCTTTTTGGAAAATACCAAAAGCTATTTATTGCTGCAATATCACATCTAGAGAAATTATTGAACAAAAAATTTCAAGAACAAATATTAAATGGGTAATTTCCAGGTCTTCCACCACTTCAACTCCCCTTAAGCCCCCCCCCCCCTTCTTCTTGCCTTTGATATAAGCCTGCTTAGTCCTTCGACTGCCAAGAGGAATAATAAAGGGAATACTGGATAGCCTTGACGTATTCCCATTTCTACATGAAAAACATCCAATGTTGAACCATTAATAAGGACAACAAAAGAAACCGTGGTAGTATAATTCATGACCCAATTTATATAGGGGACTTTAAACCCTAGGTGAGTGAGAAGCAATCTCAGAATACCAAGTTTACTCTGTCATATGCTTTTGAGAAATCTATTTTAATTACCAAGACCTTTAGTCTCCAAGTTTTATACTGTGTAGACCTTCTTTTGCAACATTGATTGCTTCATGGATTTACGGGTCTTCCAGGAAGGAAAATTGTTCCTTTGATACATTTTTGGATAATAAAGGCTTGATCCTATTTCCAATAAATCTTATCAATCACCTTATATATGAAATTGTAGAGGTATATGGGCCTAAAATACTTATATGATTGTGGCTCATTATCTTTAGGGATAAGGGATATGGATGTTGAATTGAAGGAGGTTAGGATCCTCCCATTTTGACAAGATTCCTCCAACACTCTAAAGTCCTCCCTAATAGTTTCATAAAAAACCAACATAAATTCCCCGGTCCATCCATGAAGGCCTGGGATTTTTTCTTTCTACATGCTATGAAGTAATCGCTGAAGATCATTTTCCGAAATAGACTCCATAAGAACCAAATTATCATCATCATTTGTGAAGTAAGGGAAGGCTCATGCCACCTGCAACACCTGCACTACTAAGAGGCCTACGAAGGAGCTTTATAAAGATTCCATAAATTCCTCTTTCTTATATTACCAAACCCTCAAATGAGGAACTCTATCCCTTGTCCAAGTCATTCAAGGTCCATATGGTGTTCCTCACCTTTCAACCTTTGGCGAAATTTTGGAAGAAATTTGTATTTTTGTCACCACTTTTAAGCCAAATAGTTTTTCTTTTGAGTCTCTAAGACTCTTGTTTCTCCAGCAATATCATTTTTTTGATAGCCTCTAGTTCCATAAGCCTTTTGTTATGAAGGTAAATCCTCTCTGCGGACAGAAACGATCCCTCTAGCCCTAAGGTGGGTCTAGTAACAAAAGGACACGCTAAAGTGTTGCTTCCTAGTTAATGAATGAACAAAAGACATGGTAGATTGACCTACCTTGAATCCAACGCTGTTGATGTTGCAAAAAGAGTAGTGGTCTCTCGCTCCTGCGTTGACAAGTCACGATCCGTTCGCTGTCATGCCCAGATATATATACATAAGACAAAGAACAAGAACAACATATAGCAGCGTAGTTTCACTCACAACTATTAGCCAGTCAAAGAGGGCTAAACATATCGTATAAAATAAACATCATAACACAATAGTGGAACCAAATAGTAGTCATGTATATAAATGACTAGAAGGAAGAGTACAACCGATGCTTTGACATCGTGATCTCCTCCAACGAGGTTCAGACGAAACGTGTCTCAACTATTGGTCAGGGAATTTGGACTCAAGCTCTCTTAGAAGTCATCGACTCGAGCTCTCTCAACACAATCTATCTCCTATAGCAGCTTAGCTATAGTATAATTCCCTAGTTCAACTATTCAACTATTTTTCTATAATGCGTTCAGCTAGCTTCTACTAAAGGAGATAATTTCTTATATAGAGGTAAAATAGGAGGTTGGGATCCCTACAAAGGTGGGAGGGAGTCCTATCCTTTAGGAGAGTTCCAAGGGAGGTGGAAACTACTAACTAAAGGAAGGAGTCCGTGGTTTTTCAATTCAACCACACCCAATGACTCATCCCCGAGGTGGTTGGAATGGAACCTCCGCCTCTATTTTTTTTAAAAATTCCATAAACAGCTTGGCATGGGTGTCTAACTGGCACAGAGTGCCAAGTGGCACAGAGTGCCAAGTGGCACGAGCTCAATGTTAAATTTCTAGGTCGGCGCGAGGATGTAACGGGCTACTCGCACCGAGGAAAAAATAGGGATTTTCATAGCTCTTCTTAGGGAAATGTCAACAAGACAATGTTGCTTTCATCAAAAGGGATGCAAGGATGGTATTTGAAAAGCATGACACTGCGTATTGGTCACAAAAACGACCCTCCAATGTGTGAGTTGGGGATTTCAGGGATAGTGACAAAATGTTGTGTAACACCTTTGATTATACTCCTCAAATTCATAACCTCCTTTGCCAACTTCCTCCAATATTCCCAATTATTCCTCCAACTATTTAAATGCTTCTTCATCTATTTTTTTTTTAATAGACCATTGAATCATTGCCTCTTTTACCCTTTTTAGGTTATAAACAAATTATGTCGCAATAGGATCCTCTGAGTCTAGATTGTATGGAACCCACATAGCCTTCACTAAGCTTACGAAGTGTTTGTCATTGAGCCATGATGCATAAAATTTGAAAGGGTTTGCATGCTATTCATGCTTGTCTTTAATTCTAAGAGAATGGGGCGGTAATAAGATTGCCCCCAAAATTGATCCATTTTCTGAATAAGGGTGCTTTACCAAAAATTACTCATCCATGAGGAACCTATCTATGCGCTTGAAAACCTTGATCTCTCTAACTCTTTTACTGCACTTGCTTGGTTTTCATTTTAAGATATAAAAATTTATCAACTTATTAGCTACAAGAAAGTGTGTAAAGTAATCCAATAGAGTGTCAATCTTGGCATGAGTAGCCCATATCTATGAGGCTCCAATCGAGAAGTCCAAATATCCACTTACCATCATATTGTCAACTGAAATAAAATGCTTCTTCATAAAACTATCCATAAATGAGACACGATTTCGACATGGCCCATAAATGTTTAACACTCGCAGTTCCATCCCCAACTTAGGTGAAAAAATATCTGCTCCCAGAAGCAACTCAGAACCCCATGAGCATTACACTTTGGTTGTTATGGTTGAATCCAATCCCTTGCATCTAAACCAATAAATTACTATCATGGTGTTGTTCAGGTAAATCCCCTCTACGGATAGAGGCAATCCCTCTAGCCCTGGAGCATCTCTAGAAACAAGGAAACATGCTAATGCTTTAGATTCCTATTTTATGAATGAAACTGAGTCGGGATAGATGACCTACCTTTGTCCAACGTAGTTTTCGTAGCTGTGGAAGTAGTCTCCTGATATTCGTCGTTACACGTTATGGTCCTTCAGCGGTAATACTTGGGTGCCTGCACAAGGATCAGAGAATGATAACAGCATACGAAAACATACTTGCATTCATAAATATTTAATTAGTCAAGGAGAACTAAACATATTGCAAAATATTAAACACATAAAACGCAAAACAAGAACCAAAACATCAGTCATGTATTAATAATTAGAGAGAAGTTTACAACCAAAAGATCCTTGACGTCGCAGCCTCCTTCGATGGGTCTAGTCAAACGCGTCTCAAGCATTCGTCGGAGATTAGACTTGGCGAAGCAATGATCTAGACTCTCTCTCGACAATGGATTCCTCTCTGATCTATATCACACCAACTATATTCAGACTGTTCATCTATTCAACCATTTCAGCTTGCTGCAACTATGTGAGAAGGATGTATTTATAGGAGAGGAGGAGGTGGTTTGGGATCCCTCATAAGGTGGAAGAGAGGCCTTATCCTTTGGGAGGTTGCTCAAATGTAGGAAACAAGAAGCCAAAAAAAGGTCTTCGACATTATTCAGTTGAACAAACCATGCTGACTCTGCTCACGCAGTGGTTGGGAATGGAAAATTCGTTTCTATTTTAAAAAAAATTCCAAAAAAAGCTTGGTGTGGGCAGTCCACTGAGATAGATCGACAATGGGCGCGAGGCCCAGTGCTAATTTTTCTATGGGCACGAGGCCATAACTTATTGCCAGCACCGAACCAAAATCATATGTTTTTGAGAGCTTGTTCCAGGAATATTCAACAAAGGAAATGTTCTTCTCATGGCAAGGGCTGCAATGACACTTTTTGAAAGGTATGAAAATATACAGAAGCCACTGAAATGGTCCTCCAATGTTCGGGATGGGGATTGCAGGGACGGCGACAAAATTCTATGTAACAGATACCCCCTAAAGCATGAGGTCCGAGAGAGAGGGAGGAGTGAAATGCTTTACGAGAACATGTTCAAACCAAACACGGTCATCGAAAGACCTACGAGTACAAGTACAACTGATATCTCTAATACATGAATATGCGGCATGGGTGCATCCATCCATTATAGAGTACATATAAAAATGAGATCCAACGTATGGATGAGACCATCCAACAATAAGGATCAATAAATAGACTCAGGTATGGTCACAACCATCCAATCAAAAGAGTCATGCATATAGTCATGATAAACCAAAATATCCAGCAACCTGGATTTTATCAGACAAAACCCAAGGTCTTGTGCTCCATCTCGATATGAACAAGTACAAATTAAAGCATGTGAATAAGTGTGTTATGCGCAATTATGGATTATGGATAAAACAGATTCCATAAATGTGGTGCTATGCATTTAGAACAGCAGATCAAAGAATTTGCAGATACTTTTCCTAAGAGTAAATAGACACATAGAAAGATGGAGAAACCTACTTGGAATCCAAGCGCTTCCTATTCTCCTTCTATCACTCTTGCTGTAGCTTCCAATCCAAGCTTGATTGCCAGAATAGTTCCTGGAAGTATAAACACTAAACAATAAAGAGATTGCAATATACAAATGGCTATTCACTTTAATCAGTAAAATCAATGAAACATGAAACATATACATCAGATAAGAATCCATAATATGAAAGACAAAAGCTTATACAGATACATATGTGGGAAAGTAAGCAACAATCTTTATTAATGGATTGAAGGGGAGGTTACAGCCAACGATTGATTTGATGTCACCAACACTAGCATCATCCCAGCCTCATCATAATGAACATCTCTCCAGCAGAATATCACTCAAATGAAACACTCAATTGAGAATCCAACAACATTTGTCTACCAAATTTCTTCCTTCTTGTTGGGTCCCTTGTTTTGAAATAAAATGGTTTTTGAGTTGCGGATAACATATGGCAGAATGCAACCACGGTATATAGAGAGCTGTCACAGTTTTGAAGAATCAAAGAGAAGGTGGCGCGGCTGTTGTGGGACAAGCACAGATGGCAGAAGAAAGTGATAGAGAACAAGTAGTGGAACGCCCAGTGATCAGGGAGATGCAGAGAATGCCAGAACAAAAAGGAAGGGAGAACTGTCAGTTGTGTTGGAAAAGGAACAAATAGACAACCGGCCAGCGGAGATAGAAGGTTGGCATAGTAGGGATTAGAGGACAGGAGCCGTAGGAGAGCTCTGTTCATTCTGTTCTCTCTCTCTCTGTTCATGCTGTTCTATCATATGTGACATTGTTGTAATCAATTTTACCAGGATTGCTCTGAGGAGCACTGTAACTATCTCTTGTTGTTAATGCAAAACATTATGTTATGTGTTTGATATTCTGAGTTCAGTACTATGTCTCTAATTTAGTAGAATGTGCGAGTTACTTTAAAATTTGTTTTTTCCGTCCTGAATGCGTTGATGAGTATTGTCATTCATAGAGTATTTACACTTATTTGGAGCACGTAGTCCTGTGGGTTTTAGGATATATGATGTGTTTGATCGATATCTGATCTGATCTTACCCTTAGTAAGGTCCCGACACACCTCAGGTGAGACTCTCTACTCTTCGCAGTAGGGTGAAAATTCCGGCGTTGTGCTAGACTACTGCGGAAAACCTTGTTGGCCTCCATCCTGAACCTGGATCTTGCCCAAAGACCTTTTTCCTTGCCAACAAATGGTTTCATTGCCGGGACTTGAAATTCCATTTTGGAACTAGATCATGGTATCGTAGATCTTCGAGAAAGAAATACGAAACTGGTGGGATAACTGCCTAGATCAGTTCATAGCTTCGCAAGTAGAGTTAAGAAAAAAAAGGGAGAAAGTTGTGAAGAATCAGGTTCTATTCTATAAATCTGCCAGTGATATCTACGAGATATTCTGGGGAAGGTTTCCAGAGGAGCTCTACAACTGGTTGAGGAGACTACAGACCAAGACAATCCAAAGAAGCTCGCGGAAGGTCTGTCACAAGTGGCTGCACGTAGATCTGGCAGCGCTCCATCAATTTGATACGGATCTGACCCAAGTGATAGATTTCTGGGTGCAAACTACCTTGGAGGGATACATAGTGGAGTTTGCAGCCGAGTGTTACCAGTATTTCTCGAAAGCGAAGGACATATTCAGGTCGGGGTTGCGGGGAGAGTTGCTGAAGTAGACCCCTATGTGGATCAAATCTTTGATGGTGGACAAAGGATTAATGGAGTTCAAAAAATCTGATATGGAGACCTAAACCTCCAGTACTGGGGGAAGGAGCTAAGGGAGAGATGATACAAGTACGTTGAAAAGGGGAATAGGGATATGGATGCCGAGACCTCTAGTAGGTTGAGGGAAAAACGAGGACATCGGAGGGCGCAAATCGCTGAGAAGTGGCGAGAAAGGGTGATGAAGGAGTTGGAAAAATAGGAAAGGAATATAAAAAAAAAAGAAAAAACGCCTCAGATGACAAAGGAGATGGAAGGTCAGGTGGGTTCCCGAGATATAGGATGGACTGTCAAGGAAGTGCGGCAGGTGTATAGGAGCCCAGCCCAAACAGAAAAGGGAAAGGAGTACGATGGAGATGACACGTGCCCCAAGGAGACGTTCGATGTGGAGTTGCATGTTACAATGGAGAAGCTATTTCGAGAGGTGCCGACACCCATAACCCCAGGCAACTCTATTCCCCAAAGTTCAAGTAGCTCTAGTCCTGACCTTCCCCTGATACTCTATCAGCCACTAGGTGAAATTTTTGTTAATTTACAGGAATTGAGTAAGTTGAATAGTGTTCAGTCTACAACAGTAATACACACTAGTAGTAGTGCTAGTAATACCATTTCACAACCGGGAGTCAGGGGTTTTGTTCTAGTAACCCCCACACAAGGAAGCATGGCGAGATCATTTACCTGATACCCAGAGTTCTCTAAGAGGGGTAACGATGATGTGGAACAACACTGGTACCTCTACGAGGCCATATGGAGGGCTCGACAGAGACCAGAGGCAGGTAAATTGATAGAATTTCACACTACTCTTAGGGAGAGAGCTCTACGCTGGTTTATAAAGTGGTCTGAGGCTCATCAGAACCCAGTGATAGATGATGTAAAGAGAGATTTTGTTAAGGAATTCAAATTACCCCAAACAGATCAGCAGGGTTTATGAGAAATGTGGGAGATCAAGCAGCGATAGGGGGAAACTGCATGGGATCTAATGAAAATATTCAAGGATTCGATTGGAAAGCTCAGCTATCTAATCGATCCTAACCATTAGAGATATTGGTTCATCAAGACCCTTCTTCCATTAACAAGGACTCTGTTGACATAATAGAAGATCGGGACGTTACAAGATGCATTGGAGCAAGCTATGAAGATAGAGGCCATGGCGGGATATCCGCAAGAATTTAAAGGGGGAGAATCGGCTCATGACCCTTCCATACTGGGGCTACAACATCAGATAACTAGCCTAACCGAGAAGCTAAAATAAATTCAATGAATGAGGCCGGCAAGAACAAATGTATGGTGTACGCACTCTCTAATGGAAGGACACGTGGTAACCGAATGTCCTCAGTTGCGGGGTCAGAATGGGGGAAAATCAACAACAGGGGCACAGGGAGCTCCGCCAGCAAGAGGAGTTGCGTAGATAAATGCTCAGGGATTATATACACTGCAACACCAGTACATGGGGTTCCCCGCGCAACAGAATTCAGCCACAACTAAATATTGTGAAATATGCAAAAGCATGGGTCATTCACCCCGCCTATGTCCAATATTGCAAAAATACTCCAACTTTTCGAACAACATATACTGTGAGTTCTGTGCTTCTACCACTCACAACACAGAGAAGTGTAGGGCTCTGGATGCATTAGCGAAACGATAGGACAGGCCTTCCTATAGAGTAAATGAGGCTCCGAGAGGACGAGGGGGAGGCATGAGAGGAGGCTGAGCTGGAGGAAGAAGGCCAGTACGATGTTACAACTATGACCAAGAAGGGCACGTAGCTAGGGAATGTCCACTTCCTAGAAGACCCTGGTCCTCTAAGTGCAGAGTTAACATGCATGCAACTAAAGACTGCCCAGAGCTCATTAAAAGATGGGAAGAAAGAGCCAGAAAAAGAGGAACAAATCTGATAAATGTAGAGCCAATAATAATAGAGGCTCAAGCTATGCAGAATGTGGCCATAGTGAAACGAGGAGGAAAAAGAACCTGGGAAGATGCACAGACGACGAAACCAATAAAATTGATAAGGCCAGCATCTCCAAAGCCACTGTTCAGGCTAGAAAGACAAAAGCAATACTTTAAAGAAGCAGTGGAAACCTTTTCCCAACTCAGAGGAAGCAAAGGCATTGAGTTGCCAGAGGCCAAGGAAAATAACGAAAACCAAGTTAGTACAAGTACTACGATTGAAGAATGGTTCCGTATATTCTTAAAAGTTGTTAACAATGCACCAATGTTGGAACAGTTAAAGCAGAACCTGGAAAGGGTGGTGCAAGAGGCCACAGGACTAGGGGAGTCAAGCGGTACCACTCAGAAATACATATGAAGGGTAAAAAGAAATAAGAGAAGGACAAGAAAATAGTTCCGGGTGAATACTCAAGTTGCGGGATTCCAAATTAAAGACACAATGCTCGACCTAGGGTCAAATGTAAATATATTGCCAAGGAAGACATGGGAAGAATTGGGAAGACCGAGGTTGACATATTCACCAATTCAACTCCGTATGGAAAACTAGTACTGCATTGTGCCCATAGGTAGACTGGAGGAGGTTGAAGTAGATGTCGCAGGAGTAAAGACATACACGGACTTCGAGGTGATAGACATTATGGGGGATAAATATCCTTATCCAGCATTACTAGGGATCGACTGGGCTTTTTAAAAATACGCAGTAATATATTTAAAGAAATAATTGATGTTCTTCGAGGACGGGGAGGTCAGGGTCACCCAGCCACTCGACCTGTATCAAGGTCCCTGATACACAGAGTCTGTTAACAATAGAGAAGACGCTCAACTTCTCGATCATCTGTATCAGATGACTATAGGAAAAAGGGAAGATTATATCAACCCGAAAACAGGTGGATCAGTGAGTTAGAGAAGTATTCAAAGCTCAGAATTAGGCTCGGAGATAGCTTGGGATGATTGGCAGCAAGGGGGATATGTGACCAATATAAGAAGATGCGCCAACGTCGGAAGAATCAATTGGATCGAGACTGAGGTAAGAGATTACCCAACATTGTCAAATATGAACGTTGTAAATACTTTTATTGCCAGAATAGAAGATAAGGTACCAGTGGACCATAGGGTCCCACTCATGGATATGGCCTTACAATCCACATCAGCAAGGTGGTGGAGTAACCACCATGACTCACTGTCGCGATGGGAAAAAGTTGCGGCAACATTGAAAGCTAGGTTCAAAGAAGAAGAAGAACCACATTTCACTAAAAAATTCCAAGGGGAGTCAGACCCCAGAAAACATTTGAAAGAGTGTGAGGATCAATGGAAAAATTCAAAATACCCAAAAGAGCTATGGGTCCACAATTTTATACATTCACTGGATTTGATTCGACAAGATTGGTACCTAACGGAAGAGAGGAAAAGAAAAACTAGTTCTTGGAAAGCAGTTGCGGAGAAATTTACACAGTGCTTCTTATTTTAAGGAAAAGTGGAACTAATCACCCAAGCATTACAAGCTATTAAAAAGGTATTGTTCTTCTCGGAGAATCAGGAGGAGGATGAGCAACTACTCCCAAACCAAAGCATCAGAGAGTCGGTAGCATGTAAGAAGATAAATAGTGAAATGGATGACGATGATCTAGAAGGTCTTAAACATTTTTATTTTGAGAGGCGGAGGGGGAGTGGGATATTAAGGAAGACCCAAAATTAGAAGGAATTCATTTTCTACCACTAAAAACCAAGAAAATGAAAATTGGGACCGAAGAAAATCCCAAACTTACGTCAATCGGTGATTTTATTGGGATGCTGAGACGATTAAGGAAATATTCAACCCGCTACAAGAATATGAGGACTTGTTTCTGTCATTCGTAGCAGAATTGAAAGGAATAAAAGGAGACATGGGGGAAATGTGTATAATTCTGAAGCCCGATGCAAGACCAATCAAGCACAGGCCCTATCGGCTGAATCCAAGGGTGAAGGAAAAAGTTAAAGCTGAGATCGACAAAATGTTAAAGGCAGGGTTGATATTCTCGGCGGAAGAAGCAGAATGGGTAAGTCCAATAGTTATACAAAGCAAAAAGGATAAGTCTAAATCCCGAGTTTGTGTTGACTATAGAAGCTTGAATAATTCCTATATACATGACCCATTCCCTACTCCATTCAGCGATGAAGTCCTTGACAATGTCGCGGGGAACGAGGCTTATTCCTTTACGGATGGATTTTTAGGATACCATCAGGTAAGAATAGCTGAAGAAGATAAGAAAAATATGACTTTCACCACTGAATGGGGTTCCTTTGCATATCATGTAATGCCATTTGAATTGAAAAATGTGCCAGCAGTATTTTCATGCATTGTGATAGCAACATTCCGCAAGTACATCCACAAATTCCTGGAAGTCTATATGGATGACTGGATTGTCTACAACCTGTTAAAAGACCATGCAACGTTATTGAGAATAATGTTTGATAGGTGTAGGCAACTCCAGATTTCATTGAACCTCAAGAAGTGCATCTTTGCAGTGCCTTTTGGAACACTGCTAGGACACGTCGTATGCAACTAAGGAGTTTGCGTTGATCCAGCAAAGGTAGCAGTAATAATTAACATGGAAGCGCCAAAAACTGTAAAGCAGTTAAGGTCGCTACTAGGCCACACAGGCTACTATAGGCGATTCATCCGCAACTACGTGAAGATAATAGCCCCCTTGGAGAAGCTGTTGTGGAAGGTATAACAATTCAGGTGGAAAGAGGATTGCACGACAGCCCTAAATACTTTGAAGCTAAAATTGGCAAGTGCGCCAATATTGGTTCACCCGGATTGGGACAAGCAATTTCATGTCCACATCGATGCTTTGAGCATCGCACTTGGAGCAGTTCTAGCTCAACCAAGGGACACTACAGTTGATCACCTAGTTTATTTTGCAAGTCGTAAGTTATCAATAGCGGAACTACACTACACTACAATAGAGCGGGAAGTATTAGAAATGGTGTATTCCCTTCAAAAGTTTCGCCACTACCTGCTAGGAGGTATGCTCAAGTTTTTCACAGACCATTAAGATTTAAAGTACCTATTAAACAAACCGGTCTTAGAAGGAAGAATCTGCAGATGGCTCTTACTCTTTCAGGAGTTCACCTTTGAGGTGATAGTCAAACCCAGGAGACTAAATGTGGGGCCTGACCACCTGTCAAGGCTGGAAACGGAGAAAATGGAGGGTCTCCGGACGATCAGCTACTAGATGCTGATCTTTTTAGAGTAGAAGCCATCCCAGAATACCTAGACTAGATATAAATCTACTTGACAATAGGAAAATGCCCAAAAGAATATACAACAGTTAAGAGAAGACACCTAGTAGTCTGAGTAGCAGAGTATCAGCGAATAGCAGGACACCTTTATAAGATGGGGCTAGACCAAATCTTACAAAGATGTGTCCTGGATCATGAGAGGGAAAGCGTATTGTGGGAATTCCTCTGTGCAGTTGCGGGAGGGCATGTAGGAGAAAATCCAACGGCGAGGAAGATACTGCAGGTGGGTTTATGGTGGCCGACAGTGCACATGGATAGTAAGGCATTTGTAAAAAAATGTGATGTATTTCAGAGGATGGGACGTCCATCACACAGAGATGAGCTCCCACTTCACCCAGTAAAAGCAATGCAACCATTTGAGAAATGGGCAATTGATTTTGTAGGTCCGATTGCACATGTCGCAAGACACTCATAGGCCAGGTATATCATAACAGCAACAAACTATTTGAAAAGGTGGGAAGAGGCAATGCTAGTGAAGGATTGTACAGCCGAAACAACGGCTCGATTCATATTTGAAAATATCATCAGAAGGTTTGGTTGCCCGAAAATCCTGACAAGCGATCAAGGTATGCATTTCATCAATGCTACCATTAAATCCTTGCTCGAAAACTTCATGGTACAACATCATAAAAGCATTCCTTACCATCCACAAGCTAATGGTACAATAGAAGCATTTAATAAGATTTTGGAAAGGGGCTTAATGAAGATTTGCAACGTTGAATGAGATGACTGGGATGAACGTATACCAGCAACACTGTGGGCATACAGAAATACTGTCAAGAGGCTAAACAACCAGGCCCCATTCCAGCTGGTGTACGGGAGGGAAACAGTAGTACCAGTGGAATTTGTCATACCAAGCCTCCTAATCGCAACATATCTCCAATTATTAGAGGAATAATCGCTAAAAGAGCGATTAAATGAACTACAAGAGCTGGAAGAAGACATGTTTTTAGCGGAATTTCACCAAACTGTCCAAAAAGAGAGACAAAAATCTTGTCATGATCGCCATATCAAGAAAAAAACGTTCTTGGTAGGAGGAAAAGTTTTACTTTATGACAGTAAGTTCCAGAAGTTCCCAGGCAAGCTGAGAATGCATTGGCTAGGACCATACTACGTGATATAAATTAGAGATTTAGGAGCAGTTCGGTTAGCACAACTGGATGGACAAGTACTATAAGGATGGGTGAATGGCGCACGCCTGAAGCCCTATCACAAGTAAGTTCTACATTTCAATTTTCAATAACTCTCACAATTGAGAGGAGTTTGTAGGGTAGATTAGATTAGATAGAGTCAATAACTCTCTCGCACCCGAGAAGAGCTTAGATAGATATCATAATAAAGAAATTTTAAAGCCAAGAAAAAATGTTTAGAGTTGCAATGCAGAGACCGCAACGCAACCGATTATGGTCGGGGGGAGGGTAGTGTCCAGCGTGTCATCCATATCAAAGAACAAGTGTGTTGAATATCATTCCATCATCATCACTCATAGTACCCATGTCAGTCCATAGGATTACCAAGATTTGAGAAGTAATTTCCATAATTAGCATTGTCCATACCATAATAAATTTTCCATAATAGGCCATAATCATTACCCATCGCGTCTGCTCAACTCCCGAAACAACAGTCAGATTTGTTAGAACCCACCTCATCCCGGTAACTAATCACACGATTATATCCACGGGGGAAGGCAGGAAAAATTAATTAGTTATGGGGTGTTATCAACCTCATGCGTGTCAGTTACTTACATAACTTGCATGAAAGATAGCGTGAGAATGCCGGAGCAATCCGAGTTAGAACCACAAAAAGTAGAGGAAGCAAGAGAAATAACAGCCGAAGAAGCTCAGAGAAGGCATCCAGAGGCATGAATTTATAAGGAAATAAAAGGATTAGCTCTGCAAGTGTACTAGAGGAGAGCTAAAATGACCAAGGTAGTGCCATCAGTCGTTGAGCGGGAGCTCGATGAAAGAATCCAGAAGATGGAGTCGCTAGTGGGAAAATATGGTAGCGCATCGTTGATCGATATCGACCTGACAGATTATTTTCAATTCCCAATGATGAAGAAACAATTCTACATGGAAAATTATGCCACAGAAGCAGAACAGGAAGCAACAAGAGTACTCCTAGAGTTCAGAGGTGTCTAGCAATCCACTATACTGAACCTCAGGAATCTCCCAGTGTTCGACACCACAGGGGCTGCGATGCAGTGCACAAAGTTCCTACTGAGCAGAATCCACAATGGCTAGGAAGAGAATACCAATTCACGTGGAATACATTCACAGGTTAACCAAGCTCTCACAAGAAGGGAGAGATGTCTCCACGACATTTCAAAATGTTTCAAAGAGAGCGACGAAAGTAGGAGACGACGACTACTATAGGAATTATGACACCAAGAGAGGAGGAAAGGGGGCCAAGATAGACTTAATCAACAAGCCAGCGGTCAAGTTTTCCTACTATCTGATTGCGAGAAAAACTATGAGACATTACACGAAAGGGGAGTGTACCCTAGATACCATCTCAGTTGTAGAGCACTGTATCCAAGGGGCACAACTAAATTGGTGTTCATTTATAATTAATGAGTTATTCGAGGCTTGTGAGGATAATTACAAGAGGGCCACTGGGTTCATCTACGATTATCTTGTCATGGCGCTAGCAATGTGGAAATGGACATTCCCAGGAATCAGATAGCCTCTGGAAATTGCAGCAGGTCAACCGTTAGCAATGAAGTTCACACCATGCAAAGCATCAGAGGACCCCAACACTAAGGAGGTGAATGAGGAAGCATTCAAGTTTTGGTACAACCAGATGGTTGACGTCGCGATGAGACAAAAAAGAATCCCAAGGAGCTTGCTAGACAGTTATTCTGCACAAATATGGTTTGGAGTCAGCCATAAGCAAACCTACATCAGGCCAACATGTGTGCCGGAATCAACCTTCAAGATGAATCCGTTGAAGTTTCAAATTGATGAAAGAACTTTCCACACGGAAGTATGTTCATGGTCGGGGGTAGAGATGGAGGTCAGAAGAAGAGTCTACTGCTATTCATTTGATGGCGTGCTGCCAGATCCATTGCCAGGAGAAACACCGGAGGAAGCGATGGCCAGAATGTCACGACTACATCTAACACCAATCATCGAGGAACTGAACACAAAGGTATAAAGATTTAACTAGGTAGTTCAAACTCTAACAAGTAATTCCTCATTGTTTCCCACGTTTACATAATTTCAGGCGTCCAATTTCGCCTCCTCTTCCATTATAGTCCCCATAGTCACGACCATACCACTTAATTTGTTTAATTCACCAGTAGCAACAACCATAGTCCCTGTCAAAAAGAGTAAAGTCTCGAAGCCACCCATAGCCACACCAAAAGCAAAGAAGGCAAGAGTTACAGTGTATAACTAGGTCGTTGATCTCACGGGGGAAGATCAAACACAACCAATGGACACGGGGGCCCCAATCCAAGAAGAGCCATTGACAGAACCCCAGGTAACTCAGGAGCTACCTTTTCTCGACCCATATTCCTTTTTAAATATCCATATATCTCCACCTCGCACTCACCACTCATCGGCCCACACCTCATTCACCTTGAAAGACCATCCAGCCCAAACACCATCCACATCAACTGCCATATCCGATCCAGTCAGAGAAAAGAGTAAGAAAAATAGAGACAACGAGGCGGAAGTTAAATCCGGTACAACATTGGTACCGAAGGTTAACCAAAACCTGGTTGAACAGGTCACGTTCCAGGTACTTTTAATTTGTGGTGGATATTTTACTGCATATACAACACCTCAGCCTGAAGAGTTGAACCCGTTTCAGCAAGCAAACCTCATACTTCAGCAAATGCAACCCACTCTAAACATGGGTAACCCTACTAATCCGTTGCTGCAACCAACACTACCACAATCACCGCAGGAGCACTTAGCCATGTCCATTGCAAGCGGTCAGCCACTCTAGGAGAGATCGCCAAATCAAGATCCGTCCGGCGCTGAGAGCATGCAGACCTGGGGGATGACGCAATTGTACAATTTTATTCAGCAAGAAGCACACCAGATCGAAAGGCTTCACACAAAACTCCAAAAAAAATTTGAGCAGCAACAAATATAGATCATCGCGCTTATTGAAGAGCGTGAATAGCTGAAGATCGAGAAGGACAACCTGAAGGGCCAATTGGACACGGTGACACAGATTTTTAGGGACCTATGGCCCACAATCACGGCTCACAACGATCAGATACTGAACGACATATTAGCTAGTGACATAGTTGACCAATCCGTCCACGTCCAGGTGGTATGTTCAAATCTCAGTCGAGAAAATAGGGAGCTGAAAGTAGCACTAGCAACCAGGCCCGCGCTACCAGACCTAGCGGTCATCTACACAGAGAAGATAATAGAGAGACAGAACCAGGTAGCCGAGATGCAGGAAACTCTTAGCACCACGGTAAAGGAAGCCTATTACCTTCTGAGAAATCTACATGAGTGTTCAACAATGCTCACTTTGAAATCACAGCCAATTTTGGCACAATTGCAACAGGTGTCGAAGGAGATTCAAGAAGGAAGCGACAAATATTAAGCAGTGGAATGCCCAGTGATCAGGGAGATGCAGAAAACGCTAGAATAGAAAGGTAGGGAGAACTGTCAGTTACGTTGGAAAAGGAACAAATAGACATATGGCCAGCGGAGACAGAAGGTTGTTACAGTAGGATTCAGAGGACATGAGCCGTAGGAGAGCTCTGTTCTTTCTGTTCTCTCTCTCTCTGTTCGTTATGTTCTATCATATGTGACACTATTGTAATCAATTATGCCAGGATCGCTCTAAGGAGCACTGTAACTATCTATTGTTGTTAATGCAAAACGTTATGCTCTGGGTTTGATGTTTTGAGTTCAGTACCGTGTCTCTGATTTAGTAGAATGTGTGGGTTACTTTAAAAAAAAAATTCCGTCTTGAATGCGTTGATGATTATTGTCATTTATAGAGTATTTAAACTTATTTGGAGCACGTAGTCCTGTGGGTTTTAGGATATATGTTGTGTTTGATCGATACTTGATCTGATCCTATCCTTAGTAAGGTCGCAACACGCCTCGGGTGAGACTCTCTGCTCTTCGGAGTAGGGTGAAAATGCCAGTGTTGTGCTAGAATACTACGGAAAACCTTGATGGCCTCCATCCTGAACCTGGGTCTTGCCCAGAGACCTTTTTCCTTTCCAACACTTCTCAAGCACTAGGACCTGTGCTCAATTTATAGATGAGATGAAGGTAGTTTCACAATAGATGACTTTCTAATAATAGGCAAGACATGTTCCCAAGCTTAGAGGTGTTGAATGGACACATGGATTCGAAGTTTGACACATATGCACTCTTCTAGAAGGCACTATCCATGTGGAGATTCTGGAAAAATGAGAATTTCACTCCCAATTGACCAACTTACCCTTGAGTGTCGGGAAGTTCTTTTCAGAGCACCCTTGAATGGAGTTGACTACATATGCAAAGCAGTTAGTCCCTTGAGAGACTACGTTGGTGAGCTCATAGGTGATATAACATGTACTTAAAATCTTGGAAACCTTGCAATGGAAGTCATGGATGATTTTTTATTGTTCTTTTGTCTTAGGGCTTAGGGGATGATAGATCCTATTCATTGGTTTTTGGGATGATGTCCAGTTTAACTAGGTCATTGGGAATGGTGCCCAAATTGACCTATAACATATTGCCCCATAAAGAATGAAGTCAGAATAATAATAACAATATTTTTTGAATGAGATGCTTTACACTGTGATGGGTTGGAGATGAAGCAGAGTGGCGACCTATATCAATCTTACAATAAATTACATCATGATATATCCTCTTGATCACGAATTACTCAGGGAAGGCATTCCCATGCTCAACACATAAACTATCTAATAACATGTACATAGTGCAAAAAGTCGTCTACATTGGAATGTTGCCCAATACATACATGCCTACAGATATAGGCCCATGTTCGGATGAAGATTTGTATGTAAGGTCACCGTACAAATAATGTGTACAACAATCCTGAAATCGCAGCCCAGATGGTTGAAACTAGATCTGGGGTCTTCTTATCTCGTTCACTTGATTGTTCAGGTACAAGTCTAGCCATGCGAATATATGATTTGTAGTCTAACATGGTAAGACATCGTTTGATTACCAGCCAATGATGTGAGCTATTAACAAATGTGAGAGAACCACCATTGATGTTAATGGCCCTCAAGGTACTGCAGTACATTTTGTAAGGCGTGAATAGATGATTTGATGTCGAATGCCAAACAAAATATTTCGGTCAAAAGTTCGGAAGCGAGGATCTTGTCGATGATGTAACAAGCCTCATGGTACTAGAAGATGACATTTCTAAGTGAACTTCCTGGATGATGATTTGACGTTGATAGGAAGTCACTTTATTGAAAAACGAGAGTCACTAATTTCAGAGACAAAGTATGACTTGATATAGCAATGTTCAGGGATGACTATCATGAGAATGAAGGTTTATGAGTATTGCAGAAGGATGAGTATTCACTGGATGACTTCTCTTGAACATATCAGCGACACTAAGATGAATTGGCAACATTAACCCAAAACCAAAGTGAAGGTATGATGAACCATAGGTATGAATGAACCGTCAAGAAGATTACCCAACCCAAACAGTCACAGTGATGAAGTGAAGTGTCATGTTCAAGAGCGACCTGCTACTGTAAAAGTTCTGTTAACTTTCCCGAATTTTCCCCGGTCATTTTTTGACCAGTACCTCTTTATTTTTTAACAAGCTTGAGGAGGATAACATATGCTTGATCTATAATTCAACCCTTTAGGCGAATAATGTATCCCTATTTAATAATTTAACAAGTCTACGATGAATTAACTCGATTCTTGCCATGATCGGCAAGCCCATCACTATTTTATGTTTTAACAAGTCTAACGACAGTGACAACCCGGTCCTTTTTCATATTTAGAGAGTTTGAAAAAGAGGATGAAAGAAAAATCCATAAGTACTTTTTCGCAAAGTTGTCGCTCAGATCCGAAAAGTGTAAAATAATATCTGACAGAACCTCCTAGTCATTTTCGACTAAGGCATTTTTTTTCGTAAATAATCTATCTCAGTCTGAAAAAGGGTTAAAATTATACTGAGTAGATATCAATTCATTTACTTTTACAAGCTAAAAAAGACAAGTGCTCGACAATCTTTTCACATTATCAGAGTCTAAAAAGAGCTAAAAGAAGACTCCAAGGGTTCCTTTTTCGCTGTTATCGAAGCTCGAAAAAGAGATAAAAGTGTGCTTCAAATCCTTTTTCATTTTTAACAAAGCTCAAAAAATAAGGATAAAAGTATGCTTTGTGGTCAAATCATTCTTGAAATAAATCTGCACGACTAATATGTTCATCAGTTGTAAAACCTGTTCAGAACAACATCAAATGGATTAAAAATACATGTTTCATGATAAAAATAGAATAAAACCATAGTCATAGCAATAAATATGATTTAAAATAATCAAATGACTAATAAAGTTTTACTATTCATTTTTACCATTTAAAAGTTACCATTTGTATTTTGGAGCTCTGAACCTGTTTTTTCCCCCGAACTTCAGCCATTGATTGCGATCGATTCTGTGGACTGTTTTCATCGCCATTTGATCCAGGTTGGTGCCATGAACCCTCTATTTATTTTAGTAGTCAATTAATTTCCTATCATTGAAATTTTTTAGGGATTTGGGCCCCTTAGGGTAAAGTATTTTTCCAAAGAGGGCAACACACCCTTGAGCATTGAAAACTGTGTTGTGGAGCACCAAAATTGAAGCCAGGTGCATATGCAATGCACTGTCCCTTGTTCAAGACTGCGTTGGGCGCAATTCACATTTTTTATTCTTGAATTGTGCCCAAACTATTTTTTTGCATTAAAATGAGTCTAATGAGTCTTATGGTTATGTTTTAGTATTTCATCGGACTATAATGACGATTACTTGGAGAGAAAGAGAGCATGAAGAAAAAAATATGGTTGCCCTAAATGATCTGAGTATAGTAAGAGACCTAAGAGATTGTGGGTTTTTAAAGTACTTATGCTTGTCAGGGATGAGGCAACAAATAGAACTCTTGGAGTTCCTAGTTCAAGCATGGGATCCGGCTATCGAAGCATTTCACATTAGGAACAAAGTGGTTCCTATTACAGTGGAGGATGTGTATTTTCTTACAGGCTTGTTGAAGAGAGGCTTGCCTATTTCCCTCTCATGTTATGCTCTTGGGGGAGAGACAATGAGAGATTATGTTTTTCAATATTGCTATCCAGGGGTAGAGCCAAGAAAGGATGGGAAAATAAACATCCGTGACGTTCGAGATTTGCCTTTGAGAACCATTCTTTCCATGATCGCAAAACTTGCCAGCACTGTTACACTACATGCAGCGAATAGATCATATATGCAGTATGCGCTAGAGTGCATGGAGCCAACAGTCTTCAACTAGTCCGAAGCTGTAATTTCTTAGATAAAAGAACAACTGAACAAGGCAAAGGGAGGAAGGAAGAAAAAATTTAGTTATGGTTCGATCCTCATTTCATTTGCCTTAGAGCAGTCTCCACTGATTCAGCCTCTGCATGTGACACTGGGTGTGTCTAACCCTAGAGATCCAAGGATGTAGAGATGGGTAGAACTAATGGCTAGGCATGCAGGCAAATCGTCCATTGTGTTCTCGAATGCGTTCTTCACCTAGTTCAGGCGATAAGTTGTCGCCATCGATGAGTATGCATACAGAAGCATCGATTTCCAAGGAGATCCAAACTTAGCTTTACTAGAAGGTGCTCAATGGGGTGCAAAAGGTAAGAATGTTTTAACCATGTTTTTGATTTTTCTAAGGTTTATACAATGTTTTTGTATTTTGATGTTTTCCCAAGGCTAAACTAAAGTTTTAATGTAATGCAGATGTTGGTCGAGTTCAACCGATGTAGGAACCAGAGCATGGAGCAGATGAGCTAGTAGAGAGGGCTTTCGGGAGAGCAATCCTTCAGGATTTAGACATGGCTGAGACTTTGTCTAAGCTTCGGAAGAACATAGAGTGGTTGACCTTCAGGATTCTAGATTTCTGAATTGAAGAGTTACCCATGCGAATGTAGCGCCACACTATAAGCATTCCTAACCACTGGATGCGGTTACTGCGTAGGATAGCTAGATCTATAACATGTTACCATGAGCATCACTAGTTTACTTTTGACATGTTTCATAAATTTTGAGTTCAGATGACTAGTGTGTCTTGGGCACAATTTTTTGTAAAAACCTATAACTATCTGTTTGTTTGATTTCAGTGTATTCCTATGTTTATTGCATAATCCTATTCAATTATATGAATGTATCTTTACATGTGTTGAAAATTTTTGTCTAAAACTTGATTAGCCAAAGAATCAGTCAATGTGTTCAAGATTCTAGAAATGTGTTGATATTGAATAAAATCAAAGTATATTTCCAAAAGTTGAACTCTTAGGAACAAACGATGTAGTGTTGGATTTCTAACAGTATAAACACTAGTAAGTTGTAATACCACAAGTTGTGATTCTAACCTTATGATGATGCAGTTAATACCAAATGAAATGGCATCAGATAGAAGTTTAATCAACGCGCTATACTCAGCAATACTGTTTGTCGATCTACCGATACAAATCTCTTGAAAACTCATTAACTCGCCGTTCGGAGTGAAAATGGCCCACGCTGCAGAGGATAGAGTCTGTGAACTATGACTAGCATCATCAACATATCTAACAAATGGTTCCATATATTTATACATCTGTGATGAAATGTAAAGCAGATTACTAACGTCAAGAAAAATCTAAAACACAAACTAAGACATTGAATGCAAATCAACAACATATATACACAATATAATACAAAAAATTACTACGCTTATGATTAAGCATAGTAACATATCAGATACAACCCATTTTGAGGCTGCGCCAACATAATTCCATCGTAATCCACCAACTCGTAGGCACCCTTAGCAAGAAATTTTTTGAAAATATAGGGGCCATGCCATAATGGCTCAAATTTCCATGTACCTATTACATCAGCTTCTTGACCATAAAGAAGGACCAAGTCACCCTCTGAGAAAATGCAAGGCTGGAAATTTTCGTCATATTGTTCCTTTATACGTCCCTTATGCGCTTCGTTGGCCAATTGGGCTTCACGACGCGTTTCATCAATATGGATGAGGTTAAAAAGACATGCTTCTTCTTCTAAGGTGTCAGGTAACAAGTCGATTGGGAGTTTCAATGACGGTATTTCACATTGGATCGAGAAGATAGCTTCTAGAACATACACCAATTGAAAGGGAGTAAATCCGGTTGCGTTTCTCACCGAGGTTCGGTACACCCACAAGGCTGAGTACATGATCAAATTCCAGTTTCTTTTACGAACTCCTATCATTCGTTGAAGCATACATTTAAGAATATTGTTGATAGCTTCAACTTTTCCATTTGATTGTGGATAATAAGGAGTAGAATTATCACGTGACAATCCTAACTTGGCAGTAAATTCAGTCATCATATGGTTGTGAAAATGCTTCCCATGATCTGTAACTATAGCATGTGGGACCCCAAACTGTGCAATAACATGATTAAAGAAAAAAATGCAGTTTTTTGTCCTGTGTTGTTGAATGTAGGCATCACTTCGGCCCATTTGGTAAAGTAGTCTACTGTGACAATAATATAACCATGCTCCCCAAGGAAAATGGTCCCACAGAGACAACAGGATGCATTGACGCTGGCAGTTTGTAGATTTTATGATCAAATATCTGGCATGCATGACAGCTTCTGACCATGAGGATGCAGTCACAAAATATGGTAGGCCAAAAGTAACCGAAGTGGAGTATCTTCTGCATGGTAATATCTAAACAAGTGTCCACCACAAGCCCCAGCATGAAAAGCATTTAAAACATTTTCAGCCCCCTCATGAGTGAGGCACCTTCTTAAAATTGTATCGACACCACAACGATAAAGTGTATCGCCGACGATCAGATAATCTTTGGCTTGGTATCGAACACGTCGTTGGTCAGAGCAAGAGGTATCAAGCCGAAAATTCTAGGTCTAGAGATACATGATATAATCCCCATACCAAGGATCATATGATCCGATTCGAAATAGAGATTTGTCAGGAATAGATGATTCTGACGATTCCGACGTAGTAGCAGTACTATCAGAGGGAAGGTCAGAGAGAAATTCAACCAAGAATAAAGACTTCTTTGACTTGAATTTGATGAATTCAAAATAAAATTTCTACAAAATGACAATCCATTTTGAATACTTGCCCCCCAACAATTGATGTGATAAGATATAAGTCATGGGGTTGCAATATGAAATGACAATGGTCTTCCGGAACAGGATATAGTGGCAAAATATTTGGACAGCTTCAACAACTGCCAAGGCAAGATTTTATATGTACAAATACTTCACTTCTGTATCATTGAGATTACGACTCAAATATTAGATCAGATGTTCTATCCCATTTTCTACTTGGACCAATACCATAGCAATGGTCATATCAGCCGTGACGATATATAAGAAATAATCACTCTGATAATTGGGGGGATACATTAATGATTCCTGGACAAGAGTATCCTTGACAACATCAAAAGAATTTTGCGCAACTTGGTCCCAATGGAAGGGAACCTCCTTTTTCAAGGGTCTTGTAAATCCTTTAGCCATTTCGATGTAGTTGGGTATGAACCTCCTTAGAAAGTTAGCCTTTCCTTGAAGTTTCTGTATCTAAAGTAAATTTGATGGCACATGAAAATAAAAAATGGCTTGAACCTTCAAAGGGTCGATTTGAATTCCTCATTTTGAGACGACGAATCCATGCAAACGACTAGAACCAACACAAAAAACACATTTATGTGGATTGAGGCATATTTTTTAGTGTCGGCAACGTAAGAAGATGGATCTCAAATGCATCGAGTGATCATTCCGGTTCGTGAATGTGCGGGTAAATCGTCTAGATAGGGTTGAACAATGTGCTTGGTGTCATTGAAAGCATAATCCATTGCTCTTTGAAAAGTTTCCCTAGTGTTATTTAAAACAAATGGTAGTTTCCTATAAGCGAATATGCCCCAGGGACAGATGAATGTTGTATTATATTGATCCTCTGGGTGGATATTGATTTGATTATAGCCAGAAAATCCATCCATGAACGAAAAGAGTTCGCATCCAGCACAATCATCAATAATCTGGTCTATAAAGGGAGTAGAATAGTTGTCTTTTGGACAAGCAATATTGATATCCTGGTAATCGACGCACACTCTGATGGTTCCTTGTTTTTTCATGATAGGAACGATATTGGAAACCCACTAAGTTAGCAGAACAGGGTAAATGAAACTAGCACGCAAAAGTTTCTCAACTTTCGGTTTAATGGCAGCGGACTTCTTCGGATGAACAAGACGAAGGTGTTGACGCACTGGCTTGACATCAGGATACATCCTGATGATGAACTACAGTTGGTAGTTCGAAATGCGTTGGGTCTAAAAATTTCGTATGTGATTTCCCGGAAGATTTATAATTATAATCAGGATACATATTAATAGTGTGTTCAAAGATACTAGTATCTATGCCTAGCATTTCCTCGTAAGACCAAGAAAATACATCATGAAATTCACGAAAGAGAGAGTGATATGTTTCGAGTTCTAATGGAGAAAAAAATATGCCGACATGAATATTTTCTACAACGCCAAGTTTGGTCAAAATATCGATAGAAATGGTTTCTTCAATATTTGACAAATTTCGTTGGGAATCGATTACATTAATAGGTAAAGAATTCGAAAATAAATTTTTGATTGATGGGTGATATAGCTCACTAAGATTACTTTCTTCATAATCAGAAAGATGGGAATGATGATGATAATCTTCCCATGGTTTTCCTTCTGACATCATGGTTTCCAAAATATTCTCATCTGTCAAGAAATTTGAGGAAAAAGGATCAGATGGAGTGCCAAAATCTAAGGAACAATCAACCCAAACAACCGGTGACAATGATTTTGGATTCGCCGCCCAAGCCAGATATATTGATTTCTATGCCAACTCAATAGGGCTGGGTGGCCAAAACTCATCCAATGTAACAATTTTAGAATCACTCATACTCTTCCTTAAGCTAGATGGAGTGGAAGAGATCATGTAGCAGGTCTCTATACTTGCAATTTCTGTCGATGTTGCAGGCGGCGGTAATGCAAAGGTTCCCATGAGAGTGGAATCCTTTAGGATTCCTACACCAATGTTCTGAAGTGCGAGTTGGGGTGCGTGAATGAATGGAACACTTCCAGTTACTTGTGTAGCAGAGGAAAAGAAGGATAGTTGATTGATGACTGTGATGGCACCTTTATATGGAAAGGTGATCATTCTAAAATATGTAGAAACAATTGCAGTCATAGCATATACCCATGACCTTCCAAGTAGAATATTGTGGTCAAGGGGTCCGTCAATGACCTTGACATCAATATTCACTGTTTTTCCCCCTATTTCTACATGCATGTTATTGATGATACTGCAAGGCTTATATGTACATCCGTTGAAAGCCTTAAATGTCGTTGATGATTGAGATAAGAGTGGCGAGCCAAGTGACTTCCAACAGTTTAGAGACATAATGCATGTAGATGCTCCCTCATCAATAATAGTACGATGAACAAGGTGATTGAGAACATTTAATTGGATGGAGAATGTCAATTCTGCTGGTAATTGTGGCACATAGACTATATGATTAAAGACTACAAGATTAGAATCAGTTGGATCAATTCCACCAATAGCCGACAATAAAGCCTATTTCTAGGAGGGACAATTTTGCAATAACTCAAGAAATGACATAGCTGAAGGGGATTGAGCCAAATCTTCAACTATATTATACTTTTGAATAGCTCTTGCTCAAGGATTATATGTCGATTTATGAACGACTCCCTTCGGTGGCTTGATTGTCAATTCAGGAATAACAGGTGGCGGCACCGATTCCGTAGACGAATTCATGGTTGAGGTAGTAGGTTGATTAGTGGCCTGAATACCGTAATATTTATTACTTTTTGACACCAAAATATCTATTGATGGCTTTGTGATAGATAACATAAGCACTTGGGAACTAGAAGCTGGATCCGTAGCAACCAAATTTGTGTCCGGATTCAGAAACAGATCTGTCAACACAGCTGACACATGTGAAGTATTAACCATTTTTGAGACTTCAACACGGTGAGGATAATCCCGAACAAAGTGTTCCTCATTACAGATTATGCATGGATAGCGAGGTTTCATATTTCTAGATGATTGATCAGATGATCTTTCCTGCGGGTTTAAAGTTTTCCTTTTCTTTGATTTCCATTTTTTCTTACTTCCAGGTTGCTTGTCACTTTTGCCTTTGTCAAATGACACAACATTGATTTCGAAAGAAGGTGCAGGATCAGATGTAGTAGTATGATGTGTGCTTACAGTACTGATCATACCTTCTCTGGCATGAGATTCCTTTAGTTGAGGAGGAACAATAAAATTAGATCGCGGTGCATTAGGAATTTTTTTGTAGAGCGTGCCATACTGAGTATAAATCAAGTCTAAATATTGGGCACGAGCAATGACCTGCTCTTCAGTGATAACACCACCCTTAGCCACATCCTTAGTTATAGATGGTAACAGGGACTTAATGAACCACTCAACAAGGAGCTGATCAGGAACAAATGTCTTAACCATTCTACAATGACGAAGCCACTCACGAATATGATTAGAAATGTGAGTAGCATTAGTCTATTTAAAATTAGTCAAGATTTCCCTTCCAGTTTCATATCACATGGGTAACTGGAAGTGAGTAAAAAATATAGTAGCTAGGGTAGTGAAATTATCAAAAGAAGCTCTAGGTAACTCAATTTACCATTTTTCAGCCAGACTAGTGAGTGTACGCTGGAAAAGACGTAGCCGAACAAAGTCATCATTCAGGGAGTTTGATGAGCACCACAAATGATAGGTCATAACATGAGTCGACGGGTATTCCCCATGGTTTACATTGAACTTAGGAATATCCGAGGGTAATTTATGGGGTATCACCGACCACCAAGGAGCATAGTCGATTGGATCATTGGTGAGCCAAGTTAAATTTGGTAACTCTAAAGTTGCAACAAAGGGTAATTGTCGATTGAGGTCAGGTTGAGCATAGCCAGGGTATGATGGAATTTCTTAGGCAACAAGCCTTTGAGCACCAGCATAAGGAATCTGCTGTTGATAACCCAGATAGGGGTTGTTTTGATAAGCAAACGCTTAAGGATTCTATTGACCAAAACCTGGGTACAATACTTGTTGAAATGAAGGTTGAGGCATTTGCACCTAACGCTACCAAGGGGTCTGTCCACCAATGTTATAACCCAAATTAGGAAAACTTGGATTCAGTTGAGGATAGGTATAACCTGGTTGTGGCTATGAAATCCAATAATATGGTGATCTAGCTTGTGAATAAATGATTCTAGGTATAGGTTGTTGTTGTAAATTGGACGAAGGAGTTGGAGTCTGAGGGCTCAATACTTGAGGGTATTGAGTTGAAGGACCCGCCTGAAACAATTGGTGTACAATAGTTTGAGTCTGTAACATGGGTAAAGATGTATTAACAAGTGGAATTGATGTGGGTGAGACAGGTTGAACCGTTTGATACGAGTGTGCAACCGTTTTTGGTTGGATAGGCATAGTGGGTTTCCATTGACAAACATTCATTTTGACATTAGGTTGAACAAAAATCGACGGAGTACTATCAAAGTGGGTGACCATAGATTTCCCCCGAGCATGAGGAGTATAATAAGATGAAAAATATTGTTCTCCAAATGCAGGGAGTCCAGTTGAGATGGCACTAGATGGAATAGACCCAGATGGACCAGCTTGATATTGCCCTAATGATGGATATAAAGGATCAAGCCATTGAGTACTCACTATAGGTTTACCAGTTGTTATGAAGTTAAATCCTTTCTATGGATAGAGACGATCCCTCTAGCCCTAGGGTGGGTCTAGTAACAACAGGACACGCTAAAGTGTTGCTTCCTAGTTAATGAATGAACAAAATACATGGTAGATTGACCTACCTTGAATCCAACGCTGTCAATGTTGCAGAAAGAGTAGTGGCCTCTTGCTCCTGCCTTGGAAAATCACGATCCGTTCGCTGTCACGCTTAGATACCTACACATAGGAAAAAATATAGGAACAACATACGACAGAATAGTTTCACTCACAACTATTAGCCAGTCAAAGAGGGCTAAACATATCACATCAAATAAACATCATAACACAATAGTGGATCCAAACAGTAGTCATGTATATTAATGAGTAGAAGGAAGAGTACAACCGATGCATTGACGTCTCAGTCTCCTCCAATGGGGTTCAGAAGAAGTGCATCTCAAATTTTGGTCAGGGAATTTAGACTCAAGCTCTCTTAGAAGTCATCGAATCGAGCTCTCTAAACACAATATTTATTACTCTATCTGTTGGGGTTCCCATGTTTTGGCAAGGTTGGCAATACCAAAAGATGAGACAACATCAAACCACTTTCAGACCTCAGGATCTAGCCCTCCTGGGTCCAGAGAGGGATCTCTCTATGATTGTCAAAGGTATATGTCTTTGAAGTTCAATGTTAAGATATTAGGCTAGTTATAAGGCTCGGAGTTTTTTTGTTTGGTGTATATTTGGTTGTTGGTTATTAGGTAAGAAGGGTTCAATATAAGACAAGGATGAGAGAAGAAGATTTTAGGCAGAGGTGAGATATTCCAGGGAACATTCAAGACCATTGGGAAATCGAGTCAAAGGGTTTACTTGCTATTCGATGTACAGGCTTTCAGTTGGGCTAGTCATCTAAAGCATTGGATCTTAAAGATGATAGTGTGGCATGAAATGGTAAGAGAGGAGGAAACAATAAAGATTTAGAACACAAAGTTAAAGACATGAGATCAGAGAGAGACTTTGAACTCTCAATGCTTCGGCCTCCAGCTTGAGGGATCTTAGAAAGGTTCAATTAATTGAAAATGATCCTAGTGAGATAAAGACAGAGTTCTCGACCTCCCAGTGTTCCCAATTCATTCAATTAAATCCTAACAAGAACATCTAAGAACAGATTCATTAATTCATACATCAACTAGCAGGCAATAACATCCACTACACTGGTTAAATTAACTGAAATAAACCCTTAGATAACACATTTAGTAGAAAACATCAAAGGCAAGGAGAGCAGAAACATAGGGTACCTAACAAGGGTAAATCCTATGCCAGATTTCTGATGCAAGCCAGTAGAAATGAAATGAAACGAACTGAAAATTAGAAACAAATACAGAGATAGAAAGACATCATCGTTGCTCTAGATCAGGATCCAAAGAAATGTGCTTGTCATATTAAAAAGAAATACCAGTCAAGTACAACATTGCCAATAGCTGGACACTTAGTCTGAAAACATCTTCCTCAGCCTATCTTACAACTTTACACAGTGACTATGTCTCAAAGAAACAACTTGTAATTCTCTGATAACTGATCAACAACCTTTACAATGAGTTTCTTCCTGAATTTTATAGTTGAAAGATGAGCAGAGGAGGTAGGTGAAAAACTAAATGGAGCATTAAAAATTAGAAGAGGAAGAGGGCCGAAGCCCATTCTGTTTTAAATCCTGTGCATTTATCTCTGGCACTCTTTTAGATGCAAGAGTGGTCTTCTTCAGGCTTCCATTTACTCCGAGTATGTCTCTGATGTACCATGGCTGCAGAACTCTGTAGTACATTGGCGAATAAACAGGAAGGTGAATAAATGGATGTGAAATTCGCCATACTGCGTAAAAAATGCTCTGGTAGCATTAGGATTGTCGTCAGGGCTGAAATTTCTTCAGGAACACGGTAAATAATGGAAATAATATGGGCGCTTTGTCCTTTCACAGGTAGGAACATTCTGCTGATGTAGCAACCCTGATGATATGGTTTTCTGTGTATTGGGCCTTTCTGGGTGATCCACTGTTACTGATACTCTTTGCCGCTTCAACTGTCTGTGTCAGCGAAAACCGGGCTTTGATTGTGCCGGGAAGTACTTCGCACGGTCAAACTCTGTATTTTTAATGAAAATTGCATTATGATATCCTCCCGGGCTCTCCTCTGTACTTTTAAACTCTAAAAATGATCTTTCTTTGGTTTTGTGCCACTGTAACAATGACCGTGGACCGTGGCGGCGTCCACTGCCTGTACCCTGCAAAACACACAACTTTGTTACGAAATCCATGCATAGGAAAGGATGACTATGGAGCGTGGGGAGAAATGGTAGAGTAGCGGTGGTAAAAATGGTGAATCAATGCAGTAACAAGGTGTAAACAACGACCAATAGGGTTCCGATGGAGAAATGCTCGTGGGCCGTTCGATCATGGTCTGGTGGCGGAGATCGACGACGGAGATTAAACAGCGGGATGGTTTATGAAGTTGGGCGGAATGCATAGAAATGAATGAAAATGAAATGAAAATGATCGTGTGTGGTGGGACCCGGCATGGGTGGAGGGCGATTCATTTAGGACCGTCAGATCTCAGGAGGAGATCGATGGCTATGATCCAATCAGAGGGGAGGAATGGGAGGGTTGACAGTCCGATTGAATGATGGTGCGATTGGTTTATGGCCGTTGGATCTTGGATTAAATGGATGGTTGAGATTGGATCGGGGAATCACAATCGCAAAGGGTGGAAAGGTGGCATCGATAGGAAATTGCGATTGCGATTGGGGCGGCAAAGAGAGGGCCGTCGGATCAACAGGGGAATCGATGGTGGAGATTAGATTGGAAGATCGAAATAGGAGGGTGCAGCAAGACCTTTGCGGTTGCGATGGGGGCAGGGGTGTGATTAGCGCCGAGCCGTCTGATCTAAGTGATAGATCAACGGTGGAGATTGAATCGGCGGGGAACAGAAAGAAGCGACGGTAGGGGAGCGGAAAAAATCTGGACTGTTGGATCTTGGAATGGGTGGATGGCTGTGATTTGATCGGGGAATCACAATCGGGGGGAAACAAGGAGCGGCACGGTGAAAGTTCCGATTGCGATCGGAAGCGGGAGTGCGATTAGCGCCGGGCCGTCCGATCTAAGTGATAGATCAACGGTGGAGATCACGGCAGAGGCCTTATAGACCAAAACTCAATCACATCAGAGTTTTTCGTTTAACAAAGAGTTTTGCTCGCCCAAAAGTTGCGATTGCGATTAGCGCTTTGAGTCTCCGCGCCTGGTTCCGGCGCTGGGTTACGTGGGGAAGTGGTTCGCGGGCTTAGCCCGAAAGGGGCTGGGCCTTAATGTAAGGTGGAAAGTGGGTTTTTTCCCATTTTTAGTGCATTCCAAGGCCAATCAAGGGTAACGATAAGGGAAGAAAGGAGGAATTAAACCAAACCAGGGGTGTGTGCGTGGTTCAAAGGGGATTTTGGGATAGTTAGAGGGTAAAAGGGGAACTTTGACAGAGGGGAAAAGGGGTGAAATGAGACATTATGTAGGGGTACAAGGGGCAAATGAAGGCCTTTGGAGCGCAATTTTTCATCATCAGTGAGGCTTATTGACTCAAGAACAATAGAGGGAAACAATCAAAGGGCAGGGAACATAAAAGGCTTCAAGGATGATGTTTTTTCAAGAGAAATGCATTCCTTGAAGGCTCATAAAAAAAATTAGGCCCTTGCTTGCTTGTCAAGGAATTTATAGGGGGCTAACACTATCTTCTCTAGTAGCTTAGCTATAGTATAATTCTCCTAGTTCAACTATTCAGCCGTTCAACTAGCTTCTACTAAAAGACATAGTTTCTTATATAGAGGAAAGGGAGGAGGTTGGGATACCTACAAAGGTGGGAGGGAGTCCTATCCTTTAGGAGAGTTCCAAGGGAGGTGGAAACTACTAACTAACGGAAGGAGTCTGTGGTTGTTTCAGTTCAACCACTCCCAATGACTCATCCCCGAGGTGGTTGGAATGGAACCTCTGCCTCTATTTTTAAAAAACATTCCATAAACATCTTGGCACGGGTGTCTAACTAGCATAGAGCACCAAGTGGCGCGGGGTCAGTGTTAAATTTCCTACTCGGCGCGAGGGTGTAACGGGGTACTCGCGCCAAGGCAAAAATATGGATTTTCACAGCTCTTCTTAGGGAAATTTCAACAAGAAGAATGTTGCTTTCATAAAAAGGGATGCAAGGATGGTATTTGAAAAGCATGAACCTTCTTATTGGTCACAGAAACGACCCTCCAATGTGCGAGTTGGGGATTGCAGGGACAGTGAAAAATTGCTGTGTAACAGATGCCCCCTAAAGAATGAAGTCCGAGAGAGAGGGAGGGGTGAAATGCTTTATGAGAATGCGTTCGAACCAAACACCGATTTTCGAAGACCTGTAATTACAAATACAAATGATATCTGTGATACATGAATCATGTGGCATGGGCACATCCATCCATAATAGAGTATACAAAAACTGAGATCCAAGGTATGGACACAACCATCCAGCAGGAAGGATCAATAAATAGACTCAGGTATGGTCGCAGCCATCCAATCAAGAGAGTCATGCAATAAGTCATAATAATCCACAAAAAATCCACAGCCTGGGGTTTATTAGACAACAACCAGGGTCTTGTGCTCCATCTCAACCTGAACAAGTACAATTTCGAGCATGTGAATATATGAGTTGAAGTCGAACATGCACGAAAATCATCTGATTACCAGCCAATGATGAAAGTTGTTAACAGACGTGAGAGAAACCACCAATATTGATGACATTGGCCCTCAAGGTAAAAAAGGTACAATATACGAAATTTGAAAAATTATTTGACGTCAAACATCTGCATAATCACTCGATCGAAGGCCAATGATGTGAACCTTGCGTCGAATGCGAAAAACTTGCCATTGAGGCATGCAGGCTCCAAGGTACCAAAAGGGAGTCTCTAGATATAATTCCTGGATAATGAGTTGAAGTCGACAGGAAGTGACTTGGTCGAAGGAGGGCCATAATTTTTCCCACATCATCGACACGAGACAGAGGAACATGATGAAAGTGGATCAGGACCAATAGGAGATCAGAGGAAGGTTGACAACTGTAGAGGCAAACTTCTCTTGAACATATCAACAACACGACACTGGATTTAAGGGCATACATGAGAGAGTCAACAACACTCAAAACCATGAAGAAAGGAAAAAATGACGAAATGAGATGTCCCCAAACTGACACAAATGCAGACAAGTGCCATGTTCAAGAGTGACATATTGCCAACATAACTAAAACTTGGTTCCATTTTCCCCCACCATTTATGGCGAGTACCCCAATTATTTTTTTAAAACAAGCATGAAGGGGATAGCATATGCTTGCACTGTAAGTTTGTCCTTTGGAAATATCCAACCTAGTACATTTTATGAGACCTAGGAAGGATGAACTCGAATAACATCATGGTGACGAAGTCCGATGTCATTAGGGTTTAACGAGTCTGACAAAGGAAGAACTCGACATATTTTCATGTTTTAGAGAGTTTGAAAAGAAAACTCCAGCAGTCCCTTTTCGTAGGTAGTCTCACAGATTCGAAAAGGTAGAAAACTGTGTCTGAGAGAACCTCTTAGTCGTGATAGGCTAAGGTATTCCTTTTTTCATTAAATATCTAATTCTACCTGAGTGCTAGTTAAACCTATAGCAGATATCTCAGTCATTTAACTAGTTCAAAATGATAATAGAATCTTAACATAAAAATATAACTGCTTACCTTTATCATTAAGACAAAACTCTGAGTGTTGTTTTAAGACATGTGTAAACTCAAGGCATGTTTTTATATAGTAAAATAATCGAAAAACATGCCTTAAAACCTAATTAGGGTTGTGAAAAAGTTATAAAATGCCAAAAATGGTAAAAATAATTACTTTTCACTTTTTACCTCTTGTGGAGCAATAGTTACCCATTTCACTGTGCAATCTTGTGGTGACGATAACGGACAATCCAACAGATCAATTGCAAATCCATCAACTCCAGGTAAGAGCCGAGATCCCTCTCATTATTTTAAGTAATTTCTTGCTTCTTGCAATTGTCAATTTCAAATTTTGGGGGAGGAAATGTAAAAATTAGGGCTTCACGGTTGGCGCGGGTTTCGAGCACGAAGTCGCGCCAACCACTCGATTTTTTACACTAGGGCGCACCCATTGGTGCGACTGTTTGGGAAACAGTCGCGCCAACGACGCAAACCATTTCTAGGCAGAATGCGGATCAAATACCCCAATTGTTTACAGATTTAAGGGTCAGAATTGACTAATACCACTCATATGAATGTGTTTGCAGGTAGAAAGAGGAAAAATGGTCATTGAATGGAAAGAATGGGAACATAGCGAAGAATATGAGCTAGCCATGGAAAATGAGAGAGTCATGGAATCTCTCAGAAACTGTGGTCTGAAAAAATTCTTCCGAACGCCATGTCTCTGAGCCCAACCAGAGTTATTACTGTATCTGGTCAGCATTTGGGATGAAAATCAAGAGAAGTTAATCCTTTGGGATCAAGAACTTGAGATTGATGTCTCCGACGTGTATTTCATCACAAAATTATTGCGGAGGGGAGTAGCACCAATCCTAACCGACACTCGACCCTGCATGGAAAACATGACCATGGTGATAGAAAGGGTTTGTCCAGGAGCACAGAAGGGATCAGGTAGTGGAAAAGTTGATATACAAACTATCCCAGATTTGACACTACGTGTGGTACTGCATACCCTCACACGGGCTACAGGATCACAAGCACTGCACAAAGCAACAAAGACACAGTTGATTCTTGCTGTAGACTGCATGGCACTGACCATCTACAATTGGGCAAAGGCTGTGACCATAAACATGAAGCACCAAATAACCAAATGCAAGAAGACCAAACTAAAAAAATTTGGTCATGGATCTATTTTGGTATCATTCTTCTTGGAACGACTACCCATTTTTCAGTGACAGGAGGTTATAGTCCCAACACTACCAGCGAGAGAAACACAGATGGCTCGATGGGCCTCTTTGATGCCAAGGGCAGGGGGTGGTCAACAGATGTCCCGGAGGACAAAATTCTTCAATTGGCTCTGATGACAATTGATTGTCATGGAAGATTGGCCCTACCCTGGTACAGATTTCATTGATGATCTAGACCTCCCACTTCTGGAGGGAGAATATTGGGATGAAGATTTAGGTGAGACTCATTTTTAAAGTTTTATGAGTATTATGATTTTTTTATTTATGCATGTTCTGACTTTAAATCCATGTAATTGCAGACGTTGGCCCAGTGAGACCTGCCAGCATGTCATTGATAGCGAGGTGAATCCCTCGCGATTTTGACCCTCAAGGCAAGGGAGGCGAGGAAGATGAGATAGTGTGCAACCTGGAGGGGTTCACACGAGGAATCCTGAATTATGCATGTTTTTATGATGTTCCTCGCGCCTATCAAAGACATACCGTGGGGGTGCCTAGCTGAATTCACTGCTTGCTGAGGTGGTTAGTACTGGTCGTGACATGTTATCACGAGCACCATGCTGATTAGACACCTAGGTTTTATTTTATCTGCATATTTTGAGAGACATGATGTCTCGAGATGTAACAGAAACACACATGTATTTTTCGAAGTTATGATGCAAACGGTTGTAAACATGCGATATATATATATATATATATATATATATATATATATATATATATATATTTCTCTACATGGATCTTTTACATATGATGATGCTTTTACAAATTATGAAAATGTCTATCTAATATAATGTTAGCCACTGTATCAGTTAATGTGTTCATTCGTCTAGGAATATGTTGATAGGTAATAAAATCAAAATGTCTTTCCAATAAATGAATACATAAATACAATCTCAGAATGTGCGGATTTCTAACTGAATAATGATTATGGAGTTGCAGAACGACAAGCTATGAATCTAGATTTATAAGCAATGCACGTATTCCGAGGTTGATCGCCTCGGTTAATAGCTCAATGATAGCGCTATATTTAGCGAATTTTTTTGTAGTTATTCCTAGACAAATACCTTGCAGATCTATCAACTAAATAGCAGGATCATAAACTACCTAGGTTGCTGAAGACAAATTCCTGGTACTGCGGGAAGCACCATCCACGAAACCGACATAAGGGGTAGTAGACATCTGCAGAATAAGCAAGACCCAATAAGCAAGAAAGCACTCACAAAGCACACCAAACCGGAAAACATGTACAAAAATGAAAACAACACCTATGGACACCTATTACGCATGAATGACTCACGCATAATATTTTTTGAGATATAACCCATTTCTGGGCTGTTCAAGAGGATGACCTTTATAGTCAATTAGCTCGTAGGCCCCATTCTACAACACACATTTAACGATGTAGGGTCCATGCCACATAGGTTGAAATTTTCCTGCCCCCAGCTTATCATGAGCTTGGTCATACAGGAGGACGAGATCTCCTTCAACGAAAGAACGAGGGGAAACTAGCTAATCAAAATGAGCGTTGACCCACTTTTTCTGTGCTTCGATAACGAGAGTAGCAAAGAGACGGGTTTCATCCAGCCTTTCTAAATAAAGGATACACTCTTTTTCTGGCGAAGTATTCAGCAGTAATTCAAAATCCAACTTGAGCGAAGGTATTTCACATTCAATCGGAAGAGTAGCTTCCAGGCCATAAACCAACTGGAAAGGAGTGAACCCGGTTGCATTCTTAACTGAGGTTCGGTATGCCCAAAGAGCCAAAAATAACATGAGATGCCAATTTTATTTGTGGATCCCAATCGTACGTTGAAGCGTCGTGACAAGAACTTTGTTCATAGCTTCAACCTGGCCATTGGCTTGAGGGTAGTATAGCATTGAGCTGTCGTATGCAGACCCAACTTAGAAGTCAACTCTGCCACCATATAATGCCGAAAATGGGAACCATGATCGGTAACGATGGATTGAGGGACACCAAACCTAGCAATAATGTGATTGAACATGAACTAAGCAGCTGTCTTACCGTCAGCGGCAAGTGTAGGCATTGCTTCGACCCATTTGGTGAAGTAGTCCATGGCTACGATAATATAAGCATGCCCCCCGGGTGAGTGAGGGTTACACGTCATAAAATCGATGCCCCACTTCACAAAGGGACCAATGGTAATGATAGGATGAAGAGGAACGGGTGGCACACACAACTTGCATTGATAAATTTGGCAATCGTGGCATTTACGAACTGCGACAATACAATATTTGAAAATAGAAGACCAAAAATAACTAGCACAAAGAATATTCTATGCAGTAGCATAACCAGACATGTGACTGCCACAGGCACCACTATGACAATCATTCAGAGCTTTCTCGGCTTCCTCAAGAGTCAAACATCGTTGGAGTATGGAATCGACTCCAATACGATAGAGAGTATCTCCAACTATACGATAAGGTTGTGACTGATGGCGGATGCATTGGCGGGCATCCTTCGTTAACTCAGATCTAAAAGATGAATTTTGGAGATAGATGATGATATCACCGTACTATGGATTGAGGGTGCTAATCAAGAAAAGAGAATCATCTGGAATGACATCCTCAGAACGAGAAGGAGCGGAGTCGGAAGGGATAGAACAAAGTAAATCAGCAAAGACCAAAAATTTCTTAGATTTGGCAACAGTAAATTCCAAATCAAACTCTTGGAGGATGAAAATCCACTTTGAGTATTTTCCCCCCAGCAATTGTCAAGACAATATGTAGGTCATGGGGTTGCATTCAGAAATCACCGTCACTGTACGCAAAAGAATATAATGATGAAATCATTGAACAACTTGAACATCGACCAATGCTAACTTCTCGACATGGCATAACGCGTTTCGAGGTTGAGAAGGTTACGAGACAAGTAATAAATAACATGCTCATGGCCGTCATTATCGTCTTGTACCAAAACCATGGCAATCGTGCTGAAAGCGACAGCCAAATAAAGGGAAAAATCACTATGATAATCTAGAGGGTGGAGGAGAGGAGCATTGACCAACAATGTTTTCAACGTATCAAAATATTTCTGAGTGATCTCATCCTAGTAAAAAGGAACACCCTGCTTTAACAACCATGTGAATCCTTTAGCTACTTCGGCATAGTTAGGTATAAAATGTCGAAGAAAATTAGCTTTCCCTGTAAACTTTGCAAATGATGCAATGAGGAAGGAGAGGGGAGATTGATAATAGCCTCAACCTTGAGAGGATCTAGGCGAATCCTGTCTTTGGAAACGATAAATCCCAAGAGTACCAGAATCGACGTAGAAGAAACACTTGTGCGGATTAAGCCGAATTTTATAGTGCCTACAACGAAAAAAATCAGACGAAGATGGTCAAGATGATCCCTACGCTTAGCTGAATGAGCCGAAAGGTCATCCAGATAAGGTTGAATGATGTGATGAATATCATGAAAGGAATAAGACATCGCACGCTGAAAAGTGGACCCAAAATTATTCAAACCAAAGGGAAGACTCTTATATGCAAAGGTACCCCAAGGAAAGATGAAGGCAGTCTTGTGTTGATCAATTGGGAGAATTTTGATCTGATTATAACCCAAAAAACCGTCCATAAGGGAAAATATCTCACTCTCAGCACAGTCGTCAATGATTTAATCGATGAAAGGAGTAGGATAATTATCCTTAGGAAAAGCTCGATTGATATCACGATAGTCAACACAGACACGAATAGTGCCCTATTTCTTGTCTACAGGAACAATATTAGAAACCCATTTTTTTTTTCTAAGTATGACTAATTCTATTATGTATAAAATTACTGGTACAAAACTGCCACAGCGTTAGCTTGGTGAGCCTGAGCACTGGGCTTGATAATCAAGCAAGTCAAAGAGTGTCTGGACCGCCTAGGATGGGAAACCAGTCCTTTAAACCACAAAGTCTGAACCGCCCATGAAAGGGAAACCAGTTTTAAGTTTACACAAAACAAACTAACATGAAAGTAAATACTAAAAATAGTAAGCTGCTTATGTAGCAGAGCAGTAAAGTTGGGAAACATATGATTCCTACAGAAACAGAACAAAAAAACCTGAGTAACATTGTAGCTGCTATCCATGAATAGGAGAGGGTGGCTCTTCGATGACTCTGCAGGCATAAGCGTCGCTTCTGTCCTCTTCTCCTTCGCTGAGAGCTCTCCCTCTACCGGTGCACCCCATCGCCATGCTGTACTCGTGCTGAGAAGGTGGAACAGAAGTGGCTGGAGCCGCGCATGGGAAGCTGGAGTTGGGAGGGGAGAGAGGAGTAGCAAAGCAGGGCGGAGCCAAATTGGGAACTTCTTCACGAAGAGTTACAGTGATAAAAGCAGTGAGGGTGGCGTTGCATGAGGTGAAATCAAACCGGAGCTCAGCACGCTGGGAGGTTTGTCTGATGGAAGGTCGAAGGGGCCGAGGAGCGACATGAGAGACTGGAGGGAGAGAGACGCAGGGAGACTCACAAGCAGGGGGCGGAGGGGCGGGGGAAACGACGGGAGTAACGACAGAATTAACACAAAACGCAGGAACAGGGGCTCCATCTTCCTCTGGCAAGGTAGGGACAGAGCCATGGCTAGGAGGAGGGCGCCGTTGGTTGGAATGCCCACGACTGGGTCTGCGTCTGCATCTCATGCGTTCGCGGAGACGAGGCATGGTGACAGACACAGGACTAGACTCAACGAAACAAACTGAATTGGGAGGGGAGGAATGAAGATCCGGGACGCCACTGGGCGGAGCTGAGGGAGCAGGAATCAGACCACTGAGACCACGAACATAGGGAGTATTAACACTGCACCACGGACTGTGAGAAAAATGATAATCCGGAACCGGTTCAAAGCAAGCGGCTAACGAACAGTGCCTCCCAGTGTTCGTTTTAATACTTGCATCAGCGCAGCCTGGAGAGCAAATCGCGTGCAGGGGAGGAGGAAATCCGAGACCGTCCGCCACACCAGTCGAGCCATTGCAAATGTAATCCATCTCACAGAGAACTGCAATAACCAGGATCCTGGTGAGCCGACCGAGAGAATTAACGTTCGCACAAGGTGGTGAGTTAAGAGACAAATAAATGCGAGTACCAGGAGCCACATGGGCTGCCCAAGTGAACCCCATCGGGAAGTGCACAGGGTGCCACGTTCCCTGGTGTGCATTAATCATCCACATCCGGTGAATATTAGAAACCCATTATGTCAAGGGAATCAGATAAATGAAACCAACTTTGAGAAGTTTTTCCACTTCGGCCTTAATGACAACAGCTTTTCGAGGATGCATCGGACGAAGACGCTAACAAATAGGTTTCGAACCGGGTAAGTAGGAATCACATGTACCATGATGTTAGGATCAATGCTGGGCATTTATTCATAGGACCATGCAAAGACATCATGAAATTCATGAAAAAGGCTAGTATAAACTTGTACTTCATCCGAAGAACAAGTAACCCCAATATGGATGTTCTCGACGATTCCTGGTTTAATGGAAATGTCGATAGGCATCATCTGAGTGATGTTACTCAAGTTACCTTCCAAAAAAACTTCATGGACTTGAACAGGTGTTTGAAGCGGAGGAGAAGGAACCTGAGAGACAAAATGCTCAAGACAGGTATACATGGCTCCGAGGCTTGGTAGAAACGAGGAACGATGATGACCATCATCCCATGGTAGATCGTCAAGAGATAGGGTTTCCACGATAGTCTCATCGGAAGGAAACACTTCTTTCAAAGGATCTGGTGAATCAAAATCATCAAGCCAAGGGGACTGAGAATAGATGTCAAGAGTCATGCTCGAAGGAGCATAATCAAAGGACAGAGTGTCTGATGTAGCAATGAGTTCACAATAATCAATTTCAATCGGACTTAACGGCATTGAATCCCCAAACAAATTGATCTGGTCAAGAGAAAGGATAACCCAGGGGTCATCGGTTCGAGAAATCATGTTGACCTGAACAATATTCAATGGTGGAAGAGGGAAAACACCCATGAGGGTAGGATCCTTAAAAAGGCCTGGTCCTACGCTCTCGTAGGGAGTAGGAATCTTGTCCACATACAGAACATTGTTCTCGGAAGAAGAAGTGAAAAAATACAATTGATCAAAAGTAATAACATTTCCTTCGTGCGGGAAATTCAAAACACGAAAAATAGTGGATGGAACGCATAGCATGGCGTGAGTCCAACTACGACTGAGGAGAAGATTATAATTGAGTTTTGCATCAATGAATTCGACCTCGACATTGACTGTCTTCCCTTATAATGTGATCGGAAAACTAGCGAGAACACCAAGAGGTTTAGATTCTCTTCCATCAAATGATTCAAGGCATTGGGTGATGAGGTAAGAGCTAGAGAACCAATGGATTTCCAACAAGTAGATGACATAACACAGGTAGATTCACCCTTGTCCATGACGGCCCGGTGAATATTCAAACCATTTATACAACCTTGAATGATGAGTGCAATTTGGTGCAAGAGTCGCGGGACGAAATTCTCTAAATCGAACGCAAGCAAGCTAGTATCAGCAGGATCAATCCCACCTATCGCGAATAGAAAAGCCTTCCATTGAGAAGGAAAAATCTGAAGTACTTCTAGCGCAGACATTGCGGACGACACCTGAGCCAAATCCTCAACAATACTGTAATGTTGAGCGGCACGGGCGTTGGGATTGTACGAAGACTTGCGGAGCACACCTTTGGAAGGTGGTCGCACAATGGATTCAGTGTTAGGTCGTTCAATCTCAAGAGGGCCAAAAATAGGAGGAGGAGGAGGACCATCTGTTTGGTCAATTTAGTGTGTCCTAAATTGCTACATTTAATTTTTCAATCCGGGATTCGTAAGCTGACGAAGTGTGGCGCACTATATGTGCAAGATAACCTATCTCTTACTTTTTTTGTCGTTTTTGGATTTTTGTGAAATTCTAAAAGACAAGTATGGAGACAAATATTCAAGACAACAATGTCTTTCTAATGATTTTCCAAACTTCAAAAGAATTTTAAAAACACACAATGACAAAATTAATTCTTCAAAGAAAATGAAATTAAAGAAAATGAAATTGCATCACTATTCTAGTCAAACAAACAATGAACTACTGATCATGAAACTCATTATTCTTGCTGCTGTTCAAACACAAAAGAAACTATGCTGAAAGAAATCCAAAAGTTGCAACAAAGTAAATCTAAATCAAATTACATCAACTTATCTTCTGATCCCTCATCATTAGTCCAGCTATGATTTTTGGAGGTAACCATAAACAACTTGAGTAACCTGATATCTAACTTGCAGAAAGTAAACTAATATCAAACTACACATTCATAATTCAATCCCTCACCATCAGTCCAGCTGTGGCTTTCGGAGGTAACTGAAGATGTCATGAGCAATTTAATATTTCTAACTTGAAGAAAGTAAACTAATATCAAACTACACATTCATAATTCAATCCCTCACCATCAGTCCGTTGTATGACTGGGAAAGTAGCCCAGAAGATGCTACGAGCAATTTGTTGATTCTAACTGCACGAGAAAGTGTTGCAATATCAAACTACACATTCATAATTTAATCCCTCACCATCGATCCTATTTGTGGCTTTTGGAAGTAAGCGAAGATGTCTGAAACAAATGTGCAGTGCGAAATAAACAAAACGGTACTAAAATTAAACAGAAGCTAAGAAAAGTAAATTAGCAGCAGAGCAATATTAATTCCATGTCATTAGTCAAAAAGTTATGCAAATGCCTGGGCTGCCTATTTATAACCTAAAACAAGAACACTGATCAGTTAACAATAACATAAAACATGAAAGATTATGGACAGAAGCAAGATGTAAAGCATGAAAGATTATAAACAGGAATGAAGCATATATACCATGAAAGATGCAATGTATAAACACATGAATGACTTATGGCACAATGAGCTTAAAGAAATAAAACAATAACTATACAATAATGCACAAAACCTCAGCATGTGCAGGGGTCCTCTACACCAGCCTTGGAAACAGTCTTCAAGTACGAATTACGTTTGGAAACAGAGTCTTATTATATATTAAAATGCAATCATAACAGAAAGGTGATATTACGGCACAGTGGCAACGTAATTACATTACAGAGCAGACTAATAAAAACTAACAGAGACTAATCTAATATGCGTATGCAAACGAATTATTTATAACAAAGGAAATATAACTAATTCCCTAAAGTTTGAGCTGATAGAGAACACGTAAACCATTACGTCCAGAGATCTAGGATCATGGCCGCATTGAGGAGTAAATCTATGAAGAGTGGATGCTTGAATTCGGCTTATGGAGCCATGTACAGGTGTTGATTTGTCTCCCGCAATTCAGAAACGGCCATATAAATCTCCATGTGACGAGAAACAGAGTCCTGTCACCGTGGGACTCTACGGTTGACTTCCACTTGGCCACCTTTGACCGTAGCCTCCTTAGGTGAATTTGCTCGGGCCAATAGGACACGATCCATGTCCACATCATTTCTGACTTGCCCATGTGGCTCATTTTACCTGAAGACACCTGTAACATAGAGTTTCACAAAATGGCTGCGGAAAGTTGCAGCAGCTGCGGAAAGTGGCAAGATTCCGCAGCTAAATGAGCAAAATCTAAATCAAACAACAGACACAAAAATATAGTTAAAAACCATTTTAGATGCTCTTTTGCAATTAATATACAACGATATTGACAGCTTGGGAGGTTCAGGTGAATGAAAAAGGTATAGGAAGATGTATAAGAACAATGCAGATTTGAGGCTCAACATACCCCCACTGTGAAGGTGTTGCATGTCCTCATGCAACCAAAATTTTGATAATCCTTCTTCAGTTCATATGCCTTGACACTTCAGCCAGTACATCTAGCCCTCTCCTCTTCTTCCTTGGTGCTACCAACATCTTGGGCTTCTTCATTAAGCATCTAAATTTGATATTAACTAGTGCTCTGCTTAACTTCTGGCATTTCTTTTTCAATTTCTTGTTCTTCTTCTGCCATATTCCCAGATGTAGCATGGTATTATCATGAATGATTTTGTCCAATTTGCTTTGTTCCTTCAATGTCTCATTTTCATTTTTAATGTGTTTATTTAAAAGCTCTAGCTCAAAGACTTCCTGTTTCAGTGATTGGACTAAATCATCCTGTACTGTGTGAGGCTGAATGGACAAAGTACTGGGACCTGTAGCTGCTTTTTCTAAAGATTCTATATAATCATATACTTCTTGCTGCTTGGGGTCTATATCAGGTGTCATTTTTATTGGGCTGTCCCCAAAATGCCGTGAAAGAGAGTTATCTTCAAAATTTGGCTGAGAAGGGCTCACATCAACATCTTGCTGAGAATGGGATGGACTATGTTCAATGTCTGACTGAGAATGAAATGAACCAGGTTCACTAACTGACTGAGAGTGAGATGGAATATGGTCAGCTGGGGACTGTTCAGATGTTTCTTCTCCCAAATCAATGAAATGGGGTTCCTTCATTTGCGTTTTCCTCAATTTCCCCTTAAGTCTGGAACTTCTTCTCACACACTGTGGACCACTATCTTTTTGCTTTTGTTTCCCTTTCTCTTTCTTCTTGGCTATAGATAACTGTTTTTGAAGATGAACTAATCTTTCAGATAACACTTGATGATCTTCTTCTTCAGAAGAAGGAGTTTGATGTATAGCCTCAATACTTTTTCTCTCTTTTGGTGTTATTGGCTTTTTACCCTTAGTTTCTTTCTTCTTCCTTTTTGACAACCTCTCTTCCCTATCAGTTCTTTCAATTGTAGTAGTAGGAGTATTTTGAATTTCATCATTTGTTCTCTTTCTCCTACTCCTTCTTGATGTGTTACCTTCAAGAATTTCTTGAGTATGAGTACTTTGAGTTTCATCATTTATTCTTTTTCTCCTACTCCTTCTTGATGTGCTACCTTCAGGAATTTCCTGAGGTTCCTCAAAGAAATTTCTAATCAAAAATTGTTCCTATGTGTCTTTCTTCTCCTTTAACTCTTTTTCAATCAAAATTTTTACAAGACCGTGGTGATATAGATGTGGTTCTACATCTCCTAAATTTTTCTGAACAGTCACATACATCTTCTTCAAACTATTTAATAGAAAATATGGGAGATTGAGAGTTTGATTATCTAGAAAATTCATCAGCAATCTGGTATGGTACATATACATGGACCCAAAACGGCCTTCACAGGTAATGAATTTTTGAACAACCAGCAGCAAAGTAGCCCATTCCTCTTTCAAAGCATGAACAAGAATTCCTCTTTTAAAAATAGTTATGTCCATACCTTGGTTTCGTAAAATTATTCTCCAGGCTTCATCACTAATGCTTTTATTCTTAAACCAACGCTCACCCTCTTGAGGAAGTTCCGTGGCAGTTACTATAGATGCCTCGTTCACCGCAAACTTAAGGTCTCCAATCTCTACTTCCAGGCCATTGAATGACCTTGCAAATGCTTTTGTCACTTCTTTATGATAGCCTCTGAACTTTTGGATAAAACGCAGCCACTTTGCTTTCTTCAAGATATCCCTTACCTGCGGATATCCCTCCATGAATTTAGGTCCTTCTGGTTCTGCTCTTAGCAATTTACCCATCCTTCTTTCTGCTCTTCAAAAATTTGCCTGCGTGAGGGTTCAATGGAAGTAGAAAGGTTGAATGCACAGAAATGAGCACAATGACTGTAGGTAGATATCAGAGAGTGGGTATACAGGCTGTAGCGTAACAGAGAACGAAATGGAGTGAGGCGGAACAGAGAGGGGTTTCGTGAGCACGACAGAGATACGGCTGTGAGATTAACAGAACAATAGGAGGAGTATAACACATCCGGCAGTGTTTTGAAATTTGGTGGCTGCAAAATAAATGTAAGCACGTTTAAACAACGACTATGGATTTTATGCGGCTGAAAGAGCCCGTGGTCAAATCAACTACGTCTCATTGTCACCGGTGGAATATCGGAGTATGAGTGAAGATCGGGGGTTTAATTATGGAACCGTTTGAGAATGAATGCGGGAGGATCATATGGAGATCGTGAAAGGGTTACGGAATTTTCCAATATAATCATTGCACATAATGGATAGAGCTTATGGTTCATAACTATATAAAAATGTGTTTTTAATGCTATTTGAAATAAATTTTACTCATACCTTGGAATCTTTGCCTTTTTCCTTGGTCTTCAATTAGTTGCTCTTCATTGGTATCTTGAATGCTCCATGTCTTCAAAATTGATCCTCACACCTGCATTTAATTTCATGATTATGGAAATAACATCTGGCTGTACATTCTTTTGAAAACAGAGTGGTAGCTACGGAATCTGCTTTTGGCTGCAGAAACTGGAGTCAGCTGCAGAAACTGACACAGCTATTATTTGGATGAATGGAAATGAATGGATGACAAATGACCAGATGGAAATGGTCATGAAAAAGAATTTTATTGATGAAATGGAATGAAATAGATAAAATGAAGTGGAATGGAGTGAAATGAAGTGAAATGAAATGGAATGGAATGGAGTGGGTGGTCACAAGACTTGTGAAATGAAAGAGAGAGATTTTTTTTTTTGGAAAATATAGAGTGTCAGGTGTTCCTGATTTTCACCCTATATTTTCTGTATAAGACTGCCAATCAGTGATTGGTTTTCAGGCTTATACAAGATTTTTTTTTTTTTTTTTTAAACTGAAAAGGACAAAAGCTAGGTTGGTGGAGAAGAAGAATTCTTCTGTACCAGCCTGATTGCAGAAATTTCTTGAAACATTTTGACAAAATCCTCTTTTGAGAGTGGCTTATGATAAACTTTCAATCTATGGCCATTCACAATAAGAGGAGTTTGAAACTCATCAATGGTCTTGATTCTTACCGCTCCATTGCTAAAGATCTTGTCGATCTCATATGGCCCAAGCCAATGAGTCTGAAATTTTCCTTGAAAATCTTTAAACTTGGAATCAAATAACAATGCCCAATCTCCTTCTTGAAACTTCTTCTCTTTGATGTACTTGTCATGCCATTTAGCTCTTTGATATTTCATAATTGGTCCTCTCACCTGCATTTAATTTCATGATTATGGAAATAACATCTGGCTGTACATTCTTTTGAAAACAGAGTGGTAGCTGCGGAATCTGCTTCTGGCTGCGGAAACTGGAGTCAGCTGCGGAAACAGATGTCAGCTGCGGAAACTGACACAACTATTATTTGGGTGAATGAAAATGAACGGATGACAAATGACTAGATGGAAATGGTCATGAAAAAGAATTTTATTGGTGAAATGGAATGAAATAGATAAAATGAAGTGGAATGGAGTGAAATTAAGTGAAATGAAGTGGAATGAAGTGGAATGGAATGCAGTGGTTACAAAACTTATGAAATGAAAGAGAAATTTTTTTTTTTTGGAAAATATAGAGTGTCAGGTGTTCCTGATTTTCACCCTATATTTTCTGTATAAGACTGCCAATCAGTGATTGGTTTTCAAGCTTATACAAATATCTATATATATATATATATATATATATATATATATATTGAAAGAACAAAAGCTAGGCTGGTGGAGAAGAAGAATTCTTCTGTACCAGCCTGATTGCAGAATTTTCTTGAAACATTTTGACAAAATCCTCTTTTGAGAGTGGCTTATGATAAACTTTCAATCTATGGCCATTCACAATAAGAGGGGTTTGAAACTCATCAATGGTCTTGATTCTTACCGCTCCATTGTTAAAGATCTTGTCAATCTCATATGGCCCAAGCCAATGAGTCTGAAATTTTCCTTGGAAATCTTTAAACTTGGAATCAAATAACAATGCCCAATCTCCTTCTTGAAACTTCTTCTCTTTGATGTACTTGTCATGCCATTTAGCTCTTTGATATTGAACTAGATCAGTTCTTAGAATTTCCTCTTGTCTGATCTCATCTAGCTCATTTAATTGCTCCATTCTATGCTTTTGGGCTTCTGATAAATTCATCCCCAATTGAACTGCTATCTTGAAGGTCTTGACTTGGAACTCAATGGGGAGCATGACTTCTTTCCCATAAACAAGTTCATAGGGAGAATGTCCTGTTGTATTTCTCCATGTAGTTCTGTAGGCCCACAAGGCTTCAGGAAGCCTTTCTGCCCAATCTCTTCTATGTAGATGAACAGTTTTGGTGATGATATTTTCAAGAACTTTGTTTGTGGACTCCACTTGACCATTTTCTTGCGGATGGTAAGGAGTAGATCTTCTGTGCTTGATTTTGTATTCTTCCATCAACTTATCCACCAAGTTGGATGTGAATTGGCTTCCTTGATCTGTCACAATTTCTCTTGGAACACCAAAGCGAGTAAAAATATCCTCATAAAGAAAATGAACAACTGAATTTTCAGTAGCAGATACTAATGCTTTGGCTTCTACCCATTTAGTAACATAATAATTAAAAACCAATATATACTTCTTTTGCTTAGATGGTGGATTAATAGGTCCAATGAAATCCAAAGCCCATTTTTCAAAGGGTTCAATGAGTACCTGTGGTTGCAATGGCATTTCATTTGAAAGGGTAGGTTTCCCTACTCTTTGGCAGCTGTCACACCTTTTGACATATTTTTTTGCATATTTGAAGAGGAAAGGCCAATAATATCCTAAAGAGAGGATTTTATAGGCCGTACTTTTGTGTGCAAAGTGTCTGCTGCATGGTTCATCATGACATGCCTTAAGAATATCAGGCATTTCATCCTCCCTAACACATCTTTTGATCACAAGATCTGGCCCTGTTTTAAACAATTCGTTAGAAATCCATGAATATTTTGAACTCTCCTGAA